>OX451735.1:296363942-296957799 GCA_948472305.1 Vicia faba
TGTAGCGTAATGGCCCTTAGAAACTAAATGGTTTATGAACTTAAGTTCTACTGTATATTGAAGTGTGAAACTATAATATTGGACTACTGTAGCGTGTTTAGCAATTAGTTTCAAGTTAGTAACACATACATACTTCATTAGTATTAATAATAATAATAATACTAATAATAAATAATAATAATATGATAATAATAATAATAATAATAATAAGAATAATAATGATAATAATTTAATATTATTAGTATAAAAGTTTTTAGGAGTTTTATAATTAGAAATAAACATTTAGATAATTAATTAACTAGAAATAATCGTAATAGTCCGAATAATTATGTGTTTCGTTGTAGTAAATTTTGGTTGATTCGTGATATCGTGTTCCTTGTTGAACAATACGAATTTGCATGTGATATTGTATCTTGTTGAATTGCCTCTATTTATGGACAAAATATTAAGTTATGGGCTTATGGCCAATGTTGGTTTGTTGTTGCGTTGTGTTGTACCCAAAAATTTGCCCTTCTCATTTTATCAACATTTCTCATCACAAGGCTCTTGGAACTCAAGGTCATTAGGGTTTGCTCTGCTCAGGACATCTCCTTGCACTGATGACCTAAACTAGGATTTGAGTTTGCACATGGATTTTTAGACCTTCAATGCTCAATTTGACTTTCATACTTCTTATTGGACGTCATAAGTTTGTCCATACCAAGTTTCAATCCTTGAATCAAATTTTTGCCCAGTCAATTGGACAGTTGACCTAGAAATCAGTTGTATTGGGAGCAAAAGTCAATTGTGGCCAATTTACAGTCAAACCTCATGAATTTTGACCCACATCAACATTATGAACTCATATGGACTATTTGATCAAGTTTGGACCATAATTCCACAAGAAATTTGATCAGGTCACCAAAAGGGCAAAATGGTCATTTTTAGGGTTTTGACTGTACAAAGGCAATTTCTGACTTTTTGACCTAACCAATGGCAAATTAGGTTCAACCATAGACTCAAGGGCTCAATGGCATCATCTTTACCTATTCAACAAGTTCAAAAGATCTCAAATGCATGGGATTGACAGATGAATTTTTCAGTCAACTGATCAAAATTTGACTGTACACTGAAAAGTCAAACTTTGACTTTTTGGTCAAAATCAAGTACCAAGGGTCATTTTTCATCAAGATGTGTCAAATTATGAAACTTGTTCATCAAGAAACCCAAAATTGCAAATTAGGGTTTGAAATTGAAAATTTTCATAACTTAAAAATTTTCTAAGTTATGAAATTTCTTAATTTTTCCTAACTTTGTCCCACATTTTCACCATGATGCAAATGGATTCAAACAAAACTTACTACATGAAAGTTGTAGTCCTCCACAAAGTCTACAACTTTGATTCACAAAGTTTTCTCAAAAGAATCTTGGATCTCAAGTTATGAGTTTTGGAACAAGGGTCCCTAAAACTTTTAACTTAGAGAAATTTTGCCCTAGTTTAGGCAGGATTTTGACCCATCTTCTTGGCCATTTTTCACATAGTTACACTTGGATTCTCAAGTTTCATTTCAAAGATGGATTATAGTTCTTGTTGCAAGCTTTCCAAATTATCCAATAACTCCTCAAACAAATTTATGGTTAGGGAGAATCGAATGCTTGAAGTTGGCAAAAACTCACTTTGTATCCATGGCAAAATCATGTTCACTCAAGTGGCATTTTCAAACCAGCATGCTTTGTACTAGTTTGCAGGCCTCTAAACCATTTCACACTCCATAATTTAATGCAAATCCATTGAGCTAATGCATTGTCTTAGTCATTAGGGTATTGTACACAAGTTTAATCCCTAAATGGTAAAAGGCACATTTCCATTTTTGAAAAGGTATACTTTATGTCAAACAATGATCTTTGAAGCATAGGGCCAAGATCTCAGAAGCCAAATCAAATCCACAAATTCCAGCAACCAAGAGGATTGTGTGCATCATATTATTTGGCTTGTACAGGCCTGTAATACCAACTTCCACATCTTTGCTTCAAAAAGAAGAAATTGTCCAAACACTTGCCAACTTGAAAACCACCCATTGTTAGCTTACACAAACATTACAAACAACTTTCACACAACCCTTTGAGCAAGATACACGAATGCTTGAGCCTCAAAACCTCCCATAGCCAGAAATCACACTTCTTTGGCAAAATAGGAGAGGTGCTGCAACTTGAGTGCCATAGCTCACTTGGCTCGTGCGTTTTGCTCCTTTTTGCTTCAAACACCTTCCATTCAACTCACTCAAGCTATCCCAAACCTCCATTGCCAACTGTAACTCCATTTACAGTGTTCACCATTTTCATTTCAAGCTTGTGCAGGTTGAGTTCTAGAGGCTGATTCAGGGACATTCAAGGCAAGCTAGCTATTGGAAAAGATCAAGTGAAGTTCAGGCAAGCTACCAGACACCTCAAAACTTGTTGAGAAGCACTGCATTGCCCTACACGAATCCAACTGAAATAGGTTTTTTATCACTTTCTATCTCTCTATTTAGGAACATTTAGCTTTAGGTTTGTGAATGAAAAATGTAGTATTCAATGCTAGGAAGTCATACATATGCCCAACTTTCATTTATATTAAGTGTGCTAGGAGAATTTCATCCATGAACATGCTGAAAAAACTAGGTCAGATTTTAGGGCCAGAGAAATTCTCTCTGGTCTTTGAGAGTTAGGATTATTGCTTTATATGGTTAGAATCGTATTGAAATTCTCTACAAGTTTGATGTTGTGAGTGTTGGCAAAAGATCACGTATACAGGATGTAGCATTTGAACAGGGCAAGCGCGCATTTTTTGTCTGGAGGAAGAAGATGAAGTTGACTTGGGCTAGGCTTGGCCTGGCTTACTTCTAACACCCATCTTTTCAGTTTCACACCCCCTGGCCCAATTTCTTATATTTTTGCATTTTTGCATTTTTGTTTTCTTTTCTGACTTTGTTATTTTATTTCCAAATATAATGAGTGCTCAAAAAATATTTTCATAGTTTTTTAAATTTATTTGGCATTTTATTCTAATATTTTCTAACATTAAAAGTATTTAAATATTCTTTTATATTATTATGACTTGAAAAATATTTACATTTTATACTTTTATTTTTGTTCTTTACTTTTATTTATATTAAAAATATTTTCTTGAATATATTTTATTTCTGTACATATTTTATTTTATTTTGTACATATTTAATTTGATTAATATACACATAATCAACATATATACTTTTATGTTATTAAATACTTAGAATAAAAATACAAAAATATGACATTTTTATTTTTATTATTATTTATACTAAAAAAATACCTTTTTTAAGTATATTTCATTTTTACACATATTAATATATTTTTTTATATAAATAATATAATATATTATTTTCTTAAAGAAATTAGGGTTTCATCCCTTAAACAATTAAATTAATCTTTTTATTTTATTTCTTTATACTTTTTACATTAAAAATACTTTTACATACATAAACAAATTAAAAGACCTTTTTACATAATACATATTATTTGATATTTTATTTATTTTGTTTATTTAAATATTGCCCATTTATGCATTGTAATTCAATTTGGATGTAATAGTAAACTAGGGTTTATATTTCTTGTCAAATACCCCCCATTCAAAATTGTACCCCCATCCCCATAATCACGTTGTAATAGCTTAGGACTTTAAATTCTCGCATTTTACGCTTTCAATTATGCCATGATTAGAGAATTAGGGTTTGTATGCAAAAATCCAAATCAACAAATAGTTTGACCTAATCAAAGATAAAAATGCATGAAAATAAAACACAATACACACTTGCACCCCTAGGGTTACAATCCACTTGTTGCCTTCAAAAATGGGCCATGGTATGCATGTTGGGTACTTTGGCAAAACAAAAACAAAACAAAAGATCATAGTCCCTCGATGACGCTATCTTGGTTGCCTAAACAAAATGATCAAGTCCCTCAAAAATTTGCCAAAGATACTTAACACAATTGCTATCATGGTCTATACGATGTCCCGCGCCTGTCCCATTTAATATCCTAACACAAGGTTGTTCACCAAATGCAATGGTGAAACAACACTGTCAAAAGGGTTAAAAACATAGGAAAGATCTTTGAGTAAAATAGGGTAGATAGATCTTAGTTACTTGATCAAAAGCTTGCAAAAACATCCTTGCTATTTTCAAACACACTTCACAACACAATTTCAAAACATTTCTCAAATCAAACTTTCAAACATTGAAATCTTTCCAAAAGACAAAAACACCTTTGTATACATTCAAACAAGAATCATTACAAAGGTTGCCACAACGATGGGCTCTTTTCAAAACATCTTTCAAAACCACATACAAATCACCATTTCAAACAATTGGAAAAGCAAGGCAAGTGATTTAAACAAGTAACTAAGAGCCCATGGATAACCATGGATGAAAAGGGTGCTTGCACCTTCCCTTTTCATAATCTACTCCCCGAACCCAAGAAAACATCTCAAAGGTCTTTCCTGTTCTTTTTGACCTTTCCTTAGGATAAAATAAAAAGTCGGTGGCGACTCTTGCTAAACCGAAACATTTGCAAACACAAACGCGAAACCTCAAGTCAGTTCTCCCACCGTATCACAAAACTGGCGACTCTGCTGGGGAATCATCCTAAAAGTGGAGTAACCTTAGGGTTTAGATCACCTTTTCATGCTTATCTTGTTTTCTTTGATTGCTTTACATTTGGTTCTCTTGTTTGGGTTTGAATCCTCCACCCGGATTTTGGGAAACATTCATAGGTAAATAGCAATACGTTGTGGAAACTGTGCGGGGTATACCGACATGGTTGAAGCAATAGCTATATTAATGCGACATATTTGTGAGTACCGGTAGCCTTTGAGTCAATCAAAGAGAATACGAGGCCGCTGAGTGATGTCATGAAGCACTAATGAACTCTTAGAACCTTACTTGACCATCTTGGCCTTTTTAGGGGTAGTGAGATGACCGACTTTGGTTCAGTCCGAAGTTGGTAGATACTCGATACTACACTCATTGAGGGTTGTTTTCTTGGAATATTTTGGTCTCCAGTTAAGTGGCTAAACCAAAACAATGAACACAGAAAATAATCCAGTGATATTGAGCTCCTTAGAACCCGGTTACTATTTATAGGACAGGTTGACCCAACTAACTTCAAGAGGGTACTTACTTATGAAACCTCATGCAAGCCTGAAACTAGGAACTTGTGTGACTTACTTGTACATATGCTTGTGCATACATCATGAACATCATAAAGCATCATATGCATCCACTAACCATTTCAAGGGTTTGGATCTTCATCTTTGTTCTCGTTTTGTAGGTCATGGAATCTCTTCGCAGAAAAACAATTCAAGTCAACCTTGTGAGAATCCCTTCTCAACTCAAAGAGCTCACTTCCAAGATTCCAGAGAATTCTCTCTTCAGTGAAAGACATGGTAGACTTCTCAACTTGGTCAACTCCAACATTGAAGAAGACATGGTGAAAGTTCTCTTCCAGTTCTTTGACCCCCTACACCACTGTTTCACATTCCCTGATTACCAACTAGTACCTACTTTGGAGGAATTTTCTCAGCTCTTGAGAATTCCTATTCTTCATCAACTACCCTACAACGGTACGGAAAGAGAACCAAAGCCTGAAGATATTGCTCAAGCATTGCACTTGCAACTATCTGATATCAAAGGACATTGGGAAACCATAAGTGGTGTCAAGGGTTTCTTGGCAAAGTTTCTGTTTGAGAAGGCACAAGACTGCTGGAATTCTCTAGATCTATAAGATTTTGAAGAGATTGTGGCACTCCTCATCTATGGGTTGGTCTTGTTCCCAAACCCTGATCAGCTTATAGATGTGAACGCTGTCAAGATTTTCATATCTCGGAATCCTGTGCCTACATTGCTTGGGGACATCCTACACTCATTTTACACACGAACAATGAGGAAAAGAGGTGTTCTCATGTGATATACTCCTCTTCTAGCAAGGTGGTTTATTTCTCCCCTTCCCCAAACAGTTTTGAAGAATGAGCAGGGTTTAAGGTGGTCACAACGTTGATGACCCTCACACATTCTGATGTTCATTGGTGTTCTCGGTCCAGAGAAAATGTCATCATCATTGATCGTTGTGGAGAATTCCCTAATGTCCCTTTACTTGGCATTAGGGGAGGAATTACCTACAACCCCTGTTTAGCTCCGAGACAATTTGGATATGCCCGGAGGGATGGCCCTCATGATATGCTGATTCCTGACCTAGTTTTTGACTTCGACAATGATGCACAAGGACTTCGAGAAAGGTTCATCAGAGCTTGGAGGATGCTCAACAAGGTGGATAGTAAGACACTGGGGCACAAGAATTCCACCCCCCTTGAGCCTTATATCAAGTGGGTACGAACCCGCGCCCAGAGTCTTATGATGCCATACCCCCACATTCTCCCCGTGATCAAAGAGCCTGTTATGGAAGGAGAGGTTCCATACGCCCTCCTACATCCAGACATGCCAACATCATTGGAAGAATTACAAAAGAGTTGGATCCAACTCAAAGAGGAACGGAATACTTTTGAAGCCAACTTATATGCCAGTGAGAAGAAGGTTTTGGAGCTTACCCGCCGACTCCATGAAGAGGAAACTCTCAACACTTACATCACGCCAAAGAGGATGCGCAATGTCTTTTTACATTAAGAATTTTGTAATATTTTGCCCATGGGGCATTTATGTACTAACAAATTTCTTCTTAATATGACGTGTGTTCTTTTTGTTTGCAACAAAGTTGAATTTCTGAATCCTTGAATGCATTACATGAATAACATATCATTCATCATATGCATAAACAGATCTTCACACCAGGTTTCCTTATCTTTCTATTGTTTATTTCAGCAAGATGGATTTGGAGCAGACGGTTAAGGATCAGCAAGCACAGAATTCGCAATTCCAGCAACTCCTCATGACCTTAGCAAAGGGTCAAGAGGACCTTAAAGCACTGTTGGAGAAAGATAAAGAGAAAAAGAAGAAAAGGACTGGTATGTCCACTATGGGAAGAAGGTTTGAAAACCAGGCTAGAAAGGTTCTCGAGTTCCCCTCGACGTCTGACTAAGGGATTGGTAAAGGAAAAGGAGTTGCGATGCCTTCTGAATCTGAAGTTGAATAGGAAGAAGAGGAAGAGGATGAAGATTACTCCGAACAGCAATATCCCCCGGCGGATGATAAGTATAAAAATCTTGAGGATCGGTTGGCAGCCATGGAGTTGCAAAGGGTACTTGGTTTAGATTTTGAAGAACTAGGGTTAGTCGTTGGGATCGTCATTCCTCCCAAGTTCAAAGTTCCTACATTTTCTAAGTATGACGGTCTGTCGTGTTCGAAGATGCATCTGAGATCCTACGTCAGAAAGATCCAACCTCACTCGTCTGATAAGGATCTTTGGGTCCACTTTTTTCAAGACAGTTTGTCAGGAACACAATTGGACTGGTTCTATCAACTTGAGAGATCAGATGTTCATAACTGGGAAGATTTAGCTGCTGCTTTCTACCGACAATACCAATACAACGTAGATTTAGCGCCTACTCGTACTCAACTACAAAGTATGGGTATGGCTTCTAATGAGGGATTTAAAGAGTATGCCCAGAAGTGGAGGGATTTGGCTGGAAGGGTGCAGCCACCTTTGTCGGATAGAGAGCTGGTTGACATGTTTTTAGGGACCCTGTCTGGCCCATTCTTCAATCATTTAATCGGGAGTTCCTCTGCAGGATTCACCGAATTAATTCTGACCGGCGAAAGGGTCGAGGCTGGCATTAAAAGTGGTAAAATTCAGAAGGATGCCTCCGCTTCCACTGCTATTAAGAATACCTTCCCAGCTAAGAAGGAAGTTTCTGCTGTTCACAATCAGAGAAGTCAAGGAAGAACTGAGCGCCGACCAACGGTGGGGGCTGTGATGATCCAAAACTCTTCAACCGATCAACCTCAAAGCAATCAGCCAAGATCTAATCAGCAAAGGGTAGAAAGGCCACAACGAAAGTTCACCTGAATCAATATGACACCGGCTCAAGTCCTTCCTCATCTGTTAAAGTTGAACCTTACCAATTTGAAAGAAGCGCCGAAAAACCCAAATACCTCTTCTCCTTATTATCACTCCAATGCAAAATGTGTGTACCACTCGGACAGTGTAGGGCATGATACCAATAACTGTTGGGCTCTTAAGAACAAGATCCAAGACTTGATAGACGCCAAGGAGGTAGAATTTGATGCGCCCGAAAAGCCGAATGTGATTTCTGCTCCAATGCCCAAGCACGGTCATAATGTTCATGCTGTTATAGAAGACCTTCATCTTACCAATGTTGCTGACCTTTTGACCATGTTACTAGTGATTAAAGTGAATTTGATGAGAGCCGGGATATGCCCAGGCTATGGAAAAGACTGCTACTTTTGTTCAAACTTGCAAACTGACTGCCCACTGTTGAAATCAGGCATCCAACGCATGATGGATACCCAAGAGATCCTCTTTCAAAAGACTCCTGTTGATACCATCACTCATGTTACTCCTGCTACCTTTGATACTCCGACCAATGATATTGCTATAATATCCATCTTCGACAATCTTTCCAAGACCTGCAAAAGGCCTGTTAAGATCACGCCTGATCCTAAGTTTGTGCCGTTGAAAATCACCATGCCGGGGCCTATCCCGTATAAATCTAACAAGACGATACCATGGAATTACGGAGGAGAAATCTTCTACCATGGTGTCAAACAGATTGTATCAGTCCAAGAGAATTTTGATGATGAAACCCCTGATATAGGGAATATTGCGGGAACTAGCAAGATAACTCGCAGTGGAAGGATCTTCTCTCCGGAGATTGCTCCTCTACGGGCAGTCTTCGGACCCTTGAGAGTTTATGTGCATGTCAAGCCATCTGTGCCAAGCCCGGTAATTGAAGAACTTGATGCTCCTGAAGTTAGCCCCTCTGATGTTACTACCAAAGGTAAGGGGATACTAGAAGCGTATGTTAGGATGAAGGCTTAGACTGTGATAATCCCCGAGACCACCCAGAAAGAGATGGAAGAAATCTTAAAGATAATCAAGAAGAGCGACTACGACGTCGTGGAGCATCTAGGGAAGACCCCTTCAAAGATCTCCATACTAGCTCTCCTACTCTGCTCTGAGGCCCATGCCAAGGCCTTGATCAAATTTCTAAAGATGGCACACGTGCCTCAAGAAACTTCGACTGACAAGTTTCAAGAGTGCGTGGCTAGCCTTACTGCTGATAATGGTCTTGTTTTTTCCGATGCTGATTTGAATCCTAAAGGAAGGAAGCACAACGACACGCTGCATGTCTCAGTAGAGTGCAGGGGAACCACACTTGCCCATGTTCTGGTTGACACCGGTTCATCTTTAAATGTGCTACCGAAGAAGGCGTTGGACAGATTGGACTGCGAAGGTTTGACCCTAAAGCCCAGTAACATCGTTGTTAGAGCCTTCGACGGTTCTAAGAGGATGGTTCACGGAGAAGTGGACATCCCAATCAAGGTGGGCACAGAAATTTTCAACTCTACCTTTTATGTGATGGACATCCTTCCTTCATATTCATGTTTGTTGGGAAGGCCATGGATCCACAATGTTGGGGCAGTCACTTCCTCTCTGCACCAAATGCTAAAATACCCAGTTCAGGGAAAGATCATAACGGTTCACGGTGAGGAAGAGTACATGATAAGTCACCTCAACTCCTTCCGCTATGTGGAGTTGGATGGCGAATTCATAGAAACGCCTTTCCAACATTTTGAAGACGTTTCTCCTGAGGTCGCCGTTGCAAAGACAATGACTGACGTGCCTATCGTTTCCAATCCTGTGTCTAGGATGGCATCCCTCAAAGATGCGGAGGTTGTAATCAAAGAAGGAAGGAGTACAGTGTGGGGGCAACTGCCTGAGTTTTCTCACAAGACGGACAAGTACGGACTAGGTTTTACTGCTGTTGGCCAGAAAGCTGTGCGTCGCTCCCGGGCTGGAGGACCACCCATAAAAATCACTCACCATGGAATTAATGCCTTAGGAAATGATGATGAAGATGACAACTTTGAAGATTGGATCTTTCCAACCGTCGAAGGAGGATTAAGCAACTGAGAAGCGAAAGACTTCGTTCCCATCACTTTCATCAACCAGTAATTTATCTTTGAACAATTTCCTATTTTGGTCTGTAATAATTAAACAATTCGTACTATTTTCACCTTATGCCTTACCCGGGGCATATAGGTCCATTTGTAAGGGCTTGATTTCTTCATTATCATATGCCATTTTTAAGTGAATCATTGGACGTTTTCATCTATAAACTGTTGTGTTCATTTTCTTTCATTTTACATTTTGTTTTGTTTAAGGATGGCTATCCCTTACACACACCCACACTCACAAAATGCAGGTACCCATCCACTCCGGATTCCATGGGTGACTATTCTGCTTTAGCCTTCGGTAACTCTGAAGATTTGGTCAATCATGCCGAGTACGAAGGTGATGAAGACTGTGAAGTTCCTGGAGAGTTAGCCAGGCTTTTGCAACAAGAAGAGAGGGCTATTCTGCCCCATGAAGAGTTGCTAGAAACCATCAATCTGGGAACAGAGGAAGACAAGAAAGAGGTTAAGGTGGGTGCCAACCTGGATCCAATTGTCAAAGAGCGTCTAGTTCAGCTGCTGAATGAATATGTTGAGATCTTTGCCTGGTCCTATGAAGACATGTCGGGACTAGATACAGATATCGTGGTTCACCGTCTCCCTACAAGAGAAGAATGTCCACCTATCAAACAAAAAGTCTGCCGGATGAGGCCCGACATGTCTGAAAAGATCAAAGCTGAGGTGATGAAGCAATTCAATGCTGGTTTTCTGGCTGTTACTTCCTATTCCCAATGGGTTGCTAACATTGTGCCCGTGCCTAAGAAGGACGGCAAAGTCAGAATGTGTGTGGACTATCGGGACTTAAACAGGGCTAGCCCTAAAGGTGATTTTTCACTACCACACATTGACATTTTGGTTGACAATACAGCTCAACACATGGTATTTTCCTTCATGGATGGATTCTCGGGATACAACCAAATTAAAATGCCCCCCGAAGACATGGAGAAGACTACTTTTGTTACACAATGGGGTGCTTTCTGCTACAAGGTGATGTCGTTCGGACTGAAGAACGCCGGGGCAACCTATCAGCGAGCCATGGTAGCTTTGTTTCATGATATGATACATCATAAGATCGAAGTCTACGTAGACGACATGATAGCCCATTCACAGACAGAAGAAGAACACCTCGACCATCTGCAAAAGTTGTTTGTCAGATTGAAGGAGTATAAGCTCAGACTGAACCCTAGCAAGTGCACTTTCGGAGTCAGGTCTGGTAAACTCTTAGGATTCATCGTCAGTAACAAAGGCATTGAAGTTGATCCTGCTAAAGTCAAAGCTATACAAGAAATGCATGCCCCCTGCACTGAAAAGGAGGTTAGATGTTTCTTGGGACGCTTAAACTATATTGTTAGGTTCATCTATCACCTAACATCTACATGTGAGCCAATCTTCAAGCTGTTGAAGAAAGATCAGGTGGTTGAATGGAACAATGATTGTCAAGTTGCTTTTGATAAGATCAAGGAGTATTTGCTAGAACCTCCTATCTTGATGCCACCCGTCGAAGGAAGGTCGTTAATCATGTATCTGACCGTTTTGGATAACTCAATGGTGTGCGTACTGGGCCAACATGACGAGTCTGGCCGAAAAGAGCATGCTATTTATTACCTTAGCAAAAAATTTACCGACTGTGAGACTCGCTACTCACTGCTCGAGAAAACTTGATGCGCTTTGGTATGGGCTGCACGCCGGCTAAGGCAGTATATGTTGACACATACCACTTTGCTGATTTCTAAAATGGATCAGATCAAGTACATCTTCGAGAAGCCTGCTTTATCCGGAAGAATCGCTAGATGGCAGATGATCCTGACTGAGTATGATATCCAGTACATAACCCAAAAAGCTATAAAGGGGAGTGTACTAGCTGACCATCTAGCTCATCAAGCCGTCGAAGATTACCAATCTATGAGATTCGACTTCCTGGACGAGGACATTATGACATTGGACAAAATTGAAGGTAACGGACCGTATGACAGACCTGAACAAGAATCCTGATGGACCCTACACTTTGATGGTGCTTCAAATGCACTTGGCAGCGGTATCGGTGCAATACTTATTTCTCTGGAAGGTTGCCATACACCCTTCACTGCCCGACTTTGCTTCAGCTGTACCAACAACATGGCTGAATATGAAGCTTGTATTTTTGGTCTCAAGGCTGCTATTGACTTGGGAATCAAATCTTTGGTCGTATTTGGGGACTCAGCTTTGGTTATCAGTCAAATCAAAGGAGAATGGGACACTAAACATCCTAATCTCATCCCATACAAAGAACATGTCCTGACATTGTTGCCTCATTTCGAGAAGATTACTTTCGAGCACTTCCCACGAGAAGAAAATCAGCTAGCAGATGCTCTGGCTACATTGTCTTCCATGTTTAAACTTAACTGGGATAATGAAGCTCCCCAAATCACCATTGAACGAATGGACGAACCTGCGCACTATCATGATATTAATACCGAAGAAGTAGTGGAACTACCCTGGTTTCATGAAATCAAAAGGTATCTCCAGACTCGAGAATACCCTGAAGGAGCTTTCGTCAATGACAAAAAGTTCTTAAGGAGATTTGCTGCCAAGTTCTTCCTAAGCAATGGTATCCTATATAAGCGTAACCATGATTGTGTTCTACTTCGTTGTGTGGACAAAGCCGAAGTTGAGTTGATCATGACTGAAATACATAGTGGCACCTTTGGCACCCACTTGAGCGGGCATACGATGGCTAAGAAGATTCTAAGGGCAGGCTACTATTGGTCTACCATGGAAGCCGACTGTCATCAATACGCTCGTACTTGTCACAAATGCCAAGTTTATGCTGACAAGGTACATATTCCTCCTATTCCTCTCAATGTTCTAACAGCTCCTTGGCCATTCACAATGTGGGGAATTAACATGATTAGAGAGATCAAGCCCACAGCATCCAATGGACATCGCTTCATCTTGGTCGTTATTGATTATTTCACCAAGTGGGTCGAAGCAGCTTCCTACGCCTCTGTTACAAAGAATGTGCTTGCCTGCTTCATCAAGCAGAATCTCATATGCCGGTATGGTATCCCCGACAGGATAATCACGGACAACGGTACAAACTTGAATAACACTGTGATCACCGCCCTGTGCGAGCAGTTCAAGATTCAACATCACAATTTATCTCCCTATCGGCCAAAGATGAACGGTGTTGTTGACGCCGCGAACAAAAATATCAAGAAGATCATTCAAAAGATGACAGACACCTACAAGGACTGGCATGAGATGTTACCGTTTGCTCTGCACGGATATCGTACCACGGCACGTACTTCAACTGGGGCAACCCCCTTTTCTTTGGCATATGGCATGGAGGCTGTTTTACCTATGGAAGTTCAGATTCCTTCCTTGAGGATTATGAAGGATACTGGTTTGAGTGAAGACGATTGGATTCAGACCTGACTTGACCAACTTAATTTGATCGACGAGAAGTGACTTACCGCTGTTTGTCATGGTCAGACGTATCAGAAACGGATGATCAAGGCTTTCAACAAGAAAGTCAGACGTCAGGTATATCAAGTCGGAAATCTTGTAATCAAGCGGATCATCTTACCGCAAAGTGATCCCAGGGGCAAGTGGACTCCTACTTACGAAGGACCATTTATGATCAAGAACATATTTTCTGGTGGGGCAATGATTCTGACCACCATGGACGGTGACGACCTGCCGCACCCTACGAACACAGACATAGTCAAAAGATACTACACATAAAATGACCCGACAAGTTGAAAACCCGAAAGGGCGACTTGGGCAAAAATGGGTATCCCGGTGAATCGAAAACCCGAAAGGACGGTTCAGGAAAAATTAGGGATAAAACAAAATAAAATCTGTACACCCGGAAAGTTGAAAACCGGAAAGGGCGACTTGGGCAAAAAAGGGTTTCCCGGTGGACTGAAAACCCGAAAGGGCGGTCCAGGCAAAAGTTAGGGAATTAAAGAGTATGACTATGTCTCGTCGGATCACTTTAAGCACAATCTCTTCACCAACAAGTTCCAAGCTTCGGATCAATCCAATCATCTGCGGACGAAGAAACAAATGGACAAGATACTCAGAGTTGTGAAGGCTATAGCAGAATGGGAACCCCATGGAATTGTTACACATAGCCATCTTTCTTTTTGTATAAAAATTTTCTCAATTTTTCGACAACATTCTCTTACTAGGATGTATGTCTCCTTTGTACAAAGATACTTACAAAAGTTAATACAAAGATACTTCAAAGTGCAGAAATTTGCTTGCCTTTCTTTTCTTTTTACACTTATGTTTTATTTGAAAACGTCCAATGGTTTGTTAAATAGGCATATGCATTTGAATATAATCATTGTTTACAAATAAAATGAAATGAGAAAGGATAATTACTGGTAGGTCGAAAGTATAAGAAAACGTCTTTAGGCTATTCCAGAAGAAATCCCCTACAGTAGGTCATTCAGATCCTCAACAAAGCTAAAACCTTGGAGTATATATCCCCAGCGGAATTAAGTTTCAAAATTCCCATCAGAGTTAAGTCTTTAAACTCCCGATCTCCAGTGGAACCCGAAAACCCTGAAATACATATTCCCAGCGGAGCTAGAATACTCTAAATCTTCTTCCCCAGCGGAGTCAAATTTCCAACTATCAATCCCCAGTGGGAACTTTTCAGCTTTCCCCAATTTCCCCAGCAGGTTATCTTTAAAAACTGAGAATCAACCAGATAACAGTTAATTTTTTTATCCCCAACTAAGAATCCCCAGTAGATTGGCATACAACCCAAGCTCTTGATTTCCCGACAGAATAAACACTTTCCCCACAGAGTTATTTCCCGACATAACGAAGATTCTAGTTCCCGTCTCTCCATTTGAAGCCCCCAGGTTTTAATTCCCCAGTAGAGGTCGTCGGATTTTTCCTTATTTCCCCAGGAAGATCATGAAGAAACCTCATTCCCCGCGGAAGTTGTCAAAACTCTTGTTAATCCCCACAAGTCACCAAGGATTTTCAATCCCCAGCAGTGGTCCCAGGATTTCTCATTCTCAACAATCAAAGATTTTTTGGAATCCTCAGCATCGGTCAAAGATTTACTTTCTCCGGCAGCAGTCAAAGATTTCATTATCTCCAGTTATCAAGGATTTATTTTCTTCAGCAAGACGGCTAATCAGCTTACATGCACATCCATTACATTCATATATCATAAACATTGGTGGAATACATTTTATTGCATCATACATATCATGCAACATAACTTTGTGCTTTAGCTAACATTCTACCCTTTTCAGGATAAGATTAAAAAGTTATCGTTAACAACTAATCAGAGATTTCATATACAGTATGGATACACCCCAGACACGGCGGTCATTCTATTACTCATTCAGAATTTCAAGTCGAGATACAGTATGGATACACCCCAGACACGGCGGTCATTCTACTACTCATTAAGACTCCAGCAATCAAATACAGACTAGATACGCTCCAGACACTGAAGCCATTCTATTTATCATTCAGATTCAACTATCAACTTTAAGTTCAGATACACTCCAGACATGGAAGTCATTCTGCTACTCATACAGATCTCAACTTCAGATACAGTCCAGATACGCTCCAAACACGGTTGCCATTATGTCACTCATTCGGAATTTATCCCCAGCACATAGATGCTCCATGCACAGATGTTTCTCTGTCACCCATTCAGAATACAGATACACCCCAGACACGGCAGTCATTCTGATATTCATTCAAGAATCAAATACAGTTACAGCTCGGATACACTCTAGACACAGAATTCATTCCCTTGCTCATACAAACCCAGTCTCCAGATACAACTCAGATACGTTCCAAATACGGATACCATTTTGACGTTTATTCTACTGATCTTCAACAAACAAGTTTTGGATGGCATCTCTAATCCCATCTCCAGCAAGATTCTACCATCTCCAAATGGCATCTTTTAAGTCCATTCCCTCAGCTACATTTTGACGAGTGCAAATTTACGGGCACTCTAGTGTCCAATCCTCTTTTACCTTCGAGTCACGACAGGCAAACTTGCCAATCTAACTCTCCAGGTTCAAGAAGATTGAACAGGGGCAACTGTTGTACCCCAAAATTTTCCCTCTCATTTTATCAACATTTCTCATCACAAGGCTCTTGGAACTCAAGGTCATTAGGGTTTGCTCTACTCAGGACATCTCCTTGCACTGATGACCTAAACTAGGGTTTGAGTTTGCACAGGGATTTTTGGACCTTCAATGCTCAATTTTACTTTATACTTCTTGTTGGACTCATAAGTTTGTCCATACCAAGTTTCAAGCCTTGAATCAAATTTTTGCCCATTCAATTGGACAATTGACCTAGAAATCAGTTGTATTGGGGAAAAAGTCAATTGTGGCCAATTTACAGTCAAACCTCATGAATTTTGACTCACATCAACATTATGAACTCATATGGACTATTTGATCAAGTTTGGACCATAATTCCACAAGAAATTTGATCAGATCACCAAAAGGGCAAAATGGTCATTTTTAGGGTTTTGATTGTACAAAGGCAATTTCTGACTTTTTGACCTAACCAATGGCAAATTAGGTTCAACCATGGACTCAAGGGCTCAATGGCATCATCTTGACCTATTCAACAAGTTCAAAAGATCTCAAATGCATGGGATTGACAGATGAATTTTTCAGTCAACTGATCAAAATTTGACTATACACTGAAAAGTCAAACTTTGACTTTTTGGTCAAAATCAAGTACCAAGGGTCATTTTTCATCAAGATATGTCAAATTATGAAACTTGTTCATCAAGAAACCCAAAATTGCAAATTAGGGTTTGAAATTGAAAAATTTCATAACTTAGAAATTTTCCAAGTTATGAAATTTTCTTAATTTTTCCTAACTTTGTCCCACATTTTCACCATGATGCAAATGGATTCAAACAAAACTTACAACATTAAAGTTGTAGCCCTCCACAAATTCTACAACTTTTATTCACAAAGTTTTCTCAAAAGAAGCTTGGATCTCAAGTTATGATTTTTGGAACAAGGGTCCCTAAAACTTTTAACTTAGAGAAATTTTGCCCTAGTTTAGGCAGGATTTTGACACATCTTCTTGGCCATTTTTCACATAGTTCCACTTGGAGTATCAAGTTGCATTTCAAATATGGATTATAGTTCTTGTTGCAAGCTTTCCAAATTGTCTAAGAACTCCTCAAACACATTTGTGGTTAGGGAGAATCGAATGCTTGAAGTTGGCAAAAACTCACTTTGTATCCATGGCAAAATCATGTTCACTCAAGTGGCATTTTCAAACCAGCATGCTTTGTACTAGTTTGCAGGCCTCTAAACCATTTCACACTCCATAATTTAATGCAAATCCATTTAGCTAATGCATTGTCTTGGTCATTAGGGTATTGTACACAAGTTTAATCCCTAAATGGTAAAAGGCACATTTCCATTTTTGAAAAGGTATACTTTATGTCAAACCATGATCTTTGAAGCATAGGGCCAAGATCTCAAAAGCCAAATCAAATCCACAAATTTCAGCAACCAAGAGGATTGTGTGCATCATATTATATGGCTTGTACAAGCCTGTAATACCAACTTCCACATCTTTGCTTCAAAAAGAAGAAATTGTCCAAACACTTGCCGACTTGAAAACCAACCATTGTTAGCTTACACAAACATTACAAACAACTTTCACACAACCCTTTGAGCAAGATACACGAATGCTTGAGCCTCAAAACCTCCCATAGCCAGAAATCATACTTCTTTGGAAAAACAGGACAGGTGCTGCAACTTGAGTGCCATAGCTCATTTGGCTCGTGCGTTTTGCTCCTTTTTGCTTCAAAAACCTTCCATTCAACTCACTCAAGCTATCCCAAACCTCCATTGCCAACTGTAACTCTATTTATAGTGTTCACCATTTTCATTTCAAGCTTGTGCAGGTTGAGTTCTAGAGGATTATTCAGGGACATTTAAGGCAAGCTAGCTATTGGAAAAGATCAAGTGAAGTTCAGGCAAGCTACCAGACACCTCAAAACTTGTTGAGAAGCACTGCATTGCCCTACACGAATCCAACTGAAACAGGTTTTTCATCACTTTCTATCTCTCTATTTAGGAACATTTATCTTTAGGTTTGTGAATGAAAAATGTAGTATTCAATGCTAGGAAGCCATACATATGCTCAACTTTCATTTATATTAAGTGTGTTACGAGAATTTCATCCATGAACATGCTGAAAAAACTAGGTTAGATTTTAGGGCCAGAGAAATTCTCTCTGGTCTTTGAGAGTTAGGATTATTGCTTTATATGGTTAGAATCGTATTGAAATTCTCTACAAGTTTGATGTTGTGAGTTTTGGCAAAAGATCACGTATACAAGATGTAGCATTTGAACAGGGCAAGCGCTGGTTTTTGGTCTGGAGGAAGAAGATGAAGTTGACTTGTGCTGGACTTGGCCTGGCTTGCTTCTAACACCCCTCTTTTCAGTTCCACACCCCCTGGCCCAATTTCTTATATTTTTGCATTTTTGCATTTTTGTTTTCTTTTCTGACTTTGTTATTTTATTTCCATATATAATGAATGCTCAAAAAATATTTTCATAGTTTTTTTAATTTATTTGGAATTTTATTCTAATTTTTTCTAACATTAAAAGTATTTAAATATTCTTTTATATTATTAAGACTTGAAAAATATTTACATTTTATACTTTTATTTTTGTTCTTTACTTTTATTTATATTAAAAATATTTTCTTGAATATATTTTATTTCTGTACATATTTTATTTTATTTTATACATATTTAATTTGATTAATATACACATAATAAACATATATACTTTTATGTTATTAAATACTTAGATTAAAAATACAAAAATATTACATTTTTATTTTTATTATTATTTATACTAAAAAAATACCTTTTTTAAGTATATTTTATTTTTACATATATTAATATATTTTTGTATATAAATAATATAATATATTATTTTCTTAAAGAAATTAGGGTTTCATCCCTTAAACAATTAAATTAATCTTTTTATTTTATTTCTTTATACTTTTTACATTAAAAATACGTTTACATACATAAACAAATTAAAAGACCTTTTTGCATAATACATATTATTTGATATTTTATTTATTTTGTTTAATTAAATATTGCCCATTTATGCATTGTAATTCAACTTGGATGTAATAGTAAACTAGGGTTTATATTTCTTGTCAAATACCCCCCATTCAAAATTGTACCCCCATCCCCATAATCATGTTGTAATAGCTTAGGACTTTAAATTCTCGCATTTTACGCTTTCAATTATGCCATGATTAGAGAATTAGGGTTTGTACGCAAAAATCCAAATCAACAAATAGTTTGACCTAATCAAAGATAAAAATGCATGAAAATCAAACATAATACACACTTGCACCCCTAGGGTTATAATCCACTAGTTGCCTTCAAAAATGGGCCATGGTATGCATGTTGGGTACTTTGGCAAAACAAAAACAAAACAAAAGATCATAGTCCCTCGATGACGCTATCTTGGTTGCCTAAACAAAATGATCAAGTCCCTCAAAAATTTGCCAAAGATACTTAACACAATTGCTATCATGGTCTATACGATGACCCGCGTTCTAACACATGGTTGTTCACCAAATGCAATGGTGAAACAACACTATCAAAAGGGTTAAAAACATACGAAAGATCTTTGAGTAAAATAGGGTAGATAGCTCTTAGTTACTTGATCAAAAGCTTGCAAAAACATCATTTCTATTTTCAAACACACTTCACAACACAATTTCAAAACATTTCTCAAATCAAACTTTCAAACATTGAAATCTTTCCAAAAGACAAAAACACATTTGTATACATTCAAACAAGAATCATTACAAAGGTTGCCACAACGATGGCCTCTTTTTAAAACATCTTTCAAAACCACATACAGAGCACCGTTTCAAACAATTGGAAAAGCAAAGCAAGTGATCTAAACAAGTAACTAAGAGCCCATGGATAACCATGTATGAAAAGGGTGCTTGCACCTTCCCTTTTCATAATCTACTCCCCGAACCCAAGAAAACATCTCAAAGGTCTTTCCTGTGCTTTTTGACCTTTCCTTAGGATAAAATAAAAAGTCGGTGGCGACTCTTGCTAAACTGAAACATTTGCAAACACAAACGCGAAACCTCAAGTCAGTTCTCCCACCGTATCACACGTTGCTATGGAATTTTTTTATTGCTATCCTTACATTCATATTGGGTCCCATACATAGCATATCAAGTTGGAGCTGATGCTCGGTAAGTTGGCCTAGATTGGCAAATTAATTTGAGGGTTTATACCTTGTTGATGCCTCTATTAATTGGCAGATTTCTAAGTTGGGAGTTTTACTTTATTGTTACCACATGCATGTGCATTGTAACGAGTCGCATTCTGTGTTGCATATTTAAGATGTTGTGTTGTTGACTTGTGATGATTGATGTTGGTTGAAAGTTGTGAAGCGGTGATTTTATATAATCTGATCTAATAAATTATTTATCATACACTCAATTATATGGTTCGATATATCACCTCTTCTGTTTGAATGTTTCCCTTTGTTGGTAATGTGCAGGTAATCAAGAAGGATAGTTGTTACCTTCGTTAGTTTGAGTCGGTGTTGTTGTTCTGATACGTAGCACTCGGGGGGATGAACGCATGTTTTATTTATTGTTGGTTTTCATTATGTTGCTGAATTTTTAAGTTGTTTTCATTAAAGACTTGTTGTCTTAAAGCCTTTTTGAGTTGGACAAGATGTTATAATGTTTTCAGTTGAATTTATGAATCTGCTGCGTAGCAACGAAAGTTGTTTTATTTTTAAAGACTAAATAGGTTGTTATCGATTCATCAAAATTTTATGTGTTATGTATTTGAACTACAGGTGGTTGAATGTCGTTGTTTCTAAGTTTAAAGTGTAGCATTCCATTTGTTTGTTGGAAATTTTGTAACTCTGATTTTATATAATTCGTTGCGTAGAAATGGGGTGTTATATTAGTGGTATCCTAGCAGGTCAGTTCGTCCAACTAAGTTGTTGATTCATTAGAGTAGTGTGAGAGTTGAATATTGTCGATGTGTTGTTTCTTAGTACGTGTGTGTGACACACTGTCTGTACTTGTTTGCTTTTCCAATCGATTTTATGCGGGATATGGTTTGAAGATAAGTGGGGGAGAAGCTTTGATTCTCGGATATGTTTTGGTTTTAAGATGTTAGTTCAGTATGCTGTTGATGGCGACAGTGCAAGTATTATTGAAGTTTTGTTGTTTCCTGAATCCGAAGGTGACATGGATTCAAGATTTTGTTTGTTAATCAAGTTAGAGCGTCTTGAGGGAGGATAATCAAACATTTTTTATGTTTACTTCTCGAATGATAAGGAGCAATGTAATGGTTATTGATATACGAGTAGAGTGTAAATTTATGATGTTTCTGAAGGTGATTGTTAAGTAACAAGGATAATTTTTAGAAGATGGAATTTAGAAAGTTGTGATGTTTCAGCGCTGCTGGTGGACTATGAAGTTGTCAGTTTGGGTAGCCCTTGCGTAAGATGTCGATGTTTGAACGGTGATAGAGTGACAGATTGTTGTAGACCTTGTCGTGGGATCCTTGTGAGTGATTGTAAAAGTTGTTGAAAATGTTGGAATATTTTGAATCGCGAGTCAGAGTCGGAAATGCAAGGAGATGAGTACGATTTCAAGAATGGTAAGTGTTGGTACTGGTACAAAGAAATTTTGTTCTGATGTTAATATAAGATGTGTATTAGTATGTCGGTGCATGACATTGGTGTTCACATTTTCATATAACTTTAAAAATTCATATCTTGTGTTCTGAGTATTGGATCGATGTTCCGTTTAAAACTATGAGGAGATAAAAACATATTCTCTATGAAAGTGTTTTTGAATATGGTATATGCTTTCCTATATGGAGGAACTCTGAAGTCAATTACGGAACTAGAGGCTTATTGGGCATAAATGGTTATTATCGCAGTTGTTCGAGACAAGGTTAAGCGTAATATGTTGTTGGCGAATAATTGAGAAATGAGATGTTCGGCATTAAAAAGGATGTGAAAGTATTGGAGAAGCACATAGATATGCAACTTATGATGATTAACAATGATTATAATGAAGATGTCCTTTTAAAGGAAGATGCTTTTAAGAGGAATTAGAGTCACGTGTAAAAGAAGAATTTGGGAGATTCTATCACCAAAGCGGTGTGGAACGACATTGTTGAAATTTCAAATTAGAACAAGACGACGTGTAATGTACTGGTATAGTAGTAATTCTCGAGTTGGAGAATACTTAACCTTCGTGTGAGGCTAAGTGAGTGTAATGTGGACCATGTAATATGTTGAGCGTTGGTGTCTCATCGACAAGATCAAATGTGAGAGAAATTATGGGAGTATTTGTAAACCTCATTGGAAATTATTGGATTATGGTGCTTTAGGTGACTTGAGTACAAGTTCTAAAGAGACATTATTATAGTTTGGTAATGATGATTTATACTCCATTATGGTTTTCAGCTATCAATTGACAAATTGAGGAATTGGTCACCCTTAATCTCTTGTTGGTAGTAGATGAGATCGTGTTTGATGGCATAGACTTAT
Source organism: Vicia faba (assembly GCA_948472305.1). Lineage (NCBI taxonomy): Eukaryota > Viridiplantae > Streptophyta > Magnoliopsida > Fabales > Fabaceae > Vicia > Vicia faba. The sequence goes on from OX451735.1 coordinate 296,386,672, forward strand.
CTTGCTATCTTAACAGTGTGTAAAGTGATTGATGTTATATCTCGGAGATAGTCGCTCACCAGTTTGTGTGAATTAATAGAGGAGTGGCTAGGAAATAATTGAGACGTATTAAACAATTTGGAGTAGCAGGTTTATATGCAAGCTAACGTCACAAAGTGAAAAATTGAGAATATCAAGTGAACAACGATTTTATGATGGATGTTAAAGAAAGTTCGAAACTAGGTTGAAACTTGTAAACCATATATTTGACAGAAATTTTAATGAGGACGGTGACGTAAGATAGATGATCAGAGTTGTGCAGCTGAAGCATGACGTGGCGCAGTTTCTATGCTTGTAGGACTCGTTAGAAGTGAAGGACTAAATATCAGAAGCCTATGGGAATGATATGTCTTGATCTATATGTTTTATTTAGTGGATTGTTGATATAGGGATGATGTGCCAGGGTACTGTATTTTCTCGTAAATATTTGCTGATTTTATAAGGATGTTAATATGGTTGTTGGTTGATGGTGAGTTGTGTGTATATTTGTTGAGTTATATTGTTAAGTTGGCGTTATAATGATTTTGTTCCCGTTTTTGTGATGTTGTTGTTGGTTACCGTAAATGATGAATAGTACTCCATAATATGACGAAGTTAATTATGTTGTCTATGTTGATGTCACTATAAGGGTGATACGACGATATGAATAGAGTTGTTGATATTTTGTTGATAATTGACACACACACACACACACACACACACATACACACACACACACACACACACACACACACACACATATATATATATATATATATATATGTGTGTGTGTGTGTGTGTGTGTGTGTGTGTGTGTGTGTGTGTGTGTGTGTGTGTGTGTGTGTGTGTGTGTGTGTGTGTGTGTGTGTGTGAATGAAATTGTGTATGTGTTTTGGTGTTGAAAATATTGTTAAGATGATAATGTGATGTTGTATATCCAAGTATAAGTGTGTTATGGTTATTACTACTTTAAATGTTGATATGTCAAAATATTGCTGAAGTGGTTGATAAGTTATTAAGGATTATGTTGTGAAGGTGTTGAATGATGAGCTTGTGTGTATTTGATTTAAATCATGTTGAGTTATTGTTATGTCGAGAAAGTAGTGGTCAAAGTATTGTCAAACGCGACTTGGGGATCAGAGAGTGAGATGTGAAATCCGCGTTAAGAGTGGTAATATCGAGTAGATTTTCGAGGACGGAAATATTCTAAGTGGGAGAGAGTTGTAACGCCTAATATTTAATTAATTATTTAATTAAATATCTTCGAATATTTTTCCAATTAAATTTTCAAAGTTGTGAAATGTTGATTTAAGTTGTGTCATTCTTAGTTGAATTAATTAGTTGATTAAGTTGTAGGATTAATATTGAATAATACTATTATTATTTATGTGGGCCTATTTTAATGTTAGAAGTATTGTTGTCAAATGCGACTTGGGGATCAGAGAGTGAGATACGAAATCTGCGTTAAGAGTGGTAGTATCGAGTAGATTTTCGAGGACGAAAATATTTTAAGCGGGGGAGAGTTGTAACGCCCAATATTTAATTAATTATTTAATTAAATATTTTCGAATATTTTTCCAATTAAATTTTCGAAGTTGTGAATGTTGATTTAAGTTGTGTCGTTCTTAGTTGAATTAATTAGTTGATTAAGTTGTAGGATTAATGATGAATAATACTATTATTATTTATGTGGACCTATTTTAATATTAGAAGTAGTAGTAAGGGATTTTTGTCATATAACTCTAAACTAGACTTGATTTAGGATTTGGTTAAATATTAAATAGTTATTTATTGTTTTAGAGATTTAAGATTGGAAATTTTGTAATTGAAAAATAGTTGTGGATTTTTACTTGGTTTAATTAATTTTATGGTTAATATTGCATTTTTGTCCGTGAAGGTTGAGGGAAACTAATACAATTGTGTGTGTGTGGTTGTAAGTAGATGTGGTTCGTGAGAATATCTTTGAGGCACTAGAAATTTTGAAGGATCCTCTAATGCCATTAGATAGTGGTCAATGATAGTTTCTTGGAACGTTAGGGGGCTAAATACACAAGGGAAGATAAAGGAGATTAGCTCCCATCTTCTTAAACTTCACCCTAATATTACTATCCTCTTAGAAACTAGAGTTAAATTTGAGAAAGCTAATAAGATCAGGGGTCTGCTCATGCTTAGGGGTAGGTATCTTGAAAATTATCAGGAACATGCTAATGGTAGGATTTGGGTGGTTTGGGATGATAGCAGTATTGATGTTAGACATGTGAGAAGTACATCTCAAATTATTCATTGTGGGATATATGATATTAATGGCACCTTTAAAACTTGGATGACAGCTATTTATGCTTTAAACCGCCTTGACTAAAGGATAACTTTGTGGAAGGACTTGGAGAGTGTTCATAGGAACCAACATGGGCCATGGTTCCTCATTGGTGATTTCAACAATCTAGTCAAATCCATTGACAGAATTGGAGGAAACTTAGTTACAGAAAATGAATATGTAGATTTGAGGAATTCATGGCTAATACATGGGTTTATGAAAAGGACAATACATGGTACTACTACACATGGACTAATAAACATACTATTGGTACCATCTACTCCAGAATTGACCATGTTATGGGCATGTTGATTGGCTCCAAATCAATATTGACATGAAGCTGGAAATCCTCCCACCTAGTGTATATGATCATAGTCTGTTGTGTTTGACAGATCATGAGGTTAGAGGTATTAAGAAGAATACTTTTAAATTCACTAATAGTGTGGTTCATGTGTAAGGGTATCATGATGTTATCACAACTAGTTGGGATAAACCTGTCAGGGGTAGACCTATGGCTATTCTTTGGTTTAAGCTCATGAGATTACAGTCTCCTTTAATCAAGTTGAGTAAGAAATTCTCAGGTATCAACAGATCCATAGCTCATGCTAGGACTGATTTACTGCATGCCCAACAAGAGCTCATACAAGATAGAATGAACATTAGGAAAATTGACAGGGTGAAGAAGTGTACTGAGGCTATTATCTACTGGCATGACTTGAATGGTCAAATGTTAAGACAAAAAACTATGATTAATTGGTTGAGAGAGGGTGATAGTAACTCTGCCTATTTCCATGCTTCCCTAAAATCTAAGCATGTGGCCAGTAGTCTTAATTTGTTGTGCAGAGAGGATGGCACCCCTATTCAAAAACAGGAGGACATAGTTCAAGAGGTGTATGAGTTCTACGAGAGCCTTATGGGAACTAGAGAAACCAGCCTGAAGATGATTGACATTGCTGCAATGAGGGAGGGTCCCCAGTTATCTATGGATCAGAGAAGCAGTCTTATTAGCCCTGTTACTGTCACTAAGATTAAAAAAGCTCTCAGAGGTATTGGTGATTTAAAAATTGCTGGTATTGATGGCTATGGTGCCAAATTCTTTAAGCATAGCTGGGATGTTATTGAACATGATGTAATTGAAGCAGTCCAAGAGTTTATTAGCCAAAATGTATTATATAGACCCTTTAATGAAACTGTGGTAACCCTAATTCCTAAGCATTCTGCAGCAAAGACTATTAGGGATTACAGGCCTATAGCTAGTTGTTCCACCTTTTACAAGGTTATCTCAAAAATCTTGACAACCAGGCTTGGTGGGGTGCTAGGCAGCATAATTTGTAAGTCTCAGGGGGCTTTTAATCCAGGTAAGAAAATTCAGAACCATATCTTGCTGGCTGTTAAGCTTATTAAGGGGTATAATAGGAAAGATGGAACTCCAAGATGCATGATTCAACTTGACCTTTAAAAATCCTATGACTTGGTGGGTTGGTATGCGTTTGAGAGTATCCTCAAAGAAGTTGGGCTCCAAAATAAATTTATTTGTTGGATTATGACAATTGTCATAACGGTCTCATATACGTATAATATCAATGGGAACTACACTGAAAAAATGGAGGCTAGAAGGGGCATTAGACAAGGGGACCCCTTGTCTCCTATGATGTTTGTTATTGTAACACAACAGTTCTACCCCTCGTAATTAATAATAAAATCAGAGTTTCAAAATTTCATCCAAACATAAATTGAGGTATCACACATTCTTGTTTCCATCACTTTGCATTATAATGCACATCACAAAATCAAAAGTCATATATACTGATTCATAACATAAATCATCATATAAACGTATGACTAATCACAACACAGCAGATGTGTTCACAAATGTACGTATCATCATGTTATCATCAATACATAAAGTCATAAGATAGTATACATAAACTATCCTTTCAAAATAATAACATCGCCCAAATCCCGAGTGTTACTACTATCAGAGCAGAGCGACTCAAAATAAAGAGACTCGGGCTAATCCTCATCATCCTCACGGATCACATGCACGTTACCAATATAAAGGCAACGGAGAAACAGGTAAAGGGTGAGATACTCCAAAACATATAATTAAAGGCATGATAAAATATATAAATAGTTTTGGAATCATAAATGATATAGGTTAATAAGAATATGTCAACAAATATCAAATCTCACATACTTTAAAATAATCATTTAGTGTATAAGATCAATACTTTAATATCATCACATAATCACCATAATCATGTCAAAACAAGATATAAACTCCATTGCCATAAACTCATATCGTCGCTTTACCGTCATGTTATATCCATCACATAATTTTCATGAAATTATCACATCATAATCACTTTATGTTCAACACAAAAATCGTCACAAAACAAGGTATCATATAACATCGCAATTCATTATAAGCCATCAAATAAAACTCAACGCCAAAAGAATCAAAAATAAACATAACCGACTCCATGAGACACGACTATGTTATGCATATGGTACCCGTCGCTTTGTCCATAATTAGGGACATTCGGCATAAAAGCCCATCGTCGCTTTGGCATAAAAGCCCTTGTCGCTAGGCATAAAAGCCCTTATCGCCAATGCAATGTATGTGACTCGACAACACGACATCACAAACACGACACAACAAAACATCATCATCGCACATCAAAATTTGGTATAAAACCCACGTCGCCATATTTATCCACATCAAGATAAACATATCATCGCATCGCATATCATCAAGTATTCATTATAAATAAACTGTTGCAAACATCATATTTAATCACACCACTTCATTATCAAATAATTCACTAAATTTCAAACACGGAAAAATAGTCAAACATCAATAATCGTCGCGAAAGTCATTCATAATAATCGGCACCAATCATAATCATTAACGTCGCAATCGAATTGTCCATACGCGACTTAAACCGACTAAAACGCAACCCATTTCAAATTAACCGTAAATTGGCCTATATCGGGTTGCTTCATAAAAATTCTAAATCTCGAAAAACTAACCTCACCACGATGTTCTACACGTCAAAATTAGCTAGCACGTCAATTTTCGTTCAATTCGGAGCAACTAGCTCCGTCGCCGAAATTGCCGAAATCGGGAAATCAAAACATAATCGGGTTCCAAATTAAATTGGCTAACTTATGTCATATTTGTATTTAATTAATATAAATATTTAATATATTAAATTAAGAAAAGAAAAACAAAACATAAATTAATTAATTTTCTAAACTTAATTTAATAAACATACTGTTAGTTTTTTTTTTAGTATACTGCTAGCTTTTGTTTTAACTATAGTACTGTTAGCTTTTGTTTTGTTTTAACTTCATTTCTATTACACATGCTTAGTTTATAAGCTTAAAAACAATTTCTATAATTGTTTACCTTGGGTTTTGGTAAACAACCGCTGATCCTCCAAATGGTTACTTATTTGGTTACTCGCAGGATCGATCAGATTGATCCTATGGACATAGGTTGATTTTGAAGTTTGATTAAGTTGGATAAGGCTTTAAGTAAATGGTTTCAAGTAAATTGCATAAAGGAAAGACTTGGTAAAATAAACAAGGCTTTAAAGTAAAGGTTCGACAGGAATTTAAAGGAGAAAAGCAAGTAAAATGCTGGAAAAGTAAAGGACTTTAATTGATAAAATTGGTGTTTCACACATACATTTCTCAACAATTCTTTCTCACACGCTGGGTACTTGAATCTAAATGAGTGACTATGTATAGAATTGTGAACACACGCGAGAAACTACATGTCTACTCCTATTTATACTAAAACATTCCAAGTAACCGTCGGGCAGTTACACTGCTTCGAGATCAATCCACTTGGCACGTTCTCCATGCTCGACGCTCCAGATCCTTGCACGTTTGCACGTAGTAACTGCTGGAAACCGTTTTCCCTCCAAAGCTTTGAATTTCAAACTGCTCCACTCTGGACCATCGAACACTTTCGTCAAGAGACATCTTCGACGAAAACTCCTTCGACGTCGAAGGCAATCAACCTTCTTCCTTGGAAGAAATCTTCAAAGTATTTTGCTATCTTTCGACGGGCACTTCGACAGACTTAGCCAGTCGAAAGCATCTTTCAGCTTTTAATGGCTGACATCAATCAAAACAAAGGTGTCGAATTTAGGAGCCAACAAATTGCCCCCCAAGAATGCCTTATTTCGACTCTGAAAGAAAAAGGCATTCTTTGAAAACGCCATTCGACACCTGTCTTTCCACGCTTAGTCACAAGTTAACTTGTGCACTTTTTGCTGCTTTTTACCAACTATTGGCAATCCCAAGAAAACCATCATTGATTTGATCCTAGGACGTCACTTTCAGTACGGCGTGCAGTACCAAACGTCACTTCAGAATTTGTCATTATGACAATTCTCAAAAACGAGGACGCACGCTGCGTCTCTCCACTTCTGCAGAAACGGCCAAAACAACAAGGGGCTGCCACGCGTCCCACTAATTCCTGCAGCATTAAATGACATTTAATGTCCTCGTTATTGGGAATTTCTCCCACTACTATAAATAGTAGTGAATATCCCATTGTGGGACTTTTTACGCAAACTAGCCTTCAAACTTCCTTGTTTTTTCATACAAGCTTGCTCTCTTTGCAGAAAACTCTTCCTCTTTCACTTCATCTTCATCCTCAACAATGGCCTCTGCTTCTACTGCTCCCAAGGCTAACGCACCAACTGAACAACATGTTAAACCCAAAGTCTTCGTCACTGCTCCGGTAGTAAACTCTACGGGCAAACGAAGGGTTCCTGAACCTTCTGACATCTCCGTCCGCGATGCTTACTCGCGTCACTTGATGATCCCGGTTGGATACTCCAACCAGATCTTCGCAATGTCTGGCCCCATGAATCCAAGCATCTCTGAAGCTCTGAAGATCAAGAGCTATTTCCCCATCGTCGAGAAACTCAAGCCAGTAGCATGCGCCAAGAAGGACGCAGAAGACAACGAAGACCCTACACGCGAAAAAATCGACCTCCGCTTCTTCAACAGAAGTGTTAGGGTCTTCAGGTCTTGCCCTAATCTGACCTCCGACTATGTTGCTTGGCTAACAAAGTTGGAGAAACATCAAACTCCAGTCTGGAAGGAAATGGGAATCTTCGACCTAGTGATGCTGTCGAAGACAGGCTTAAACTACTCCCCAGAGATGCTTATAGCTTCGCTGTTGTTCTGGGATTACTCTCACTTCACTTTTCATCTTCCATGTGGGATGTTAACCCCCACACTCTTTGACGTAGCAGCTATTACTGGCCTTCGACCAACCGGAGATTACTTCGACCCGGAGGAGATGTCGGAGGACCAAATTGGCTTCTCTGAGACCAAGCCAACATACACCACCTTTATCAACCATTATCACGACAGGTCGACAGACGCGGTGTCGGATGTCGAACACATAGCGTTTCTAGCCTTATGGCTAACTCGCTTTGTGTTTTGCTCGAAGTCTCTACAAGTGACCAAAAAGATGGTCACTCTTGCTACCCAACTGCATCACCGCCAAAACATCTGTTTGGCAGAACTGATTCTGGCCAGTCTTTATGACTCTATCAGCAATGGGGCCACTCTTCTGAAACATGTCGAAGATAGGGCCAGTTTGCTACTCGCTGGGCCTTTCTGGCTACTTCAATTGTGGCTCAACGCCACTTTCGAATCTTTCTTGCCCAAGAAGGTTCAGATAAATGAACAGGCGCCAGCAATAGCAAACAGGCGCGTCGAAGGCATCAGGCTAGCTCTGCTGACACCTGTGGAAGATGGGCTAGAGTTCCAACAAACCTTCACTAACTTCGTTTTAATGTTCGCTCGAAGGAAGGAATTTGTTTCAACTATGGCTCCATTTGCTCAACGGAGAGTGGGGCCAGCATGGTTCACAAGGCCACACCCAAAGGAGTCGAGTGGTCCCAATGTCGATGAACACACCATACTTTGGGAGGCGTTCTTGACACCCAGGATCATGCCTCTTCGATTTAAGAGTTCTAAGACTCATTTGAGTCTGCTTGCCTATCAACCAAATCTGGTATCTCGCCAGTTTGGTATTATCCAAACCCTACCTTCTCCGATTTTTCAAAGAGAGAAGTCAATGTTGTACTTCTGCAACGATTATACAGAAGAAGCTGCCATCAAGCATATCGGAAGATATGCTGGTCGAACAATCCTCTCGCTGTTTGATTACCAGCTTAATTTCCTTTGCTCACCATCTTTCGAGGAATGGTGGAGAAGCTATTATGCTGAGTACTTCTTCGACGAGAAGGACTTCATGGCTGAGTTGCAGAAGTCTTTTGTCCTTGTGTTGGACAAAGTAAAGAAATGTAAGTTCATGCTCTCACATTACTTTTCGTCTTTCTCTTCGACTGCTAGCCTGTTAACCTTTTCTTTTGCTTTCAGTTGTTCGAAAACCTCTAGCCAAGAAGGCTACAGAAGGCCCACAAGGAGGAGGCCCTTCAGCAAAACCTCCACCGCCGGCGAAGACTATAGCGCCGGCGAAGACCATAAGCAACCAACAAGGGGAAGGCTCTTCGAGGAAGCCTCCTGTATCGGTAACCAGATTTTCTTCATTTTTCTTCTGGCTTTCGATTTTTGATTTTCGATGCAATTACTCAATCAAATTCCTGTTGGTTTTCTAGGCCCCTTCGCCCAAGAAACGGGCAGCATTGGTGGTCGAATCTGGGAGTGATGACGAAAGTGATTCCCCTCCTGCTCCCTTAAAGAGGCGAAAGTTAACGAAGGACGCTTCTGTTCCTGCTCCTGCTCCTGAAGGTCGAACCGTCAGAATAAAGGTTGCTGTGAGAAAGCCTAGGCCACCTCCAGTAATCATCGAGGAGCCAACTGAGGAGGAACTGAACGTTCTTCTTAACAAACCTGTCGAGAGTGACAATTCCAGCCCTGGGGCTGAAGTTAATCCACAGGTAATCTATTGGACCCTTTTTATAACTTGGGCATAGATACCAGTATTCAATTGTGTCTCTTTCGACATCTGAAGATTTGTCTTCTTTCTCTTTTTCCAGGACACTACTGAAAGTTCTCCACCAAGGACTTCAGAAACTCTAGAATCTGTTGACCTTAGCAGGCCTCAGGAAAAAGATTTGGGCAATGACGAAGCCCATACTGAGAATGAGGCCAATGCTGAAACAGTGGAGAAGACAACAGAAGAACCTATGGTGGAGGAACCACAGCCAGTGGAGGAACAACAGCCAGAAACGGTTCAGGTGGTGGATTTGTCGTCAGAAGAGAATCCCGAAGAAAGAGACCAAGGCAATGGCGAAGAGAATCAAGATGTTGTTGACGAAGAGCACCAAGGTGGTACTGGCGAAGGACACCAGGGTGACGCTAGCGAAGAGCCACAAAATGACGCTGGCGAAGGACCCCAGGGTGATGCTAACGAAGAACCACAAGTCGACGCTGGTACCGCCTCAGTCCAAGTCGAAGAGCAACCAATCGAGGCACTCAGCATTCAACAGCCTCAAGCCCAAGATAATACTGTGGCAAGGGTTACCTCCTCAAAGCACAGGTCAAAAGAGGACTTGGAAATCTTGAAACAAACTGACCCTGTCAGCTACCTCAATGCAATCATCGAGAGTAAGAGTTCATCTGACACTAGTCAGGAAATTCCTACCCTGTCGGGGAAGTCTACTGAAACTTCTCCTCTTGATGATGCGTTGGCGAAGGTTAAGGCCCAGTTCTTCAAGAGGGATTTAATGAAGACTTTAGAGGGGGACCCCACTGCTCCATCATGCTTAAAGGAGGTCTTGAATGCTGTTGACTTCGAAGCTGTAGCCCCAGAAATCTCAGACTTGATCATGGAATTACATTCTATGATTGATCAAGTTTCAGCGGATTACAGGCGCCAACGAGGTTTTAACAGTCAGCTCGAAGTGTTGTATGGCAGAAGCTCCTCTGCGTGGACTGTTGTCTCAGATTCGACTTCTCGAATTGCTGAGTTGGCGAAACAGAAAGCGTCTGCACAGGAAAGAGTCGATGCCATTGAGCGAGAGAATGTCTCCTTCCGAGCACAAAATCGCAGAGATAGAGGCGAAGATAAACGCCAACACTGTACTCCAGGAGGAAATTCTTTCGACCATCTCAGACACTGAGAGCCAGACTGAGATCAAGCAAGGCTTGGAATTTGCTGAGAGGGCCCAAAGCCTCGACGCTCAAATTGCCAAACTAGTGCAGGAAAACTCTTGGTGCAAGAAGAGGTTGGAGCTGCAGCATGCCAAGTATCTTCGACTCAGGAACTCTCTTACCTTTTGATTGATTCTCTTTTGTAACCACATTCTGTAATCGTTTTCGACAACAATTGCCATCTTGGCTGAAATTAATAAAAATTTCCATTTTGGCATTTTTATGGTTAATTTAGTTTGTTCTTTTATTATTTTATTTTTATCTCTTGAAGTATAGGTTTGTATTTTTTCAAATATTTACCATTTACTCTCAAGAGCCTTTTATCTCCACTTATCTCTTCGACTTCATAGGCTCCACCAGAAAAAGTTTGGATAACTCTGAAGGGTCCTTCCCATTTGGGTGACCATTTCCCCATGCTTCGATCCCGTCGATCCATGGGAAGAATCACCTTCCAAACTAGTTCTTCAGGCAAAAATACCTTAGGTTTTACCTTTTTATTATAAGAGTCTTCTACTCTTTTCTTCTGAAGCCTGAGCAAGTCGAGAGCGTGTAATCTCTCTTCGTCTAAATCCACCAATTCATCTAACATCATATTCCAATAAACCTCAGAAGGAATATCATAATGCCTCTGAACTCTTGCAGATTGAAGACAAATTTCTGCTGGCAACACTACATCATGGCCAAAAGTTAGCCTATATGGTGTTGTACCAGTGGCTTCTTTTGGGGACGTTCGACAAGCCCATAAAATCTGGTCTAACGTCTTATGCCAATTCTTTGGTTTCTTCCCAACATGTTTCTTTATCAAGCCAATCACCACTTTGTTAGCCGCTTCGACTTGACCATTCGCCTGTGCATAATAAGGCGTTGATGTTAGGAGTTTGAAACCTGTTTCCTGAGCAAATTCCTGCATCTTTCGACCAGTGAAAACTGACCCTTGATCAGTTGTTATTGTCTCAGGGATTCCATACCTAAAGATAATGTTCTTTTGAATAAATTCAATGACATTTTCTTGGTCTACATTGACTAAAGGGACAGCTTCGATCCACTTAGTAAAATAATCAATGCCTACCAGTATGTATTTCTGACTCTTTGATGATGCTGGTCGAATCTCTCCAATAAGATCCAACGCCCATCCTCTAAAGGGCCAAGGCTTCACTATCGAGTGAAGTTCGCTTGCTGGTACATGTTGGATGCCTGTATGAACTTGACACTCTTGGCAACCTTTGGCGAACTCAACACAATCTTTCAGCATAGTGGGCCAATATAGTCCTTGTCGAAACAACAACCATTTCATCTTATGGCCTGCTTGGTGAGCCCCACATGCCCCAGCATGCGTAATCGAAAGGGCTATGTATGCTTCAGTTTCACTTAAACATTTTAGCAACACCCCTTCAGGCGTCTTCTTGAATAACTCATTACCCATGAGTACAAAACTCAACGCCCTGTATTTTGTTTTTCGTTCTGTCGGAGCTCCTGGATTTTGAAGATAGTCCACAATGGGTTTCCTCCAGTCTTGCTCTGACAAATTATCAATGAACGAAATCTCGAAGTTTGAGTGATCAGCATATCCTAGCCTCGTCGATTCCAAGTCTGATGGTGATAGACAAGTTGCCTTTATCTTTTCTCGAACTTCGATTGCTCTTTGTAGTCTCGTTTTTGAAATCTTATACCCAGATGCAATCTGTGCCAAGTCATTGGCTATTTGATTTTCAACCCTGGGTATGTGTCGAATATTGACACTTTCAAATTTTTTCAACAAACGATTTGCTATCACAAAGTACATAATGAGATTCTCTCTTATGTATTTATATTCCTTTGTGACTTGCTTGATGACTAACTCTGAGTCTCCCATTATTTCGACTCGAGTTGCCCCCAATTCCAACAATATCTCAAGGCCAGTAATTAGAGCTTCATACTCAGCCTCATTGTTCGAACAAGAACCTTCTATTTGGTACTTGAATGTTGTTGGAATTTTATCTGGAGAAATAATCAAGACTCCTACTCCTGTTCCATTTTTATGGCTGGAACCATCGAAGTAGAATTTCCAAGGTTCTATCTCCACATAATTAATATCCTCGACTTGAATTGAGTGGTCGACTATGAAGTCTGCAACCACTTGTCCTTTTACTGCCTTAAGAGGCATAAAGGTCAAGGAGTATTCAGTTAATGCTAATGCCCACTTGCCAATTCGACTATGCAAGATAGGTTTCGACAACATATATTTGAAAACATCAAAATGAGACGAAACATAAACATCAACTGGTTTTATATATTGCTTGAGTTTTGTACAAGAAAAATACAGACATAGACACAATTTTTCAACTTCGCTATATCTAGTTTCTGCATCATTCAAAACTCGACTGAGGTAATAAATGGGTCTTTCGACTCCACTATCGTCCTCTTGGGCTAACATACTTCCCAGAGTTTTGTCAGATGCAGCTATGTACAATCTCATACTCCTATTGCTACAAGGAGGCACCAAAATAGGTGGCTTAGTGAGGTACCCTTTGATTTTGTCGAAGGCTTCTTGTTGCTCTTGCCCCCATTCGAACCCCTCTTTATTCAGTCGAAGTAAGGGTGAAAAGGCCTGAGCTTTCCCACTTAGATTAGATATAAACCTCCTTAAGAAATTTATCTTGCCTAAGAGAGATTGCAATTCCTTCTTATTCGACGGCGCTTTCGCTTCCAGAATTGCCTTCGTCTTGTTCTGGTTGATTTCGATTCCTTTCTTGTGGACAACGAAGCCCAAGAAATCTCCAGCTTTCACACAGAACGCACACTTCAAAGGGTTCATATTCAGACCATGTTCTCTCATTCTTTCGAATGATTGTCGAAGGTGGTCAATGTGACTCTTCCTGGAAACAGATTTTATAACAAAATCATCAATATAAACTTGCATAAAAGTGTTAATAAAATCATGGAAGATAGCATTCATTGCTCGCTGGTACGTTGCCCCAGCGTTTTTTAGGCCAAAAGGCATCACTACCCATTCGTAAGTGCCTAAGGCCCCAGGGCATCGAAAAGTTGTTTTCGACACATCCTCTTCAGCAATGAAAATTTGATTATATCCTGAATAACCATCGAGCATACTCAGGTATTCGTAGCCAGCGGCAGAATCGACTAGCATTTCCGCCACAGGCATAGGATATTCATCTTTGGGGGTGGCAGCATTCAAGTCTCTGAAATCTATGCACACCCTTAATGTGCCATTTTTCTTAATTACTGGCACAATATTTGCAATCCATTCGACATACCTTGTAACACGGATGAATTTGCATTTCAGAAGTCTTTCGACCTCCGTTTTGATCTTCGACAATATTTCTGGAGCGAAGCGCCTTGGATTTTGCTTGATTGGCTTCTTTCCAGGTTTGATTGGCAACTGAAGTTCTACCAATCCTCTGTCGAGACCAGGCATTTCGTCATAATCCCATGCAAAACAGTCTTTAAACTCTTTCAGCAATTGGATTACTTCCAACCTAAGTTCTGGATCAATCTTGGCGCTGATATAAGTTGGCCTCTTCTCTGATCCTTCGCCTAAGTTGATTTCTTCTAAAGAGTCTTGTGCTAACATCTTAATGTTGTTCGCCAAGGGATCCTTTTCGAAGCCCAAAGGCTCATCGTCATAGATGGCGTCGAGCCTCTGTTCCTGCAATTCTTCTGGCATGATATCAGGAGGTTTTGGATCGAAATCCTTTCCTGGGCCAACAGCAGATAATGGTTGATCAGTGGCCTGTGTGGCCATGTACTTTACTTCGGCTTCGAGAGCCGTTATCATCTTGGTTTCGGCTACATAAGTCGAAATTCGCTTCAGAGATTGTGACTCAGTCATTATCACTGAATTCACTTCCCCAACCTGTTGGTTGGATATCAGTTAGCCCACTGAAGTCTATGTGGGACAAGTCTTCTCTGTCCCATTGGAAACCATGCTCAGGATGCAGGTATAGGGAACAAAAGGTGTTTGGCGCTGGCGCCATGTCGAAGTCAGGAGTTGGACATGGCCCTATATGAGCCAAGTTTTTGTCGAAATCTGTTACACCCAAGTGATTCACTTCGCCAAGGTAGTAACTTTGATCCGCCTCTATGTTTTCGACCATCCCATCTGGGCGCCATAGCAGCAGTCTTTGGTGCATCGATGAAGGCACAGCGCCTACACCATGAATCCACTCACGGCCTAACAAAAGGTTGTAGTTAGGTTTGGCCGATATGACCATGAACATTGTTGGTCGAAGGATCGACCCAACTTTGATATCTAGCTGGATCACTCCCATGGTGGTCCCAATGCCTCCCTCATAGTTGGACAGGACCATATTGTGAGGTTTGATTTCTTCATCCCTTTTGCCAATCTTCCTTAGCATAGAATGAGGGATAATATTGATAGTTGCCCCACAGTCGACCAATATTTTATTCACAGTGGTCTCTTCGAGCTTAGCCCTTATGAACAAAGGTTTGAGGTGATTCTTCATCGCCTCTGTAGGTGGCTCGAAGAAGCCATTTTGTTCCTCTGTAGTGCCATTGTCCATGACAAAATAGCACACTGGCCTATGTTTGGCCATTTCTTGTTCCACCTCCCAGTCACTGGCTTCGACTTCTACCTGTCGATTGAATTCCCTAGGCAGTACTGAAACAATATTCACCATTATATCCAGAGTATCGTCGGACTCAGCATCATCTTTGTCTTCGACTTCACTTTGGTTAGGCCAAACTAGCCTGTTGGTAACTGGTTCTCTCTCAAGAGGCTTTCTTTGTTTCCTTTGAGGCACATTCGAACTAGTTTCTGCCTTAGGTTCGTTGGCAGCCTCCCTTTCAGCTTTTCGCCTCCTTTGATATCTCCTCCATTGGGATCGAGACATAGGATTTTTACCCTTGTAGTTACTGGACACTTGTGCAATCTTAGGTGCAGCAACTTGAGGCTCTTTCTTTTGAGTCAGAGAGGAACCTCTTGGCACATCGAAGGAATGCCATTTCTCTTCATTTGGCCTTTTTCGGCCAGAAGTTTTGTACCAAATGTCTACTGGTACATTTGTTGGAGGCCTAAAAGTCAATGGCCTCTTGTCTTGATTAGAACCCCTTCTAGGATCATGTCGAAGGTCAGCATTCTCCCTTCTCTTGTTCGCTGCTCTCACGCCTTGTATGTGCTCAGCAGCTTTTTTATCAAAGATCGAACTGCATCTTGGACACAGCATTACCTCTGATTTCTTTTTCTGGCATCTTTGTAAAAAATCTGCCAAGTTTTCGTTTTCCCGTGGGAAAGCTGTCTTATTAGCCTGCTCTTGCCTTATGGCCTCTTCTGATGCTTTAGGGTCAGAAAGCTCGACCATATTGATATTCATTGTATCTTTAGTAGCAAGAGTTAACTGCTTCATTTGTATTTCCAGATTCTCAGTCTGGCCTTGAACAGTGGCCAAGTGGGAACTGGGCTTTGGTCCAGTTTTTTGTGCTTCAGCAGTCTTCGACTTCGGGTCTTCGACCGCTTTCTGGACAGCTTTAATTGTCTTCCTGGATAAATTTCCAGAAAAACTGCCAAAGATTGGCATGTTGATGTGGTCCTTTGAGACTTCGACCATGGTAATGCCTGGCTTCTTCGACTGGATGCTGGTTGCCTCTATCATGTTCACCTCGGAGGGTTCAGCATAGTGGGCTTCAGCCTTCAGCGGATTGGAGTCGACAGCCATGGGGGATTTGTCAGCAAACTTTAATCTCCCTTCCTCAATAGCGTCTTGCACAAGATTCCTGAAAAGAAAACATTGAGAAGTTTTATGGCCCAAAAAATTATGATATTTGCAAAAACCTCTCTTCTTTCTTTGATCAAGAGGAGGCACTTTTACCCCAGGGGGTACTATCATTTGGCCATCTTTAACTAGCAAGTCGAATATTTCATCACATTTTGTGATGTCAAAACTATAAGTCTTTTTTGGGAACCTATCGTTGGTCCTGTCTGGACCAATGGGATTTTTCCCATTTGAGGGGACTAACTGTTTACAAGAGTATGGTGGCCCTTGTTTTAGTTCTGCTAAATCGACTTCTCCTTCCTCGACAGTTAAAGTATCGTCGAAGGATTCTAGATCTTTGTCGTCCATCTCAACGTACGCTATTCGCTCTCTCTTGTGAGTTTTCGTTGCCTTAGCTTTTTCAGCTTTGAGGCGTTCGACCTGTCGAACTCTGTCGGCCAGTTGGGCCATGTCTCTTAGGTACTGGGTGTCTAGCTTCTTCCTAATGGAATAATCTAAACCGCCTGCGGCTATTTCGACCAACTCGTGTTCTGGCACTTGTGTAAAACATCTCGCCTTGAGCAACCTAAACCTATTCAGATATTCGTCTATAGGTTCAGTGAAACGTCTCTTCACACTGGCCAGTTCTTTCAGGCTTATCTTGGTTTGCCCCATGTAGAATTGTTCATGGAACAATCTTTCCAACTGGGTCCAATGATGGATCGAATTGGGGGGGAGAGTTGTAAACCAAGTAAAAGCGTTCTTGGTTAAAGAACTTGGGAAGTATTTGATCCTTAGATTTTCGTTATTCGAAATGTCTCCTGCTTCGATCAAATACCTCGCCACATGTTCGACAGTAGATTTTGTCGTGTCCCCAGAGAACTTGGTAAATTTGGGGACTTTGCTCCTAGGAGGTAAGTCAGTTTGTAACACATATTCTGACAATGGAGACGTAAAGTTGGGCCTTCGAAAGCCCATGTTCATCCCATTCTGAGTCATGATCCTTTCGATCATGGTTGCCAGATTGTTTTCCAAACCCATGTTTTGGTATTGGATATGCTGAACTACTTCGTCAGCATTTTGGTTTCTGTTCACTAACCTTACCTCTGGGGCTACTACCCTAGGTTCTTCGACAGGTTGTTCGACAGGCTGTTGAGCCTGGTTAATGGTGGTTTCTTCCTCTACAAATATCCCCTGATTTCCCCTTATTTGCGCCCTTTGGGGCTGTCGAATAGGTGGGGGTACTCCAAAGAAGTCAGCCAAACACGTCATTTGCGCTGTAACTTGCTGATTCGACTGAGTAGTATTTTGTATTAGAGGATTTAGCACTGTACTCAAAGTTTGTGCCAACATTTGCACCATGTCATGGTTGCTTTCGTCCATTTGTTGCCTCAAGACTGCTGTCGAGGCATTTGTAAGGCCATGGGCTACTTGGGACGTTCCTCCTAAGAGTTGGGTCCTATTTCTATTCGCCATGCCTACTCCAGAGCCTTGGAGTGGCGAAGAGGCACTCACGAAAGGATCTGAAAAAGTGGACGCAGCATTCGTCAGGCTTGCCACTTCAGAAGTTGGCATGCCATAGAATGGAATAAATCCTGGGGGAACCACAGGCCTTGTGCCTATATTTCCCCTTGGTGGGGGAGTTCCCAAAGGTATTCTGGGGCCTGTTAACGAAGTTGTTGGCCCCGTAGTTGTGACCGACACGGCTGGTGTCGAACCAACGTTTGTCGCTTCACTTACGGTCATACTAACCGTTGCTCCCACACTCGTTTGTGGGATTTCGTTATTGTTTGGCGGATTCGCCATCTCTTCCCTTCTTCTGGCAGTATTGTTATCGTTAGTGTATATTCTACCACTTCTCAATAACATACAACTCGAAAAGATGAGATTATTTTCAACAATCAACACACAGTCCCACCGGGTGTGCCAATTTGTTTACCTTGGGTTTTGGTAAACAACCGCTGATCCTCCAAATGGTTACTTATTTGGTTACTCGCAGGATCGATCAGATTGATCCTATGGACATAGGTTGATTTTGAAGTTTGATTAAGTTGGATAAGGCTTTAAGTAAATGGTTTCAAGTAAATTGCATAAAGGAAAGACTTGGTAAAATAAACAAGGCTTTAAAGTAAAGGTTCGACAGGAATTTAAAGGAGAAAAGCAAGTAAAATGCTGGAAAAGTAAAGGACTTTAATTGATAAAATTGGTGTTTCACACATACATTTCTCAACAATTCTTTCTCACACGCTGGGTACTTGAATCTAAATGAGTGACTATGTATAGAATTGTGAACACACGCGAGAAACTACATGTCTACTCCTATTTATACTAAAACATTCCAAGTAACCGTCGGGCAGTTACACTGCTTCGAGATCAATCCACTTGGCACGTTCTACATGCTCGACGCTCCAGATCCTTGCACGTTTGCACGTAGTAACTGCTGGAAACCGTTTTCCCTCCAAAGCTTTGAATTTCAAACTGCTCCACTCTGGACCATCGAACACTTTCGTCAAGAGACATCTTCGACGAAAACTCCTTCGACGTCGAAGGCAATCAACCTTCTTCCTTGGAAGAAATCTTCTAAGTATTTTGCTATCTTTCGACGGGCACTTCGACAGACTTAGCCAGTCGAAAGCATCTTTCAGCTTTTAATGGCTGACATCAATCAAAACGAAGGTGTCGAATTTAGGAGCCAACAATAATGCTAGCACATACTGCTAGTTAGTAAACGTAAAAAATCCTGTTATTTCTTGTTTGTTTCTAAGTTATACAACATATTTAGTTTTTAACAATTAACTGTTAGTTTATTATTTTAGTTTCAAAACTTCATTTAAATGAATATGCTACTAGTTCTTCTAGTTTCTAAACTTCATTTAAATTATGCATATTACTAATACTTAATATAATGCTAGTTCTTGTTTCATTCCAATTTCAATTAACCTAATACTAATTCAACAACAACTACAACACCTAATTAACTCTTCTAATTTCTATCTCAACAAAACTCAAGAACCCTAACATCAATTTTTCCCCAAATCCAAAATATACCAAATCAAACTCTAACTATAGGCATTGGAAAATCAAACCCCTTACCTTAGATGTTTAAAATGATTCTTGATGTTCCAACCAACCCAAAACCCAAGCTTTGTGTTCTTGTTCTTCTCTTCCTTAAAGACTCTCTCTAGCTCTCTCTATGCCTCTAAGTGTATTTTTATGTTATGATACTTCTATCTCTCATAAAACAACAACTAATGCCTTTGTTTGGATTTTGGTCTTAAGACAACATGAAAATACCATACTACCCTCCACTAGTCTTACTAACCTAAAATATAATTCAAAAGGCCACTTAATCAAAATAACTCCAAATAATTAAAATAACTCAGAAAAATTAAATATTGGTCCGAATAATATTTTACCGAACCGAACGGAATAAAAACCGGACCGAACAAAATAATTACCGATCCCCCAAAATAAATACCGGACCGAATAAAATAATTACCGGTCCCCCAAAATAAATACCGGACCGAATAAAATAATTACCGGTCCCTCAAAACATATACCGGACCGAATAAAATAATTACCGGTCCCCCAAAACAAATACCGGACCGAATAAAATAATTACCGGTCCGAATAAAACGTCGCAGAATATATTAATAGATATAACGGTTAATTTAAATATTCTCGTCGCAAAAATAAACGTCAAACGGTAAATTGAAAATATTAATATAATATAATATTAAATAAAACGGGGCGTTACAACTCTCCCCCACTAAAAAAAGTTTTGTCCTCGAAATTACCTGACTCGAAAAGCTCGGGATAGGAATCCCGCATCTTACTTTCTAACTCCCACGTCGCACTTTCACCAGCTGCTCCTATCCAAACAACTTTAACCAAGGAGATCTCTTTGCCACGAAGAGACTTCATCTCACGATCTTCAATCCTTAACAGCATCGTCTCCACCGTAAGATTGTCACGCACTTGGATATCATCCATCTCAATCACATGTGAAGGATCCAGAACATACTTCCGAAGTTGCGACACATGGAACACATCATGCAAGTTCGAAACATTTGGCGGTAGTACCACTCTATAAGTGTTGTACCCCAAAATTTTTCCCTCCCATATTCTTCAAAGTTTTGACAAGCATCACCTCAAATTGCTCAAGTCTACTCAAGGGCCACCCAGTCAAGCACCCTCCTAAGCCAGTCAAAATTAGGGTTTTGGTTCTTACAAGGAAGTTGAGGTTTTCAAGGGCTCAATCAAGTCCCATATGCTCATATACATTGCCAAGCACCTACATGTCAAGTTTCAAGGCTCACAAGGTCAAGTTGCACAGTCAAAAGCCCTAATTGCTCCACAGTCAATTGCAGGGGCAAAATGGTCATTTGACAGTCAAAAGTCAAAAATTTTGGTCAACATCTTATTTTGAAGCCACAATCATCATTTGATCAAGTCTTGATCATGATTTCACAAGAATGGCTCAAAAATCATCAAGGTGTCAAAAGTTTCTATTTTTGGACAGCTGAAAAGTCAACTGTAACTTGACCAAGGCATAACTTTTTCATGGTTCATCAGAAAAATCCCATCCAATGCTCATCTTGAAGGGGAAGACATTTCCTACAACTCATCTTCACATTCCAAGTCCAACAAATTCTCTCAAAACAAGTTATCAATTTCAACATTATAGGTCATTTTCAAAAGTCAACAAAAATGCACTTTAAGTCAAAGACCATAACTTGAGATTGGTAAATCAAAATTACATGGGACCAAAGGCATTGGTTAGATTACTTCAAGACCTTTCCAAAATGTCCAAGAACATGTTCATAGCTTCAAAATTGAGCAAGATATGCATTGGAGAAGTTGGGAAATTTTTGTGAAATGGCCAAAGTCAATTATCCTTGAAACTTCATTTTTGACAAAAGGGGCCCACTTTTTCCACTTGATTCATCCTTGTCATGCCTCCCACGTGTCCCACAATTTATTTCAAGATTAAAAATTGATTTAATTCATTTTAAATCTTTAAAATTCAAATGAAAATCAAAAAAATTAATTAGAGGATATTTTGTGGCTTGAATTGCTTTGATGCATCATGAAACACCTTCCAAATTCGTGTATATCCTATTATGAGCATGGAATTCAAAATTGGACACAAAAGGCAAGTTTTCTTCAATGGAGTTTATGGCAAAATCAAAAACATAATTGCAAGGCTTTAAGGCTCATGATATTGGTTGATTATGATTCATAACCTTATATGCAAGCCTTCCCAATAGCATACACGACCTAGAACTCTCACATACAGCATAAGCAATCTCAAAATTTCAAAGGAAAAGTGTGAAACTGAAAACCACCTTCCAGCATATTTCAAGCCTCTCCTTTGATCCAAACGCATTCCTGACCCTTCCAGGAACCTTTTGCAATCAGAATTAAGCGCAAAACCTTAAGAACTCGTGCCATACAAGTCACACGGTTTACACTCTTTCTCAAAATCACAGTCATACATTTATGCATTTTTAACTCTTTTCATTGATTGCATTGTACTCACATGGTCCATACGAAGCTTTCCATATAATTCAATTTGATTATAATGCCCTGGATTGAAAACTACCATTAGCGATTCCTAGGGTTTTCAGAGTCTTGAAATTGGGGTTTTTCTCATGCTGTAAAATTAAAACTCCAAACAGGCATGGTTGAAATCAGCAGGATGAGACAAACGTGATGGATACCTCGCGCCCTTTTTATATGTAGCGAGCGCCTAATCGCTATTTTCATATGCTTGCATTTTGTGGGGGTTTAAAACCCCCGCTATGTGTTTTATGTTTTTGCAGGAATGAAGAAGACGAAGGGCGTGGCAACCAGGGAGTGGTCAATTCAAATTGGCGCGCGTGTTTCAGTATATAGTGCACTTATTTTATATTTTCTTTTTTTTCTATTATGTTTACAAACAAGCGCGTTTGGTTCAGTGGCTGGCTATGTACTTGGTATTCACTGGGACCTGGGTTCAATTCCCAGGTCCCCCCATATTTCATTGTCATTTTTTCTAAAATGTTCTTGTGCAGTTCCTCAAACAGCTTCCACCATAGACCTCATCCAGGAGTCAGCCAAGCGTCCACCAGTGCAGATCCAGGGGCCAAGCATAAGGACCATGGTGCTCTGGAGTCAACATGGGCGTAGACAATCAAAAAAAGTAAATGTGGCTGAAGATTCAAATGGGCCTCAAATTCTATGCACACCTCCATCTGGCCCAGTACCCCCTTGGTTCTTGCATTTTTTCTTTCCTTTTCTTTTTTTATTTTTACTAATTATATTTATTAACTATTATCATTTAATTTATTCATAACTAATTTTTCACAATAAAATTCAATAAAAAAACCAAAAAAATACTTTATTAATTTAAGTAATTATTTTGTAAATATATATTAAATAATTGAATTAGTTTTAATTAGGCCATTTTAACTTTTTTTTAAATAACTAAAATAACTTAGAATTAGGTTAACTTAGAATTTTAATTCTTTTATTTTATTTCATAAAAGCATAAAAACACAAAAAATATTTTCTTTTAATAAATTAATTAATTAGTTTAATTATTAATTATTAATTGCATTTAATCACAAAAAAGACAAAAAAAATTCAATTCTTTTCTTAAAAGGGTCAACACCCTTTAGACATTCTCGATTCTTTCTTTCGCGCGCATTTTAGTTTTAATTCTTTATTTTGATTATTTCTGTAACTGCCTCCGGATGTAATAGTAATTAGGATTTTACTGCTTTATTTCTCGCACTTTATTTTACCAAAACGGGTCTTTGTATTTTTGGCGATGTATAGACCCGCGCCTTGTAATAGCGTAGGATTTATGTTTCCACAATTTACTTTCCGCACCCCCTAACTGTTAAAATGCATGAAAGAATGTATGTAAATAAAAACAACTCGTAGCTCACAAATAACATGTACAAAAACATTAACTGAAAAACAACACACAAAGCACATGCCTCTCCTAGGGTACGCTTCACTCGTTGCCTCGAAACGTGGTCATCAAGTATAGGACGTCTTAGAGGTCACCCTTTGTCTCAAGATCCAGTTGCCTCGAAACGGTTGCCTCGGATAAAAGGATCTAGGACATTAGGGTTACTTCTAAGGTGTCCTACCATTGCTTCGGTGACCACACTGTCCCGATAATCGAATTGACCCGAACAA
This sequence comes from Vicia faba, assembly GCA_948472305.1. Lineage (NCBI taxonomy): Eukaryota > Viridiplantae > Streptophyta > Magnoliopsida > Fabales > Fabaceae > Vicia > Vicia faba. The sequence goes on from OX451735.1 coordinate 296,410,057, forward strand.
CTCCAACGATGGTGCTACCTACCTCTCAATGGTGGGATAGCACTATCTAAAGGACTCTTACACAGCTTAATTCCTTAGGGTAGGTAGATGACTCATGGGTACTTGCTCTTTTCAAAACAAACAAAACAACTTTTCGCACCTACACTTTCAAAAGCTTTCAAACAAATCTTTCATACACTCTTGAGGACAGATACAAGAGTTACTCAGAAATTTTTCAAACGAAACTTTTTCAAAACCCACACACACTTGAAAAGCAAACAAATTTTGAAAACATAAGAGCAAGTACCTAAGAGCCCATGGATAACCATGGATAGAAAGGGTGCTAACACCTTCCCTTTCTATAAATCTACCTCCCGAACCGAGAAACATTCTCATAAGGAATTTTGCTGTGCTTTTGTCCTTTCCATGTTGGAGAAAATAAAAGACGGTGGCGACTCTTGCTTCCGCGACATTTCGCGAAACCAGCTAAAAACAGTCAGTTCTCATTTCCACCGATCACAATAAGCCACTTTTCCCACTTTACTAGTAATTTGGTAAGGACCAATAAAGTGAGGAGTTAGCTTCTTCGACTTCAATGCTCGCCGAACGCCGGTTGTAGGAGTAACTCGTAAAAATACATGATCACCATCTTGAAATTCCAAGTCTTTTATCCTTTTATCATGATAACTCTTTTGTCGACTTTGAGAAATTCTCATCTTTTCTCTAATCATCTTCACCGTCTCAGTAGTCTCTCTAACCAATTCTGGTCCAAGCACCACACTTTCACCCGACTCATGCCAACACAAAGGAGTTCTACACCTCCGACCATATAAAGCCTCGAACGGTGCCATTCCAATACTAGCATGAAAACTATTGTTATAAGTAAACTCAATCAAAGAAAGGTATGTATCCCATTAACCACCATGTTCAAGAATTCAAGCTCGTAACAAGTCTTCCAACGATTCAATCGTCCTTTCCGTCTGACCATCAGTTTGAGGATGATAAGACGAACTCAACCTCAACTTTGAACACAAAGCCTCTTGCAAGCTCTTCCAAAATTCAGAAGTAAACCTCGGATCTCTATCCGAAACAATACACAAAGGAATACCATGTAATCTCACAATCACATGCGTATAAATTTCCACCAACTTCAATACGGGATAAGTGATGTTAATAGGAATAAAGTGAGTCGACTTTGTAAGCCTATCAACAATCACCCAAATTGCACCGTGTCCTCTTGGTGTATTCGGTAACCCCGTTACGAAATCCATATAAATGCTATCCCATTTCCACTCCAGAATCTATAACAGTTGCATCAACCCTGCAGGTTTTTGATGCTCCACTTTAGACTTCTGACAAGTCAAACAAGCATAAACAAACTGAGCCACCTCTCTCTTCATGCCCGACCACCAAAATAGTTTCTTTAAATCTTGATACATTTTGGTCGCTCCGGGATGAATACTCAAATTGCTTCTATGACTTTCTTCCAAGATCATTCTCTTCAAATCCACATCATCGGGAATACAAATCCTATCTCGGAGCCTTAGTACACCCTGAGCATCCAACTTGAAATCTTCATTTTCAGTTTGTCTAATACCAACCAACAAATTAACAAGTTTCATATCAAGCTTATGAGCTTCTCTAACACTATCAAGGAAATCATTATTGATCTTTAACATTCCCAAGATAACACTCTTCGGCGTCACTTCTACTACAAGACTCATATCTCTAAATTGCTCAATCAATTCCAACTCTTTCACCATCAACAGTGACATATGCAAAGTCTTTCGACTTAAAGCATCGGCCACCACATTAGCTTTACCAAGATGGTAATTCAATCCAAAATCATAATCTTTCAACAACTCAAGCCACAATCTTTGTCTCATATTAAGCTCTTTCTGATCGAACAAGTACTTCAAACTTTTATGGTCACTAAATACTTCAAATCTAGAACCATAAAGATAATGCCTCCAAATCTTAAGCACAAAAACAACCGCTGCAAGCTCCAAATCATACGTAGGGTAATTCTTCTCTTCAATTGCCTAGAAGCATAAGCAACCACTTTGCCATTTTGCATAAGTACACCACCTAAACCCATCTTAGAAGCATCACAATAAACATCAAACGATTCTTCAGGATTAGGTAGAATCAAGATCGGAGCTGTTGTTAACCTTTTCTTCAATTCAACAAAACTTTCTTCACACTTGACATCCCACACAAATGCAGCTCCTTTACAAGTCAACTTTGTCAAAGGAAGCGCCAACTTAGAAAAAACTTCAATGAACCTTCTATAGTAACCAACCAATCCTAAGAAACTTCTAATCTCAGTAACAGACTTAGGAGTTTCCCATCTCAACACAGCATCAACTTTAGAAGGATCAACTGCAATGCCATCACCAGAAATGACATGCCCCAAAAATCTCACTTCACTTAACCAGAACTCGCACTTTGACAACTTAGCATAAAGCTTCTTCTCTTTCAGAACATCCAACACGATGCGCAAATGTTCTGCGTGCTCTTCTTCCGATTTAGAATAAACCAGAATATCATTAATGAAAACAACCACAAAACGATCCAAGTAAGGATGGAAAATACGATTCATGTACTCCATGAATACTCCCAGTGCATTAGTGACACCGAAAGGCATCACCGAATATTCATAATGTCCATACGTCGTCCTGAAAGTAGTTTTCTGAACATCTTCTTCTTTCACCCTTATTTGATGGTAACTCGATCTCAAATCAATCTTGCTAAACATGCGAGCGCCAACCAATCGGTCCATCAAAACATCAATCCTAGGAAGTGGATACCTATTCTTGATAGTCACTTTATTCAACTGACGATAATCAATACAAAGTCTCATGCTACCGTCTTTCTTCTTCACCAATAACACAGGAGCTCCCCACAGCGACACACTAGGTCTAACAAACTTCTTCTCGAGCAAATCTTCTAATTGGATCTTCAATTCTGCTAACTCAGATGAGGACATCCTGTATGGTGCCATAGAGATGGGTCTGGTACCAGGGACAAGATCCACAGAAAATTCAACTTCTCTTTCTGGAGGTGCACTAGGAATCTCATCAGGGAATACTTCGGGAAAATCCCACACCACCGGAAAGTTTGCTATCACAGCTTGACTCTCCACAGAAAGAGTCGCCATCAACAAGAAAACCAACGCCTCATCCTTCATGAACTCATTCAACTGCTTTGTCGACACCAACATAGATTGTTCTTCTTCTACTAAGGAAGAAAACCTCATAGTGTTGTCATAGCAATTGATATGGACATAATTAGCTTTTAACCAGTCCATACCTAAAACCACGTCCAACCCGATAAGCGGTAAACAAACAAGATCCACCATAAAGTCTCTATCAAAGATTGATAAAGGGCAACTTGCATACATAAAAGAAGTAGTAACCGTTCCCTTAGCCGGAACTTCTACCACCATATCTCTATCCAGATACGACAAAGTGAGACCCAATCTCTTTACACAATCAACAACAATAACACAGTGAGTAGCACCAGTATCAATAATAGTAATAAGAGGAAAGTTATTAATGAAACTAGTACCTCAAATAAGACCATCCTCGTTTTCCGTCGGAGCACCCGACAAAGCAAACACCTTTCCTGCTCCTTGAGTCCTCTTAGGATTCTTACATTGAGCACTAATGTGACCTCCCTCGCCATAATTAAAACAAACCACATCCTTATGCTTGCAATCGCAAGTCATATGGCCCACTTCTCCACATCGAAAACATCTCACCTCATTCTCCTTAGCTCTAATATCGCTTCGACAAAAATTACTCTTGTGGCCAGGTTTCCCACACTTGTAACAAACAATACTAGCAGGAGCATCTCCCCCGCTAGTTCTTCTCCCTTGAAACGCTTTATGTTTCCCTTTACCAGTTGGAGCATCATACGGTTTTCCACGGCTTTGCTGACCTTTGTTTCTCTTATCAGACATAATCTTATAATGAGCATTATTGTCCTCCTCAAAGATCCTACAACTATCAAACAAATCCGAAAAGACACGGATTTTCTGATAACCAACGGCTTTCTTAATCTCAGGACGCAAACCATTTTCAAACTTGATGCATTTAGAGAACTCGCCATTCGGCCCATCATAATGCGGATAGAACTTGGCCAACATAGTGAACCTTGCAGCATAATCAGTGATAGACATGCTTCCTTGCTTTAATTTAAGGAACTTTATCTCCTTCTTTCCCCGAACATCTTTCGGGTAATACTTCCTCATGAATTCCCTTCGGAAAACTTCCCATGTCACTTCCTCACCAGCAATCTCAAGCCTCTGATGGGTTTCAACCCACCAGTCATCCGCTTCAGCACTTAGTTTATGAGTACCATAACGGATCCTTTGCACAGGAGTGCAATCCATCACACGGAAGATTCTTTCAATCTTCTTCAGTCACGCCAAAGCACCTTCGGGATCATACTTTCCTTGGAAAGTAGGAGGATTCTCTCTTTGGAAGGTTGCCAAACTACGAGACCCAGCATTCTCGTCAGCATTCGGCGGGTTTTGGAAAGCCTGAGCCATTGCCTGCATAGCAGCAACAAGAGCCTCATCATTCCTACCAGTGTTCCTTCCAGCCATAATAACTTCTGCTCAAAACAAAACAAGGATTAGAATCAACAAATAACAATACTTTATTGATAGACGACAACAAACTCAACAACTTGGCCGGACAGACCGACCTGCTCTGATACCACTAATGTAACACCCCAATTATACCCCTCGTAATTAATAATAAAATCAAAGTTTCAAAATTTCATCCAAACATAAATTGAGGTATCACATATTCGTGTTTCCATCACTTTGCATTATAATGCACATCACAAAATTAAAAGTTGGATATACCGATTCATAACATAAATCATCATATAAACATATGACTAATCACAGCACATCGGATGTGTTCACAAAATGTACGTATCATCATGTTATCATCAATACATAAAGTCATAAGATAGTATACATAAACTATCCTATCAAAATAATAATGTCGCCTAAATCCTGAATGTTACTACTATCAGAGCAGAGCGACTCAAAATAAAGAGACTCGAGTTAATCCTCATCATCCTCACGGATCACCTGCACGTTACCAATTTAAAGGCAACAGCGAAACAAGTAAAAGATGAGATACTCCAAAACATATAATTAAAGGCATGATAAAATATATAAATAGTTTTGGAATCATAAATTATATAGGTTAATAAGAATATGTCAACAAATATCAAATCTCACATACTTTAAAATCATCATTTAGTGTATAAGATCAACATTTTAATACCATCACATAATCACCATAATCATGTATAAACAAGACATAAACTCCATTGCCATAAACTCATATCGTCGCTTTACCGTCATGTTATATCCATCGCATAATTTTCATCAAATTATCACATCATAATCACTTTATGTTCAACACAAAAATCGTCACAAAACAAGGTATCATATAACATCGCAATTCATTATAAGCCATCAAATAAAACTCAACGCCAAAAGACTCAAAAATAAGCATAACCGACTCCATGAGACACGACTATGTTATGCATGTGGTACCCTTCGCTTTGTCCATAATTAGGGACATTCGGCATAAAAGCCCATCGTCGCTTTGGCATAAAAGCCCTTGTCGCCAATGCAATGTATGTGACTCGACAACACGACATCACAAACACGACACAACAAAACATCATCATCGCACATCAAAATTTGGTATAAAACCCACGTCGCCATATTTATCCACATCAAGATAAACATATCATCGCATCGCATATCATCAAGTATTCATTATAAATAAACCGTCGCAAACATCATATTTAATCACACCACTTCATTATCAAATAATTCACTAAATTTCAAACACGGAAAAATAGTCAAACATCAATAATCGCCGCGAAAGTCATTCATAATAATCGGTACCAATCATAATCATTAACGTCGCAATCGGATTGTCCATACGCGACTTAAACCGACTAAAACGCAATCCATTTCAAATTAACCGTAAATTGGCCTATTTCGGGTTCCTTAATAAAAATTCAAAATCTCGAAAAACTAACCTCACCACGACATTCTACACGTCGAAATTAGCTAGCACGTCAATTTTCGTTCAATTCGGAGCAACTAGCTCCATCGCCGAAATTACCGAAATCGGAAAATCGGAATATAATCGGGTCCCAAATTAAATCGGCTAACTTATGTCATATTTGTATTTAATTAATATAAATATTTAATATATTAAATTAAGAAAAGAAAAACGAAACATAAATTAATTAATTTTCTAAACTTAATTTAATAAACATACTGTTAGTTTTTTTTTTTAGTATACTGCTAGCTTTTGTTTTAACTATAGTACTGCTACCTTTTGTTTTGTTTTAACGTCATTTCTATTACACATGCTTAGTTTATAATCTTAAAAACAATTTCTATAATGCTAGCACATACTTCTAGTTAGTAAACGTAAAAAATCCTGTTATTTCTTGTTTGTTTCTAAATTATACATCATATTTAGTTTTTAACAATTAACTGTTAGTTTATTATTTTAGTTTCAAAAATTCATTTAAATGAATATGCTACTAGTTCTTCTAGTTTCTAAACTTCATTTAAATTATGCATATTACTAATACTTAATATAATGCTAATTCTTGTTTCATTCCAATTTCAATTAACCTAATATTAATTCAACAACAACAACACCACCTAATTAACTCTTCTAATTTCTATCTCAACAAAACTCAAGAACCCTAACATCAAATTTTCCCCAAATCCAAAATATATCAAATCAAACCCTAACTATAGGCATTGGAAAATCAAACCCCTTACCTTAGATGTTTGAAATGATTCTTGATGTTCCAACCAACCCAAAACTCAAGCTTTGTGTTCTTGTTCTTCTCTTCCTTCAAAACTCTCTCTATGCCTCTAAGTGTATTTTTATGTTATGATACTTCTATCTCTCATAAAACAACAACTAATGCCTTTGTTTGGATTTTGGTCTTAAGACAACATGAAAATACCATACTACCCTCCACTAGTCTTACTAACCCAAAATATAACTCAAAAGGCCACTTAATCAAAATAACTCCAAATAATTAAAATAACTCAGAAAAATTAAATATCGGTCCGAATAATATTTTACCGAACCGAACGGAATATAAACCAGACCGAACAAAATAATTACCGGTCCCCCAAAATAAATATCGGACTGAATAAAATAATTACCGGTCCCTCAAAATAAATACTGGATCGAATAAAATAATTACCGGTCCCCCAAAACAAATACTGGACCGAATAAAATAATTATCGTTCCGAATAAAACATCGCCGAATATATTAACAGATATAACGGTTAATTTAAATATTCTCGTCGCAAAAATAAACGTCAAACGGTAAATTTAAAATATTAATATAATATAATATTAAATAAAACGGGGCGTTACAGTTATCACTATGGAATATCTCAACAGATTGATTCTCCTAATGCAAAAAAAATCCTAACTTCAATCACCATTTGAAATGTGAAAGACTCTAATTGACGAACCTAACTTTTGCTGATGACTTACTGTTGTTTGCTAGGGGAGACCAAGGCTCCTTTAAGTTGCTACAACAAACCCTCTAGTTGTTTCTTGACTCTACAGGACTGAAGGTGAATCCCTCAAAAAGCATGATTTACTTTGGTGGGGTTCCTGATAACATCAAGCTGGATATCCTGCTGTTGACATCCTATAAGGAAGGATCCCTCCCTTTTAGGTACCTTGGCGTTCCTATTACTAGCCAGAATCTGAATGTTAACCACTACTTGCCTCTCGTGGACAAACTCTTAGCTAGAATAACACATTAGAGTGCTAGCCTCCTGAGCTACGCGGGCAGGTTGCAAATAATCCAGAGCGTGCTATATGCCATTTCTAATTACTGGTTACAGTGCTTTATGTTCCCTAAAGTTGTGTTGAGGAAGATTAATTCCATTTGTAGGACGTTTCTATGGACTGGAAGCTGCACTAGTAGCAGGAAAAGCCCTATCTCCTGGGAGAAAGTGTGTAAGCCTAGTACCAAAGGTGGTCTCAATCTTAGGGCTTTGGAGCTTTGGAATAAAAAATTTCTTCTCAAGCTTTAGTGGAATATCTGTGTCAAATCAGACAACTTATGGGTGAGATGGATCCATGCTTACTATCTACGGCATAAAGATGTGATGAGCAGAGATGCCAAGACGAATGATTCTGGAATTTTTAAGGAAATTCTGCAGCAGAGGGATACCGTGGAAGGGATGCAGAATCTATGGGACAATATGCTTCAGGAGGATAAATTTAATGGCAAGTATGTTTTCCATGAACTCCTGCCTGATTCTCCAAATATGGTGTGGTATAAACTGGTCAAGTACAATAAAGCCAGACCTAGGGCAGTTGTGGTGCTCTGGATGATTTGTCATGGCAAGTTGGCGACAAAAGCGAGGTTGCACAAGTTTAGTATGATTGATAACTCCAAATGTATTTCCTGTGATAAGGATGAAACTGTGGGCCACCTTTTCTTTGACTGTTTGGATTTTAAGCAAACTTGGAGTAAAGTCCTCTCTTGGCTTAGGATACAGCATGGCCCTTGTACTTGGGATGAGGAGTTGAATTGGATTTTAATGCACTTTAATGGGAAAGGGTGGAGATATGATTTACTGAGAATGGCCTTTGCTGAAACTCTCTATGAGTTATGGAGATTTCGTAATGATGTGTGCTTTGGTCTTAATGGGAGTAATAAAAATATTGAGAATATTATTAATGTGGTTGTTTATAGAGGGTGGACTAGTCCTAAGCTTAGATCACATATAACTAACCTTTTATTACCTCAAGCTATAGGTTTTGTTTCTCTTGTTGCTTTATGGGCTGGATACTAGCGATCGCCTTGTATTGAGTATTTTTGAATTAATAAATTTTTGATTAAAAAAAATAGTAATAATAATAATAGTAGTAATAATAATAATAGTAGTAGTAGTAGTAATAATAATAGTAATAATAATAATATTAATAATAATAGTAATAGTAATAGTAATAATAATACTAAACTATATTATACCATACACCCCATGATTCTACACTTTTAGTCATGCATCCCTATAATCTCAACTTCAATAATTTTAAGATATCTAATTCCCAAAAAAGGCATCACATCACATTATAAAATCCACTAATTCATTGCATCCTCTAATTATTTAATTAAAAACAATTCTAATTTAATTGGGGTGTTATACATATGAGCCTTCAAGATTAATCTTCCATTTGCGTTGACGACTCTCATTATCTTGTCTTCGGCCGAAACTTTGTAGTTCTTTTCGACCAACTGTCATATACTAAGCAAATTGCTCTTCATACACGGTAGATACGACACATTGGAAATTACTGATCTCTTGTCATCTTTCCTCATAATCATAACATCTTCAATACATTCAGCTGCTAGAGTATTATCATTCGCAAATTTCAGCATGTTCTTCATTGAGGGTTTTAGGTTGACAAACCAATCTTTCCTTCCAGACATGTGTGATGAGAATCCTGAATTCAAGTACCATTAATCCTTGAATTTTTCTTCATCTCTTGTTGTGACCATCAACAACATCTCTTCTTCTTCATACTTTGCAAACTTTGCATCACTTTCTTGATTCTTTCGCTTTTCTAGACAATCAATAGAATAATGATCATACTTCAGACAATTTAAACACTGAATGTGACTCTTGTCAGGTTTTCGGCCACCACCTCTTCTATTAATTGCAACACCACCTCTTCAATTGCCTTGGTATGATCTTCTCTAATTCGACACATTTTCTTCGTGTTGGTTTCCTCTACCAGTCAAATTGTTGTAGCCACCTCTATCTTTATTGTCGAACCACTTTCCCTTGCCTTTCTTGTCTCTTGATGTCTGCGCCTGTAAAGCCACATCACTCTTCCACTTGCCTACAGCACTTTCAGTCATTCTTTGTTCATAAGATTCAAGCGTCCCTTGAAGCTTTTCCTTTGACAAAGATGACATATCCTTCGACTCTTCTATGGCAACTACCACATGGTCGAACTTCGGAGCCAAAGATCTCAAGATCTTTGAAACAAAAACTCTTGTTGTTAACGTCTCTCCGCAAACTTTGATTTGATTCACTAGTTTCGTAATCCTAGTGAAGAAATCAGATATATTCTCGCTATCTTTCATCTGAAGCAATTCATACGTCCTTTTGTGAGTTTATAACCTCAACTCTTTCACCTTCTCAGCGCCTCCAAACGATTTCTTCAGAATTTCTCAGGCTTCTTTTGCAGATTCAACATCACTAACCTTTTCAAAATTGTCTAAGCTGACACATTGATAAATTATAAAGAGAGCTTTATAACTCTTCTTCTTCAATTCTTTGTATTCTGCCTCTTTCTTTTCTGAAGCGTCTTCAACAAGTAGTTTTAATCCATATTTTATAAGTTTCTAAAGACCTTGAAAACAGAATATAACCTTCATTTGTTTGCACCAATTTTCATAGTTATCACCTTTAAGAATCAGAAGATTTGATGGAATATTTCCACTTGCATAATTCATTGCCATTGATTTTCTTCTTCTTCCCTTGATCGGTCAACAGAAGCTCTTGATATCAGATGTTGGAAATCCACCAATTCCTATGATGAATTTTTATCAATCTTGATGAACAAGATTGTTATTACAACACAATAATGATGAAAAATATGAAAGAAAGACAATGATTTTCTACAGAATTTTTTTCTGCCCACAAACTATGGAAAACTTCTTATTCACTTACAATTGCAAATTCTGTGAATACAACTTGATTAAAAAATAGGGGTTACTCCCTCTATTTATAGATTTAGGTTAGCTTTTTCTCTAAGCCAAAGCCCAAACTATAAAAGCTCAAAATACATATTTTTGAACTAAATCAAATCTATCTATTTTAGACCTAAATCAAATATATCTATTTTAGATCTAAATCAAATTTGTGTGTAACAAACTGCTTCCACACTTCAACACAATCTTTTTGACACAAACTTTCAACAAATTTATGGCTAAATTTAGTAAAAAAGTTGAATACTTAAGCCTTAAGCCTTGCTCATGTTTCTCTTGAACTAATTTGGGTTCAGACTCTACTAACTAAACTCAATGCTTACAAGTTCCCTGCCACTTGTTATTGTTTAGAAGTTAAGAACCAACACAACTAACCCATAGAGTTAGTTATTCTAATGACTAGCATCTTCCAGTTCATCATACAGCCACCTACTATAGCCGGTCACACTTTGCTAGTGTTGTAACTACTTTTGTAACCAATTTCAATTAAATGAAAATCAATTACTATGGATCTAAGAATCCACACTATAGGTTTTAATAATTTGTCTGATTTAAAGGATCAATAGACCAATTAAATTGTCGTCTCAACTACCACAATGCAAGACTGGTGGTCGGTGTAGAGTATAATTGACTATCAATCGACTATTAACTAAATTGTATTGTTAAATCGATTGATAATTTATATAGTTTACAAATTGACCCTTTTAAATAATGGAAGGAAAGATTCTTAAAAATTGAAATTACATCTAAATTCTATAAAAAAAAGTTGAATATGACTTCCTCTTTTCCAAGATAGAGTTCAATTGAGGCGTCACAGGCACAATAAAGTTGATTTCAGTGCTAATAAAGTACAATACTAATAACAATATATCTGAACTCAAAATCATATCAGTCAAAACAACAATCAAGAACTTGAAATTTGTATGTAAAATTCTCTAAATAATCTCACTAATACTTTTTATTCTGGTAGATATATACTCGAACAAATCAATCCAAACATAGTTAAATCAAGAACTTGAAAAATACTAAACCAAAAGAAGAAAAAGAATTGCAACAAGAACCAAAGAAACATACACAATTCTAAAGAAACCTACAGTATGATACAATTGGTAAAGTAAAAGAATTTTCAACATGGGATCTTAGATGTGAACCATTCCATAACATGAAGTGGAGCCTTCACCAATTCCAAAGCAAGTTCCACAATTACTGTCAAGCACAAACAGCAGGGACATATACATGTCAGTGTCAACCTGCAAAAAATAGAATGAACCAAAAAGTTATAGTCTTTTTGATATTTTCATTCAATTAGAATCAAACCCATATCACAGAAATTGAAATCACATAGTAATTTTACAGGAAATTGATCATAGAGAAAGATCGATTATGATGATGATGATGATGATGAAGAATAGGTTTATACTTACCCAACGATCCATACAATGATACCGATGATTGAGATGATGAGGCAGAGAAAAGCAAAGGGTAGACCCAAGAGAAAACCTAAGGGTCTGCACTCACCATTTGAATTACACATAGTTTCTGTGAATTTTTAGTTTTCTGGTTTTCTCTCAGAAAGGTAATGAAAAGACGGAGAAAAGAGGAACAAAAACAAGAACAAGAGGTAGGAGGAAGTTGAGGATTCTTGTTCTGACTCTTTTGTTGTTTTTTTAGGAAAGCCAAGTGTGATACGTTTTGTGATGATTTAATTTATGAAGGCTTTAAGACAAAGCAAACTATGCACTTTGACAACAGATAAACACAGCTAGCACAATTAATTTGCCAGGGAAGGAACGTTATATTTTTTTTCTTTCTTGAGATTGAATTAATTCATTAAAGTCAATAAAATAACAAAGTTTTGAATATTATAAACTTTTCTTTTTTATGAAAAGTTTTATTTTTCTATCTTTCCCTAATAGAGACAGTTGGTGATACAATTACTATACCACGTATTTAGAGGGTATTAATATATTACTATCACTATACTATGTTTATATTACGTGATAAGAAAACATTTATAATTTTTTTTAAACTATATGAATTTAACAATTCAATAAAGTTTCCTATGACCCATATTTAAAATATTTTTCTTTTATACTTTAAAAGATTATATTGGTCAATTGGTCAATAATGCTTTGTTCAAATTCATATTCTATTACTTCTCCATTATGAAACAAAGATATTATAAAAAAAAATGTACAGGATTGAAAAAAATAATAATAAATAGTAAAATAATATGATTAATAAATAAATATTAATATTTTATTGAAATTTTAAAATAACTTATAATTTTAGATAAACCTTTTTACAAATCAACTTATAATTCGAGATAGTAAAGAGCTTTTGCGCATAAATAATGCAACAAATATTTGAAGGCATGAGGGTTACTTGAGTCATTCAAGGCACTAAAAAATAATAAGATAACTATGATGATTTATTTCAGTCTCATTGGATTTGTTGCTATAAATTTTGTGTATGTACATTGCATCGGTGTTTATGCTAACAGGTGACAAATGGTGTAATATATCTACGCAAAGTAAACAATAATTTTGCCATTCCCTTTGGGTCAAGCTTCTCAGCAATAGTTGATGCATGGACAAATGGAATTTGGAACTTGCATCAGCGCTAGCAGTCAAAGTTGAAAACTTTGCATATGAAAGAATTGCATCACCAAACTCTTTGGCTTGTTGGCTGTTGGGAAGACAGGTTCCTATATCAGCCAATAACTTTCCAGTTGAAGACAAAATGTGCTCATTATCTCTGCCATGATCATTCAGGTGGCCTTGTCAAACTTAAATTCTCTCTTTCCATAGCAATGATGGAAGCTACCCTCTCATAAACCTGTAACACCACATCCATATGCATCAATATTAAATCAAAAGATAGAACAGTTCGGATTAGTACAAAAAATTACAGGCCAGGACGGACCCATAATTGTCATAGGAGGGAACGACACAAGTAGCCTTTATACAGAGTTACAGGCACCAAGAAGATTGTCACACTTACTTCAGAGAGGTGTTTTTTATCGTCCTCTTTGTCTTTCTTTTCTGGATTGCTTGTTGATGGAGCATCATACCTAGACAGGAGAAACTAAGCAGTTAAAATTTGTAAAAGATTAATATGATATATCAGTAGGATGGAAATTTTCAATTATGTCATATTGCATGAGCCTGAAACTTAGATACAGACAAGAAAACCAACCACAACTATATATAGTTTCTTACCAATCACGGGGAATGCCAGCTTCCTCTCGAGCCGCATAATTGAAAGGACCTTTTAGTTCCACGTTGTATTCCTTGAGCAAATCTGCATGGTTTGAGAAAAATCTCATGTTGAGCTTGATAACCTTCAGTGTGATGGTATGGGAGCAGATAAATTGTTCTTAAATGAATAAACCATTAATTCAATCCATGAAATATCACTCTTGCTCTAATTTAGTCTCTAAAGTACATAAATATAATTAGTCCTTAAAGTAAATACAATTTGTTAATTTAGTCCATACTATTAAAATGTAAGAGATTAACATGACCAATTTCATATATTCTAAGACTATTTATTATATGTATATACTTTACGGATTAAACATGAAAAAGAGTAATGATACTTTAGAGACTAAATTGATAGTTTATTTGCTTTTAAATAGGGTTCCCAACCTTTAAAAGTGGAGTCTGGGGTGTGGCCCATTTTTTGGCAGACAGAAAGAAACCAGCAAAGCCCCACTGCTACATGTGCAACTTCCTCTTCAGCAATTCTAGCCACAATTTTAGATGTCCTATTATCTCCAAAGCCAACTAATTTTTGCACCAAACGTGGTCCAGCATCAAGTCCTCTAGCCTCCTATAAGCACAATAAATATGTACATTTAGAATATCAGGTCAGCATTACATAATTCAAAGCTTATCTATTTGTCTCTGTTAGGAATATTTTTTCTGATATATGGAAAGAATTCCAAAACTAGGAAAAATTGAAAAACAAGAGAATAATTCTACCTAGAAAAAGATTGATCAACAAAATTGAGAAAAAGAAGAATTCTTTGAATATCTTTCTATGACGACATCGTAAAACTTTGTTGAATCTCTATTACATAGATCTTTCTATTACTATCAATTGATTGAGATAATAGGATTGAAAGAGAAGACACAAAAGGTATTCGATGAAGATGAAGATGATAACGATGATAACCTTGAACTCAAGGCTACCCCCAAAGGAACCCTCCCCTTTGACACTAGATAACTCTCTAGTCACTACATTAATATTCAAAGCTATCTTTCTCCCTACCAATGGAGGGGAATTCAAAGACTCTCTAAGAATAACCAAAACAGAGTTATCAATCTCAAATAGCGGAGCGGAGCAGTCGACCCCAAAAATGAGATAGCGAGATAACTGTTATTTGACTATTTTTTAGACTAATTATATGATAATAACTATAAAACATGTATTTAATGAAAAAACTAAACAAATAACAGAGTACCATAAAAGATTCATAAAATCAAATATCAAAGCACAAGGCTTAATCAAAAAAGTCTTAACCAAATTCAAAACATCACATCTTATATTAAAATTCAAACAAACATAGAAAACAAGTAGTTGATCAATGAGCCCTATATAATCAGGTTGTATATGAGTCCTCTACAAACCTTCACCAAAATACACACTTCCCAGACAATTTTTGCAGTTGTAGACATCAATTTCAACTCACAATTGTCTGGAAAATATTATTCAAATTGACAATGATGTCTAAACGTATCAGCAGCATATAAAACATAAAGTACCACTCATTATCAAATCAGTACAAGTATTTCCACTCGCTACATATTTTATAACTGATACACTCAAACAAAAATCAATTGCAAACCCATGAAAATAGCTGTATCATCATATTTACTAAGCATTTTTTACTTTAAATGATGCCTACGACCACAATGTGGTGGAAAGCCTCTACTCGAGACCTAAATGGAAGATTGAAGGCATGCCCAGAGAGAGTTACCTGGACTAGTGGGATCACTGCCAAACGTGCAGCAACACTGTCCGATGATTTCTCACATTCCCTCCATAGCAAATTGTGAGCTGGCATATCTCCATATCTATTTTAGAAAAGATAAGCAAAAATAAAATAAAAAAAGCACCACAATCAACTAGTTTTGGCCATATATCAAAGTAACAACTAAACTACCCTTACTTGAAACCCAGTTCAGCAAGCCTCTGTGAACACCAAGAGAAGTGGCGACTCTCATCATCAGCAACATGAGCAAAATCCGCAAAGAACCCCTCCCCGAGAAGACCACTATAGGGAGAAAATCGAACAACAGTATCCCAAGCCAAATCAATTGCATTGAGCTCCACATGTGCTAGATTATGAAGCAAATAAGCATTCAGAGGCAAACCCGAATTCTTAGGAGCGGGAATTTCCCTAGGAGAAACCTAAAATCAAAGAAACCGAGTTCACTATACATCTTACAAAGTTTACCAGTATCTTGCAACACAAGCAAGTCCTATCTAAATTCAAAATAAAACTGAACCCAATTGACATAAATCACTACGTTTATTTAACTGGAAAATCATGTCTAATAAAACTGAATCAATTAAGTATAGAAACCAGCACCAAAGAGAATGAAAAATGCAAAATTTTCATAACGGGGTTTTGTGATAATGAAAAATGAAAATGGGTAATGAAATAAGCAATTCAGGAATTGAAACAAACAGGTGGTGGGCGAAAGAAAGAACGAACCAGTAACGGTTTCTCGGGTCGGGCAGGTCGAGATGGAGGATCAGAGAGGCCAAGAGGAAGATTATGGCGGCGCCAGAGGGAGTAAGCGACGTGGGAGAGATGGGACTTGGTGAGAGGGTCGGTGGTAGAAAGAACAATGGAACCAAACTCAGCCAATGAAGAAGCTTCACCGAAAGGGGAGTTGTTGAGGTCGGGTTGTGGTGCGGGGTGAGGACCATGTGGACCCCAGTTGCGATTCTCGTTGAGAGGACTGTTCCTCCATGAATGGAGACCGGACCATGGGGAAACAGTTGAAGAAGATGAAGAGGAGAAGCGTTTCGTGTGGTTGAGAGAACGGTGAGAGAGATTCAAGGGTGGTGGTAATAGTAGCAACGTTGTGAATTTGAGATACTGCATAGGGTTATACACTAGAGCCTTACACTCCTTGATGCTTTTCTTGTGTTCTAGATTTTTTTGGGATTTTGCTAGATTTTCATTTCAGACTAATGTTTGGGTCATGCTCACATGTGTCTTCTAAAAACATAGGTTAAAAATATGGTAATTAAAAAATAAATTTAATATAACTAAATGTAATAAAGTTATATTTAAAATTTAAAAATAATAAATATATATTCTAAAATAATATTTTTATAAATAATAATTAAAAATTAGAATTGAAAAAATAATAATTATTGAAAATGATAATTATTTTAAAATAAATTTTATTTGATAAAATGATCGTTATTTTAAAATTGAGAGATATTTTTTAAGATTTTCTTTTATTGCTTGACTAATTTATTAATAACTAGTATAATACTCATACAACTGCACGGATAAATTCATTTTGATAAAATATATATATATATATATATATATATATATATATATATATATATATATATATATATATATATATATATATATATATATATATATATATATATATATATATATATATATATAATTTTAAAATGAGTTTCTTAATCATAAAATAAACTATTATCATATAAATTGAATTGATTAAAATAAAATATATATTATATTGATAATGATCCGTGAATTAAAATATTTTATTATTTAAAAATTTGATATCAATATATAATATTTAAAATTTTCTATTTGATGTCAATGAATGGTAATTAAAATATGTTTTAAGATAGAAAGTAAAATAATACATACTTCTTAAATTGGATTAGTAACATTATTTTTTGTTTGTAATAAAAGTATGAATTTTTCCTCTCAAATAAAGATTATTATTATTTAAAATAAAATAGGTAATATGATATAGTGGCCTGGGAGATGGAAAACAAATTTTATGATAAATCAATTGTTAATTTTACTAAAATTATAAAATATCCTAATTACAGACAGATAGGAATGTTGTTGGCCATTACGCTCTCTAACAGTCCAAAAATTAACAATACGAATGGACATCTTCCATATCTTGATCATTTGTTTCAAGTCACCAATAAAGATATGAGGTTTTGACATTTTGTACATGTTTGAGTATATTAATATGAGAAGCAGGTAAAACAAAGTCAGTGAGCAATAGAGGCAGTAAAATAAAACCAGAACTTGAAACTCATGTTGTAATAGTATCGCAAATCATGAAATGGATAAGTTGCTATATTAGAAAAATCTACAAAATTCGTAGAACATGAAAAATCGTAGAAAAGTCATAGATCATTGTAATACGGTGGGAGAACTTACTTTTGATTTTGTGTTTTATCATAAATATTGCGGATAACAAGAGTCGCCACCGACTTTTCTTTTATCCAATAAAGGAATGGGTGAAAAGAACAGGAAAGACATTTCAGAGTTTTCTGAGTAAGGGGGTAGGTTATGAAAAGGGAATGTGTTAGCACCCTTTTCATCCGTAGTTACCTACGGGCTCTTAATCACTAGCTCACTTTTGAAAATGCTTTGTGAATGTGTGTTTGAAAATATTTTGAAAATGTCTAAGTGTGACAATCTTGTAATGATTCTCGTATCGTTGAGAATGCATACAAAATGTTTATTTTGAAAATATTTGTTGGAAAAGTGTCATTGTGTGAAAAATGTTTTGAAATGTTCGCGAGCAAGCGATTAAGAACTATCTACCCACTCAAAAGTATTTTTGTTTTTTTCCTCTTCCTTTAGATAGTACTATCCTACTATTAGTTAGTAGGAAGCCCCATCGTTGGATATTTGAGGGACGGGCGTGGGTCATCGTACAGTCGTAAAGGCAACATATAAGGATACATTTAGCAATTCGAAGGAACTATCATCATGTATTCATAGGTAGGGGTATTCGCGGTTCGGTTTGGATCGATTTTAAAGCAAAAACTCATCTGATCCAAAGATAAATTCACTTGCAATTCGATTCAGTTTTGGATGATATATTAAAAAAAATCCAATCTGATCCGATTCAATTTTATGCGATTTAATTTAGATCGGTTTTTGGATATCCAAATTACACATTATATTTTTATTAATATTATAAAACTACTAATAAATCATAGATTTGACATAATATATAACATATAATATATTAAAAGTTAATATTATCAAATGAGAGTGATCGATTATGGTTGAAATAATAAGAATAAATAGATTATACCAAACTAATAAATATTATTAAAAAAATTATTATCATCTAATAATAAATTCACATAACATATCATACTAATAAAAAGTAAATAAGTATAAAAATATATGTATGCGGTTCGATTTGGTTTGGATCGATTTTGAAAAATTCATCCGAAATTCGATCTCAACCGATCAGTTTTCATAAAATGACATTCAAACACATCCAATGAATTTCGGTTTTTTTGCAGTTTTCGGTTTTTTGGATTAATTTTCGGTTTTTTATTTGGATTGGTTTGGATTTGAACACCCCTATTCATAGGCAACATCGAGGAACAAGATCATTTACCGAAGGCAACATTGAAGGATCATCGAGGGACTATGATCTTTATGATGATTTTTAATCGAGAGTCTTTGCTAATGGTATCCCTACGTTCGAGGGACATGATTGTTTTCCAAAGGCAACAAGTGGAGTTACCCTAGAGGTGCGTGTGTGAAAAGTGATTTATTTTCAGTTAATTTGTCTTGATTAGGTTTTCTAGCGTTTGATTATTATCTTGTCATACAATCATATTTAGCTAACAGTTATATATACATACAAGACATACAAAATATAGGCGCGGAAAGTAAAAGTGCGGGAAAATAAATCTAGGTTATTACATCCCATGAGCAGTTACATAATAAGGAAAAATGCGGAAAAATAAAGTAAGTTATTACAAAATCAACCATGCGACCTATATATTTGTTTTCTAGAATTTAAATAGCAAAGAGAAAAGAAATTAGAAGAAGATATTTAAAACCTAAATAAAATTTCTAAGTGTTAGGAAAATATTTTTTGATGTTTTATCATTTAGAAAATAATTAAAGTGATAATAAAATAATTAAAACCTAATTATTTCTATTTTTTTCTTTTTTAAGAAAATTAAGTTAATAATAATAAAAAAAAACTAATGTCTAATTATTTTTAAATACAAATTAATTAATGAAAAAATCTAAGTCTAAATATTTTTAAAGAAAAATTAGTTTTGTTTTTATTTTTTATAGTCTAATTAAAAAGGTAATTAAATTAATTAAGCAAAAGCAAAAATAAGAAAAATAAGAAAATTGAAAAGTTAATGGGACTCTCCCTCTTAATTCAAGGAATACGAATTCGATGGTGGGGGTTCTTTTCTCTTGAATGTGTCTGTAAAAAGAGATCTGAAGCAAACATATTTGTATGCCTTAAAAATGGCATATAGAGATTTATGCATCAAAGCTTGCATGTGATACGTCAAATTCGTCCTAAATCATATCCTGAATACATTTGAGCTCATCAAACACATTAATAATGTATGGAATTTAAGAATGAATTCAAAGAAAATAAACACAGACTGGTGGAGATTGAAGCACAAGTTCCAGGCACCAAATCTTCTGGTTCTTGGGCTGGATGTGTTCTTGAGGACTTCAGGAAGAGGTCTGGACACTTCATTTGGCTTTAGAGTGGTTGGATGGTGTGATACGAATTTGCACTTTTCTTGAGAATTTTGAGAGATTTTTGAAGTGGTTTTTGAGGCAACAGCTTGTGTGTCATTTGCACTTGAGTATTTCATGTATTTATAGAGGAATGAAATGGCACAAGAACAAGACAAGAATCTTGTACCATCATGTCACAATTCATTGTAAAAAAACATATTGAAATCTTTCCAAAATTATTAAAAAACATTTCAATCTTGAAGATTCTTGTTCCCAACATGTTTTCGCGGTTTTGGCATGTTTGTCATGTGTTCTTGGGCCTCCATGTGATTGAAATCAAAAGCCCATGCACCTTGGCCCAATGATTTTATATTTTATTTGATTTACTTGCATTTAAATGAATAAAAAATTAAATAAAAGAAATAAAAATCATAAAATATATACTAATGGATTTAGAGGTCTTCTAACACATTGTGAACATGTTTGAACATCAAAAGTTAGGCCCATTAGTCTAGAATTTTAAGTTTGTTCACTTTGCATTTCATGCATTTTACCAAAATTTCCCAATTTACAATGGTCATAACTCTCTCAAATTTCATACTTTGAAGATGATCTTGAACTTTTTTAAATGCTCAAGATGTCTTCTTAAATTTCTATTTTGATCATTTTTATATTTGGAGACTTTATCTTGATGTAAGTTGCCTTTACAAAAAGTGTCTTTTTGTTGACTTTTGAAATGACCTGTAATGTATGAGCTCATATCTCTCAAATGAAGCACTTTTTGTACTTAAGCATACATATACAAAGTTGTAGAGAATTGAATTTCCTTCAAAATGGACTTTGGTTGGGGAAAAGTTGATGAAGCATGTGAAAGTTATGCTTGGTCAAAGTTCAGTTGACTTCTCCTAAGGAAATCCTAATTTGGCAACTTTTGACTTTTGATGATTTGAGGACTTTCCTTGAGGAATCATGATCAAATCTTAATCAAATGATAAACATCAATTCAAAATGTTGATGTTGACCAAATTTTTTGAAGTTTGAGTGTATGTTGACCATTTTTGACTTTTTATCAAATACAGTTGATTTTCAATCATCTGAGTCATTGATTGAGCAAACTTGTGATGCAAGACTTGAAAATTTGACATGAATATTGTTGAAAACCTATGGAGAATCATGAAAATCACTTGATACCTTTGCAAACCAAACTTCCTTAAAAAACACAAGACCCTAGTTTTGGACCCCTTGCTTAGGAGGAGAATTGACTGGTCAATTCTTGAGTAGCCTTGAGTACTTGAGAGCCTTAGAAGAATGTTTTTTGAAGAAAATGGGAGGGAAATTTTTGGGGTACAACAGCTGCCCCTGTTCAATCTTCTTAAACCTGAAGAGTTAGATTGACACATCCTCCATTCATGACTTGAAGGTGGAAGATGATTGAACACTTAAGTGCCCAAAAATTTGCACTCACATGTGCAAGAAGTAACGTTGTTAGTTGATTATACCGAGAATGGGCTTAAAGATTCCATTTAGAGAGGTTACGGAGAGTCGTCGGAGATGGACTTATAGATTTCATTCAAAGTGAATATCGATAGAAGTATCAGAAGGAGTCTACGCTTGACTTCATCTGAGGAATTCTTTTCAGGATGAACCTATTCGGTCCTATCTGAAGGAGTTGCTTCTCATAATGAATTTCTGAAGAAAAGTGATTTTCAGAATGAATATCGTGGAGGGAAGTATTCGTCATGTAGATAGTCGTCCCGTCCTGTTTCAGGAATTGATCTACAGTCCGTTTGTTGGTAAACTCGTCCTGTTTCGGGAGTTCATATCACTTGGTGATAAAGATAGTTGTCCAGTCCTGTTTCGGGAGTTCATATCACTTGGTGATAAAGATAGTTGCCCTGTCCTGTTTCAGGAATTGATCTCCAATCAGTTTATTGGTAAACTCGTCTTATTTTTGGAGTTCATACCATTGGTGATAAAGATAGCCGCCTCGTCCTGTTTCAGGAATTGATCTTTATCTGACCATAAAGAAAGAAAGATAGTTTTTCTGTCCTGTTTCTAGAGTTAATCTTCGATCTGTTCATGTAAATAGTCGTCTCGCCCTGTTTCAGGAATTGATCTACAATCAGTTTGTTGGTAAACTCGTCCAGTTTCGGGAGTTCATACCATTGGTGATAAAGATACTCGCCTCGTCCTATTTCGGGAATTGATATTTATATGACCATAAAGAAAGATAGTTTCCCCGTCCTGTTTCGGGAGTTAATCTTCGATCTGTCTGAAAATGATTGATGATGTTTGTATGTTGGTAGACTTTACCTGAAAGGATAAAGAGTTAGCTGTATGCAATATCATGATGTATGAAATGCATTGCATAATGATGTTCTCAAAGTAAATTAGATTGTGCCATATGTGTTTCGTATGCATGTGCTATGATGTTTGCAAATGATGGATGAATGTGAAATGTCGTTGAAGTGTAGCTCCGTATAACATATCATTGGGGAAAATAAATCCTTGAATGGTGTTAGGGATGAAGAATATGTGTAATCTTCAATCTGGTCTAGAATATTGTTGTTGGGGACTGCTGCTCTCTATTTGAGGAAACTCCATTGGGGAACATTGATTTCTGCTTGGGGAGAAGAGTTCAAAATCATTGGTTGTTCATCGCTCTACTGGAGAATTTAATTCTTATATATCCTGATTGGGGATAAAAGAGATGGATAACCTTTCGAGGCGTTGTCTAACCGAGTTCCTAATATGGATTCTTACTCGTTTGGAGAGGATAAGTTTGAACGATATTTGGTTCGATTTTAGATTCTGTAGCAACTTTCTGGGGATAGCAACCTGGATTAACCTTTGCTGGAGAAGGGGATTTTTCCGGTGATTTGTAGTAGTCAGAGAAATAGGCTTAAGTTGGGGAGAGTGTTTTCCATTGGGGAAATAAACCATGTTGGGGAAATAAACCCTGTTGGGGAAATAAACCCTAAACTTGCTGGAGAAACACTTTGCTGAGAAACACTTCTGCTGATGAAATAAGCTCTACTGGAGGAAAGAACTCTGCAGGGGATTTTACCATTTCGGAGGAATAATCTCGGCTGGGGAAGAAAATTCCTATGAACCGTGTTGATGCCATAATCTCTGACAAGGATTGGGACTCTGTTGGTTAGCGATGTTGTCGGGGAGATGATCACACTCATTTATCCGTTAGGGGGAACTACTGGTGAGTATGATTATGTTAACAGCTGGAAGATGCCCTACTTTCTGTCGTGACGGCATATTAGACTTGCGGGGAATATATCTCTTGTTGAAGATGAGCTTGTGTAGATAACTCTGTAGGGATAATTCCGTGGAAACTGCTCTGTGGGGCTTTATGGATGACTAGAACATTATCTCAACTTCTAGAGCCCTCGGTAAATGCTGATTAAGGTGATGAGTTTTCTACTGAGAGATAAGAGATAATGGGACATAGTCGTACACTTTAATCCATAACTTTTCCCTGGACCGTCTTTTCAGATTTTCAGTCCACCAGGATACCCTTTTTTGTCCAAGCCGCCTTTTCAGGTTTTCGACTTGTCGGTGTACAATTTTATTTATATATCCCTAATTTTTCCCGAACTCTTTGGTTCACCGGGATGCCCTTATTTTTTCCTAGGCCAGTCAACCTAGCAGGTCTTTTTTTTCTCATGCATAGTATTTTCCGACTATGTCCGTGTTCACAGGGTGCAAAGAATTGTCATTGTCCATAGTAGTAAGTGTTGTAGCACTTCCAGAAAATGTTTGCTTGATCGTACGTGACCCTTTGCTGGAATTCATGTTTAATGCCCCAAGTGATTCAGATGGAGATCTGCCCCTGGCTACTCAACACTTTTGATAGATTCTTTGAATCTTGACTCGACTGCCATAGATGAGTTAGATAATAACATGTCATGCCCCTTGATTATGGAAGGTTTGTTATTGGAAGTGTCTTTCCATTTGAAGTGATTGTGTTCATTGAGAGGATTTTCGTTCATTGAATATTCGTCATGTGAATCTCTCTGTTGTCGAACAATTAGTTATATGCAAACAGTGGTATTAAAAATGCAAAGCTTATGTCTGTCTTGAAGTTTTGAAAATTCATTTATAGTAAACAAACAAAATTTTGTAAGAATATGAATTCAACCCAGGATATATAGTAAGTCTTACAGAAGTCAAGATACTTTTTGTAACAATATGCTTTTGAACTAACCTATGCTTCAGTTAGGACTTTTAAGGATTGTAACGTGGTCTGGTTCATGGTTTAAGAAATAAAGGATAAAGGCTCAAACTTTATTTGTACCCAACCCATTCTCCATGATGTTCTTCAGCCCTATACTCAGTTAACTGTGAGTTTAGATTCCAATTGAGTCTGGAATGACATTTTGGTGATGGTTCAGATATTGGAAGTTTATTTGAGAAGGCAGTCATTTTTTGTAACATTTTTCTATTGTCGAGTATTTGTAGCGACCTCTTTTTGATTTTATTATCCCTACCTTTTACCTGAACAGTTTTTTCTGTGATTACAGTCAGCAGGATGCCCCATTTTTTCTTAAGTCTCCTTCATAGGTTTTGACTTAGCGGGCTTTTCTTTTGAGAGATAATGACCGCCTGTTTTATGGGGAACCATCACAGTCTTTTGATTTGGAAGGATGTCTCTGATACTATTTGCTATGTACGAAGTAAAAGCTTGTGACAACATGTGCATTTGAATTAACCAAGAAACTACCCTGCCCCAGGTTATGATTAAAAGTTTCAATTTGTGTGAAAAGAAAACTCCTACTTCTTAGGCTCAAAGTGGTTGACTAGGGATTATCTTCCTTATAACTCCATTGTTTAGGATTTGAAACAACGCATGTACAACGTCAACAAAGTCTGTTCAAAAGCATATTATAGAGATTATAGTATTGTTTTTGTCATCCTCCCTCTAAAGGCTTATAGCTTTTAATCGAGAGTTGAATATCACAGAAAGGAAGTAAAAACATAGTTTAAGTATAGTAAAAACTAATGGATTAATTCAAGACAAACATATGCAATGTATTAATGGGGATAACCAAAGTCTTACATAAAGATAAGTGTTTGAACAAACAAAGAAATTACAAATGAAAATTCGAATAAATAAAAATCTTTTATGCCTGAATTTGTCACTTCAGATGGTGTGCCTTTGAGGGGTGACATAAAAGCTCAATTTGACCATCTTGTGTTAATTCCAACACTTCTTCGTCAATCAAGTCTTGAATCTTATATTTCAACATCCAATAACTATCAGTATCATGCCCCGGACTGTTAGAGTGATATGTACACCTTGCATCAGGATTGTAGCTAGGAGCGGAAGTATTAGGATTCCGAGGAGGATCCTTCAATGTGACCAAATTCATCTTCAACATGTGTTAGAAGGCTTGCGACATCAGTATGTTGAGTTTGGTATATTTCCTTTTGGATGTATCCTGCTTACGTTGACTACCCTGTTGTTGTTGGTGGGGTCGCTGTTGGGCTTGCGATGTAGTAGAAATCCAGAAAGGCCTACTTTTAGCCAAGCCAACTTCTTGTCTCATCAGAGGTTGACTAATGATTTGGTCCCCAATTTTAACCGTTCATCCCATATGGTTGTATTCATCCTGATGAAGTTTGCTGATAAGAATTCTCAACTCTTCTTCTCCCTGAGATAAGTTTGGATAAGAGCCATATAACCCATCATTTGGATTCTCATATTTGCCATCTCAGCTAGTAATTGTTCCCACTGATCATCCTTGTTGTCTTCAGGATTTTTCTTGGTCATGTTCTCAGCGAGGAGTGCTTTCAATTCCTCTTGCCCCTTGGCTAAACTTAGGAACATCTCCTAGAATTGTGCATTTTGAGTTTGGAGATCTCTGACGGTCTGTTTGAGAGCCATTTTTCAGGTGAAATAAACAGCGAGGAAATGAGAAACCTGTCTTGAGAACTACCTGTTATATAATGACATGCATGATATGTAAATGCAATGTTTTCAAGGATCTTGCGGGATACACAGAAGAAAATGTTAGAATCTGACTACAACTTTGATTGAAGAACTTCCTATCATTGAATGTCCTTCTACGAGAATCAAGCTCACCATGTCGAGTGGGTCCCAGCCTTTGACTCAAGATAATGTACTGCGTTCTTTGACGACATTTGGTTAGAGGAAAATAAATCCTCTTGCCCCCTTGCTAGTTGTCTAGTTCTTGATACTTCAACGACATTTGGTTAGAGGGAAATAAATCCTCCTGCCCCTTGCTAGATGTCTGGTTCATAATAAGTTTGTATCACAAACCCTTGAGGTCCTTGAAATGGTTAACAAAAATTCTATGGTATGATGTCATGATGTGTATGCTAAGCACCAAACAAAAGTGTAAGGTGGTGAAAACAAGTAAGTCTTACAAGAAGTCCAAATTATTGGATAACAAATACAAACAAGTCCTGTAAGGAATTCACGTCGTTAGATGATAAATACAAACAAACCCTACAAGGAATTCAAGTTGTTAGATAATGAATGCAAACAAATCACACAAGTAGCCTTAGGTTCAAGCTTGCACGGAGTTTGTAGGTAAGTACCCTCTTGATTTTTATTTGGCTTAACCTGTCCTAAGAAAAGTAACCGGGTTCTAGGAGCCTCAATATCACTGATCTTTCTCCCAGGCATTGCTTTAGCACAAGTGTTGTATCCCAAAATTTGCCCTCTCATGTTTTCAAAGGTCTTCCCTTACATGGTTGGTCACAAACATTTGCCTAACGAAAATAAAGTTTTTTGAAGATGAACAAAGTGTCTTTCGATTGGCATCTGGGAAAAGTCTTCGATTGGGTATCCAAAATCCTTCGATACAGGCTTGACTCACCAGTCTTCGATTGGGCATTTGGCACTCTTCGATCAGGCTTTGATTAGTAAGCTTCGATTAGGTGTTTGGAACCCTTCAATCAAGCTTTGGTGTGCAAGTCTTCGATTGAGCGTTGGACCCCTTCGACCAAGTCAATTTCACAATGCTTCGACTAGTACTTCAGAGGGTCCTTCGACTGGAACTTTATACTTTACCTCAATCAGAACATCAGAACGAAATGACCTTCGAATGGAATTTCAGTGCAGAGTTTCTCTTAATCTAAGATGCTCTGATGAAGGAAGTTCTGGACACTTCGAATCAGAACTTAGACTCATCACAAGGCCAAGGGCTGGTCGAAGTTGTCTAATAGGGAATGTTCTAAATAGATTCGAATTGGACTTTGAAGCTGGCAAAGAAGGCAGATTTGAAGGAATGAAGTAGGCTGGCATGACTAAGCAAAAACACATATCCTAACCTGTCCAGGTTCACCCAAAGTTCATAATGGCACGTGTCCCTTGCAAATATAGAAATAATTAAATGCTGATTGTGGACTCAATTATTTGAATTAAAGGCCAGATTCTTGCCTTGTTTGCTCCCAACCCTACAAGAGCTGATTCGACCAGGGTGATCCTTTTCGAATCAAGCAATCGAAGCAGAGGGAGGCTCAATCGAAGGGGCTATGCAATTGAAGCTGGAGTAATTCGATTTGGGACTTTGAAGCTATTAAAGAGAAGCATTCAAAGGGTCAATTCGAAGAACATTCAAAAGGTCCATTTGAAGAAGCATTCAGATGGCCCATTCGAAGGGTACATAAGAAGTCCATTCGAAGGAGGCAACTCAAGACCAATCGAAGAGCATGGCCTGGAGGCATTCGAAAATCAAAGGTGTCCAGGTTCATTCAAGATTCCAAAGAGACATGAATATTTCAAAAAAGGAATTCTTTTAATATGTCTGATTCTTGTCTCATGGCTTTAAAGGCCTGTTTAATTGGTTGTCTCTTGCCGTTACTATACCATCATACTCCTATAAATACAAGGGCCAGCATACAGTGCAAGGGGGAACGGAAAAAGGAGAAAAAGAAAGAAAAGGAGGATTTGGAGATACGCTGCCCACAAACCCACCAAAGGTTATCAACATTTTCATAAGTAATCCAAGCCAAAGCAGCCATTCAGCAAACATCTCCACACCCAGAGCCACAGATCATACATCTTTAATTGGTAAGGGTTTGCAAAACCAAAATTGCACCTTCATGACATTTAAATACACATTGCATATATATTCTTGTTATTACTGATTATGTTACATGTAAGCTACAACGCAAAGATGAGATCGTGCCATTGCTGGGGCACAATCTAAGTTTCTCCTTCGAATCTCAGGATAAAACAAACCCAGACCCAGATTCAGCAGATTCAAATTGAGGAAGGATTCGAATTGGGAGGAGATTCGAATCAGGGGGGTAAAATCCCCCCTGGATCTTTAATGTTTGTCTAGTTTTGCAGGAAATATCTTCTCAGAATCTTGTTCAGAGCTTCGAAGCTTAGCAGCTTAGCTTCGAACTGGATCCAGGGTTCCCAGATCGAAGGATGACATATCCAGATCGAACACCCCCAAAATGCAGCCCCTCATGCACCTTCGATCAAGCCTCTTCACTGGATCGAAAGACAACCCACACCTCTTTCGATCCAGGACTCCATAATTATACCTTTTTTTTATTTGCTGCCTGTTTCCTTCGATTTCATCTTTGTTTTGACTATTTTATTTCTTTTTTTTAATCAACATAAAATCAATTAAAAGAAAAACCACAAAAACATTAGGCTAGTTTTTTTTTTCTATTAAATTAACTTTGTCAATTAATCATTTTATCTTAACATTTTCTCAAAAACTAAAATTAAGAAGATTTAGATCATTTTCCCAAAATAAAATAAAGCAACAAAAAGATTTTATTCTTAGGATTTTTAGAAGTTATGTTCAGATTCGCGCGCGTTTATTTTATTGTAACTGCCTACTGGTTTGTAATAGATTAACTAAGACTTTTACACTTTACTGCTTTATTCCCCCAATTTTGGACATGTAAATAATCCCCCTCCCCGAAGCCTTGTAATAGTGTAGGATTTACAATTCCCGCACTTTAAATTCCTATACATATATTAACTGTTTAGATGTATGCTAACTAGGATTGCATGACAAGATCTGAAAACAAATGGTAGAACACCTAAATATACAAAGATAATATAAATTGAAAAAACAATACACTCGCACATGCCACTCTTAGGGTACGCCTCACTTGGTTGCCTCGAACGTGGTCATCGAGTATAGGATGTTTTAGAGGTCGCCCTCTTGTCCAAAGATCATAAGTTGCCTCGAAACAGTTGCCTCAGATAAAATGATCTAAGACATTAGGGTTACCACTAAGGCGTCCTAACATTGCTTTAGTGACCACACGCCCCTTAATCGAATTGACCCGAAAACTCCAACGACGGTGCTACCTACTCCTCAATAGTGGGATAGCACTGTCTAAAGGACATTTGCACAATTTAATTCCTTTTTGAGTAGGTAGATGTTCTTAAGTACTTGCTCCTTTTAAAAACAAAACAAAACTTTTCGCACTTACACCCCTCTTCAAAAACAAAACTCTTTTCAAAACCCACAAACACAAAGAAAAGCAAACTTTTGAAAACATAGTGAGCAAGTACCTAAGAGCCCGTGGATAACCACAGATAGAAAGGGTTCTAACACCTTCCCTTTCTATAATCTACCTCCCGAACCCGAGAAATATCTCGAAAAGGAATTTTTCTGTGCTTTTGTCCTTTCCTTGTTGGATAAAATAAAAGACGGTGGCGACTCTTGCTTACCGCGACATTTTGCGAAAACAAACGCAAACGCAAACCAGCATTCCAAAACAGTCAGTTCTCATTCCCACTGATCACAACAAGCATCTGATTTGCGACTGAAATATCCTGAGAGTACAACCTTAATGATTATAGTATCGAGTATCAACCAACTTCAGTCTGCACCAAAGTCGGCTATCTCACTATTTTCTAATGACTAAGTTATGTCAACTAAGTTTCTACGGTCAGTTAGTGCTTTATGACGCCATGCGGAAGCCCAACATTTTCCTTGCTTAACTCAAGGGACACAGGAACCAACCAATGTGTCACACTAACATAGTCATTGCTTCAACCGTATCGGTATACATCGTACAATTTTCACGATCTATTGATACTTACCCTAAATGCCTCAGATCCGGGTATAGGATCTTTACAAAAAAAAGACTGAGCAAAACCCCGAAATGTAAAGCATACAAATCAAGCAAGTAAAACATTTTAAATGTGATCTAACTCTTAAGGTGACCCCACTTTTAGTTTTCCCCAGCAGAGTCGCCAATTCTGTAATACGGTAGGAGAACTGACTTTTAGTTTGTGTTTTATTGCAAATGATATGGATAGCAACATTTGCCACCGACTTTTCTTTTATCCAATGAAGGAAAGGGTGAAAAGAATAGGAAAGACCTTTGAGAGTTTTCTAAGGGGTGTAGGTTATGAAAAGGGAAGGTGTTAGCACACTTTTCATCAGTAGTTATCTACTGGCTCTTAATCGCTAGCTCACTTTTGAAAATACTCTGTAAATGTATTTTTGAAAATATTTTGAAAATGCCTAAGTGCGGAAATCTTGTAATGATTCTCGTATCATTGAGAATGCATACAAAATGTTTATTTTGAAAATATTTGTTGGAAAAGTGTCATTGTGTGAAAAAATGTTTTGAAATGTTTGTGAGCAAGTGATTAAGAACTATCTACCTACTCAAAAGTATCTTATTCTTTTCCTCTTCCTTTAGATAGTGCTATCTTACTATTAATTAGTAGGAAGCCCTATCGTTGGATGTTGGAGGGACAAGTTTGGTTCATCGTACAGTCATAAACGCAACATATAAGGACACCTTTAGCAATTCGAAGGGACTATCATCATGTATTTGTAGGCAACATCGAGGGACAAGATCATTTACCGAAGGCAGCATTGAAGGGTCGCCGAGAGACTATGATCTTTCTGATGATTTTTAACTGAGAGTCCTAGCTAATGGTATCCTTACGTTCGAGGGACATGACTGTTTTCCGAAGGCAACAAGTGGAGTTATCCTAGAGGTGCGTGTGTGAAAAGTGATTTGTTTTCAGTTAATTTGTCTTGATTAGATTTTCTAGTGTTTGATTATTATCTTGTCATAAAATCACATCTAGCTAACAGTTATATATACATACAAGGCATATAAAATATATGTGCGGAAAGTAAAAGTGCGAGAAAATAAATCTAGGCTATTACATCCCATGAGCAGTTACATAATAAGGAAAAATGTGGGAAAATAAACTAAGTTATTACAAAATCAATCGTGCGACCTATACATTTGTTTTCTAGAATTTAAATAGCAAAGAGAAAAGAAATTAGAAGAAGATATTTAAAACCTAAAGAAAATTTCTAAGTGTTAGGAAAATATTTTTTTGATGTTTTATTATTTGGAAAATAATTAAAATGATGATAAAATAATTAAAACCTAATTATTTCTACATTTTTTTTCTTTTTTAAGAAAATTAAGTTAATAATAATTAAAAAAACCTAATGTCTAATTATTTTTAAATACAAATTAATTAATTAATAAATAACCTAAGTCTAAATATTTTTAAATAAAAATTAGT
The DNA here is from genome assembly GCA_948472305.1 of Vicia faba. Lineage (NCBI taxonomy): Eukaryota > Viridiplantae > Streptophyta > Magnoliopsida > Fabales > Fabaceae > Vicia > Vicia faba. The sequence goes on from OX451735.1 coordinate 296,442,102, forward strand.
TTTTTTAAATATTTTTATAGTCTAATTAAAAAGGTAATAAAATTAATTAAGTAAAAGCAAAAAATAATAAAAACAAGAAAATTGAAAAGTTAATGGGATCCTCCCCCCTTAATTCAAGGACTACGAATCCGATGGTGGGGTTTTTTTTCTCTTGAATGTGCCTGTAAAGAGAGATCTAAAGCAAACATATTTCTATGCCTTAAAAATGGCATATAGAGAAAAAAACACAAACCGGTGGAGTTTAAAGCACGAGTTCCAGGAACCAAATATTCTGGTTCTTGGGTAGTGTGATATGGTGGGAGAACTGACTAGGGTGTTTTGCATTTTATCGTAATTGTTGTAGATAATAAGAGTGACCACCGACTTTTCTTTTATCCAATAAAAGAAAGGGTGAAAAGAACAGGAAAGACCTTTGAGATATTTTCTTGAGTTCGGGGGGTAGGTTATGAAAAGGGAAGGTGTCAGCACCCTTTTCATCTAAAGTAATCTACGGGCTCTTAGTTGCTTGCTAGATCACTTGAAAATGCTTTGTTCGAAAATGTGTTTTGTGATGGGTGCAAGTTTGAAAATATTTTGAAAACGCCTTTTTTTCGGCAAACTTTTTAATGATTCTCGTATCTATAAGAACGTATATAAAGTGTTGGTTTTGAAAATAGTTCAAAGATATGTTTAATTTTGAAGATGTTTTGAAAGTGTAAGTGTGGAAATGGTTTTAGTTTGCGAGCAAGCAACTACGAGCGTCCTACCTACTCAAAAGGTCTATGTTCTTTTCCTCCTACTTTAGATGTTGTTATCTTGCCATTGATTTGGTAAGAAGCCCTGTCGTTGGATGTGAAGGGACAGGCGTGGGTCATCGTATAGTCATGAATGGCAACATTATGAGATATCTTAGCATTTCTCTTAAGGGACTAAGATCATTTGTTAAGGCAACATTCGTAGCGTCATAGAGTGGCTATGATCTTGTATTTTTATTATTTTTGCTAAGATGTCTCACATGCACACCATGACTATTTTTCTCAAGGAAACAGATGGAGTTTACCCTAAAGGTATAAGTGTGCAAGTGTTTATTTATCATGCATTGTCTTGTCTTGGATTAGGATTTTCTAAGCTTGATTTTTTATCTTTCCATACACACCCTAATTACTAACATTTATGAAAGCGATAAAATTGCAGAAAATAGATGTTCGACGCTATTACATCATTTGGGGGATGGGGGATACAAATGTACAAATGGGGATTGCAAGAAATTGATCCTAATTATCTATTATAAACCATATTGAATAGCTATGAAGAAAATATATGAAATATGTAAAAAACAACGCAAAAGAGAGAAAAAAATAAATCTTTCGACATCATGTGTCGAAGCATGTGTCGAAGCATGCTTATATGCATCGAACATATCCTTCTTTCGACCCTATAATTCCAAATCAACTCAGTATGAGTCGAAGCATAATATTATGTGTCGAATCACACACCCTTTTTTCCTTCTGTTTGGGATTGTAAAGCAGTATGTGTCGAAGCCTAAGGCTTTGTGTCGAATCATGCTGTAATTTTTTCACTCCAACATTGTTTTTATGGTCTGTACAGGTTAGTTCTTAACATATAATTGACAAGAAAGGAATATAAGCAAAAGTTTAGCTTCTAAGGCAATGGTTATTACATGTTATCTTCTAAGATGAACCATCAATGATGCTTGAAATGAAGGATTTAAAGTCAAGAAGACTTACCTTAAAGTTGGAATTTGTGTTTCAAACTTGAGTTGTTGCCTTTAATGTTTTTGAGTTCGAAAAAAAAAATAGAGGTGTTGTTTTTTTGGTTCTGGGTTTGAGATTGTTTTAAGGCTTCAACATTCATGTTCTCTCCTCTCTCTTTTTTTATTTTCTTCTCCTTTTTCCTTGCCAAAAGCTAGCCCTTTGTGTGTTGTGAAACAGGTTATTTGAAGAAGAGTCTTGCTGGGGTTTTGAGGGGAAAAACAAATAAAATTTGAACTGTTTTGGTATGATCTTTTCATAGCTTTTGAGGTGCAGCTCTTATATACTAATTTGGTGCAAATATGGAACAGAGATAATGCAGGCTTAGACTGGTTTATGAGCAGCATAACAGGACTATTTTGCAGCAGTTTTGGAGTGTTGTGGAAGCTTGGTGCAAGGTTGTTTCATAGCAGTACATCATACTATTTTTTGACATGGTTTTAGGCTGTTATGTGGATAGTACAACAAGCTTGGGCTTGGAAACTGTGATCGGTGGAAATAGAACTGACTTTTTAAATCTGGTTCGCGAAATATCGCGGTAAGCAAGAGTCTCCATCGTCTTTTATGTTCTCCAACAAGGAAAGGACAAAAGCACAGCAAAATTCCTTTTTGAAATGTTTCTCGGTTCGGGCGGTAGATTATAGAAAGGGAAGGTGTTAGCACCCTTTTTATCCGTGGTTATCCACGGGCTCTTAGGTACTTGCTCACTATGTTTTCAAAAATGTTTGCTTTTCTTGTGTTTGTGGGTTTGAAAAAAAGTTTGTTTGAAAACTTCGACTTGACTCTTGTATCAGTCCTCAAGAGTGTTGTGAAGTGTTTGTTTGAAAACTTTTGTTTGAAAGTGTAAGTGCGAAAAGTATTTTTGTTTTGAAAGAGCAAGTACCTTAGAACTATCTACCTACTCAAAAGAAATTAAGCTGTGTAAATGTCCTTTAGACAGTACTATCCCACTATTGAGAAGTAGGTAGCACCGTCGTTGGAGTTATTCGGGTCAATTCGATTATAGGGACATGTGGTCACCAAAGCAATAGTAGGACGCCTTAGCGGTAACCCTAATGTACTAGATCCTTTTTTATCCGAGGCAACTGATTCGAGGCAACTGGATCTTTAGACAGGAGGGCGACCTCTAAAACACCCTATACTTAATGACCACCTCGAGGCAACCAAGTGAGGCATACCCTAAGAGTGGCATGTGCGAGTGTGTCGAGTTTCAGTTTATGTTATCTTTGTACATGTTATGGTGAGCTACGATTGATTTTATTTTAAGGATAAGTCTTGTCATGCATAGCCTAATTAACATACATCTAGCAATTAATAGTTGCGGAATTTAAATTGCGGAAATTAAATCTAAACTATTACAAGGCGTCGGGTATTTACATCGCCAAAAACAAACCCTTTAATTTAAATTGCGGAAAGTAAAATAAAGCGGTAAATAATTAAAGTCCTAATTAAAAGCTATTACATTCCGAAAGCAAGTACAATAATATGGAAAAATGGATCGCGTGCGGGAAATTGAATCGGATGCGAGTTTTTTGGGGTTTTGACCCCTTTTTTGAGAGAAAGTGATTTTTTTGGTTATTTTTGAATTAAATGGAATTAAATTAAATGAACAATTGAATTAAATTAAATAATGAAAATATTTTTGGATTTTTGAGTTTTTTAAAGAAATAAAATAAATTGAATTAATGTTAATAAAAACCTAATATTCTAAATTGATTTTAAATATTGCAAAAAATATTAAAAGTTAAATCTAATTAAAGCTAAATTGATTAAATTAATTTATTTACAAAAATAAAAGTGATGAAGTTAATTTTAATAAATAAAATATTTTTTTGTGTTTTTGATTTTATTAGGAAAAAATGTTAATTGGTTAGTGATTAATAAAAATAATAACGATTAATTAATTAAAGGAACATAATACAAATAGAGAGAGAGTTTAGGAGTATACGAGCCTGATTGGAGGGGTGAAACAGTTATTGGCGTCATGTGTAAACTGTTTTGTTTTGGCTATTTGTGTTTTGGCTTTTGGCCATTTGTGTTCTGGCCTCAACGTTCCTTAATCTTCTCAGGATGTCTGTCTCGCCATGTATTGGTGTCATGGGTAAGCTGTTCTGTTTTGGCCATTTGGCTTTTGGCCATTTGTGTTATAGTCTCAACGTTCCTTAATGAACCTGCATGAGATCCTGTCTAAAATCTGCAGTGTTGAATCTCATGAACACATTAAATAAAATCATAAAATGCAAATAAAGCCAATATATGAAGAAATTTAATGTTTAGGCACAATATGGCATGTATGAATGATTATACTCATTTGATCATGGAGATCAAATCAATCTTACCCTTACTGGAAAATTAGTGACATGAATGCTTTTATGCCCTTTTGATCATGGAGATCAAGCCAGCCTTACCCTTGCTGAAGAAGTAGTGAGATGTTGGTTTGTAACTAGGATGACTTGTTTGTAGTGAGAGAGGGATTTGTAATAAGGATTTCAAGGTTTTAGGGTTCTTGAACGAATTTGATATTCTGATAGCGTTGTGGCAAGGTTTTTTTTTCTCTCCCTTTTTCTCCTCTCTGGTTTGTGTGAAAAGAAGGTGATTATATAATGGAAATTAGGGTAAAGAAAATGGGCTTTGAATATGCAATTGGGCCTCCAATGTTCACTTGAGTTCGTCACTTTCCAGGCTAAATCGCAGGGACTTAAGTGCAATTTTTGAAGTTGAAATGTGAAAGCAAAATGTAGCTGACATCGAGAACTAACTCCTGTCCTAAAATAGGCTCAATCGGATAAACAGTGAATTAGTTATGAATTTTTGAAGTTTCAGCTCAGACAAACTTATTTTGGGCTCCAGTGTCGACTCTGACACGTTCTTCAATAAAAAACTGGTATTGATCGGTGCATAATTCGGTCTCGACTTTTGAAGCAAAGTTGTATATCTATGAGTCAGTGACCTTGTGTAAAAATATGAGCCCAATCCGATAAAAATTGACCGAGTTATGAATTTTCGAAGTTTCGGCCCAGATGAAATACTATTCAGCATTCAGGATTTTCGGCGCGTCACGCACTCTGAGTAAAAAACGAAGGCCTTTTGAATACCGTTTGAACTTAATACCTTCTGTGAAAATGTAGCCAACTCAACTTGTGAAATTTTGGCGCCGGAACCAGCTCGATACAATGAAAATCGACCAAGTTATGATTTTCTGAACATGACGCAAATAAACTTCTGTCACAAATTTTCTGTACGAAAATACTTGATAAATCTACATTTTTGAAGACCTTCTGATCGAAATTGGCTTCCATCCGTGAGAGATGAAAACGTAGATAATGTCAAGATGGAATTGTTCCCACCGGAACGGGTTCAAAACGAGCCACGATCTTCAAGTTATGAATTTTTTAGCGCGTAAAAACTGCACTTTCAGCACACTTTTTTCACCATATTTCTTCGAGAAAACTCACACATTCGGATACCTTCTTTAAAGAATTGACTCTTGAAATGAACCTGAATTTGAGAATACGTTATCAGAGATATCTTGGCGAAATAACACCTGAATATGACGTGCCGGGTTGGACTTGTGAATTTTTCTTGAAATGTTTTGAGAAATATGGAAGGGCAAATTTTGGGGTACAACAGTTGCCCCTGTTCAATCTTCTTAAACCTGAGGATGTAGATTGGCTTGCGTGCCTTTCGTGATCCGAAGGTGGAAGATGATTGAACACTAGAGTGCCCAGAAATTTGCACTCGCATAGTAGAGTATCAGCAGTGTGATGTCGGGAATGGGCTTACAGATGCCATTTGGAGAGATGATGGATAGGAGGATGGGCTTAAAGATGCCATCTGGAGATGTGACAAAACCTTGTCGGGAATGGGCTTATAGATGCCATTTGGAAATGTGACATAATCTTGTCGAGAATGGGCTTATAGATGCCATTTGGAAGTGTAATGGATAGTTAAATCTGAATAAGAAATAGAATAGCTTCCGTGTCTGGAGCATATCTAGTCTATATCTAATTGCTGACGTCTGAATAAATAGTAGAATGACTGACGCGTCTGGGGTATATCCATATTTTATCTGAGTGAGTGACAGAGTATTATCCGAATCCGGATCGTATATGGAATATCTTTTGAATGAATCTGTACTAAACAATAGAATATCATTCGGGTCTGGAGCATTTCTAAGTTGTCTTTAGAAGTTTGAATCTGAATAAGCAGTAGAATAGCGTCGGGATCTGGAGCATCTCTAGGCCATCTCTGGAGAGAAATCTGAATAGGAAAAAGAATAACATCTGGATCTGGAGTATCTCTAAGCCATCTCTGACAGGAAACTCTGAATAAGCAAAAGAATAGTGTCCATGTCTGGAGCATTTCCAAGCTATCTCTGAAAAGAAACTTTGAATAAGCAAAAGAATAGCATCCATGTCTGGAGCATTTCTAAGCCATTTCTGGGAAGAAACTCTGAATAAGCGATAGAATAGCATCCGGGTCAGGAGCATCTCTAAGCCATTTATGGAAGAAACTCTGAATAAGCAACAGAATAGCATCCGGTTCTGGAGCATATCTGAACTATCTCTGAGAAGAAACTTTGAATAAGCAAAAGAATAGCATCCATATCTGGAGCATTTCCCAGCTATCTCTGAATACGCAACTCTGAATAAGCAGCAAAATAGCATCCGGTTCTGGAGCATATCTGAACTATATCTGAGAAGAAACTTTGAATAAGCAAAAGAATAGCATCCATATCTGGAGCATTTCCCAGCTATCTCTGAATAAGTAACTCTGAATAAGCAACAGAATAGCATCCGGTTCTGGAGCATATCTGAACTATCTCTGAGAAGAAACTTTGAATAAGCAAAAGAATAACATCCATATCTGGAGCATTTCCAAGCTATCTCTGAAAAGAAACTCTTGAATAAGCAGAAGAATAACATCCATTCCTGGAGCATCTCTAAGCTATCTCTGAAGAGAAAATCTGAATAAGCAAAAGAACAGCATCCATATCTGGAGCATTTCCAAGCTATCTCCGAAAAGAAACTCTTGAATAAGCAGAATAATAGCATCCATGCCTGGAGCATCTCTAAGCTATCTCTGAAGAGAAAATCTGAATAAGCAAAAGAACAACATCCATATCTGGAGCATCTCTAAGCCATTTCTGGGAAGAAACTCTGAATAAGCGATAGAATAGCATCCAGGTCTGGAGCATCTCTAAGTTATCTCTAAATAAGCAACTCTGAATAAGCAACAGAATAGCATCCGGTTCTGGAGCATATCTGAACTATCTCTGAGAAGAAACTTTGAATAAGCAAAAGAATAGCATCCATATCTGGAGCATTTCCCAGCTATCTCTGAATAAGTAACTCTGGCGAGATACAGGTATCGAATCCATAATCAATCGCTCACAGATATGCCCTGGCTAGATACAGGTATCGAATCTGGAATTGCGACAGTTGATAGTAATCATCTTTGGATTGACCTTTTTTCCTGAAAAGGCAAAACGTTAGCTGTATGCAGTGTCATGATGCACGAACTGCATGATATTAAGATGTCCTCAAAAATAAATGAGATTTGTGATATGATGCGTATGCATGCTATAATGTATGAAGATGTGATGTTTATGAATGTATTTTCGTCTAGGAAAAAAAATCCTTGACGGATGCCGGGAAGTTAACTCCTGGGCTGATGTCGAGAGTAGAGTCTCTCGCTTCCGCTAGGGAGGATGATCGAAGATGATTGCAAGAATAAACCGGTAGAAGAAGATGACTCCGTTGGGGAATAAACTTGTTGGAGAGATTACTCTGCGGGGAATTACTCTGTGGGAAGAGATACTCTGTTGAGATTTTAACGATAACTCCGCTGGGGATTCCGTTGATAAGCTTAAGTTGGGGAATTTGATGAACTCCGCTGGGGGATAGGAAGAACTTCGCCGAGGATGATCTTTCCATGGTAATTAGCTGAGGATAACCCAGTTATAAGCTCTGGTGGGGGATAACCTTCTGAATAAAGCCGGGGAGATGCTTTGTCACTCTGCAGGGGACAAGCTTCCAGAATCTACTGGGGATAAGCTTCCAGAATCTACTGGGGATAAGCTTCCAGAATCTACTGGGGATAAGCTTCCAGAATCTACTGGGGATATCCTTCCAGAATCTACTGGGGAGATTGATTCAACTTTCCTGGGGAAACTTTTGACTATACTGGGGAAGTGGCTCCACTGGGGTGTTTGTATTCCGCCGGGGAACAATCTTATATTAAGACTGTCGGAGATGCTTGCTTAGGAACATCTGCATACTCTGTTGGGGAATATTAAGATCTTATGGGGATATCCAACTTCCTTAGGGCTGACAGTAGCCTAACTCTGCTTGGGGAGAGTGTTGTTGACTTGCTGGAGATACTGTGCCTTTTTAGGGCTTATGGGAGACCAACTCTGCTCGGAGAGAGTATTGCTGAGTCTTTCCTTACTCTACGGGGAGTGACGGTATCCTGGTTACGTTCTTCAGCCGAACATACCTTATACCTGGAGGACAGAGCAGCTTGTACAATTTGGACCATTCTGATTGCCCCAGCTTCTGTGGGAGAAGGTACCTGTGGAGGTGCTTGATGACTGCCGATTGACAAATCTTCTTCTGGTAAGCAAGTGACGAGATGACGGGACATAGTCGTACGCTTTTTATCCCTAACTTTTGCCTGGACCACCCTTTCGGGTTTTCAGTCCATCGGGATACCCCTTTTTGCCCAAGCCGCCTTTTCAGGTTTTCGACTTGCCGGGTGTACAGATTTTTCATATTCATCCCTTATTTTTGCCCGAACCCTTTTGGTTCGCCGGGAAGCCCTTATTTTTGCCTAGGTGTGTCAACCTAGCGGGTCTTTGATTATGCGTAGTATTTTTTCGACTATGTCCGTGCTCTTAGGATACAGGAAGTTGTCACTGTTAGTAGTGCAGTGTTACCATACCACCAGAAGATCTTTGTTTGATCGTCCAATGCCCCAAATGATCCGGATGGAGATTTGCCCCAAGCTGGTTGGCCTTTTGAGAGATTCTCCGAATCTTGACTTAACTGCCCCAGATGATGGACAATGATCATGCCATGCCCCTTGCTTGGAGGTGCTTTTGTTCATTAGACATTCGTCATGCGAACTTCTATGTTGTTCAAACAAATAGTCATATGCAAGCAATGTTATATTAAAAATGCAAAGCTTATGTCTGTCTTGAAGTTTTTGTGAAAATGCATTTTTTTTCATAAAAACAAGTGAATTTTTTGTAAACTGTGATGTCAACTCGTCATTTTACCACAAGCCTTAAGGAGTCAGGATACCTTTTGTAACAGTATGCTTTCGAACTAACCCATGCTTCAGCTAGGACTTTTAAGGGTTGTAGCGTGGCCTGGTTCATGGTTTAAGAAACAAAGGATAAAGGCTCAAATTATTTGTACCCACCCGCTCTTCGTGATGTTCTTCAAACCTAAACTCAGTTGATTGTGCGTTAGACCTTGTTTGAGTCTTTGTCCTGATATTCTGGTGATGGTTCGGATATTGACAATTTATTTTGAACAGGCAGTCATTCCTTTTTTGTCGAGGGTTTGTAGGACCTCTTTCTTTTTTGATTTCGTTATCCCTGTTTTTTGCCTGAACTGTTCCTTTTTGTGATTACAGCCAGCGGGATGCCCCAGTTTTGTAAGTCTCCTTCATAGGTTTTGACTTATTGGGCTTTTATTTCTAAGAGATAATGACTGCCTGTCTTTATGATTACCTGGAACCATCACTGTCTTTTCGTCTCGGAAGGACTTCTTTGATGCTATTCGCTGTGCACTTGGATCCACTGAGAGAACTACCCTGCCCCGGGTTATGATTAAGGGTTTTAATTTTCGAAAAGAAAACTCCTACTTCTTTGGCTCAAAGGGGTTGACGAGGGTTTATCTTCCTTATAACTCCAGTGTTTAGGAATTGAAACAATGCCTGTACCTCATCAGCGGGGTTTGTCCAAAAGCATACTGTAAGGATCGTGGTATCGTTTTCGTCATCCTCCCCTCAAGAGGCTTAGAATTTTTCAATCGAGAGTTGATCATCACAGAAAAATGAAAGCAATTTTGAATAAAATGAATACGAATAGATTAATTCAAACAGACATATGCGATGCATTAATGGAATAAAAAAGTTTGCTATGACATTAATTGTTTGTATAAGCAAAGAAAAATACAACTCGGAAATTCAAATAAAACAAAAGCCTTCAGTGATTTGGCAAAGGAGCAGTGATTATGTTTGGAGTCTCTGGCGCTTCAAACTGGACTTCCTTGGCATCAATCATGTCTTGGACCTTGTTCTTCAGAGCCCAACAGTTATCCGTAGTATGCCCCGGGCTATCAGAGTGGTATGCACACCTTTCATTGGGATGATAGTTAGGAGCGGAAGTGTTTGGATTCCGAAGAGGAGCCCTTAAGGTAATCAGCCCTGCCTTCAACATTTGCTGTAGCGCTTGATCCAACGACATGTTGATCTTAGTGAACTGTCTCTTGGGTGCGACCTCCTTACGTTGCTGCCCCTGTCTTTGCTGAGCAGGCATAGGATTGGAGATCTGGGTTGCCCCTACCTGTTGATCATGACGACTCTTTTTACCATGCACAACATTGGACTCCTTTTTCCCATGGTAAGGCTTTTTATGAGTATCAGAAGGTGCAGCTTCTTGAATCTTTCCAGCCTTGATACCAGCTTCAATCCTCTCCCCGGTCAAGATCAAATCTGTAAACCCAGCAGAAGAATTCCCAATCAGATGGTGGAAGAAAGGACCAGACAGGGTCCCCAAGAACATATCAACGAGCTCACGGTCGGTCAGAGGTGGCTGCACCCTTCCAGCAAGGTCTCTCCACTTTTGAGCATACTCCTTGAATCCTTCACCCGTCCCTAGTGACATACCCTGGAGTTGGGTACGCGTAGGAGCGAGGTCGGAATTATACTGATACTGCTTGTAGAATGCAGTAGGCAAGTCTTCCCAATTACGAATACTGGCTCCATTCAGCTGATAGAACCATTCGAGTTGAGTCCCTGAAAGACTTTCCTGGAAGAAATGGATCCATAGATTCTTGTCAACAGTGTACGGTTGGATTTTCCTCACATATGATCTGAGATGCAGCTTAGGACAGGATGCCCCGTCGTATTTTGCAAAAGCAAGTGCTTTGAATTTGTGAGGGATCACCACCTCAGAGGATAAACCTAGATCTTCGAAATCCAGACCGGGTACCTTTTGTATCTCCATAGCACTTAGCCGGTCTTCTAGCTGTTGGTAACTGTCCTCAGCTGGAGGGTATTGTTCATCATTGTAATCTGTCTCGTTGTCGGAGACCACGGGACTAGGAACCCTTCTCACTTGGGGACTATCTTTGCCCACAGACGGGGTAGTCAGCTCATCCTCATTTCGTGATCCATTCCCAGATCTGCGTCTAGGGTTGAACAACACAGTCCTCTTCTTCTTCTTCTTCAACAGCAGAGTCTTCAATTCCTGCTGACCCTGGGCTAAGCTCATGACCAGCTCTTGAAACTGGCCGTTCTGGGCCCGGAGGGCCTTGATAGCTTGTTCATTGGATGATTCAGGATTCATGATGATTGCTGAAATAAACAGCGAAGAAGGTAAGTGACCTGTACCAAGGGTACCTGTAATGCAATGATATGTATGTATGCATGCGATGTTTTCAAGGACCTCGCCGGGTAAACAAGAAAAATTATTAGAATCTGGTAACTGGTGGCTTGATTGAAGGCACTTCATATTGTTGAGAGTCCTTCTTCAAGAGTCAAGGCTCACCATATCGAGTGGGTCATAGCCCCTGCCTCAAGTCATTAACCTTGGCTAAAGGAAAATAAATCCCCTTTGCCCCTTGCTAGACATCTGATTCATCATGACCTGCATCACAAACCCTTGAGATCCTTGAAATGGATTAGTCCTTATGTAGGATGTATGCAATGGTATGATGTTATGCTATGCATGGAGTGATGTAAGTAAACCCTATTATGAGCCCAGATTAAGGACTGTAAACAAACCCTGCAAGGAACCCATGTTGTTAGATAACAAGTATGTACAAGTCATTCAAGTTTGAAGGCACACAAGTCACACAAGAAAGCCCTTAGAGTTTAGGCCAGCATGAAGTTTAGGTACTACCCTCTTTCAGTTTCGTTGGTTAAGACCTGTCCTATCAAAAGTAACCGGGTTCTAAGGAGCTCAATATCATTGGGTTGTTTTCTATGTTCATTGTTTTGATTTAGCCACTGAACTGGCGATCAGAATATTCCAAGAAAACAACCCTCAATGAGTGTAGTATCGAGTATCTACCAACTTCGGACTGTACCAAAGTCGGTCATCTCACTACTCCTAAAGAGGCCAGGATGGTCAAGTAAGGTTCCTAAGGTCAGTTGATGCTTCACGACACCACGCGGAGGCCCCGTACTCTCCTTGACTTGACTCAAGGGTTACCGGTACTCACCAAAGTGCCACATCAACGTAGCAAACTGCTTCAACCGTGTCGGTATACCCCGCACAGTTCCCTCACAGTTTGTTGCTACTTCTAAAAGGTATCCCCAAGATTCAGGTTAGGATCTTATGAAGCTCCAAGACAGGCCCACAATATTAAAGCAAACAAAACAAGCAATTGAAAACATAAGAGTGGTATAATCCTAAGGTACACCTCACTTATTAAGTAATTCCCCAGCAGAGTCGCCAGTTCTGTGATCGGTGGAAATAGAACTGACTGTTTAAAGCTGGTTCGCGAAATGCCGTGGTAAGCAAGAGTCGCCACCGTCTTTTATGTTCTCCAACAAGGAAAGGACAAAAGCACAGCAAAATTCCTTTTCGAAATGTTTCTCGGTTCGGGAGGTAGATTATAGAAAGGGAAGGTGTTAGCACCCTTTCTATCCGTGGTTATCCACGGGCTCTTAGGTACTTGCTCACTATGTTTTCAAAAATGTTTGCTTTTCTTGTGTTTGTGGGTTTGAAAAAAAGTTTGTTTGAAAACTTCGACTTGACTCTTGTATCAGTCCTCAAGAGTGTTGTGAAGTGTTTGTTTGAAAACTTTTGTTTGAAAGTGTAAGTGCGAAAAGTATTTTTGTTTTGAAAGAGCAAGTACCTTAGAACTATCTACCTACTCAAAAGAAATTAAGCTGTGTAAATGTCCTTTAGACAGTACTATCCCACTATTGAGAAGTAGGTAGCACCGTCGTTGGAGTTATTCGGGTCAATTCGATTATAGGGACATGTGGTCATCAAAGCAATAGTAGGACGCCTTAGCGGTAACCCTAATGTCCTAGATCCTTTTTTATCCGAGGCAACCAATTCGAGGCAACTGGATCTTTAGACAGGAGGGCGACCTCTAAAACACCCTATACTTAATGACCACCTCGAGGCAACCAAGTGAGGCGTACCCTAAGAGTGGCATGTGCGAGTGTGTCGAGTTTCAGTTTATGTTATCTTTGTACATGTTATGGTGAGCTACGATTGATTTTATTTTAAGGATAAGTCTTGTCATGCATAGCCTAATTAACATACATCTAGCAATTAATAGTTGCGGAATTTAAATCTAAACTATTACAAGGCGTCGGGTATTTACATCGCCAAAAACAAACCCTTTAATTTAAATTGCGGAAAGTAAAATAAAGCGGTAAATAATTAAAGTCCTAATTAAAAGCTATTACATTCCGGAAGCAAGTACAATAATATGGAAAAATGGATCGCGTGCGGGAAATTAAATCGGATGCGAGTTTTTTGGGGTTTTGACCCCTTTTTTGAGAGAAAGTGATTTTTTTGGTTATTTTTGAATTAAATGGAATTAAATTAAATGAACAATTGAATTAAATTAAATAATGAAAATATTTTTGGATTTTTGAGTTTTTTAAAGAAATAAAATAAATTGAATTAATGTTAATAAAAACCTAATATTCTATATTGATTTTAAATATTGCAAAAATATTAAAAGTTAAATCTAATTAAAGCTAAATTGATTAAATTAATTTATTTACAAAAATAAAAGTGATGAAGTTAATTTTAATAAATAAAATATTTTTTTGTGTTTTTGATTTTATTAGGAAAAAACATTAATTGGTTAGTGATTAATAAAAATAATAACGATTAATTAATTAAAGGAACATAATACAAATAGAGAGAGAGTTTAGGAGTATACGAGCCTGATTGGAGGGGTGAAACAGTTATTGGCGTCATGTGTAAACTGTTTTGTTTTGGCCATTTGTGTTTTGGCTTTTGGCCATTTGTGTTCTGGCCTCAACGTTCCTTAATCTTCTCAGGATGTCTGTCTCGCCATGTATTGGTGTCATGGGTAAGCTGTTCTGTTTTGGCCATTTGTGTTATAGCCTCAACGTTCCTTAATGAACCTGCATGGGATCCTGTCTAAAATCTGGAGTGTTGAATCTCATGAACACATTAAATAAAATCATAAAATGCAAATAAAGCCAATATATGAAGAAATTTAATGTTTAGGCACAATATGGCATGTATGAATGATTATACCCTTTTGATCATGGAGATCAAATCAATCTTACCCTTACTGGAAAATTAGTGACATGAATGCTTTTATGCCCTTTTGATCATGGAGATCAAGCCAGCCTTACCCTTGCTGAAGAAGTAGTGAGATGTTGGTTTGTAACTAGGATGACTTGTTTGTAGTGAGAGAGGGATTTGTAATAAGGATTTCAAGGTTTTAGGATTCTTGAAAGAATTTGATATTCTGATAGCGTTGTGGCAAGGTTTTTTTTTCTCTCCCTTTTTCTCCTCTCTGGTTTGTGTGAAAAGAAGGTGATTATATAATGGAAATTAGGGTAAAGAAAATGGACTTTGAATGTGCAATTGGGCCTCCAATGTTCACTTGAGTTCGTCACTTTCCAGGCTAAATCGCAGGGACTTAAGTGCAATTTTTGAAGTTGAAATGTGAAAACAAAATGTAGCCGACATCGAGAACTAACTCCTGTCCTAAAATAGGCTCAATCGGATAAACGGTGAATTAGTTATGAATTTTTAAAGTTTCAGCTCAGACAAACTTATTTTGGGCTCTAGTGTCGACTCTGACACGTTCTTCCATAAAAAACTGGTATTGATCGGTGCATAATTCGGTCTCGACTTTTGAAGCAAAGTCTTATATCTATGAGTCAGTGACCTTGTGTAAAAATATGAGCCCAATCCGATAAAAATTGACCGAGTTATGAATTTTCGAAGTTTCGGCCCAGATGAAATAATATTCAGCATTCAGGATTTTCGGCGCGTCACGCACTCTGAGTAAAAAACAAAGGCCTTTTGAATACCGTTTGAACTCAATACCTTCTGTGAAAATGTAGCCAACTCAATTTGTGAAATTTTGGCGCCGGAACCAGCTCGATACGATGAAAATCGACCAAGTTATGATTTTCTGAACATGACGCAAATAAACTTTTGTCACAAATTTTCTGTACGAAAATACTTGATGAATCTACATTTTTGTAGACCTTCTGATCGAAATTGGCTTCCAGCCGTGAGAGATGAAAACGTAGTTAATGTCAAGACGGAATTTTGCCCATCGGAACGGGTTCAAAACGAGCCACGATCTTCAAGTTATGAATTTTTTAGCGCGTAAAAACTGCACTTTCAGCACACTTTTTTCACCATATTTTTTTGAGAAAACTCACACATTCGGATACCTTCTTTAAAGAATTGACTCTTGAGCCGAACCTGAATTTGAGAATACTTTATCAGAGATATCTTGGCGAAATAACACCTGAATATGACGCGCCGGGTTGGACTTGTGAATTTTTCTTGAAATGTTTTGAGAAATATGGGAGGGAAAATTTTGGGGTACAACAGCAACATATAGGACTTTATTCAGCAGTAGTCTGGACAATATTGTTTGTAGCATGACACTAGTTTGGTTTTGATCAATGTTCTTTAAAATTATGCCTTCAACTTAAATATTTTTCTTACTCTGGTTTCTGACAAGCATCTTGAATCTCTTAAAGATGTCGAATACTTCGTCCTTTCGTTTTGATCACATAGATCCACAACCTTCGACCAAACTCATTAACAGACAAAATAAAATTTGTTTCCACCAATTGTATGCTCTTCGAATGGACCACATTCATCTGAATGTACCACATACTTCGTCCTTTCGTTTTGATCACATAGATCCACAACCTTCGACCAAACTCATCAATAGACAAAATAATATTTGTTTCCACAAATTGTATGTTCTTTGAATAGACCACATTCATCTGAACATACTACTTACTCCGTCCTTTCGTTTTGATCACATAGATCCACAACCTTCTATCAAACTCATCAACATACAAAACAATATTTGTTTCCACCAATTGTATGTTCTTCGTATGGACCACATTCATATGAATGTACCACTTACTTCGTCCTTTCATTTTGATTACATAGATCCACAACCTTTGACCAAACTTATCAACAAACAAAACAATATTTGTTTCCACCAATTATATGTTCTTCGAATGGACCACATTCATCTGAATGTACCACTTTGAGTATGCAAGATGATTTCATTGTCATAGTCAAAATGAAATAATTTATGGATTGCTTTCCTACCAGTAACCATATCTTGACTAATCGGTTGATTAAGTGGTCGAAAGTTCAAATGTCCAAACCTCAAATGCCACAACCAACTATCCTTGTGGTCGAACAGTTTTTCAAACATTGAACTTCTGTCGAATTGATCGTTATCTTAAATGTCTTGTTTTTCGATAATGGAGATTTTAAGACCAAATTGTTCTTGGTGTCGAACAATCTGAAAACTCCATCTTTCATGATAATTGAGGAGCTTTTTCGACTAGTTGTCTAACACTTAGGAAGTTGCACTTTATTCTAAGTACATAAAGCATATATTTAATCATAACTTTTCCTCCATTACTCATTTGAAAGACTATGTTGCCAGTACCTTCTTCTTGCAATGAACTATTATCAGTAAGTTTTTTTGTTAAATTATAATTCATAGTGTCGAAACTATGTGTGTCGAAGGGTTTATAGGTGGATCGAAGCAAATTGCTCGAAGTAAGCCATTGCCCAGTCGAAGCTTGTGGATCGAAGCAAGCATCAAGATAGACAACATGTCAGCTATCAATCTGGTGAAGAACCTAATAGTACATGGTCGAAGCAAGCACATCGAAATGAGGTTTCATTATCTTCGAGAATAGGTAGCAGATGGGAAGATGAATTTGGAACAGTGCAGAACTGAGAATCAGATTGCAGACATCATGACAAAGGGAGTGCAGGTCTAAGTATTCAGAAGACAAAGAACCATGATGAATATAGATTGCTTAGAAACAATGAATTAGGTGGTGTGTTAAATTGTAATTTATAGTGTCGAAACTATGTGTGTCGATGGGTTTAGAGGTGGATCGAAGCAGGTTGCTCAAAGGAAGCCATTACCCAGTCGAAGCTTGTGGATCTAAGCAAGCTTGCTCTTCTTCGACTTGTCAAAATCTTCCAACCACTCCTTTCGATCAGTCATGTGGCTCGAACAACCTGAACCTGATTTTAAATTCGACGTGGTTATCTGCAACTGCACACCCTTTTTTATCTGCTTTTCCCTTTCGATAGTTTCTTCTTCCTCCTTTCGAGGATTCAGAAGTTCCATCTTTGACCTGATGCTTAAGAGCCCAATATGATCCATGGAAACTATATGGGGCATTAAAAATCCAATTGTACTTGTGCAAACTCAAACCCTAGTTTTTAGTCATCAGTGTTTGATGAGGTATCTTGAGCTGATCAAACCTTGTGCAATCTTGAATCAATGGAGATCTTGTGAGATAATTCTTGAGAGATTGAGAGGGCAAATTTTGGGGTACAACAGCTGCCCCTGTTCAATCTTCTTAAACCTGGAAAGCAAGGATGACACGTTGTCGTTCGTAGCTTAAAGGTAGAAGATGATTAAACACTAGAGTACCTAGAAATTTGCACTCGATCATGTGTTAGTTGATTGTGTAGGGAATAAGCTTAAAGATTCCGTTTGGAGAGATGATGGAGAGTTGTTAGAGATGGGCTTATAGATGCCATCTAAAGGTGATTGTTGATAGAAATTAGACTAAGTCTAAGCTTGACTGTAACTGGGAGAAGTATCAGAATAAATCTTTGGTCGATTTAATTCTGAATGACATGTTGGAATAGACCCGCGTTAATCCATGTTTGGAAATATACTAGAAGGAATCCGTGTAAGATTGCTTCAGGATGAATCCATGTGGGACTATATCTGGAAATTCATGAGAAGGAACTTGTGTAGGGCTGCTTCGGGATGATTACGTGTGAAACTTTATATGGAAATGTATGAGAAGGAGCCTAGGTAGGGCTGCTTCAGGATGAGTCAGCGTGAAACTTTATCTGGAAATGTATGAGAAGGAGCCTGGGTAGGGCTGCTTCGGGATGAGTCAGTGTGAAAGTGCATCTGAACATTTATGAGAAAGAGCCTGGGTAGGGTTGCTTCGGGATGAGTCTGTGTGAAACTTCATCTGAAAATATATGAGAAAGAGCCTGGGTAGGGCTGCTTTGGGATGAGTCTGTATGAAACTGCATCTGGAGATGTATGATATGGAGCCTGGGTAGAGCTGCTTCGGGATGAGTCTGTGTGAAACTTCATCTGGAAATTATGAGAAGGAACCTGGGTAGGGTTGCTTCAGGATGAACCCATGTGAAGCTGCATCTGGAAATTATAAGGAATTCGTGTAAGATTGCTTCATGATGAGCCCGTGTGAAGTTGCATCTGGAAATACATGAGAAGGAGCCTGTGTAGGGCTGCTTCAAGATTAGTCCATGTGAAACTTCATCTGGAAATTATGAGAAGGAACCTGGGTAGGGTTGCTTCAGGATGAGTCTGTGTGAAACTTTATCTGGAAATGTATGAGAAGGAGCCTGTGTAGGGCTGCTTCAGGATGACTCTGTGTGAAACTTCATCTGGAAATTATGGGAAGGAATCTGGGTAAGATTGCTTCATGATGAGCCCGTGTGAAGATGTATTTGGAATTTAGAAGGAATCCGTGTAAGATTGCTTCATGATGAGCCAGTGTGAAGCTGCATTTGGAAATACATGAGAAGGATCATGTGTAGGGCTATTTCAGGATGAGTCAGTATGAAACTTCATCTGGAAATTATGAGAAGGAACCTGGGTAGGGTTGCTTCAGGAGGAGCCCGTGTGAAGCTGCATCTGGGATTTAGAAGGAACCCGTGTAAGATTGCTTTATGATGAGCCCGTGTGAAGCTGCATCTAGACATACATGAGAAGGAGCTTGTGTAGGGCTGCTTCAGGATGAGTCCATGTGAAACTTCATCTAGAAATTATGAGAAGGAACCTGGATAAGGTATCTTCAGGATGAGCCCGTGTGAAGTTGTGTCTGGAAATTAGAAGGAATCCGTGTAAGATTTTGCTTCATGATGAGCCCGTGTGAAGCTGCATCAGGAAATTAGAAGGAACTCGTGTAAGATTGCTTCAGCTGGTCGTGTAGATAACTTCTCTGTCTTGTTTCAGGAACTAATCTTGAACCTGTTGAAAATTGTTGATGATAATTATCTGTTGATTGATCTTTCCTGAAAAGGTAAAGAGTTAGCTTTATGCAATGACATGATGTATGAAATGCACTGTGTAATGGTGTTCTCAAAATAATTGAGATTGTGCTACATGTGTTTCGTATGCATGTGATATGATGTATGAATGCGAAGAGTTATTTAAGTGTATCTTTGTTTGGGAAAATAAATCCTTGACAAATGCCGGTGTGCCTTGGGAAATTAAATCTCGGACTGGTGCTAGGGATGAAGAGTATTCACCTCTTCAGACCTTGTTTTAGAATGTTTCCGCTGGAGATTCTTGTTCTGTTGTTTGAGGGGAACTCCGCTGGGGAATATTGATTTTGCTTGAGGGAAAACTCTGTGGAGAGTGTTGGTTTCTGCTTTGAGGAAAAGAATTTAAGAGTTTTAGTTGTTCATTGCTCTATTGGGGAGCTATCTCTTGATTGGAGAGGAAGAAAGTTTAGCTGTTATCTGGTCAGATTCTAGGCTTCACAACAATTTGCTAGGGATAAAGAAGTTAACTATTATTTGGTCGGATTCTAGGCTTTACAGTAACTCACTGGGGATAGTGGCAAACTCTACTGGGGAAGAGGAGTTTTTTTAGTGATTTGAAGAAGTTAAACTATTATCTGGTTGGGTCCAGGTTTCATAGTAACTCGAACGGTTATCTGGTCGGGTCCAGGATTCAACAATTTTGATCTTGAGGTTAACTGGCATCTGGTTAGGTCCAGGTTTCAGCAATTGAAGAAGTTAAACTACTATCTGGTCGGATCCAGGCTTTAGTAACTTTTGGGGATATCAATGACTCTACCAGGGATTAAAGGGTTTTGTCTGTTGATTTGTATTGGTTTGGGGGATTCGTAGTTTGTTGGAGAAATAAACCCATTTGACAATCTGCTGGGGAGAGGTTTTCCGGAGATTGAAACTCTAGCTGGGGATTGTATGGATCCAACTTTGTGGGGATATCCATGAATTTGACCTTGTGGGGTTTGTACCCTTATCCGTGAAGATTATTATGTGGGGATAACCTTATAAAGGTGGCTCTAGTGATTTCACCGGGGATCACCTTATGAAAGGGACTTTGGGGATTTGTCACTATTCATAGCGTTGCCAGAAAATATATGCTTGGTCGTACGTGACCCTTTGCTGGAGTTCATGTTCCATGCCCCAAGTGATTCAGATACAGACCTGCCCGTGGCTATTCAGGACTTTATGAGAGGTTTCTTGGAATTTTGACTTGACTGCCATTGATGAGTTAGATAATAACATGTCATGCCCCCTTGGTTATGAGATATTTGTCATTGGAAGTGTCTTCCCATTTGAAGTGATTCTGCTTCTTGAGAGAATTTTTGTTCATTGGATATTCGACGTGTCAATTTCTCTGTTGTCAAAAAAATAGTTATATGCAAACAACGGTATTCAAAATAATGCAAAGTTTGTTTGTCTTAAAGTTTTGAAAATGCATTTATAGCAGATAAAAGAATTTTGTAAGAATATGAATTCAACTCGGGATTTACAATAAGCCTTACAGGAGTCAGGATACCTTTTGTAACAGTGTGCTTTTGAACTAACCCATGCTTCAATTAGGACTTTTAAAGGGTTGTAGTGTAGCCTGGTTTGCGGTTTAAGAAACAAAGGATAAGGCTCAAAGTGTGTTTGTACCCAACCCGCTCTCTGTGATGTTCTCCAGTCCTATACTCAGTTAATTGCGCGTTTTGAATTCCAATTGAGTCTAGAATGACATTTTGGTGATGGTTCAGATACTGAAAGTTTATTCGTGAAGGCAGTCATTTTTGCAACATTTTTCATGTTTGTCGAGGATTTGTAGCACCCTCTTTTGATTTACTATCCCTAATTTTTGCTTGACTGTTCTTGTTTTGAGATTACAGCCAGCGGGATGCCCCAATTTTTCTTAAGTCTCCTTCATAGGTTTTGACCTAGTGGGCTTTTCTTTTGATAGGTAATAACTGCCTATTTTTTGGGGAACCAACACCATCTTTTGATTCAGAAGGCTATTTTCGTTGTGAAGTGACAACTTGTGACTGCACGCGCCTTTGAATTAACTGAGAAACTACCCTGCCCCAGGTTATGATTAAAGGTTTTGATTTGTGTGAAAAAGAAAACTCGTACTTCTTAGGCTCAAAGGGGTTGACTAGGGATTATCTTCCTTATAACTCTAGTGTTTAGGAATTTGAAACAATGCATGTACATCGTCAACAAGGTCTATCCAAAAGCATATTGTATGAGATTATGGTATTATTTTCGTCATCCTCCCTCTAAAGACTTGCAATTTTTAACGAGAGTTGAATATCACAAAAAAATTGGAATAAAAGCACAGTTTAAATATAGTGAAAATGAATGGGTTAATTTAAGACAAACATATGCAATGCATTAATGAAAGTAACCAAAGTCTGACATAAAGATAAGTGTTTAAACATACAAAGAAATTACAATTGAAAATTCAAAATGAACTGGACGCTCAATGATTTGGCATGGGAGAAGTGATCACGTTGGGAGTCTCAAGAGGGCCGAATTCAATCTCCTTGGAATCAATCATATTTTGAATCTTGTATTTCAGCGCCCAACAATCGTTAGTATCATGCCCAGGACTTCCGGAATGATAGGCACATATTGCATCAGGATTGTAGTTAGGAGAAGAAGTTTTGGGGTTTGGATGAGGTCCTATCAACGTAATCAGATTCATCCCCAATATGTGTTTCAATTCTTGAGACAATGGCATATTGATTTTGGTAAACTGTTTTTTGGACTCGTCTTGACTTCACTGATTTCCCCGTTGTCGTTGTCACACTGATGCAGGACTAGAAATTAGGACTGCCCCCACATATTTGTTGTGGTTACTCTTGTTACGACCCTTTTGGCCGTACACAACATTAGACTCTTTCTCCCCATTGTACGACTTCTTCTGAGTATCGGAGGGTGTAGCCCCTTGGATCTTTCTGCTTCTGATTGTATTTTCAACTTGTTCCCCAGTTAGAATCATCTTGGTGAACCCGATCGAGGAGCTTCCGATTACGTGATTAAATAAAGGTCCTGCCAAAGTTCCCTTAAATATATCAACCAGCTCCCTGCCAGTTAAGGGTGGCTGCACCATGCCAGTCAGGTCTCTCCACTTTTGGGTGTACTCTTTAAAGCCTTCATTTGAACCCATGGTCATATTCTGCAACTTCACACGAGTTGGTGCAAGATCAGTGTTGTATTGGTACTGCTTATAGAATGTAGTAGCTAGATCCTCCTAGGTGTGGATATTGGTTCCTTCAAATTGGTAAAACCACTCCAACTGCATCCCATATAGACTCTCTTGGAAAAAGTGCACCCATAGTTTCCTATCGACGGTGTGCGGCTGAATCTTACTGACATAGGATTTTATATGAAGCTTCGGATAGGAGACCCCATCATACTTGGCAAAAGCAGGGATCTTCAATTTGCGGGGAATGACCACCCCAGGAATAAAACCTAAGTCTCCAAAGTCTAGACCAGGTACTGCTTTGATTTCCACAGCCTTAAGTCGGTCTTCAAGCTATTTGTATTTTTCATCCGCCAGTGGATACTTCTCCTCAGAATAGTCTTTGTCCTCAGTAGCTTGGTTATCCCTATCTCTAGTGCTTTTAGCTTCCTCTTCTTGATTGTCTTCTTCCTCAGAAGATGCATATTCTTTTTGAGCTAGTTGGGCAGCCCCCTTGAACCTTCTTCATATATTGAGGATAACAACCTTCTTCTTAGTTTTCTTCTTACTCCCTTTGGTGAAGAGTGCTTTCAGATCTTCCAACCCCTTGGCTAAGTTCAGGAGCACTTGTTGGAACTGGGCATTTTGAGCTTGGAGATCTTTAACTATTTTCTCTAGAGCCATCTCTAGTGAAATAAACAGTAAGCAGATGAGAAAACTTGTATGGGGAAAACCTGTTATAATGACATGCATGTTACATGGATGTGGTGTTTTCAAGGATCTCGCGGGGTATACACAAGAAAATGTCAGAAGTTGAACTTTGATTACAACTTTGATTGAAGAACTTCGTATCGTTGAAATGTCCTTCTACGAGAATCGAGCTCACCATGTCAAGTGGGTCATATCCCTTGACTCAAGTTATCACGTTTTGGTTTTTGACGGTGTTTGGTTAGAGGAAAATAAACCCTCTTGCCCCTTGATAGACGTCTGGTTCATCATGACCCTGCATCACAGGCCCTTGAGATCCTTGAAATGGTTATTGACAATGCTATGGTATGATGTCATGATGTTATGTACAAGTAATCATACACAAGCAAAAGCAAACAAGTCGTTATGTACAAACAAAGCAAACAAATCCTTAGGTTTAGGCTTGCATGGAGTTTATATGTAAGTACCCTCTTGAAGTTTAGTTGGATCAACCTGTCCTAGAAAGTAATCGGGTTCTAGGGAATCTCAATATTAGTGATCTTTCTTCATCAGGCATTGTTTCAGTGCAAGCCTCTTTATCGGCGACCAAAATATCCCAAAAGTCCAATCTCAATGAGCGTAGTATCGAGTATCAACTGACTTCGGACTGCACCAAAGCCGACTATCTCACTACTTCCTAATGGCCAAGTTGTTCAATTAAAGGTTCTAAGGTCAGTTAGTGCTTCATGATACCACACAACGGCCCCGTATTCTCCTTGTCTAAACTCAAGGGCTACCGGTACCAACAAATGTGTCACACTAACGTAGCCATCGCTTCAACCATGTCGGTATACCCTGCACAGTTTCCACAATCTATTGCTACTTACCTAATGGTGTTCTCCGATCCAGGTAGAGGATTAAAACAAACCCAAACAAAAGGCCCAAAATGTAAAGCAAACAATAAAATCAATTAAATGTGATCTAGCTCTAAGGTAACCCCACTTTTTTTATGTTCCCCAACAGAGTCTCCAGTTCTGTGATACGGTGGGAGAACTGACTTGGGTGTTTTGTGTTTTATCGCAATTGTTGCGGATAACAAGAGTCGCCATCGAATTTTCTTTTACCCAATAAAGGAAAGGGTGAAAAGAACAGAAAAGACCTTTGGGATATTTTCTTGAGTTTGGGGGGTATGTTATGAAAAGGGAAGGTGTTAGCACCTTTTTCATCCGTAGGTATCCACGGGCTCTTAGTTGCTTGCTAGATCACTAGAAAATGCTTTGTTTGAAAATATGTTTTGTGATGGGTGCAAGTTTGAAAATATTTTGAAAACGCCTTTGTTTCGACAAACTTTGTAATGATTCTCGTCTCTATAAGAATGTATAGAAAGTGTTGGTTTTGAAAATAGTTCAAAGAGATGTTTGTTTTTGAAGATGTTTTGAAAGTGTAAGTGTGGAAATGGTTTTAGTTTGCGAGCAAGCAACTACGAGCGTCCTACCTACTCAAAAGGTCTATGTTCTTTTCCTCCTACTTTAGATGTTTTTATCTTACCATTGATTTGGTAAGAAGCGCTATCGTTGGATGTGAAGGGACAGGTGTGGGTCATTGTATAGTCATGAATGGAAACATTGTGAGATATCTTAGCATTTCTCGTAAGGGACTAAGATCATTTGTTAAGGCAACATTTGTAGCGTCATCGAGGGACTATGATCTTGTATTTTGATTATTTTTGCTAAGATGTCTCACATGCACACCGTGACTATTTTTCTCAAGGCAACAGGTGGAGTTTACCCTATAGGTGTAAGTGTGCAAGTGTTTATTTATCATGCATTGTCTTGTCTTGGATTAGGATTTTCTAAGCTTGATTTATTATCTTTCCATACACACCCTAATTACTAACATTTATGAAAGCGATAAAATTACGGAAAATAGATGTTCGACGCTATTAAATCATTTGGGGGATGGGGGATACAAATGTACAAATGGGGATTGCAAGAAATTAATCCTAATTATCTATTATAAACCATATTGAATAGCTATGAAGAAAATATATGAAATATGTAAAAAAAACAATGCAAAAGACAGAAAAAAACAAATCTTTCGACATCATGTGTCGAAGCATGCTTATATGCATCGAACATATCCTTCTTTCGACCCTATAATTCCAAATCAACTCAGTATGAGTCGAAGCATAATGTTATGTGTCAAATCACACACCCTTTTCCCCTTCTGTTTGGGACTGTAAAGCAGTATGTGTCGAAGCCTAAGGCTTTGTGTCGAATCATGCTGTAATTGTTTCACTCCAACATTGTTTTTATGGTCTGTACAGGTTAGTTCTTAACATATAATTGACAAGAAAGGAAGATAAGCAAAAGTTTAGCTTCTAAGGCAATGGTTATTACATGTTATCTTCGAAGATGAACCATCAATGATGCTTGAAACGAAGGAGTTAAAGTCAAGAAGACTTACCTTAAAGCTGGAATTTGTGTTTCAAACTTTAGTTGTTGCCTTTAATGTTTTTGAGTTCGAAAAAAAAACAGAGGTGTTGTTTTTTTGGTTTTGTGTTTAAGATTGTTTTAAGGCTTCAGCATTCATGTTCTCTCCTCTCTCTTTTTTTTATTTTCTTCTCCTTTTTCCCTGCCAAAAGCTAGCCCTTTGTGTATTGTGAAACAGGTTATTTGTAGAAGAGTCTTGCTGGGGTTTTAAGGGGAAAAACAAATAAAATTTGAACTGTTTTGGTATGATCTTTTCATAGCTTTTGAGGTGCAGCTCTTATATGCTAATTTGGTGCAAATATGGGACAGAAATAATGCAGGCTTGGACTGGTTTAGGAGCAGCATAGCAGGACTATTTTGCAGCAGTTTTGGAGTGTCGTGGCAGCTTAGTGCAAGGTTGTTTCATAGCAGTACATCATACTATTTTTTGACATGGTTTTAAGCTATTATGTGGATAGTACAACAAGCTTGGGCTTGGCAGCATATAGGACTTTGTTCAGCAGTAGTCTGGATAACATTGTTGGTAGCATGGCACTAGTTTGGTTTTGATCAATGTTCTTTAAAATTATGCCTTCAACTTAAATCTTTTTTCTTACTCTGGTTTCTAACAAGCATCTTGAATCTCTTACAGATGTCGAATACTTCGTCCTTTCGTTTTGATCACATAGATCCACAACCTTCGACCAAACTCATTAACAGAAAAAAATAAAATTTGTTTCCACCAATTGTATGCTCTTCGAATGGACCGCATTCATCTGAATGTACCACATACTTCGTCCTTTCGTTTTGATCACATAGATCCACAGCCTTCGACCAAACTCACCAACAGACAAAATAATATTTGTTTCCACCAATTGTATGTTCTTTGAATGGACCACATTCATCTGAATGTACTACTTACTTCGTCCTTTTGTTTTGATCACATAGATCCACAACCTTCTACCAAACTCATCAACATACAAAACAATATTTGTTTCCACCAATTGTATGTTCTTTGAATGGACCACATTCATCTGAATGTACCACTTACTTCGTCCTTTCATTTTGATTACATAGATCCACAACCTTCGACCAAACTTATCAACAAACAAAACAATATTTGTTTCCACCAATTATATGTTCTTCGAATGGACCACATTCATCTGAATGTACCACTTTGAGTATGCAAGATGATTTCATTGTCATAGTCAAAATGAAAGAATTTATGGATTGCTTTCCTACCAGTAACCATATCTTGACTAATCGGTTGATTAAGTGGTCGAAAGTTCAAATGTCCAAACCTTAAATGCCACAACAAACTATCCTTGTGGTCAAACAGTTTTTCAAACATTGAACTTCTGTCGAATTGATCGTTATTTTAAATGTCTTGTTTTTCGACAATGGAGATTTTAAGACCAAATTGTTCTTGGTGTCGAACAATCTGAAAACTCCATCTTTCATGACAATTGAGGAGCTTTTTTCGACTAGTTGTCTAACACTTAGGAAGTTGCACTTTATTCCAAGTACATAAAGCATATCTTTAATCATAACTTTTCCTCCATTACTCATTTGAAAGACTATGTTGCCAGTACCTTCTTCTTACAATGAACTATTATCAGCAATTTTTTTTGTTAAATTATAATTCATATTGTCGAAACTATGTGTGTCAAAGGGTTTATAGGTGGATCGAAGCAAGTTGCTCGAAGGAAGCCATTGCCCAGTCGAAGCTTGTGGATCGAAGCAAGCATGAAGATATACAACATGTCAGCTATCAATCTGGTGAAGAACCTAATAGTACATGGTTGAAGCAAGCACATCGAAATGAGGTTCCATTATCTCTGAGAACAGGTAGCAGATGGGAAGATGAATTTGGAACAGTGCAGAACTAAGAATCAGATTGCAGACATCATGACGAAGGGAGTGCAGGTCTAAGTATTCAGAAGACAAAGAACCATGATGAATATAGATTGTTTAGACACAATGAATTAGGTGGTGTGTTAAATTGTAATTTATAGTGTCGAAATTATGTGTGTCGAAGGGTTTAGAGGTGGATTGAAGCAGGTTGCTCAAAGGAAGCCATTACCCAGTCGAAGCTTGTGGATCGAAGCAAGCTTTCTCTTCTTCGACTTGTCAAAATCTTCCAACCACTCCTTTCGATCAGTCATGTGGCTCGAACAGCCTGAACCAGATTTTGAATTCGACGTGGTTATCTGCAACTGCACACCCTTTTTTATCTGCTTTGCCCTTTCGAAAGTTTCCTCTTCCTCCTTTCGAGGATTCAGAAGTTCCATCTTTGACCTGATGCTTAAGAGCCCAATATGATCCATGGAAACTATATGGGGTATTAAAAGTCCAGTTGTACTTGTGCAAACTCAAACCCTAGTTTTGAATCATCAGTGTTTGATGAGGTATCTTGAGCTGATCAAACCTTGTGCAATCTTGAATCAATGGAGATCTTGTGAGAGAATTCTTGAGAAATTGACAGGGCAAATTTTGGGGTACAACAACTTCCCCTGTTCAATCTTCTTAAACCATGAAAGCGAGGATGAAACGTTGCCGTTCGTATCTTGAAGGTAGAAGATGATTGAACACTAGAGTACCCAAAATTTGCACTCGATCATGTGTTAGTTGATTGTGTAGGGAATAGGCTTAAAGATTCCATTTGGAGAGATGATGGAGAGTTGTTGGAGATGGGCTTATAGATGCCATCCAAAGGTGATTGTTGATAGAAATTAGACTAAGTCTAAGCTTGACTGTAATTGGGAGAAGTATCAGAATAAATCTTTGGTCGATTTAATTCTGAATGACATGCTGGAATAGACCCGCGTTAATCCATGTTTTGAAATATACTAGAAGGAATCCGTGTAAGATTGCTTCAGGATGAATCCATTTGGGACTATATCTGGAAATTCATGAGAAGGAACTTGTGTAGGGCTTCTTCGGGATGAGTACGTGTGAAACTTTATGTGGAAATGTATGAGAAGGAGCCTAGGTAGAGCTGCTTCGGGATGAGTCAGCGTGAAACTTTATCTGGAAATGTATGAGAATGAGCTTGGGTAGGGCTGCTTCGGGATGAGTCCGTGTGAAACTGCATCTAAAAATTTATGAGAAAGAGCCTGGGTAGGGCTGCTTCGGGATGAGTCTGTGTGAAACTTCATCTGAAAATATATGAGAAAGAGCCTTGGTAGGGCTTCTTTGGGATGAGTCCATATGAAACTGCATTTGGAGATGTATGATATGGAGCCTGGGTAGGGCTGCTTCGGGATGAGTCTGTGTGAAACTTCATCTGGAAATTATGAGAAGGAACCTGGGTAGGGTTGCTTCAGAATGAGCCCATGTGAAGCTGCATCTGGAAATTATAAGGAATTCGTGTAAGATTGCTTCATGATGAGCCCGTGTGAAGTTGCATCTAGAAATACATGAGAAGGAGCCTGTGTAGGACTGCTTCAGGATGAGTCCATGTGAAACTTCATCTGGAAATTATGAGAAGGAACCTGGGTAGGGTTGCTTCAGGATGAGTGTGTGTGAAACTTTATCTGGAAATGTATGAGAAGGAGCCCGTGTAGGGCTGCTTCAGGATGACTTTGTGTGAAACTTCATCTGGAAATTATGAGAAGGAATCTGGGTAAGATTGCTTCATGATGAGCCCGTGTGATGTTGTATTTGGAATTTAGAAGGAATCCGTGTAAGATTGCTTCATGATGAGCCAGTGTGATGCTGCATCTGGAAATACATGAGAAGGATCATGTGTAGGGCTGTCTCAGGATGAGTCAGTGTGAAACTTCATCTGGAAACTATGAGAAGGAACCTGGGTAGGGTTGCTTCAGGATGAGCCCGTGTGAAGCTGCATCTGAGATTTAGAAGGAACACGTGTAAGATTGCTTCATGATGAGCCCGTGTGAAGCTGAATCTGGAAATACATGAGAAGGAGCATGTGTAGGGCTGCTTCAGGATGAGTCCATGTGAAACTTCATCTAGAAATTATGAGAAGGAACCTGGATAGGGTTGCTTCAGGATGAGCCCGTGTGAAGTTGCGTCTGGAAATTAGAAGGAACCCGTGTAAGATTTTGCTTCATGATGAGCCCGTGTGAAGCTGCATCTGGAAATTAGAAGGAACCCGTGTAAGATTGCTTAAGCTGGTCGTGTAGATAGTTGCTTTGTCTTGTTTCAGGAACTAATCTTGAACTTGTTGAAAATTGTTGATGATAATTATCAGTTGATTGATCTTTCCTGAAAAGGTAAAGAGTTAGCTTTATGCAATGTCATGATGTATGAAATGCACGGTGTAATGGTGTTCTCAAAATAATTGAGATTGTGCTACATGCGTTTCGTATGCATGTGATATGATGTATGAATGCGAAGAGTTATTGAAGTGTATCTTTGTCTGGGAAAATAAATCCTTGACAAATGCTGGTGAGCCTTGGGAAATTAAATCTCGGACTGGTGTTGGGGATGAAGAGTATGCACCTCTTCAGACCTTGTTTTAGAATGTTTCCGCTGGGGATTGTTGTTTTATTGTTTGAGGGGAACTCCGCTGGGGAATATTGATTTTGCTTGAGGGAAAACTCTGTGGAGAGTGTTGATTTCTGCTTTGAGGAAAAGAATTTAGGAGTTTTAGTTGTTCGGTGCTCTACTGGGGAGCTATCTCTTGATTGGAGAGGAAGAAAGTTTAGCTGTTATCTGGTCAGATTCTAGGCTTCACAATAATTTGCTAGGGATAAAGAAGTTAACTATTATTTGGTCGGATTCTAGGCTTTATAGTAACTCACTGGGGATAGTGGCAAACTCTACTGTGGAAGAGGAGTTTTTTTAGTGATTTGAAGAAGTTAAACTATTATCTGGTTGGGTCCAGGTTTCGTAGTAACTCGAACAGTTATCTGGTCGGGTCCAGGTTTCAACAATTTTGATCTTGAGGTTAATTGGCATCTGGTTAGGTCCAGGTTTCAGCAATTGAAGAAGTTAAACTACTATCTGGTCGGATCCAGGCTTTAGTAACTTTTGGGGATATCAATGACTCTACAGGGGATTAAAGGGTTTTGTCTGTTGATTTGTATTGGCTTGGGGGATTCATAGTTTGTTGGGGAAATAAACCTATTTGACAATCTGCTAGGGAGAGGTTTTCCGGAGATTGAAACTCTAGCTGGGGATTGCATGGATCCAACTTTGTGGGGATATCCATGAACTTGACCTTGTGGGGTTTGTACCCTTATCCGTGAAGATTATTCTGTGGGGATAACCTTATAGAGGTGGCTCTAGTGATTTCACCAGGGATCACCTTATGAAAGGGACTTTGGGGATTTGTCACTATTCATAGCGCTGCCAGAAAATATATGCTTGGTCGTACGTGACCCGTTGCTGGAATTCATGTTCCATGCCCCAAGTGATTCAGATGCAGACCTGCCCGTGGCTATTCAGGACTTTATGAGAGGTTTCTTGGAATTTTAACTTGACTGCCACTGATGAGTTGGATAATAACATGTCATACCCCCTTGGTTATGGGATATTTGTCATTGGAAGTGTCTTCCCATTTGAAGTGATTCTACTTCTTGAGAGAATTTTCGTTCATTGGATATTTGACGTGTCAATTTCTCTGTTGTCAAACAAATAGTTATATGCAAACAGCGGTATTCAAAATAATGCAAAGTTTGTTTGTCTTGAAGTTTTGAAAATGAATTTTTAGCAGATAAAAGAAATTTGTAAGAATATGTATTCAACTCAGGATTTATAATAAGCCTTACAGGAGTCAGGATACCTTTTGTAACAGTATGCTTTTGAACTAACCCATGCTTCAATTAGGACTTTTAAAGGGTTGTAGTGTGGCCTGGTTCACGATTTAAGAAACAAAGGATAAGGCTCAAAGTATGTTTGTACCCAACCCGCTCTCTGTGATGTTCTCCAGTCCTATACTCAGTTAATTGCGCGTTTTGAATTCTAATTGAGTCTGGAATGACGTTTTGGTGATGGTTCGGATACTGAAAGTTTATTCGTGAAGGCAGTCATTTTTGCAACATTTTTCATGTTTGTCGAGGATTTGTAGCGCCCTCTTTTGATTTACTGTCCCTAATTTTTGCTTGACTGTTCTTGTTTTGAGATTACAGCCAGCGGGATGCCCTAATTTTTCTTAAGTCTCCTTCATAGGTTTTGACCTAGTGGGCTTTTCTTTTGAGAGGTAATAACTGCCTATTTTTTGGGAACCAACACCATCTTTTGATTCATAAGGCTATTTTCGTTGTGAAGTGACAACTTGTGACTGCACACGCCTTTGAATTAACTGAGAAACTACCCTGCCCCAGGTTATGATTAAAGGTTTTGATTTGTGTGAAAAAGAAAACTCGTACTTCTTAGGCTCAAAGGGGTTGACTAGGGATTATCTTCCTTATAACTCTAGTGTTTAGGAATTTGAAATAATGCATGTACATCATCAACAAGGTCTATCCAAAAGCATATCGTATGAGATTATGGTATTATTTTCGTCATCCTCCCTCTAAAGACTTGAAATTTTTAACGAGAGTTGAATATCACAAAAAAATTGGAATAAAAGCACAGTTTAAATATAGTGAAAACGAATGGATTAATTCAAGACAAACATATGCAATGCATTAATGAAAGTAACCAAAGTCTGACATAAAGATAAGTGTTTAAACAAACAAAGAAATTACAATTGAAAATTCAAAATGAACTGGATGCTCAATGATTTGGCATGGGAGAAGTGATCACGTTGGGATTCTCAAGAGGGCCGAATTCAATCTCCTTGGCATCAATCATATTTTGAATCTTGTATTTCAGCGCCCAACAATCGTTAGTATCATGCCCAGGACTTCCGGAATGATAGGCACATATTGCATCAGGATTGTAGTTAGGAGAAGAAGTTTTGGGGTTTGGATGAGGTCCTATCAACGTAATCAGATTCATCCCTAACATGTGTTTCAATGCTTGAGACAATGGCATGTTGATTTTGGTAAACTGTCTCTTGGACTCGTCTTGACTTCACTAATTTCCCCGTTGTTGTTGTCGCACTGATGTAGGACTAGAAATTAGGATTGCCCCCACATATGGGTTGTGGTTACTCTTGTTACGACCCTTTTGGCCGTACATAACATTAGACTCTTTCTCCCCATTGTACGACTTCTTCTGAGTATCGGAGGATGTAGCCCCTTGGATATTTCTGCTTCTGATTCCATTTTCAACTTGTTCCCCAATTAGAATCATCTCGGTGAACCCGACCGAGGAGCTTCCGATTAGGTGATTGAATAAAGGTCCTGCCAAAGTTCCCATAAATATATCAACCAGCTCACTGTCAGTTAAGGGTGGCTGCACCATGCCAGCCAGGTCTCTCCACTTTTAGGTGTACTCTTTAAAGCCTTCATTTGAACCCATGGTCATATTCTGCAACTGCACATGAGTTGGTGCAAGATCAGCGTTGTATTGGTACTGCTTATAGAATGCAGCAGCTAGATCCTCCTAGGTGTGGATATTGGTCCCTTCAAATTGGTAAAGCCACTCCAACTGCGTCCCAGATAGACTCTTTTGGAAAAAGTGCACCCATAGTTTCCTATCGACGGTGTGCGGATGAATCTTACTGACATAGGATTTTATATGAAGCTTTAGACAGGAGACCCCATCATACTTAGCAAAAGCAGGGATCTTCAATTTGTGGGGAATGACCACCCCAGGAATAAAACCTAAGTCTCCAAAGTCTAGACCAGGTACTGCTTTGATTTCCACATCCTTAAGTCGGTCTTCAAGCTATTTGTATTTTTCATCCGCCAGTGGATACTTCTCATCATAATAGTCTTTGTCCTCAGTAGCTTGGTTATCCCTATCTCTAGTGCTTTTAGCTTCCTCTTCTTGATTGTCTTCTTCCTCAGAAGATGCATCTTCTTTTTGAGCTAGTTGGGCATGCCCCTTGAACCTTCTTCCTATGTTAAGGATAACAACCTTCTTCTTAGTCTTCTTCTTACTCCCTTTGGTGAAGAGTGCTTTCAGATCTTCCATCCCCTTGGCTAAGTTCAGGAGCACTTGTTGGAACTGGGCATTTTGAGCTTGGAGATCTTTAACTATTTTCTCTAGAGCCATCTCTAGTGAAATAAACAGTAAGCAGATGAGAAAACTTGTATGGGGAAAACCTGTTATAATGACATGCATGTTACATGGATGTGGTGTTTTCAAGGATCTCGCGGGGTATACACAAGAAAATGTCAGAAGTTGAACTTTGATTACAACTTTGATTGAAGAACTTCGTATCGTTGAAATGTCCTTCTACGAGAATCGAGCTCACCATGTCAAGTGGGTCATATCCCTTGACTCAAGTTATCGCGTTTTGGTTTTTGACGGTGTTTGGTTAGAGGAAAATAAATCCTCTTGCCCCTTGATAGACGCCTGGTTCATCATGACCCTGCATCACAGGCCCTTGAGATCCTTGAAATGGTTATTGACAATGTTATGGTATGATGTCATGATGTTATGTACAAGTATAATTCCAATGTGTCGAAGCATGCTTATATGCATCAAACATATCCTTCTTTTGACCCTATAATTCCAAATCAACTCAGTATGAGTCGAAGCATAATGTTATGTGTCGAATCACACACCCTTTTCCCCTTCTGTTTGGGACTGTAAAGCAGTATGTGTCGAAGCCTAAGGCTTTGTGTCGAATCATGCTGTAATTTTTTCACTCCAACATTGTTTTTATGGTCTGTACAGGTTAGTTCTTAACATATAATTGACAAGAAAGGAAGATAAGCAAAAGTTTAGCTTCTAAGGCAATGGTTATTACATGTTATCTTCGAAGATGAACCATCAATGATGCTTGAAATGAAGGATTTAAAGTCAAGAAGACTTACCTTAAAGCTGAAATTTGTGTTTCAAACTTGAGTTGTTGCCTTTAATGTTTTTGAGTTAAAAAAAAAACAGAGGTGTTGTTTTTTTGGTTCTGGGTTTAAGATTGTTTTAAGGCTTCAGCATTCATGTTCTCTCCTCTCTGTTTTTTTTATTTTCTTCTCCTTTTTCCTTGCCAAAAGCTAGCCCTTTGTGTGTTGTGAAACAGGTTATTTGTAGAAGAGTCTTGCCGGGGTTTTGAGGGAAAAAAAATAAAATTTGAACTGTTTTGGTATGATCTTTTCATAGCTTTTGAGATGCAGCTCTTATATGCTAATTTGGTGCAAATATTGGACAGAGATAATGCAGGCTTGGAGTGGTTTAGGAGCAGCATAGCAGGACTATTTTGCAGCAATTTTGGAGTGTTGTGGCAGCTTGGTGCAAGGTTATTTTATAGCAGTACATCATACTATTTTTTGACATGGTTTTAGGCTGTTATATGGATAGTACAACAAGCTTGGGCTTGGCAGCATATAGGACTTTGTTCAGCAGTAGTATGGACAACATTGTTTGTAGCATGGCACTAGTTTGGTTTTGATCAATGTTCTTTAAAATTATGCCTTCAACTTAAACCTTTTTTCTTACTCTGGTTTCTAACAAGCATATTGAATCTCTTAAAGATGTCAAATACTTCGTCCTTTCATTTTGATCACATAGATCCACAACCTTCGACCAAACTCATTAACAGACAAAATAAAATTTGTTTCCACCAATTGTATGCTCTTCGAATGGACCGCATTCATCTGAATGTACCACATACTTCGTCCTTTCATTTTGATCACATAGATCCACAACCTTCGACCAAACTCATCAACAAACAAAATAATATTTGTTTCCACCAATTGTATGTTCTTTGAATGGACCACATTCATCTGAATGTACTACTTACTTCGTCCTTTTGTTTTGATCACATAGATCCACAACCTTCTACCAAACTCATCAACATACAAAACAATATTTGTTTCCACCAATTGTATGTTCTTTGAATGGACCACATTCATCTGAATGTACCACTTACTTCGTCCTTTCATTTTGATTACATAGATCCACAACCTTCGACCAAACTTATCAACAAACAAAACAATATCTGTTTCCACCAATTATATGTTCTTCGAATGGACCACATTCATCTGAATGTACCACTTTGAGTATGCAAGATGATTTCATTGTCATAGTCAAAATGAAAGAATTTATGGATTGCTTTCCTACCAGTAACCATATCTTGACTAATCGGTTGATTAAGTGGTCGAAAGTTCAAATGTCCAAACCTCAAATGCCACAACCAACTATCCTTGTGGTCAAATAGTTTTTCAAACATTGAACTTCTGTCGAATTGATCGTTATCTTAAATGTCTTGTTTTTCGACAATGGAGATTTTAAGACCAAATTGTTCTTGGTGTCGAACAATCTGAAAACTCCATCTTTCATGACAATTGAGGAGCTTTTTTCGACTAGTTGTCTAACACTTAGGAAGTTGCACTTTATTCCAAGTACATAAAGCATATCTTTAATCATAACTTTTCCTCCATTACTCATTTGAAAGACTATGTTTCCAGTACCTTCTTCTTGCAATGAACTATTATTAACAAGTTTTTTTGTTAAATTATAATTCATAGTGTCGAAACTATGTGTGTCGAAGGGTTTATAGGTGGATCGAAGCAAGTTGCTCGAAGGAAGCCATTGCCCAGTCGAAGCTTGTGGATCGAAGCAAGCATGAAGATAGACAACATGTCAGCTATCAATCTGGTGAAGAACCTAATAGTACATGGTCGAAGCAAGCACATCGAAATGAGGTTCCATTATCTCTGAGAACAGGTAACAGATGGGATGATGAATTTGGAACAGTGCAGAACTGAGAATCAGATTGCAGACATCATGACAAAGAGAGTGCAGGTCTAAGTATTCAGAAGACAAAGAACCATGATGAATATAGATTGTTTAGACACATTGAATTAGGTGGTGTGTTAAATTGTAATTTATAGTGTCGAAACTATGTGCGTCGAAGGGTTTAGAGGTGGATCGAAGCAGGTTGCTCAAAGGAAGCCATTACCCAGTCGAAGCTTGTGGATCGAAGCAAGCTTTCTCTTCTTCGACTTGTCAAAATCTTCCAACCACTCCTTTCGATGAGTCATGTGGCTCGAACAGCCTGAACCAGATTTTGAATTCGACGTGGTTATCTGCAACTGCACACCCTTTTTATCTGCTTTGCCCTTTCGACAGTTTCCTCTTCCTCCTTTCGAGGATTCAGAAGTTCCATCTTTGACCTGATGCTTAAGAGCCCAAAATGATCCATGGAAACTATATGGGGCATTAAAAATCCAATTGTACTTGTGCAAACTCAAACCCTAGTTTTGAGTCATCAGTGTTTGATGAGGTATCTTGAGCTGATCAAACCTTGTGCAATCTTGAATCAATGGAGATCTTGTGAGAGAATTCTTGAGAAATTGAGAGGGAAAATTTTGGGGTACAACAACTGCCCCTGTTCAATCTTCTTAAACCATGAAAGCGAGGATGAAACGTTGCCGTTCGTAGCTTGAAGGTAGAAGATGATTGAACACTAGAGTACCCAAAATTTGCACTCGATCATGTGTTAGTTGATTGTGTAGGGAATATGCTTAAAGATTCCATTTGGAGAGATGATGGAGAGTTATTGGAGATGGGCTTATAGATGCCATCCAAAGGTGATTGTTGATAGAAATTAGACTAAGTCTAAGCTTGACTGTAACTGGGAGAAGTATCAGAATAAATCTTTGGTCGATTTAATTCTAATGACATGCTGGAATAGACCCGCGTTAATCCATGTTTGGAAATGTACTAGAAGGAATCCGTGTAAGATTGCTTCAGGATGAATCCATGTGGGACTATATCTGGAAATTAATGAGAAGGAACTTGTGTAGGGCTGCTTCAGGATGAGTACGTGTGAAACTTTATGTGAAAATGTATGAGAAGGAGCCTAGGTAGGGCTGCTTCGGGATGAGTCAGCCTGAAACTTTATCTGGAAATGTATGAGAAGGAGCCTGGGTAGGGCTGCTTCGGGATGAGTCCGTGTGAAACTGCATCTGAAAATTTATGAGAAAGAGCCTGGGTAGGGCTGCTTCGGGATGAGTCTGTGTGAAACTTCATTTGAAAATATATGAGAAAGAGCCTGGGTAGGGCTGCTTTGGGATGAGTCCGTATGAAACTACATCTGGAGATGTATGATATGGAGCCTGGGTAGGGCTGCTTCGGGATGAGTCTGTGTGAAACTTCATCTGTAAATTATGAGAAGGAACCTAGAAATTATCTGCTTTTCCCTTTCGACAGTTTCCTCTTCCTCCTTTCGAGGATGCAGAATTTCCATCTTTGACCTGATGCTTGAGATCCCAATATGATCCATGGAAACTATATGGGGCATTAAAAATCCAATTGTACTTGTGCAAACTCAAACCCTAGTTTTGAGTCATCAGTGTTTGAGGAGGTATCTTGAGCTGATCAAACCTTGTGCAGTCTTGACTCAATGGAGATCTTGTGAGAGAATTCTTGAGAAATTGAGACGGCAAATTTTGGGGTACAACAGGTTGGATGTGTTCGTGAGGACTTTAGGAAGAGGTTTGAACACTTCGTTTGGCTTGAGAGTGGTTGGATCATGTGATATGAATTTGCACTTGTATTGAGAATTTTGAGAGGCTTTTGAAGTGGTTCTTGAGGCAGAAGCTTATGTGTCCTTTGCACTTTAGTATTGAATGCATTTATATAGGAATGAAATGGAACAAGAACAAGACAAGAATCTTGTACCATCATGTCACAATTCATTGCAAAAAAATACATTGAAATCTTTCCAAAATTATTAAAAAACATTCCAAACTTGAAGATTCTTGTTCCCAAAATGTTTTAACGGTTTTGGCATGTTTGTCACGTGTTCTTGGGCCTCCATGTGATTGAAATCAAAAGGTCATGCGCCTTAGCCCAATGATTTTATATTTCATTTAATTTACTTGCATTTAAAAGAATAAAAATTCAAATAAAAGAAATAAAAATCATAAAAATATATGAATGGATTTAGAGGTCTTCTAACACATCCTGAACATGTTTGAATATCAAATTTTGGGCCCATTAGTCTAGAATTTCAAGTTTGCTCACTTTGCATTTCATGCATTTAACCAAAATTTCTCAATTTGCAATGGTCATAAGTCTCTTAATTTTCATCTTTTAAAGATGATCTTTGAGTTTTTGAAAACCTCAAGATGTCTTCTTCAATTCTCTATTTTGGTTATTTTTTCATTTGGAGAATTTATCTTGATGTGAGTTGCCTTTAAAAAAAGTGTCTTTTTATTTACTTTTGAAATGACCTGTAATGTATGGGCTTATATCTCTCAAATGAAGCACCTTTTGGACTTAAGCATATATATATACAAAGTTGTAGAGAATTGAATTTCCTTCAAAATGGGCTTTGGTTGGGGAAAATTTTATGAAGCGTGTGAAAGTTATGCTTGGTCAAAGTTCAGTTGAGTTCTCCTAAGGAAACCCTAATTTGGCAACTTTTTACTTTTGATGATTTGAGGATTTTCCTTGAGGAATCATGATCAACTCTTGATCAAATGATGAATATAACTTCAAAATGTTGATGTTGACCAAAAATCTTGAATTTTGATTGTATGTTGACCATAGTTTGATTGTAACGTTGTTGGTTGATTGTACCTGGAATAGGCTTAAAGATGCCATTTAGAGAGGTTACAGAGAGTCATCGAAGATGGGCTTATAGATTCCATCTAAAGTTAATGCAGATAGAAGTATCAGAAGGAATCTACGCTTGAATGCATCTGAGGAATTCTTTTTAGGATGAACATATTCGGTCCTGTCTGAAGGAGATGCTTCTCAGAATGAATTTCTGAAGGAAAGTGATTTTTAGAATGAATATCTTGGAGGGAAGTGTTCGTCATGTAGATAGTCTCCCCGTCCTATTTCGGGAATTGATCTACAGTCCGTTTGTTGGTAAACATATCCTGTTTCGGGAGTTCATACCACTTGATGATAAAGATAGTCGCTCCGTACTATTTCGGGAATTGATCTTCAATCAGTTTGTTGGTAAACCCGTCT
Source organism: Vicia faba (assembly GCA_948472305.1). Lineage (NCBI taxonomy): Eukaryota > Viridiplantae > Streptophyta > Magnoliopsida > Fabales > Fabaceae > Vicia > Vicia faba. The sequence goes on from OX451735.1 coordinate 296,481,669, forward strand.
TGTTTCGGAAGTTCATACCTTTGGTGATAAAGATAGTCGCTCCGTCCTGTTTCAGGAATTAATCTTTATCTGACCATAAAGAAATAAATATAGTTTCCCAGTCCTGTTTCGGGAGTTAATCTTCGATCTGTTCATGTAGATAGTCGCCTTGTCTTGTTTCGGGAATTGGTCTATAATTAGTTTGTTGGTAAATCCATCCTGTTTTGAGAGTTCATACCATTGGTGGTAAAGATAGTCGCTCGTCCTGTTTGGGAAATTGATCTTTATCTGACCATAAAGAAAGAAAGATAGTTTCCCCGTCCTGTTTCGGGAGTTAATCTTTGATCTGTCTGAAAATTGTTGATGATGTTTATCTGTTGGTAGACTTGACCTGAAAGGATAAAGAGCTAGTTATATGCAATATCATGATGTATGAAATACATTGCATAATGATGTTCTCAAAGTAAATGAGATTGTGCCATATGCGTTTTGTATGCATATTCTATGATGTTTGTAAATGATGGATGAATGTGAAATGTCGTTGAAGTGTAGCTCCGTATAACATCTCACTGGGGAAAATAAATCCATGAGTGGTGTTGGGGATGAAGAATATGTTTAATCTTCAATCTCATCTTGAATGTTGTCATTGGGGACTTCTGCTCTCTGTTTGAGGAAACTCTGCTAGGGAATGTTGATTTCTACTTGGGGAGAAGAGTTCAAAATCATTGGTCGTTCATTGCTCTTCTGGAGAATTTAATTCTTATATACCCTGACTGGGAATAAAAGAGATGGATAACCTTTCGAGGCATTGTCTAACCGAGTTTCTGATATGGACGCTTACTCTTTTGGAGAGGATAAGTTTGAACGATATCTGGTCCGATTTCAGATTCTGTAGCAACTTTCTAGGGATAGAAACCTGGATTACCCTTTGCTGGAGAAAGGAATTTTACCGGTGATTTGTAGTAGTCAGAGAAATAGGCTTAAGATGAGGAGAGTGTTTTCCATTGGGGAAATAAACCCTGTTGGGGAAATAAACCCTGTTGGGGAAATAAACCATAAACTTGCTGGAGAAACACTTTGCTGAGGAATACTTCTGCTGAGGAAATGAGCTCTACTGGAGGAAAGAACTTTGTAGGGGATTTTACTGTTTTGGAGGAATAATCTCGATTGGGGAAGAAAATTCCTATGAACCATGCTGACGCCATAATCTCTGATAAGGATTGGGACTCCGTTGGTTAACGATGTTGCCGGGGAGACGATCACACTCGTTTATCCGTTAGGGGGGGTCTTCTGGTGAGTACGATTATGTTAACAACTGGAAGATTCCCTACTTTCTGTCGTGATGGAATATTAGACTTGCGGGGAATGTATCTCTTATTGAAGATGAGCTTGTGCAGATAGCTCTGTAGGAATAATTTCGTGGAAACTGCTTTCTGGGGCTTTATGGATGACTTGAACATTATCTCAACTTCTAAAGCCCTCGGTAAATACTCATCAAGGTGATGAGTTTTCTACTGATAGACAAGAGATAACGGGACATAGTCGTACACTTTAATCCCTGACTTTTTCCTGGACCGTCTTTTTCAGATTTTCAGTCCACCGGGATACCCTTTTTTGCCCAAGCCGCCTTTTCAGGTTTTCGACCCACCGAGATACACTTTAATCAATAATCATATTCCATTAATATTTTGAATAGACGTAATCATTTTTTCAAAAAATAAAAGTTGTATTTTTTTATTTAATTAAAAAAATAGAAAAATTTGCTTAAAATTCAGAAAATATATATTCTTTATTTAAAAATAAATTTTAATATTTATAAATACTAAAAATAATATATTTTTATGAATTTTTTATATTTATTAGTAACAATTTTTATTTTAAAATATAATTTTTTTTTGAATTCTAAGCAAATTTTATTTTATATATATATAATCGGTTTAATTAGTAGTCATATTCTATTAATATTTTGAATTATCGTAAGAATTTTTTAAATTTTACCAAATTAAGAAATCTTACAAAATTAATATTTAAAATGAATGGTCTCATAAATGAATTCTTATCAAACCAATAATCTTTTAAAATTCAATGCCACATGAATTTAAAATTTATATTTAATTGATTATTGTTTTATCCATTTGTATTGTGTGTTTCTAAGTTTGCAAAATAATATTATAGGGTATTTATACGTATTGAGTTTTAATGAATTGATAGTTGATATCTTAGTATATTGTAAATAATGGAATTCTATTATTTATTTGTATGTACATTTTATTTTATATTTGAAAATGAATGTTGCGGAATGAAATACAGTATAATGGAGTATAGCAAAAAGAAGATTTCATTTTATTAATTGGAAATTTTAGCAGGAAGAAGGAAAATTGTTCATTTTACTAATTTTAGAAGGAAAAAATATAATGGTAAGTGATAGAATTGAATGAAATTCATATCGCATGATTATTATATTTTGTTCCATTTGATTTTAAATGATTCAAACGATAAAATGTTATTATTTTATTTTATCACATTCCGCTCCATTTCATTGATTCTATCAATTCAAACAAAACCTTAAAAAATAAATAAGTTGGATCAATAAATTTTAATTAAATTTTTTCAATTAGGTTTGCTCATTATTTTTAATAAGTTTTATTTAATTCTATGAAAAAAATTGAAAATGTTCATTCGGTCGTGTTAATTAATCAACAATAATTTATTTATTTAGAATTGTGTGAAAATTATGTGTTAAGATAATATTTTTCGAAGAACAAGTTATCTAATTCGGATATTAACTTTTAGAGTGTAACATTTTTCATATGATTAATTTATTAAATTTTCTCACTCAACCATATATCATATTTCTTTAAACTCTCAAAAAATATTTTTTCTTACCTTTCACCAGAAAAAACTGCAAGTTGTTTACCCTTATTACATGTTCTGGCATTGTGGCTATACAATAGACATATTTTGCACCTATGACTTGTGTTTGTTCTTTTCCATCTTGTTTGGGATACCTCATCCACCTCTCTCCTTTTGAGTTTTTTGGCCTGCCTGGACCCCTTTTGTACAATGGTGGCAGTATTTCTGGAACATCAGTCTTGGACCATTTATTTTGCCCATTTATGGGTGTCACAACCTCATTATAGAAGCTCAAGTAAGTTGCTCTATGATAGCACTTACTAACATACTTGATAGGATCATCAACCTTTTTATGAATGGCATCCACAATATGTCTGCAAGGAATCCCAACCAAATCCCAGAAGTTGCATGAACAACTTTGTTTTCCTAAGTCTACAATAAAACTGTATGTAAACATCACATGTGTCACCTGAAACTTTAGCTGGCCTGCATATGTTGGTAACCAACTAGCACTTTTTCTACCTCTCTATCTAACCTCCTAAGTGATTTTGACATTATTTCACCCTTATAATTTTTAACCTTTTCCCTAAATGTTGCAAACCTACCCATTAGGTAGTTCATAATCCATTCAAACATGGTTATAATGAGTTTGTCTCTTTGCATAAGTATAGTAACATTAAATGACTCACTTAGTTTATTCATTAAAACATCACACTTAGAGTATAATGGAAAGGCATGCTTACATCATTTATGTTTTGGAATTGCATTTACCCACTCAAAAGCTTTTGAGCTGGCCTCCTTGATCTGCATCATTTTTGCCTCATGTGCTTCAAAGTATCTAGCCTTGGCATCAGGTATCATGAGATCTCTGAATAATGTTCCACCACCAAACTTCTTTTTAAAGTTTGCGTACAAATGCCTCAAACAGAACCTATGATCATATGCAGGATATTCCACTTCAAACAATTGAATAAGTCCCTGATAAGAGCATATTTCCACATAATTAGTAACATACAAATAACAATTTGATAAATTAACAAAATTTAGTGTACATACCTTCTGCTGATCTGACATAAAACACTCTCTCTGGTCACCAATATCCTTAATAAGTAACTTCATGAACCAACTCCATGTTTCCTTGGACTCAGTCTCTACAACACCAAATGCAAGGAGGAAAATACTGATCATTGGCGTCTCTCCCAACTGCAATTAGTAAAATTCCACCATATTTGTTCTTTAGATTACAACCATATAAACCTATGAAGGGTCTACATGACTTAGTCACAACCTTTTTGGTTCCATCAAAGCACATATAACATTTTTCAAATCTTGGTTGCATCTCTGGTCCAGGTGTGTGAATGTTTAGTTTGAAGGTATTTCCTGTAGATGCTTTCCTTAACTCAGCCATATAGGACCATAGTATGTTGTATTTCTTGCTTGCATCTCCTTTAACAACTTGTCTTGCCATCTGTCTAGCTTTAAATGCTCTAGTTCCAGTGATCATAGTAGAAAACCTAGTTCTAACATCTTCCACAACTTCTGTTAACCTCATCTTAGGATTGATTTTCAGCCTGTCAACTATCACCTTTGCTACCTGTTGTACCCCAAAATTTTCCATCTCATTTTACTCAACATATGTTCATTAAAATCCTCAACTTGCCCAAGGATGCCCAAAGATTGATCAGGCAAATGCTCTCCTAAGGCTATGAGCCTCAAACTACGGTTTCCATTTTCATCAAGATGGTTGATTTACAAGGGTACCAATTGGTATCCATTTCCCTAATATGTTCTCAAGACCATCCATGCCAAGTTTCATGCCTTGCACAAGAAGTTTGCTCAGTCAACTGCTCATATGCCTGAAACTCAAATGTGTTAGGTCAAAAGTCAACTGTGACCCACATCCAGTCAAACTTCAAGATTTTTGGTCAACATCAACATTTTTAAGTAACATCAATCATTTTATCAAGGGTTGATCATGATTCCTCAAGGAATGCCCAAAATTCATCAAAATTCAAAAGTTGCTAAATTAGGGTTTCTATAGGAAAAGTCAACCAAACTTTGACCAGACATAACTTTCTCATACTTTATCTGAAATTTCCCATCCAAGGCTCATTTTGAAGAGGATTCAATTACCTACAACTCATCTTTATCCCTCAAGTTACAAAAATGCACTCATGAAGAGATATGAATTCAGACATTATAGGTCATTTCAAAAAGTCAACAAAAAAACCTTTTGGGTCAAAGCTTCTTACATGAACATGGAAGATCCAATTGATATGAGATCAAAAGGGTTGTTTAGAGGATATCCTAAGCTTTCTAAAAATCCAAAGAACACACTCCTAGGGTAAAAATTGAGGAAGATATGCATTGTCAAAGTTGACCATTTTTAGAAAATTGCATGAAGCCAATATTGACCAAATTTGCATTTTTTCCAAATGGGCCTAACTTTTTATGTTTGAAACTCATTCCTAACATGGTCCACGACCCATAAAACCCTCCATGCTTTATTTTCTCATTTATTTTATTTATTTTGATTTTAATCATTAAAAAAATCAAGTTAAATTAAATAAATGATACAAATTTGTTTTGAGATTATTTTTCATTTAATGAATGGCCATATATGTTGTCACATAGCAAGAAATCGTGCCAGGCCATGGAAAAGGAAGAGAATCTAAAAAATAGGAAACATTGGAATTGTTTTGAAACTCATTCAATTCATTTGATCTTGTCCATATGTTAACCTAATGTTGATTCACTACTTAAGCAAGTCATTCCAACCCTAAGAGGAGACACACACGCACAACCTGCCGCTGGAGAGAAAGAAAAGTTCCAAAAAATATTCAAGAGAGGAGAAATATTATAGCATGCAATACAGCCGGTTTCAATCGCTGCCAAGCATCCTAGCACCCTCCTGGAGATCCCAGCATCTCATTCCATCCTCTCTTGAAGGCAAAAGCACCTAAGATCACCCTTTCTAATACTCCACGAGTTGGTAAAATTCTTAAGCTTCAAACTTTTGAATCATGCAATGTAAATCGATTTTTTGCATTGATATGTGTTCTTAATACTGTTCTAAAGCTTTTTGAATCATTAGTTGTCAGCATGCATGCAGAAACAACCATATGCCATTTTTAGGGCACGACCTGAAAACGTGCCCAGAGCTCTTGATACAACCATGATCCATTAAAACCAAGCCCGAATTTGAACTCAGGGGATGATTTTACAGGGAATAGGTCTCTTTGTAGGCTTCAAATCTCATGAAATTGCATGTTAGCCATTTTGCTTGGCCGGAGAAGACGACCGGAGTGCAGCTCCGGCGTCGTTGACTCTTCTTTCTCAGGTGAAGACCTGGCGTGGTCGTTTCGTATAACATGATTAGTTCTTGAATTACTGACGCATTTATTTTTTGCTAAATGGGATTTAATTGCTTGTTTTATATATAATGTTATTGAGTTATCATATTCATGAATAATTAATTAGCGCAGATGGCAAAGGAGTGAGCATATGAAAGGGAGGATCTGGGTTCGATCCCAGGTCCAACCATTTTGTTTTTCTGATGTCCATATTGTAGATCCAATACACTGCCTCCTAGCGCGCACCCCATACGTCTCTAATTCTCACCATTAGATTGTCCCTTGATCAGATCTAGCGTCCAGCAAGCACAGAACACGATGGACCCTCAGAAGGAAGGCCCACTGAATCAGGCATTGGACAATTGGGCCTATCCTTCTAGGCTTCAGCAATTCAGCTTCACACCCCACTTTACTTCTGATATCAGGCCCATTAATCATTCTTTTTTTAATTTATTTAATCATTTTTTTACAACAAAAATCTTTTTTATTAAATCATAAAATCAAGAAAACCACAAAAATGTAGAATTAGGTTTTTTTTATTAAAAATTAGTTTTTTTTTGGAAATTAATTAATTTAATGATATTGACTTGATTGTTTTTATAATTAAAATTAATTAGACAAATTAGGTTTAATTCACAAATATTTAATTTTCTCAATAAAAAATCAAAAAAATATTTTCTTTTTTTAAATAGATTCTTTAGGATATTTACTTCATTCTCGCGCGCATTTATTTATTTATTTTTCCAATTATTGTAGCTGTTTCAAGTTTGTAATAGATTAATTAGGATTTTAATTTCTGCATCTTTATTTTCAGTCAAATATTTGGTATATCTGCCCAAAAGCCTTGTAATAGTTAGGACTTTAAATTCTCTCACTTTTTTAAATTCCGCAACTATTAAACTGCTAGATGTATGGACATTAGGATTGTATGCGAAAGATAAATCAACGATTAAAAAGGTAGATAACCCTAATTGTGCAAAGATAATTAACTGAAAAAAGCACACATGCACATGCTCACTCCTAGGGTTTGCCTCACTTGGTTGCCTCAGAAATAATGGTCATGTCCCTCGAACGTAGGGGTATCTTAGCAAAGACCCGCAGTTCAAAATCGTCATAAAGATCATAGTCCCTCATTGTCCCTCGAGTTGCCTACGAGAAATGATCTTAAGATGATAGTCCCTTTGAAATGCTAAGGTATCCTTACTTGTTGCCTTCAATGACCATTTCGTCCCTTCGAATGTCCCTTAAAACTCCAACGATGGGGCTACCTACTCCTTAATAGTAGGATAACGCTGTCTAAAGGAAACGAGAATGAAAAATCTGTTTTCGAGTAGGTAGAATCTTAAGTACTTGCTCAAAATAATAAAACTTTTTCACAAACACTTTTCAAAACAATTTTCAAAAACGACTTCATCACACTCTTGAGGACAGATACAAGGGTTATCATGAAGTTAAACAAAATCTTTTCAAAACACGCACAAGCAATTTTAAAAATGAGCAAGTACCTAAGAGCCCATGTAAAAACATGGATAGAAAGGGTGCTAACACCTTCCCTTTCTATAATCTACCCCCGTACTCAGAAACACTCGAAAAAGTTTTTTTTGTTCTTTTTCCTTTCCTTAGTTGGATGAAATAAAAGTCAGTGGCGACTCTTACTTACCGCGACATTTGCGAATACAAAGCCCAAACCAGTATTAACAGTCGGTTCTGCCACCGTATCACAGAACTGGCGACTCTGGTGGGGAGAATAAGTGGGGTATACCTTAGGATCTAGGTCATTTCTAAAAATTGCTTTCTTGTTTTGCTTTGCCTGCTTTATATTCAAGGGTTTTGTTGGGGTTATATAGATCCTACACCCGGATCTGGGGACACCTTTTAGGTAAGTAGCAATAAACTGTGAGGGGACTGTGCGGGGTATACCAACACGGTTGAAGCAGTAACCACGTTGATGTGACACTTTGGTTGATACCGATGACCCTTGAGTCAATCAAGGAGAGTACGAGGCCGCTGCGTGGTGTCATAAAGCATCAACTGACCTTAGAACCTTTAATTGCACAACTTGGCCAGTAGGACATAGCGAGATGGCCGACTTTGGTATATTTCCAAGGTCGATAGATACTCAATGCTACACTCATTGAGGTTTGACTCTTGAGTTTTGTTTGGTTGCGAGTCAATCGCCTATTAAATGAAGCTTGGAGGAAAGATCAGTGATATTGAGATGCCTTAGAACCCGGTTACTATTTATAGGACAGGTTGAACCAATCCAGCTTGAAGAGGGTATGACCTTAAAACCCATGCAGGACTTAAACCTAAGGACTTGGTGTGACTTGTTTGTTGCTTGCTATACATGTGATTTTTTTAGCATAATCATGACATCATAAGCACACATATCATACTAACCATTTCAAGGACTTTCTAGGGCTCATCTTTGATTTGTTTTGTAGGACATGGCATCCGCCCGCAGGAGCACTATCCAAATTAACCTTGTGAAAATGCCTCTCCAACTAAAGGATTTGGCATTAAGGATCCCCGAAAGCTCTCCCTTCACTGAAAAACATGGTCGATTGCTCATCCTGGTCACTTCAAAACCTGATGAAGAATTGTTAAAAGTGCTATTTCAGTTCTTTGATCCTTTACACCACTGCTTCACCTTCCCGTATTACCAACTAGTGCCTACTATGGAGGAATTTTCTCGTTTTTTAGGGGTACCTATTCTTGATCCTCGGGCCCTATCCTTACAACGGTCCGACGTAGTGACAAATTGGGAAACTAGGGGAAGTGTCCAAGGAATCCCTGTTAAATTTCTGTTCGAGAAGGCTTACTATTTTTGGGATACCCTAGATTTACAAGCTTATGAAGAGGTATTGTCACTCCTCATATACGGGATGGTACTTTTCCCTAATGTGGACCGACTCGTAGATGTGAATATGATTAAGGTTTTTCTGTCTCATAATCCGTTGCCTACATTACTTGGGGATATTCCATACTCTCTGTATGCTCGCACTCTAAAGAGAAGGGGGACCCTCATGTGTTGTACTCCTCTATTGGCTAGGTGGTTTATTTCGCACCTACCCAAGTCTGTTTTAAAGAATGAGCAAGGTATGAAATGGTCTCATAGGTTGATGTCCCTTACACATTCAGACATTCGTTGGTGCTCACTGTCCTCAAAAGATGTTACCATCATCGATCATTATAGTGAATTCCCTAATTTTCCTCTCTTAGGCATTAGGGGAGGAATCACTTATAATCCTTGTTTGGCACTGCGACTGTTTGGTTATGCGAGAAAGGATGGTTCCCATGATACGCTTATCCAGGGAATCTCCTTCAACTATGAGAATGATGCTCAGGGTTACTGCAAAAGGTTCATGAGAGCTTGGGGCGTGGTACATAAAATTGATAGCAAGACACTGGGGCACAAGAATTCCATCCCTCTTGAGCCTTACCTCAGATGGGTACGAGCCCGTGACCAAAGTATTATGATACCTTACCCTGCTATCCTACCAATGATTGTGGAACTAGTTGCTGAAGGAGAGAATTCCTCTCTTGTTCATCATCCTGTCATGCCAACTGATCATGAGGAGTTACAAAAATCCTGGGTTCAACATAAATATGAGCGGGATACGTTTGAAGCTCAATTCTATTCCAGCAAGAAGAAGGTCCCGGAGCTCACTAGGCTACTCCATGAAGAGAGGAACATAAACGCCTACATTGCGCCAAAGAGGATGCGTTCCCGGGAGACCTAGTTTTCTTTTGCTTTAAGTTTTGTTTAATTGTAAGCCTAAAGGGTATTCTTTGTAACAATTCGAACTTATTAAATACAATTAATGTGTGTTTCTGTTGGTTAAACAAATTTGAGCCTTTAAGAGTCCTTGAAATCATTGCATACGCATACCATCCATGACATTGCATAAACGTGCACCATTACAGGTTTCTCATCTTCTTCGCTGTTTATTTCAGCAAAAATGTCTTCTGAACAAAGCATCAAAGATCTTCAGGCACAAAATTCCCAATTTTAATAGATGTTCATAACTTTGGCAAAAGGGAAGGAGGATCCGAAGGCCCTTATCCTGAAGGAAAAGAAGAAGAAGAAGAAGACCTCTGGTGTTCTGAATCTGGGCAGAAGGTTCAGGGGGCCGTTAAAGCAACCAGTTGATTTGACCTCTTCGTCTAAAGAAGGGGAGAATCAAGAGAGAGAGACAAGGGAGAAGGACCCTTGCCCTGAAGTCTCTGATAATGACACAAACTACAATGATGAGTAGTATCCTCCCACTGAGGATAGATACAAGGAGTCAGAGGATCGGATGAGTGCTATGGAGATCCAGAGAATTCCAGGGATGGATTTTGAAGAGTTGGGGTTAGTGTCTGGGGTAGTCATCCCACAAAAGTTTAAAGCTCCAATTTTTGCAAAGTATGATGGGGTGTCTTGTCCCAAGCTTCATCTCTGTTCCTATGCGAGGAAGATTCAGCCTCACACTACTGATAGGAACTTGTGGGCTCACTTCTTTCAAGACAGTCTGTCAGGGACTCAACTTGAATGGTTCTATCAACTAGTGGGAACCAATGTCCAAAACTGGGAGGATTTGGCTGCTGCTTTTTACAAGCAGTATCAATATAATGCTGACCTTGCCCCTACTCATACTCAACTCTAGAGTATGTCCATGGGTGCAGGTGAAGGCTTTAAGGATTATGCGCAGAAGTGGAGAGATTTGGCTGGGAGAGTCCAACCCCCTTTGTCTGATAGGGAGTTGGTTGACATGTTTCTTGGGACACTGTCTGGTCCATTATTCAATCATTTGATTGGTAGCTCCTCAACTGGCTTTACTGAGCTGATATTAACGGGAGAGAGGGTAGAAGCTGGGATCCGGAGTGGCAAGATCCAGAAAGACACCTCTTCAAGTTCAGTGAAGAAGCCCTTCACGGGTAAGAAGGAAGTCAGTGCTATTTATAGCCCAAGAGGTCAGAATAGAGCTGAACACCGTCCAACGGTAGGTGCTGTGATGATATCCAGGCCCGCGGCTACCCCACAACACAACAATCTGCAAAGGGTAGAAAGACCACAAAGGCAGTTTACACGGATTAACATGACATTGACTGAGGTTCTACCTCATTTGCTACGATCCAACTTAGCAACCTTGAAAGAGGCTCCCAAGAATCCTAACACCACATCTCCTCGGTACAATCCAAATGCTCGGTGTGCCTACCATTCTGAGAGTCCTATCCACGACACAAATGACTGCTGGGCTCTGAGAAACAAGGTACAAGATCTAATTGAAGCCAAGGATGTTGAGTTTGATGCTCCAGAGCAGCCCAATGTCATAACTAATCCCATTCCTAAGCACAACCGTGGAGTTAATGCCATTGATACTGATCTGTTCGTTACCTCTATTGATGAAGTTTCTACTCCTCTTATGATTGTTAAGAAAAATTTGTTGTTGGCCGGTTTATTTCCGGGCTGTGGTGAAGGCTGCCACATGTGTTCATCTCTGCCCTCTGATTGCTATTTGCTGAAAGCAGGTGTTCAATGTCTGATGGATAGTAGAGAAATTTTGTTCGAAAAGACTTTGATTCCAACCGTTCCGTGTGAAGATATTGCAATTATAACCATTTACGCCAATCCTTCTAAGGTCTCCTCTAAAATATTTGTTAGGATTACACCTGCTCCAAGAATCACTCCACTGATAATCACTTTTTCTGGTCCCGTACCGTACTCCTCGGTCAAAGCTGTCCCGTGGAATTATGGCACCGATGTTTGCTATCATGGCGTTAAACAAGACTTGAAGACTGAAGAGGCTGATCCCGATGTCAGTAACATTGTCGGGACCAGCAAGATCACCAGAAGTGGAAGGGTTTTCTCTCCCGAGATCTCCCCAAAGACTGTCACTAAGCCTGTTGTTATTTCATCTGCCGTTCCTACCGGTACTTCTGTTACTACTCCTGTTATTACTCCAATTATTACTCCTGCCATTGAGTCATCTGGGACTCGGGGCAAAGAAGCTGTAGGTGAGCCTTCCCAGACGGAGGCACCTAGAGAAGTTATTGTGGAATCCTCTAAGAAAGAGATAGAGGAAATCTTAAAAATGATCAAGAAGAGCGACTACAATATGGTCGAGTAGCTGGGACAGACCCTTTCGAAAATATCAATGTTGTCTCTGTTGTTATATTTCGAGGCCCATGCAAAGGCTTTGATTGCATTTCTCAAGACTGCGTATGTTCCGCAAGAAACCTCAGCCGATCAATTCAAAGACTGTGTGGCCAGCTTGACTACTGACAATGGGCTGGGTTTTTCAGATGCCGACTTGACACCGAAAGGGAGGAAGCATAACGATGCTATGCATGTCTCGATCGAATGAAAGGGCACCACTATGGCTCATGTGCTGGTAGACACTGTATCTTCACTGAATGTCCTGCCTAAGAAGGCTCTCGATCGGTTATATTGTGAAGGCTTGACCCTAAAACCCAGTAACATTGTGGTGAGGGCTTTTGACGGGTCGAAGAGAATGGTACATGGGGAGGTGGACATCCCTGTCAAAGTGGGCTCTCAGACCTTTGGGTCCACCTTCTACATGATGGACATCAGGCCATCATACTCTTGTTTGTTGGGTCGTCCTTGGATCCATGAAGCTGGGGTTGCTACTTCTACACTGCACCAAATGCTGAAATATTCGGTGAAGGGGAAGATTATCACTGTGCACGGTGAAGAGGAGTATATGGTGATCCACTTGAGCTCCTTCAGGTACATGGAGATGGAAGGGGAAATTCATAGAGAATCCTTGTCAGAACTTTGAAGAGGTTCCCTAGATTTTGGTGTCAACCGAGACTACTACCAGCACCAAACCTCCTCTGAAGATGGCTTCTCTCAAGGATGCCAAAGCAGTAGTTAAAGAAGGAGCTCAAAGGGTTGTTCGACGCGCTCAGGCTGGAGGACCTCCCCTACATATCAACAATCGTGGGGTCAATGCTATTGAAGACAGTAAGGAAGATTTTGATATTGACAGCTGGATCTACCCGACTACCAACGGTGGACCGAGTAATTGGACGGCCAGAGATTTTATACCAGTTTCTTTTATTCCGTAGTAATTGTCTTACTCGTTTTCCAAGCTTGTGATAAACAATTTAAACTTGATGGCCTTGTGTCTTACCCGAGGCACAATGGCTCTATCTGTGAGGGTTATTATATGTCATTTCATATATCATCAATAAAACATTGGAAGTTCTTTGCATACAAATTTTTTGCTCTCTATTTTTCTTTTCAGCTTTTCACTTTATCAATACAGATATGCTCTTACACACACTCACGTATCACACTGCAGATCCATATCCACTCTGGATCTCATTGATAACAGTTCTGCTATTGCCAGTTATAACTTCGAAAATCCGATCAACCAAGCCGAGGACGAAGGTGAGGAAGATTGTGAGGTACCCGGAGAATTTGCTAGACTGTTACAGCAGGAAGAGAGGGCTATACAGCCTCATAAAGAGCCAGTTGAGACGATAAACTTGGGCACGGAGGTGGACAGAAAAGAAGTCAATCGGCACAAATCTGGAGACTAAGATCAAATAGCGGTTGATACAGATGTTGCACGACAATGTTGAGTTATCCGCCTGGTCATATGAAGACATGCCTATTTTAAACACTGATATTGTGGTACACCTCCTGCCGACTAAAGAAGATTTTCCTCTGGTTAAGCAAAAAGTCTTCTGTATGCGCCCTGAAATGTCGGAGAAGATCAAGGTAGAGGTCATGAAGTAGTTCAATGCAGGATTCTTAGCTGTCACCTTCTATCCGCAGTGGGTTTCTAATGTCGTTCCGGTGCCAAAGAAAGACGATAAGGTACGGATGTGTGTGGACTATAGAGACTTGAACAGGGAAAGCCCCAAGGATGACTTCCCGCTTCCCCATATTGATGTTCTGGTTGACAACACCACATAACACAAGATCTTCTCCTTCATGGATGGTTTCTCTGGCTACAACCATATGAAGATAACTCCTAAAGACATGGAGAAGACAACCTTCGTCACACAATGGGGCACCTTCTGTTACAAGGTGATGCCTTTTGGGTTGAAGAATGCTGGGGAAACTTATCAGCGAGCCATGGTCTCTTTGTTCCACGATATTATTCACCATGAGATCGAGGTTTATGTTGATGACATGATAGCCAGATCCCAAACCGAGGAAGAGCACCTTGACCACCTACAAAAGCTGTTCGACAGGTTAAAGACATACAAGCTGAGGCTAAATCCGAACAAGTGCATTTTCGGGGTAAGATCTGGTAAGCTTCTGGGTTTCATCATTGTGATCGGTGGGAATAGAACTGACTGTTTTGGAATGCTGGTTCGCGTTTGCGTTTGTTTTTGCAAAATGTCGTGGTAAGCAAGAGTCGCCACCGTCTTTTATTTTATCAAACAAGGAAAGGACAAAAGCACAGAAAAATTCCTTTTCGAGATGTTTCTCGGGTTCGGGAGGTAGATTATAGAAAGGGAAGGTGTTAGCACCCTTTCTATCCGTGGTTATCCACGGGCTCTTAGGTACTTGCTCATTGTGTTTTCAAAAGTTTGCTTTTCTTTGTGATTGTGGGTTTTGAAAAGAGTTTTGTTTTTGAAGAGAGTGTAAGTGCGAAAAGTTTTGTTTTATTTTAAAAGGAGAAAGTACTTAAGAACTTCTACCTACTCAAAAAGGAATTAAACTGTGCAAATGTCCTTTAGACAATGCTATCCCACTATTAAGGAGTAGGTAGCACCGTCGTTGGATTTTTTCGGGTCAATTCGATTTTAGGGATGTGTGGTCACTAAAGCAACGTTAGGACGCCTTAGCGATAACCCTAATGTCTTAGATCATTTTTATCCGAGGCAACCGTTTCGAGGCAACTTATGATCTTTGGACAAGAGGGTGACCTCTAAGATTTCCTATACTCAATGACCACGTTCGAGGCAACCAAGTGAGGCGTACCCTAAGAGTGGCATGTGCGAGTGTGTTAATTTTCAGTTATATTATCTTTACATGTCATGGTGAGCTACGGTTGATTTTAAGTTAAGATAGATCTTGTCATGCATAAACTATTATTCATACATCTAGCAGTTACTGATTGCGGAAAATAAATTGCGGAAAATAAAGCTAAGCTATTACAAGGCGCCGGGTATTTACATCGCCAAAAACAAACCCTTAAAATAAAATGCGAAAAGGTAAATACAAGCGATAAATAAACGTGCTAAGTTAAAGCTATTACATCCTCAGAACAATTACAATTATGGATCAAAAATAATACGCGCGAGAAAAGTTGAATCAGATTGTCCTTTAGGGTTTTGACCCTTTTTATTTAAAGAAAGCATATTTTTTGGTCTTTTTTGAATTAAGAATTAAGTCTAAATTAATAACGGAATTAATTAATAAAAAATGTTTTTTTTGAGTTTTATTTTAATTAAGGAAATAAAATTAGAAAGGTAAAAATATGTCAAAACCCTAATTCTAAATCTATTTTTATTTATTGCAAAAAATGTTAAGATTAAACCTAATTAAAACTAAATTAATTGGTTAATGGTTTATTTACAAAAATAAAAGTAGTGAAATTAATAAATATTATTTTTTGTTATTTCTGATTTTTTTTAATGAAAAAAAGGTTAGTTTGTTAATTAATTAGTTAGTTTTTAAGCAAAAGAAATATGAAAAGAAAATAAAAACATAAGCAAACTTTGGGGGGCGCTGGGCCTGAAGAAGGGAGGTTGATTCAGCAATTCCAGGCCCAGATTCGAACAGCCTCGTTTGACTTTCAGATTGCCTAGACGTGTGTTGACCAAGGTTTATGGTGAACCTCATCCTGGACCACTGGATCTGGATCTGGAACCACCTGGCGCATGGGCGCCTGAGGCATATGGTGGACCACGTTTGGGATGCTACGCCTGAATACCTGAAGGAAAAACACAACAAAGCCATTGGACAATTCGACTGATGCGCTACCAACTGAGCCATGATGTTAACCTGTTAGTGGATTATTAATCAAATATTATAAAACAAACCAACAATTATTCCCTGAAAATAAAAAAATGTGGCGCGCGTTTTAAATGGACCAGTGGGAAGAAGACACGTCTTCGTCTTCCCCACAAACCCCTGGTTCGTTTCCTGCAGATTTACATCCGTAGAAAAATCCCTAATTGCCTTCCAAAACTATCTATAGGCCATGAAAACGAGTTTTAAGGACACCCTCACACTCGTCTCCTTCCCCTGAACCCATCCATGGCCATTGTTGGCCTTGATTTAACCTGCACGCAAAATGCCTAAAAACATACACAAGAACCCTAGGTTCTGGATATGGGGTTAGAGGTCACGAAAATACAATCAAATAATGCAGTTTGCTTAGGAATTTAATGATTAATACAAATGTGCAAGAAATTTGGCACAAAGATGCATAAAAACTGAGTTACGATTCCATGTGCAGAGCAAGGTTCATGGGGGCTTACAGTGTGTTATAGGCAGTGAAAGGCTTGGTTTCTGATTGGTTTCTCTTCAGGAGGTTTCTGGCAAGAGGGCTATGTTGTTCTTTCGGATTGAATTCTCCTCTAAGGTTGTTTTCAGTCTCACACTTTTTCAAGGTTTCTTGCAAAGTGGTGTGGCCGTTTCTGCAGAGTTTTTATGCGTTTTTTCCCGTCCTTTTTTGTTTGTGAGCATGAGGTTTATATAGACAAGGAATTTAGGTCAACATTTGTGTATCAAATCTTGGTCCATTATGATGAAGAGATTTGATTTGATTTCTTCATAAAGACTTGGTATATTTGATTCAATCACGTGCCAATCTTCTTTCATGCGTTACTGCCAGCCTGTTATGAGCTGTTTGGGCCTCCAACATGATGAAAATCAAAAGCTGAATTACAGATCCACTTCCCTTCGATTGACACTCCCCCTGCTTCGATTGCTTCAAAGCCCCAATTCGAACTACTCCAGTTTCGATGTCACAGCCCCTTCGATTGAGACTCCCCCTGCTTCGATTGCATATTTGCAAGGGACACATGCCATTGTGAACTTTGGGTGAACCTGGACAGGTTAGGATATGTGCTTTTGCTTAGTCATGCCAGCCTACTTCATTCCTTCGAATCTGCCTTCTTTGCCAGCTTCAAAGTCCAATTCGAATCTATTTAGAACATTCCCCATTAGACAACTTCGCCCAGCCCTTGGCCTTGTGATTAGTCTAAGTTCTGATTCGAAGTGTTCAGAACTTCCTTCATCAGAGCATCTTAGATTAAAAGAAACTCTGCACTGAAATGCCATTCGAAGGTCATTTCGTTCTGATGTTCTGATTGAGGTAAAGTATGAAGTTCCAGTCGAAGGACCCTCTGAAGTACTAGTCGAAGCATTGTGACATTGACTTGATCAAAGGGGTCCAGCGCTTAATCGAATACTTGCAGACAAAAGCTTGATCGAAGGAGGTCCAGCGCTCAATCGAAGACCTGCACACCAAAGCTTGATCGAAGGAGGTCCAGCGCTCAATCGAAGACTATTAATCAAAGCCTGATCGAAGAGTGCCAAATGCCCAATCGAAGACTGGTGAACCAAAACCTGATCGAAGAGTGCCAAATGCCCAATCGAATACTGGTGAACCAAGCCTGATCGAAGGATTTTGGATGCCCAATCGAAGACTTTTCCCAGATGCCAATCGAAAGACACTTTGTTCATCTTCAAAAAAACTTTATTTTTCTAAGGCTAGGGTTTTTGACCAACCATGTAAGGGAAGACCTTTGAAAACATGAGAGGGCAAATTTTGGGGTACAACAGTTGCCCCTGTTCAATTTTCTTAAACCTGAGGATGTAGATTGGCTTGCATGCCTTTCGTGATCCGAAGGTGGAAGATAATTGAACACTAGAGTGCCCAGAAATTTGCACTCGCATGGTGTAGTATCAACATTGTGATGTCGGGAATGGGCTTTCAGATGCCATTTGGAGATTGTTGGTAGGAGGATGGGCTTATAGATGCCATCTGCAGGAGTGTCGATCGCATAAGAGATTCCTTAGCGAGAACTTGCATACCTGTTGTTTGTAGAAGATTCCACTAGGGAGGTCTAACTTTTGTTGAGATTTAGGAACTGACTCGTGCTCACCTGGAGAAAGAAAGATAGTCTTCCTGGCTTGTTACAGGTGTTAATCTTCAATATCTTCATGTAGATAATTTTCTTGGCTTGTTACAGGTATCAATCTACAATCAGTCGTCCACAGATATTTTCCTGGCTTGCTACAGGTATTAAACTAGGACCTGAAAAGGTTGGTCGAGGAGATATCTGTCCTGGCTGGTTTCAGGTATTGATCTCTGACCTGAGAAAGAAAGGTCTTCCTGGCTTGTTACAGGTATTAATCTTCAATCTCTTCGTGTAGATAATTTTCCTGGCTTGTTACAGGTATTAATCTATAATCAGTCGTCCACAGATATTTTCCTGGCTTGCTACAGGTATTAAACTGGGACTTGAAAAGGTTGGTCGAGGAGATAGCTGTCCTGGCTGGTTTTAGGTATTAATCTCTGACCTGAGAAAGAAAGATGGTCTTCCTGGCTTGTTACAGGTATTAATCTTCAATCTCTTCATGTAGATAACTTTCCTGGCTTGTTACAGGTATTAATCTACAATCAGTCGTCCACATATATTTTCCTAGCTTGCTACAGGTATTAAACTGGGACCTGAAAAGGTTGGTCGAGGAGATATCTGTCCTGGCTGGTTTCAGGTATTAATCTCTGACCTGAGAAAGAAAGTCTTCCTGGCTTGTTACAAGTATTAATCTTCAATCTCTTCATATAGATAATTTTCCTGGCTTGTTACAGGTATCAATCTACAATCAGTCATCCACAGATATTTTCCTGGCTTGCTACATGTATTAAACTGGGACCTGAAAAGGTTGATGGTAGCCATCTTTTGATTGACCTTTTCCTGAAAAAGGTAAAACGTTAGCTGTATGCAATGTCATGATGTATGAAATGCATGATGTCATGATGTTCTCAAAATAAATGAGATTTGTGTTGTATGATGCGTATGCATGTCATGATGTATGAAGATGTGATGTTTTTAGCTGGGGAAAATAAATCCCGGAGCTACTGGAGAATAGAATTGAGTTCTTCGTTTCCGCTGGGGATGATGAACGAAGATGGTTGTGAGAATAAACCTATAGGAGAAAATAACTCCGTTGGGGAATAAACATGGCAAAGAGATTACTCTGTGGGGAATTACTCTGTGGGGAAGAGATACTTCGCTGAGATTTTAATGATAAACTCCGCTGGGGATTCCGTTGATAAGCTTTGTTGGGGATTTTGATGATGAACTCCGCTGGGGATAGAAAGAACTTCGCTGGGGATGATCTTTCAGTTGCAACTTGCTGAGGATAGCCTGGTTAGACTCTTGTGAGGATAACCTCTGAATCTGGTTGGGGAGACTTATTTATGCTTTGCAGGGGATAAGCTTCCAGAATCTACTAGGGGAGATGATTCAACTCCATTGGGGAAACTTTTTTAGACTACACTGGGGAAATGGCTCCACTGGGCGTATCTTGCATTCTGCCGGGGAACATTCTTATATTCTGTTGAGGAATATTAAGACTGCCAGGGATACTCTTATGCTTGCTGGTGAATATCCTTATACTCCGATGGGGAATATTAAGACCTTCTGTGGGTATCTAACCTTTTTAGGGCTGATGGTAGAGTATTGCTGGAGATGGGCTTAAAGATGCCATCCAAGAATGTTTGTTGACCCGCAATGCTGTAGGCCAAAAGAATGAGTATCGAAATGGTATTCGTGTCTGGAATGCCATTGAACTGTATCGGGGACTGAGAAGGAACCTGGGTAAGGTTACTTCATGATGAGTCCATGTAAAACTTCATCTGGAAAGGAGGAACCTGTGTAGGATTTCCTGATGACGAGTCCGTGTAAAACTTCATCTAAAAAGGAGGAACCTGTGTAGGGTTACTTCAGGATAAGTTCGTGTAAAACTTTATCTTTGGAAAGGGAGAACCTGTGTAGGGTTTCCTGATGATGAGTCCGTGTAAAACTGCATCTGAAATTTCCTGAGAAGGAACCTGTGTAGGGTTGCCTGATGATGAGTCCATGTAAAACTGCATCTTGGAAAGAGAGGGAACCAATGTAGGGTTTCCTGATGATGAGTCTGTGTAAAACTTCATCTTGGAAAGAGAGGGAACCGATGTAGGGTTGCCTGATGACGAGTCAGTGTAAAACTTCATCTGGAAAGGAGGAACCTGTGTAGGGTTACTGTGAGATAAGTTTGTGTAAAACTTCAGGAGGAACCTGGGTAAGGTTACTTTGGGATGAGTTCGTGTAAAACTTCAGGAGGAACCTGGGTAAGGTTACTTTGGGATAAGTCTGTGTAAAACTTTAGGATGAACCGGGGTAAGGTTACTTTGGTATGAGTTCGTGTAAAACTTCATTCAGAGATATATGAGAAAGGACCCGTGTAGGAGTTTTTAGGATGAACCCGTGTGAAGCTGTATTTAGGAGAAACCCGTGTAAAGTTGAATTTGATCGTGCAGATAATTACTCTGTTTAGTTTCTGGAGTTAATCTTGAACTTGTTGGAAGTTGTTGATGATAACCATCTTTCCTGAAAGGTACATGATTAATCATATATGATGCATGACATGCATTGTATGATGATGTTCTCAAAATAAATGAGATTATGCTGTATGAAATATGTATGCGCACGTCATGATGTATGAACATGAAATGCTATTGTGGTACGTCCGAGTTTGGGAAAATAAATCCCAGACTGTTGTTGGAGAATAAAGAGTTTCACTCGCTGGAGATAACGACCAAATATGATTGGGAGAATAATCCTGCAGGAGAGAATAACTCCGTTGGGGAATGGACTGACGAGGAAATGACTCTGTGGGGAGTATATACTCTGCTATAAGATCTGTTGATTTGGAGAAATAAAACTCAGCTGGGGATGAATTACTATTGCTGGTGACAGTGAACCCTGTTGGGGATTGAATTTCTGTCTTTGAAAGGAATGAACTCCGTTGGGGATAGAAAGAACTTCGATGGGGATGATCTTTCAGTTTCAACTTGCTAAGGATAACCCAGTTAGACTCTTGTGAGGATAACCTCCGAATTTGGCTGAGGAGACTTATTTGTGTTTCGCAGGGGACAAGCTTCCAAAGTCTACTGGGGAAGAGGAGTTGTGGTCCTTTGATTTGTAGTAGTCGGAGAGGCAAACTCAAGCTGGGGAATCCTGGTGTTGTTGGGGAAATAAACCCTGTCGTCAGTCCGCTAGAGAGGGGATATCTTCGTTGAAGTTGTCTCAGCTGGGGAAAGGGGTCAGAGATTAAACCTTTGCTGGGAGTCATCCTATGAAAAGGATTTTGGGGAGATTTGTCATTTCCCCTAGTAGCAAGTGTTTGTGACATTGCCAGAAGATGTTTAATTGTACGTAACCCTTCACCGAGATTGATGTTCAATGCCCCAAGTGATGGAGATGGAGACTTGCCCCTGGTTACTCTGCACTTCTTCAGAGATTTCTTGAAATCTTGACTGGATTGCCCCAGGTGTGCTGGAAAGTGACATGTCAAGTCCCCTTGTTGATAGGAGATTTTTCAATGGAAGTGTCATCCTTTTTGAAGTGATTTTGTTCACTGAGAGGGCTTTCGTTCATCGGATATTCGTTGTGTGAATTTCTCCGCTGTCAAACAAATAGCCAAATGCAAACAGTGATATTCAAATAATGCAAAGTTTATGCTTGTCTCGAAGTTTTGAAAAATGCGTTTTTTAGCAGAAAACTTTTTATAAGAAAAATTCAACACAAGATTTAGGGCAAAGCCTTACAGGAGTCAGGATACCTTTTGTAACAGTATGCTTTCGAACTAACCCATGCTTCAGTTAGGACTTTTGAAGGGTTGTAACGTGGCTTGGTTCACGGTTTAAGAAACAAAGGATAAAGGCTCAAAGTATATTTGTACCCACCCGCTCTTCGTGATGTTCTTCAATCCTAAACTCGGTTAATTGTGCGTCGAACCCTATTCGAATTTGGAACGACGTTTTGGTGATGGTTCACACAAGTTGGATTTTGGAAGGCAGTCATTTTTGCAACATTTTTCATGTTGTTGAGGATTTGTAGCGACCTCGTTCTTTTGATTTGTTATCCCTAACTTTTGCCTGACTATTCCTGTTTTCGAGATTACAGTCAGCGGGATGCCCCAGCTTTCTTAAGCCTCCTTTATAGGTTTTGGCTCAGTGAGCTTTTCTCTTTTGAGAGATTGACTGCCTATGAAATAAGGAACCATCACTGTCTTTTGATTCCAGAGGAATGCTTTTGATGTCATTCGTTGTATTATGAATTGAGAGTTTTGCGACTTCAATGCGCATCTTTTGAATTAACTGAGAGACTACCCTGCCCCCTGTTTAAATTAAAGGTTTCTATTTGTGTTTAAAACAGAAAACTCCTACTTCTTTGGCTCAAAGGGGTTGACTAGGGATTATCTTCCTTATAACTCCAGTGTTTAGGATTTGAAAGAAACGCCTGTACATCGTCAGCAAGGTCTGTCCAAAAGCATACTGTATGAGATCATGGCCTTATTTCGTCATCCTCCCTCTAAAGGCTTGTAACTTTTAGCAAGAGTTGAATGTCATAAAGTGAGTAAAAAGCATAGTTTAAATGTAATAAAATGATCGGATCAAATCTAGACAAACATATGCAATGCATTAATGAAACAAAGTTTGGCATTAATAGATAATTGTTTGAATAACAAAGAGATTACAACTTGAAAATTCAAATGAAACAAAGGCATTCTCAATGATTTGGCGTAGGAGCAGTGATTATGCTAGAGTCTCCGGAGGACCAAACTCAATCTCCTTGGCATCAATCAAATTCTGAATCTTGTACTTCAATGCCCAACAATCGTTAGTATCGTGCCCCGGGCTACCAGAATGATAAGCACACCTTGCATCTGGGTTGTAGTTACGAGAAGAAGTCTTAGGGTTCAGATGAGGGTTTATCACCGTAATCAGATTCATCTTCAACATCTGCTACAATGCTTGTGACAATGGCATGTTGATTTGGGTGAACTGCCTTTTAGGCTCATCTGGCTTTCGTTGATTTCCCTTTTGCTATTGTCGGTGTGACGCAGAACTAGAGATCAGGACTGCCCCTACGTGTTGGTCATGGCGACCCTTTTGACCATACACATCATTGGACTCTTTCTTCCCATTGTAAGGCTTTTTCTGAGCATCAGAAGGTGTAGCTTCTTGAATCTTCCCACTTTTGATGCCAACTTCGACCCTTTCGCCGGTCAGTATTAGCTCGGTGAATCTGGCTGAAGAGTTTCCGATCAAGTGTTTGAAATAGGGACCAGACAAAGTCCCAAGAAACATATCCACCAATTCCCTATCAGTCAGAGGGGGTTGGACTCTTCCAGCAAGATCTCTCCACTTCTGAGCGTAGTCCTTAAAGCCTTCGCCTGTAACCATAGCCATACCCTGAAGCTGAGTACGCGTGGGAGCAAGGTCGGCATTATACTGGTATTGCTTGTAAAAAGCAGCAGCAAGGTCCTCCCAGTTGCGGATGTTAGCTCCTTCCAGTTGACAGAACCATTCAAGTTGAGTCCCTGACAGACTATCTTGAAAGAAATGAACCCAGAGATTTCTATCAGCAGTATAGGGTTGAATCTTCCTCACATATGACCGGAGGTGTAGCTTTGGACAGGAAGCTCTGTCGTATTTGGCAAAGGCAGGTTCCTTGAATTTATGGGGAATCACCACCCCAGAGGATAGACCTAGATCTCCGAAGTCCAGACTGGGCACCTTCTGTATTTCCATAGCGCTCAAACGGTCTTCCAACTGTTTGTACTTATCCTCAGCAGGAGGATACTGTTCTTCATCATAGTCCGTCTCATTGTCGGAGACCATAGGGCTAGGAGCCCTTCTTTCTTGTGGACTATCCTTCCCCCCAGATGAGGTGGTCAGATCAACTTCATTCTGCAGCCCGTTTCCAAACCTGCGTCCAGTATTGAACAGGATGGTCCTCTTCTTCTTCTTCTTCCTCTCTTTCAGAATCAGGGTCTTTAGGTCCTGCTGACCCTTAGCTAGGCTCATGACCAACTCTTGAAATTGGGCATTCTGGGCCTGGAGGGCCTTGATAGCTTGCTTGGTTGTAGGTTCAGTAGACATGATGATTGCTGAAATAAACAGCGAAGAAGATAAGAGACCTGTACTGGGAGACCTGTTATGCAATGATATGTATGATATATGTATGCAATGTTTTCAAGGATCTCGCGGGGTAAACAAGAAACTGTTAGAATTTGAATCTTGTAGCTTTGATTGAATGAACTTCAAGAGTGGAGCTCACCATATCGAGTGGGTCATAGCCCCTGACTCAAGTTATCGTGCTTGGATTTCTAGACAACTTTGGCTAGAGGAAAATAAATCCCCTTTGCCCCTTGCTGGACATCTGATTTACCATAACCTGCATCATAGACCCTTGAGATCCTTGAAATGGTTAAGGAAAGGTTAAGGCATGATGTTATGATGTGTATGCTATGCGTTTAAGCAAAAGTGTCAGATGCTATAATTAAACCCTGAAATGAGTCCAAATTATCGGATAAGGACTGTAAACAAAACCTGCAAGGAACTCATGTTGTCAGATAACAAGAATGTGCAAGCAGTTCAAGTTTGAAGGCACACAAGTCACACAAAAGAGCCCTTAGATTTCAGGCTGGCATGGAGTTTAGGCATTACCCTCTTTCAGTTTAATTGGTTTAAACCTGTCCTAAAAATAGTAACCGGGTTCTAGAGGATCTCAATATCACTGACTACCCTCAATCGGTCATAATTCCAGTTTAACAACCTTTTCTTGCGGCCGGAATCATCGCGAGAGTTTAGTCTCAATGAGTGTAGCATACTGCTACTGTTCTATGGCCAAGTTGGTCAATTTAAGGTTCTAAGGTCAGTTGGTGCTTAATAACTCTTTAGAAGACCCATATTCTCCTCGTTTCAACACAAGGGATATCGGTACAGACTAAGGTGCCACACCAACGTAGCTACTGCTTCATCCGTGTCGGTCTACGCCGGACAGATCCCTCAGAGTTTATTGCTACTTACCTAAAAAAGGGTACCCCCAGATCCGGGTTAGGATCTATAAAACTCCGATACAAGCCCACAAAATTTAAAGCATACAAAGCATACAATTGAAAACACAAGTGATCTAATCCTAAGGTACACCTCACTTATAAAATATTCCCCAGCAGAGTCTCCAGTTCTGTGATCGGTGGGAATATAACTAACTGTTTTGGAATGCTGGTTCGCGTTTGCGTTTGTTTTTGAAAAATGTCGCGGTAAGCAAGAGTCGCCACCGTCTTTTATTTTATCCAACAAGGAAAGGACAAAAGCACAGAAAAATTCCTTTTCGAGATGTTTCTCGGGTTCGGGAGGTAGATTATAGAAAGGGAAGGTGTTAGCACCCTTTCTATCCGTGGTTATCCACGGGCTCTTAGGTACTTGCTCATTGTGTTTTCAAAAGTTTGCTTTTCTTTGTGATTATGGGTTTTGAAAAGAGTTTTGTTTTTGAAGAGAGTGTAAGTGCGAAAAGTTTTGTTTTGTTTTAAAAAGAGCAAGTACTTAAGAACATCTACCTACTAAAAAAGGAATTAAACTGTGCAAATGTCCTTTAGACAATGCTATCCCACTATTGAGGAGTAGGTAGCACCGTCGTTGGAGTTTTTCGGGTCAATTCGATTTTAGGGATGTGTGGTCACTAAAGCAACGTTAGGACGCCTTAGCGATAACCCTAATGTCTTAGATCATTTTTATCCGAGGCAACCGTTTCGAGGCAACTTATGATCTTTGGACAAGAGGGCGACCTCTAAGACTTCCTATACTCAATGACCACGTTCGAGGCAACCAAGTGAGGCGTACCCTAAGAGTGGCATGTGCGAGTGTGTCAATTTTCAGTTATATTATCTTTACATGTCATGGTGAGCTACGGTTGATTTTAAGTTAAGATAGATCTTGTCATTCATAGCCTATTATTCATACATCTAGCAGTTACTTATTGCAGAAAATAAATTGCGGAAAATAAAGCTAAGCTATTACAAGGCGTCAGGTATTTACATCGCCAAAAACAAACCCTTAAAATTAAATGCGAAAAGGTAAATAAAAGCGATAAATAAAGGTCCTAAGTTAAAGCTATTACATCCTCGGAGCAATTACAATTATGGATAAAAAATAATACGCGCGAGAAAAGTTGAATTAGATTGTCCTTTAGGGTTTTGACCCTTTTTATTTAAAGAAAGCATATTTTTTGGTCTTTTTTGAATTAAGAATTAAGTTTAAATTAATAACGGAATTAATTAATAAAAAATGTTTTTTTCTGAGTTTTATTTTAATTAAGGAAATAAAATTAGAAAGGTAAAAATACGTTAAAACCCTAATTCTAAATCAATTTTTATTTATTGCAAAAAATGTTAAGATTAAACCTAATTAAAACTAAATTAATTGGTTAATTGTTTATTTACAAAAATAAAAGTAGTGAAATTAATAAATATTATTTTTTGTTATTTCTGATTTTTTTTTTATGAAAAAAAGGTTAGTTTGTTAATTAATTAGTTAGTTTTTAAGCAAAAGAAATATGAAAAGAAAATAAAAACATAAGCAAACTTTGGGGGGCGCTGGGCCTGAAGAAGGGAGGTTGATTCAGCAATTCCAGGCCCAGATTCGAACAACCTCGTTTGACTTTCAGATTTCCTGGATGTTTGTTGACCAAGGTTCATGGTGAACCTCATCCTGGACCACTGGATCTGGATCTGGAACCACCTGGCGCATGGGCGCCTGAGGCATATGGTGGACCACGTTTGGGATGTTGCGCCTGAATACCTGAAGGAAAAACACAACAAAGTTTTGGGGGACCTGGGATTCGAACCCATGTCCCATTGGACAATTCGACTGATGCGCTACCAACTGAGCCATGATGTTAACCTGTTAGTGGATTATTAATCAAATATTATAAAACAAACCAACAATTATTCCCTGAAAATAAAAAAATGTGGCGCGCGTTTTAAATGGACCAGTGGGAAGAAGACACGTCTTCGTCTTCCCCACAAACCCCTGGTTCGTTTCCTGCAGATTTACATCCGTAGCAAAATCCCTAGCTGCCTTCCAAAACTATCTATAGGCCATGAAAACGACTTTTAAGGACACCCTCACACTCGTCTCCTTCCCCTGAACCCATCCATGGCCATTGTTGGCCTTGATTTAACCTGCACGCAAAAGCCTAAAAACATACACAAGAACCCTAGGTTCTGGATATGGGGTTAGAGGTCATGAAAATACAATCAAATAATGCAGTTTGCTTAGGAATTTAATGATTAATACAAATGTGCAAGAAATTTGGCACAAAGATGCATAAAAACTGAGTTACGATTCCATGTGCAGAGCAAGGTTCATGGGGGCTTACAGTGCATTATAGGCAGTGAAAGGCTTGGTTTCTGATTGCTCTCTCTTCAGAAGGTTGCTGGCAAGAGGGCTATGTTGTTCTTTCGGATTGAATTCGCCTCTAAGGTTGTTTTCAGTCTCACACTTTTTCAAGGTTTCTTGCAAAGTGGTGTGGCCGTTTCTGCAGAGTTTTTATGCGTTTTTTCCCGTCCTTTTTTGTTTGTGAGCATGAGGTTTATATAGACAAGGAATTTAGGTCAACATTTGTGTATCAAATCTTGGTCCATTATGATGAAGAGATTTGATTTGATTTCTTCATAAAGACTTGCTACATTTGATTCAATCACGTGCCAATCTTCTTTCATGCGTTACTGCCAGCCTGTTATGAGCTGTTTGGGCCTCCAACATGATGAAAATCAAAAGCTGACTTACAGATCCACTTCCCTTCGATTGACACTCCCCCTGCTTCGATTGCTTCAAAGCCCCAATTCGAACTACTCCAGTTTCGATGTCACAACCCCTTCGATTGAGACTCCCCCTGCTTCGATTGCATATTTGCAAGGGACACATGCCATTGTGAACTTTGGGTGAACCTGGACAGGTTAGGATATATGCTTTTGCTTAGTCATGCCAACCTACTTCATTCCTTCGAATCTTCCTTCTTTTCCAGCTTCAAAGTCCAATTCGAATCTATTTAGAACATTCCCCATTAGACAACTTCGCCCAGCCCTTGGCCTTGTGATGAGTCTAAGTTCTGATTCAAAGTGTTCAGAACTTCCTTCATCAGAGCATCTTAGATTAAAAGAAACTCTGCACTGAAATGCCATTCGAAGGTCATTTCGTTATGATGTTCTGATTGAGGTAAAGTATGAAGTTCCAGTCGAAGGACCCTCTGAAGTACTAGTCGAAGCATTGTGACATTGACTTGATCAAAGGGGTCCAGCGCTTAATCGAAGACTTGCAGACAAAAGCTTGATCGAAGGAGGTCCAGCGCTCAATCGAAGACCTGCACACCAAAGCTTGATCGAAGGAGGTCCAGCGCTCAATCGAAGACTACTAATCAAAGCCTGATCGAAGAGTGCCAAATGCCCAATCGAAGACTGGTGAACCAAAACCTGATCGAAGAGTGCCAAATGCCCAATCAAATAGTGGTGAACCAAGCCTGATCGAAGGATTTTGGATGCCCAATCGAATACTTTTCCCAGATGCCAATCGAAATACACTTTGTTCATCTTCAAAAAAACTTTATTTTTCTTATGCAAGGGTTTTTGACCAACCATGTAAGGGAAGACCTTTGAAAACATGAGAGGGCAAATTTTGGGGTACAACAATCATCAATGACAAAGGTATTCAGGTAGACCCCGAAAAGGTAAAGGCCATACAAGAGATGCCGGCTCCCCATAGTGAGAAGAAAGTTAGGGGCTTCTTGGGACGCCTGAACTATATCGCCAGGTTCATTTCACATATGACTGCTACTTGTGAGCCCATCTTCAAGCTTATGAAGAAAGATCAAGTGGTAAAGTGGAGTGATGAATGCCATATTTCTTTCGAAAGGATTAAAGAATACCTTTAAGAACCACCAATTTTGATTCCTCCGGTTGAAGGAAGACCTTTGATATTGTACTTAATAGTGCTAGACAATTCAATGGGGTGTGTGCTGGGGCAGCATGACGAGTTTGGTCGAAAAGAGCATGCAATATACTACCTTAGCAAAAAGTTTACCGACTGTGAGATAAGATACTCACTGCTCGAGAAAACTTGTTGCGCTTTGGAATGGGTTGCTCTCCAACTAAGACAGTATATGTTGACCCACACCACTCTGTTGATATCTAACATGGATCTAATCAAATACATCTTCGAGAAGCCCGCGCTCTCCAGAAGAATAGCGAAATAGCAGATGATCTTAACTAAATACAATATACAATATACAACCCAGAAAGCAATCAAGGTAAGTGTATTGGCTGATCATTTGGCTCATCAGGCTGTGGATGACTACCAGTCCATGAATTTTGAGTTCCCGAGCGAGAATATTATGCTGGTGACTGACTCTGAAGAACCTGGACCGGATGAAGGACCTGAATAAGGATCCCGGTGGACTATGGTTTTTGATGGAGCTTCGAACGCACTCGGTAATGGCATTGGCGCTATAATCATATCTCCTGAGGGCTGTCGTACTCCTTTCACTGCCCGACTATGTTTCAACTGCACTAACAATATGGCGAAGTATAAAGCTTACGTCACGGGTCTCAAAGCTGCTATCGATCTCAGGATCAAGTTTTTAAATGTCTTTGGGGATTCAGCCTTGGTGATAAGCTAGATCAAAGGAGAATGGGATACGAAGCATCCGAATCTCATCCCGTACAAAGAGCACGTGTTGAAATTGCTCCCACATTTTGAGGAGGTAACCTTTGAACATTTCCCACGAGAGGAGAATCAGTTGGCGGACGCGTTAGCTACCATGTCTTCTATGTTTAAAGTCAGGTGAGACAACGAAGCTCCCCGAATCACCATTGAGAGGTTGGATGAACCAGTGCACTGCTGTAAGATTGATACTGAAGGAGTAGCAGATAAACCCTGGTTTCACGAAGTAAAAAGGTATCTCGAGACGCAAGAGTATCCTGAGGGGGAATCTGTCAACGATAAGAAGTTTTTGAGAAGGTTCGCTGCAAAATTCTTCCTCATTAGTGGAATCCTCTACAAGCGCAACCATGACTCTACCTTACTGCGGTGTGTAGACAAGAGAGAAGCAAAGAGGATTATGACAGATTTACATGAAGGTACTTTCGGAACCTATTCAAGTGGACATACCATGGCTAAGAAGATCCTACGAGCAGGATACTACTGGTCCACTTTGGAAGCAGATTGTTATCAGCACTCCCGAACTTGTCATAAATGCTAAATCTATGTTGATAAGGTGCATGTGCCTTCGGTTCCTTTGAACGTCTTGACAGCTCCTTGGCCCTTTTAAATGTGGGGCATTGATATGATCAGAGAAATCAGACCTACTGCTTCCAATGAACATCGCTTTATCCTGGTGGCCATTGGTTACTTCATAAAATGGGTTGAGGCGGCCTCTTTTTCTATTGTGATCAAGAATGTTATGGTGCGGTTCATCAAGCATAACTTGATCTGTCGATATGGTGTGCCAAAGAGAATCATCACTGACAATGGTATGAATCACAATAACACGATGATCATCGAGCTCTGTAAACAATTCAAGATACAACATCATAACTCTTCTCCCTACCGGCCGAAGATGAATGGTGTTGTTGAAGCAGCTAACAAGAACATCAAGAAGATTATACAGAAGATGACGATGACATACAAAGACTGGCATGAGATATTACCATTCGCTCTTCATGGGTACTGTTATACCCCAAAATTTGCCCTCCCATATTCCTCAAGATATGTCAAGAATCACCTCCAAATGGTTCAAAATGGCTCAAGGGTTGGACAGTCAAACCACCTCCTAAGACAGCTGAAATTAGGGTTTTGGTTCTTTCAAGGAAGTTGGGGTTCTCAATGGTTCAATCAAGTCTCATAGGCCTATACACATTACATGCCAAGTTTCAAGACTCACAGTGCCAATTTGCACAGTCAAAAGCTCCCTTTGACCTACAGTCAACTGCAAGGGCAAAATGGTCATTTTGCAGTCAAAAGTCATAATTTTTGGTAAACATCTCATTTTGAGTTCACAATCATCATTTGATCAAGTCTTGATCATGATTCATCAAGGATAGCTCAAAAGATCATCAAGATGCAAAAGTTACTATTTTTGGACAACAGAAAAGTCAACTGTATCTTGACCAGGGCATAACTCTTTCATGTTTTGTCAGAAAAATTCCATCCAAAGCTCATTTTGAAGAGGATGCAATTTCCTATAATCCATCTTCTCACTCCAAGATCAAGAAATGCTCTCACAAGAAGTTACCAATTTTTACATTATAGGTCAATTTCAAAAGTCAACAAAAGTACACTTTGAGTCAAAGGCCATAACTTGAGATTGGTAAATCCAAATGACATGGGACCAAAGGCATTGGTTAGAGGACTTCAAGAGCTTTCCAAAATGTCCAAGAACATGGTCATATGATCAAATTTGAGCAAGTTGTGCATTGGAGAAGTTGGGAAATTTTCATGAATTTGCAAAAGTCAACTTTGCTCAAAACACCTTCTTTTTGCTAATGGGCCTCAAATCTCTTCTTGAAACTTTACCTATGACCTATGCACGACCCATCAAGATTAATTGGATTTATTTTCTTATTTTTATTGATTAATTGGATTTTTAATTAATATTAATCCATTTAATTAATTTAAATCATAAGAAAATATAAGATTTGTTTTTTAAATCAATTTGTGAAGCAAATATGATCAAAACATGCTGGCAAATTCATGCACAAGTCAAAGATACAAAAAATCCCAATTTGGCAACATTGTTCAATCATGAAAAATCAAGAATATTTAATTTTCAATCAAAGATTTAAACATCAATGCACATGGATTGGATCCAAAACTTTGACCTAATTTGTTTCCCTTATATACAAGCAAGCAAACCCTGACCTAGTGGACGATTGAAAGCTGCAGAAACGGCCATAGCAAATTCAAGAATTTCCAAGAAAAGTGAAAACCTGTTCTTGCATTCCAGGCCAATTCAAGGCGTTTTGATCATCCAAATACATTGCAGGAGGTTCCAGGAACATTTTACAATTGAATTCACACCCCAAAGCTCAAAGAATCGTCACACACAGTCCCACGGTTTGCACTTTTGATTCATACTCGTATCTCTTAATTCATGCTCATTTAACATGTTTGTGTGATGGTTTTGCATTGCTAGAGATCATACAAAGCTGATGGAATGGTTTAATTGAATTATAATGCCCTGAATCGAGATATGCCATGACTGAATCTCTAGGGTTTCCAAGCTTTAAATTAGGGCTTTCTGAACCAGGGAAAATTGGGACCAGTGAGACACATGGTTGAGATCGTGAGACCAAGACGATCAAGACCCACACCTCGCGAAACATTTATATGTACTGTGGTTCTATTCGCTATTTTTCCTTGCAGGAAATAGTGGGGGTTAAAAACCCCCGCTATTTGATATTATTTATGCAGGACAAACGAAGAAGACGATGAGGTGGTGATACCTGGTTGGCTAATTTAAAAAAGGCGCGCGTTATTTTTTGTTTTACAGCATAATATTTGTTTTTGTATATAATATTCATTATCTATTCCTTTAACAAAAGCGCGTTACAGTTCAGCTGGCAAAGACATTGAAGCAATGAGCATTGGGACCTGGGTTCGAATCCCAGGTCCCCCAAAACATTTATTCTATTTTGCTTCATATATTCACATGCAGATTTCAAAAGGGATGCCTACCATATGCTTCAAACCTCAACACGCCAGGTGTCTCCAAGCCTAGATCCAGTGGCCAAAGCTGAAGGACTACCATAGTCCCTGGTCAACACACGCGTGGATAATCTCAAAGGTCAAACAGGCTAATGCATAGTGGGCCTTCAGAATTGCTCTTGTCACTCCAGAATTGGGCCCAACACCCCCCTTCAAGTTTATTTCTTTTCTTTTTTATTTCTTTCTTTAATTATTTTTTATAATTATTATTTTCACTAACAAATTAATATTTATTTTCCTAATAAAATTCAGAAAACACAAAAATATAATATTTTTATTTATTAATTTTAATTAGTTATTTTGTAAATAAATATTAACATAATTTAGTTTTAATTAGGTTAATTTTAATATTTTTTTGCAATAAATAAAAATTAATATAGAATTAGGGTTTTTGATAACTTCTAATCATTTTTTTTATTTCCTTGAAACATTAAAAAACCAAAAATATTTCTTTTTATTAATTAATCAGTTTAGGTTTAATTTAATTAAATGCAAAATAACGAAAAATCTCCTTCTTTCTCAAAAAGGGTTAAAGCCCTAAAAAACTCTCCGATCTAATTTTTCCCGCGCGTGTGATTATTCTTGATTCATATTTTATCATATAATTGTATTTGCTCCGAGGATGTAATAGCTTTAATTAGGACCTTTTTTATCGCTTTTATTTAATTTCCCGCAATTTACTTTTCAAGGGTTTATTTTTGGCGATGTAAATACCCGACGCCTTGTAATAGTTTAGTTTTATTTTCCGCAACTATTAACTGCTAGATGTATGCTAAATAGGCTATGCATGACAAGATCTCTCTTAAAATAAAATCAATCGTAGCTCACCATAACATGTACAAAGATAACATAACTGAAACCTGACACACTCGCACATGCCACTCCTAGGTTACGCCTCACTTGGTTGCCTCGACGTGGTCATTGAGTATAGGGTGTTTTAGAGGTCGCCCTCCTGTCTAAAGATCAAAGTTGCCTCGAAACGGTTGCCTCGATAAAAAATGATCTAAGGCATTAGGGTTACCGCTAAGGCGTCCTACCATTGCTTTAGTGGCCATATGTCCCATAATCGAATTGACCCGAAAACTCCAACGACGGTGCTACCTACTTCTCAATAGTGGGATAGTACTGTCTAAAGGACATTTACACAGCTTAATTTCTTTTGAGTAGGTAGAGGTTCTTAGATACTTGCTCTTTCAAAACAAAAATACTTTTCGCACCTACACTTTTCAAACAAAAGTTTTCAAACAAACACTTCATACACTCTTGAGGACATATACAAGAGTTAAATCGAAGTTTTCAAACAAACTTTTTCAAAACCCACAAACACAAGAAAAGCAAAACTTTTTGAAAACATAGTGAGCAAGTACCTAAGAGCCCGTGGATAACCACAGATAGAAAGGGTGCTAACACCTTCCCTTTCTATAATCTACCTCCCGAACCCGAGAAACATCTCGAAAAGGAATTTTGCTGTGCTTTTGTCCTTTCCTTGTTGGAGAAAATAAAAGACGGTGGCGACTCTTGCTTACCGCGACATTTTGCGAAACGCAAACGCGAACCAGCATTCCAAAAAAGTCAGTTTTATTTCCACCGATAACAGAACTAGCGACTTTACTGGGGACATAAGTGAGGTGTACCTTAGGATAAGATCACTTATGTTTTCAATTGTATGCTCTGTATGCTTTAATTTTGTGGGCTTGTATCAGAGTTTTATAGATCCTAACCCGGATCTGGGGATACCCTTTAGGTAAGTAGCAATAAACTGTGAGGGACCTGTCCGGCGTAGACCGACACGGGTGAAGCAGTAGCTACGTTGGTGTGACACCTTGGTCTGTACCGATATCCCTTTGTGTTGGAACGAGGAGAATATGGGTCTTCTGAGGAGTCGTTAAGCACCAACTGACCTTAGCACCTTAAATTGACCAACTTGGCCATAGAACAGTAGCAGTATGCTACACTCATTGAGGCTAAACTCTCGCGATGGTTCCGACCGCAAGTAAAGGTTGCCAAATTGGAATTATGACCGATTGAGGGTAGTCAGTGATATTGAGATCCTCTAGAACCCGGTTACTATTTTTAGGACAGGTCTTAACCAACTGAAACTGAAAGAGGGTAATGCCTAAACTCCATGCCAGCCTGAAATCTAAGGGCTCTCAGTGTGACTTGTGTGCCTTCAAACTTGAACTACTTGCACATGCTTGTTATCTGACAACATGAGTTCCTTGCAGGTTTTGTTTACAGTCCTTATCCAACAATTTGGATTAATTGTAGGGCTTATTTACATCACCTCACACGCATAGCATACACATCATAACATCATACCATAGAATTTCCTTAACCATTTCAAGGATCTCAAGGGTTTGTGATGCAGGTCATGATGAACCAGACGTCAAACAAGGGGAAAAGGGGATTTATTTTCCTCTAGCCAAGGTTGTCTAGAAATCAAAACACGATAACTTGAGTCAGGGGCTATGACCCACCCGATATGGTGAGCCTGACTCTTGAAGAAGGACTCTCAGCAACATGAAGTTCCTTCAATCAAGCCGCAAAATTCAAATTCTAATAAGTCTCTCTGTCTACCCCACGAGATCCTTGAAAACATTGCATGCATATATCATTCATCATATGCATAACAGGTACCCTTCTTACAGGTCACTTATCTTCTTCGATGTTTATTTCAGCAATCATCATGTCTACTGAACCTTCCACTGAACAAGCTATCAAGGCCCTCTAGGCCCAGAATGCCCAGTTCCAAGAGTTGTTTATGAGCCTAGCCCATGGTCAACAGGATTTGAAGACTCTGATTCTGAAGGAGAGGAAGAAGAAGAAGAGGACCGTCTTGTTCAACACTGGACGCAGATTTGGCAATGGACTGCAGAATGAGGTTAATCTAACCACTTCTTCTGTAGGGAAAGACAACCCACAAGAAAGAAGGGTTCCTAGTCCCGTGGTCTCCGACAACGATACAGATTATGATGAGGAACAGTACCCTCCTGCTGAGGATAAGTACAAACAGCTGGAAGACCGTTTGAGCGCTATGGAAATACAGAAGGTACCCGGTCTGGACTTCGAAGATCTAGGTCTATCCTTTGGGGTGGTGATTCCCCATAAGTTTAAGGCACCTGCCTTTGCCAAGTATGAAGAAGTTTCCTGCCCAAAGCTGCACCTCCGGTCGTATGTAAGGAAGATCCAGCCTTACACAGCGGATAAGAATTTGTGGATCCATTTCTTTCAGGACAGTCTTTCAGGGACTCAACTTGAGTGGTTCTATCAGCTGGATGGAGCCAGTATCCGTAACTGGGAGGATTTGGCTACTGCGTTCTATAAGCAGTATCAATATAATTCCGACCTTGCTCCTACGCGTACCCAACTCCAGGGTATGTCAATAGGGACGGGTGAAGGATTTAAGGAATATGCTCAGAAATGGAGAGACCTTGCTGGAAGGGTGAAGCCACCTTTAACTGATTGTGAACTTGTCGATATGTTTCTGGGGACCCTATCTGGTCCATTCTTTAATCATCTGATTGGCAACTCTTCAGTCGGGTTTACAGACCTTATCTTGACTGGGGAGAGAATTGAAGCTGGCATCAAAAGTGGGAAGATTCAAGAAGCTACACCTTTTGATGCTCATAAAAAGCCTTACAGTGGGAAGAAAGAGTCAAATGCTGTGTATAATCAAAAGAGTCATCGTGACCAACACGTAGGGGCAGTCTTGATCTCTGGTTCTACGTCACACCGACAACAGCAAAAGGGAAATCAACGAAGGCTGGACGAGCCTAAGAGACAGTTCACCAACATCCACATGCCGTTGTCACAAGCATTGCAGCACATGATGAAGATGAATCTGATTAAGGTGATAAACCCTCCTTCGAACCCTAAGACTTCTTCTCCTAACTATAACCCAGATGCAAGGTGCGCTTATCACTCCGATAGCCCGGGGCATGATACTGACGATTGTTGGGCGCTGAAATACAAGATTCAGAATATGATTGATGCTAAGGAGATCGAATTCGAGCCTTCTGAGACTCCCAATGTGACCACTGCTCCCTTGCCAAAACATGGCTAGGATTGAGAGACTTTTGTTCATTTAAATTCTGAAATTGTATTTTTCTTTGCTTATTCGAACAATTATCATGTCAAACTCTCTTATTTCATTAATGCATCACACGTGTCTGTTTTGAATTAATTGTTTTCACTATGCTTAAAATTGCTTTCATTTTTTGATGTTCAACTCTCGATAAAAAAATTCTAAGCCTTTTGAGGGAGGATGACGAAAATGATACCATGATCTTTACAGTATGCTTTTGAATAGACCCCGCTGACGATGTACAGACATTGTTTCAAATCCTAAACAGTAGAGTTATAAGGAAGATAATCCCTAGTCAACCCCTTTGAGCCAAGGAAGTTGGAGTTTTTCTTTTCACAAATTAAAACCCTTAATTATAACCTGGGGCAGGGTAGTTTTCTCAGTTGATCTAGGTGCACAAAGAATGGCATCAAAGAAGTCCTTCCGAGACAAAAAGGCAGTGATGGTTCCGTATAATCATAAGGACAAGCAGTCATTATCTCTCAAAATAAAAGCCCATTAAGTCAAAACCTATGAAGGAGACTTACAAAAACTGGGGCATCCCGCTGACTGTAATCACAAGAGAAACAGTTCAGGCAAAAAAAAAATAGGGATAATAAAAAGGGAAGAGATCCTGCAAACTCTCAACAAAATGACTGCCTGGTCAAAATAAAACTTTCAGTATCCGAACCATCACCGGAATATCAGAGAAAAGACTCAAACAAGATCTAACGCATGATTAGCTGAGTTTAGGATCGAAGAACATCACGAAGAATGGGTAGGTACAAATAAAATTTGAGCCTTTATCCTTTGTTTCTTAAACCGTGAACCAGGCCACGTTATAACCCTTAAAAGTCCTAGCTGAAGCATGGGTTGGTTCGAAAGCATACTGTTACAAAAGGTATCCTGACTCCTGTAGGGCTTGTTGTAAAATCCTGAGTTGACATCACATTTTACAAAAATTCACTT
This sequence comes from Vicia faba, assembly GCA_948472305.1. Lineage (NCBI taxonomy): Eukaryota > Viridiplantae > Streptophyta > Magnoliopsida > Fabales > Fabaceae > Vicia > Vicia faba. The sequence goes on from OX451735.1 coordinate 296,519,684, forward strand.
GTTTTTATTGAAAACTGCATTTTCAAAAAAAAAAACTTCAAGACAGACATAAGCTTTGCATTCTTAAAATAACATTGTTTGCATATGGCTATTTGTTCAAACAGCAGAGAAATTCGCACGACAAATATCTAGTGAACAAAAAGACCTTCTCAATGAAAAGAGTCACCTCAAATGGAAAAAACATTTCCAACCAAGGGACAGACATAACCATTGTCCATCACCTGGGGCAGTCAAGTCTAGGTTCAATGAATCTCTCAAGATGCCAAATAGCAAAGGGCAAATCTCCGCCTGAGTCACTTGGGGCATTGGACATGAATTCCAGCAACGAATCTTGCATGATCAAATGAAGATCTTCTGGTAGTACGACAATACTACATTACTGACAGTGACAACCTCCATACATCCTGAGAGCATGGGCATAGTCAGAAAATACCACGCATAATCAAAGACCCGCTAGGTTGACTGGCCTAGGCAAAAATAAGGGCTTCCCGGCGAACCAAAAGGGTTCGGGCAAAAATAAGGGATGAAAATGAAAAATCGGTACACTCGGCAAGTCAAAAACCTGAAAAGGTGGCTTGGGCAAAAAAGGGTATCCCAATGGACTGAAAACCCGAAAGGGCGGTCCAGGCAAAAATTAGGGATCAAAGCATACAACTATGTCCCGTCATCTCGTCACTTGCCTACCAGAAGAAGATTTGTCAATCGGCAGTTATCAAGCACCTCATAGGCCTTCTTCTCCCGCAGAAACTGGGGCAATAAGAATTGTCCGAATTGTACAAGATGCTATGTCCTCCAGGTACAAGGTAGATTCAGTTGAAGAGTATGACCAAGATACCTTCACTCCCCGCAGAGTAAGACAGTAATGGAAGCTCTCCTCACTGAGACTTGCAACTACGGAGGAATCAACAATACTCTCCCCCAAGCAGAGTTAGTCTATCATCAGCCCTCAAAAGGTTGGGTATCCCCAGTAGATCTTAATATTCCCCAGCGGAGTATACAGATATTCCTCAGCAAGCATCCCCGGCAGTCTTAATATTCCTCAACGAAATATAAGAATATTCCCCGGCGGAATACAAGATACCCCCAGTGGAACCATTTCCCAGCGCAGTCTAAAAAAGCTTCCCCACCAGAGTTGAATCATCTTCCCCAGTAGATTCTGGAAGCTTATCCCCTGCATCTCCTCAGCCAAATTCAGAGGTCATCCCCACAAGAGTCTAATTGGGTTATCCTCGGCAAGTTGCAACGGAAAGATCATCCCCAGCGAAGTTCTTTCTATCCCCAGCAGATTTCATCATCAAAATCCCCAACAGAGCTTATCAACGGAGTCCCCAGCGGAGTTATCGTTAAAATCTCAGCGAAGTACCTCTTCCCCACAGAGTAATTCCCTGCAGAGTAATCTCTTCACCAGGTTTATTCCCCAATGGAGTCATCTTCTCCTACAGGTTTATTCCTGCGATCATCTTCGTGCATCATCCCTAGTGGAAACGAAGAATTCAACCAGACTCTTCAATATCAGCCCAGGATTTAACTAACTCCCCGACATTTGTCAAGGATTTATTTTCCCAGACAAAAATACATTCATAAACATATCACATTTCACATCTCCTATTTACATACATGATAAAGTGCATACGACACGACCTCATTTATTCTGGAGAACATCATGACATCATGCATCTCATGCATCATGACATTGCATACAACTAATGTTTTGCCTTTTCAGGAAAAGTTTAATCGAAAGATGGCTACCATCAACCTTTCCAAGTCCCAGATTAATACCTGTAGCAAGCCAGGAAAAGCATTTGTGGACGACTAATTCCAGATTAATACCTGTAACAAGCCAGAAAAATTCTGTGGACGGCTGATCGTAGGTTAATACCTGAAACCAGACAGGACAATTATCTACTTGACAATCATGAAGCAACCCTACACCGGTTCCTTCTCATTTCCAAGATGAAGTTTTACACGGACTCATCATCAGGCAACCCTACACCGGTTCCTTCTCAACTTCAGATGTAGTTTTACACAGACTCATCATCAGGAAACCCTACACCGGTTCCTTCTCAATTTCAGATGAAGTTTCACACGGACTCATCATCAAGAAACCCTACACCGGTTCCTTCTCTTTCAGATGAAGTTTTACACGGACTCATCATCAAAGTAACCCTACACAGGTTCCTCCTCCCTTCCAAGACGAAGTTTTACACGGACTCGTCCTCAGGCAACCCTACACCGGTTCCTCCTCAGTTCGAAGACGAAGTTTTACACGGACTTATCACAAAGTAACTTTACTCAGTTTCCTCCAGAAGTTTTACACGGACTTATCACCTTACTCAGGTTCCCCCAGAAGTTTTATACGGACTTATCACCTTACCCAGGTTCCTCCAGAAGTTTCACACGAACTTATCTCACAATAACCTCACCCCGGTTCCTCCAGAAGTTTCACACGAACTTATCTCACAATAACCTCACCCTGGCTCATCCTGAAGTTTCACACGAACTTATCTCACAGTAACCTTACCCCGGTTTATCCTGAAGTTTCACACTAACTTATCCCAAAGTAACCTTACCCAGGTTCCTCCAGAAGTTTCACACAAACTTATCCCGAAACAACCCTACACCGGTTCCTTCTCAACTCCAGATGAAGTTTCACACGGACTCATCATCAGGCAACCCTACACAGGTTTCCTTCCTTCCAAGATGCAGTTTCACACGGACTCATCATCAGTCAACCCTACACAGGTTTCCTTCCTTCCAAAACGTAGTTTTACACGTACTCGTCATCAAGAAACACTACACAGGTTCTCTCTTTCCAAAGATGCAGTTTTACACGGACTCGTCATCAAGAAACCCTACACAGGTTCTCTCTTTCCGAAGATGCAGTTTCACACAGACTCATCATCAGTCAACCCTACACAGGTTTCCTTCCTTCCAAGATGTAGTTTCACACAGACTCATCATCAGTCAACCCTACACAGGTTTCCTTCCTTCCAAAATGCGGTTTTACACAGACTCATCATCAGGCAACCCTACACAGGTTCCTTCTTTCAACTTACAGGATCACAATTCAACAAACAATCTCCAGATGGCATATGTAAACCAACAATCTCCAAATGGCATCTGTAAGCCCATTCCCGACATCACATTGCTGATACTACACCATGCGAGTGCAAATTTCTGGGCACTTTAGTGTTCAATCATCTTCCACCTTCGGATCACGAAAGGCACACAAGCCAATCTACATCCTCAGGTTTAAGAAGATTGTACAGGGGCAACTGTTATACCCCAAAATTTACCCTCCCATATTCCTCAAGATATGTCAAGAATCACCTCCAAATGGTTCAAAATGGCTCAAGGATTGGACAGTCAAACCACCTCCTAAGACAACTGAAATTAGGGTTTTGGTTCTTTCAAGGAAGTTGGGGTTCTCAATGGTTCAATCAAGTCTCATAGGTCTATACACATTACATGCCAAGTTTCAAGACTCATAGTGCCAATTTGCACAGTCAAAAGCTCCCTTTGACCTACAGTCAACTGCAAGGGCAAAATGGTCATTTTGCAGTCAAAAGTCAGAATTTTTGGTCAACATCTAATTTTGAGTTCACAATCATCATTTGATCAAGTCTTGATCATGATTCATCAAGGATAGCTCAAAAGATCATCAAGATGCAAAAGTTACTATTTTTGGACAACATAAAAGTCAACTGTATCTTGACCAGGGCATAACTCTTTCATGGTTTGTCAGAAAAATTCCATCCAAAGCTCATTTTGAAGAGGATGCAATTTCCTACAATCCATCTTCACACTCCAAGATCAAGAAATGCTCTCACAAGAAGTTACCAATTTTTACATTATAGGTCAATTTCAAAAGTCAACAAAAGTACACTTTAAGTCAAAGGCCATAACTTGAGATTGGTAAATCCAAATGACATGGGACCAAAGAAATTCGTTAGAGGACTTCAAGAGCTTTCCAAAATGTCCAAGAACATGGTCATATGATCAAATTTGAGCAAGTTGTGCATTGGAGAAGTTGGGAAATTTTCATGAATTTGCAAAAGTCAACTTTGCTCAAAACACCTTCTTTTTGCTAATGGGCCTCAAATCTCTTCTTGAAACTTCACCTATGACCTATGCATGACCCATCAAGATTAATTGGATTTATTTTCTTATTTTTATTGATTAATTGGATTTTTAATTAATATTAATCCATTTAATTAATTTAAATCATAAGAAAATAGAAGATTTGTTTTTTAAATCAATTTGTGAAGCAAATATGATCAAAACATGATGGCAAATTCGTGCACAAGTCAAAGATACAAAAAATCCCAATTTGGCAACATTGTTCAATCATGAAAAATCAAGAATATTTGATTTTCAATCAAAGATTTAAACATCAATGCACATGGATTGGATCCAAAACTTTGACCTAATTTGTTTCCCTTATATGCAAGCAAGCAAACCCTGACCTAGTGGACGATTGAAAGCTGCAGAAACGGCCATAGAAAATTCAAGAATTTCCAAGAAAAGTGCAAACTTGTTCTTGCATTCCAGGCGAATTCAAGGCGTTTTGATCATCCAAATACATTGCAGGAGGTTCCAGGAACGTTTTGCAATTGAATTCACACCCCAAAGCTCAAAGAATCGTCACACACAGTCCCACAGTTTACACTTTTGATTCATACTCGTATCTCTTAATTCATGCTCATTTAACATGTTTGTGTGATGGTTTTGCATTGCTAGAGATCATACAAAGCTGATGGAATGGTTTAATTGAATTATAATGCCCTGAATCGAGATATGCCATGACTGAATCTCTAGGGTTTCCAAGCTTTAAATTAGGGCTTTCTGAACCAGGGAAATTGGGACCAGTGAGACACATGGTTGAGATCGTGAGACCAAGACGATCAAGACCCACACCTCGCGAAACATTTATATGTACTGTGGTTCTATTCGCTATTTTTCCTTGCAGGAAATAGTGGGGGTTAAAAACCCCTGCTATTTGATATTATTTATGCAGGACAAACAAAGAAGACGATGAGGTGGTGATACCTGGTTGGCTAATTTAAAAAAGGCGCGCGTTATTTTTTGTTTTACAGCATAATATTTGTTTTTGTATATAATATTCATTATCTATTCCTTTAACAAAAGCGCGTTACAGTTCAGCTGGCAAAGGCATTGAAGCAATGAGCATTGGGACCTGGGTTCGAATCCCAGGTCCCCCAAAACATTTATTCTATTTTGCTTCATATATTCACATGCAGATTTCAAAAGGGATGCCTACCATATGCTTCAAACCTCAACACGCCAGGTGTCTCCAAGCCTAGATCCAGTGGCCAAAGCTGAAGGACTACCATAGTCCCTGGTCAACACACGCGTGGATAATCTCAAAGGTCAAACAGGCTAATGCATAGTGGGCCTTCAGAATTGCTCTTGTCACTCCAGAATTGGGCCCAACACCCCCCTTCAAGTTTATTTCTTTTCTTTTTTATTTCTTTCTTTAATTATTTTTTATAATTATTATTTTCACTAACAAATTAATATTTATTTTCCTAATAAAATTCAGAAAACACAAAAATATAATATTTTTATTTATTAATTTTAATTAGTTATTTTGTAAATAAATATTAACATAATTTAGTTTTAATTAGGTTAATTTTAATATTTTTTGCAATAAATAAAAATTAATATAGAATTAGGGTTTTTGATAACTTCTAATCATTTTATTTTTTTATTTATTTCCTTGAAACATTAAAAAACCAAAAATATTTCTTTTTATTAATTAATTAGTCTAGGTTTAATTTAATTAAATGCAAAATAACGAAAAATCTCCTTCTTTCTTAAAAAGGGTTAAAGCCCTAAAAAACTCTCCGATCTAATTTTTCTCGCGTGTGTGATTATTCTTGATTCATATTTTATCATATAATTGTATTTGCTCCGAGGATGTAATAACTTTATAGGACCTTTTTTATCGCTTTTATTTAATTTCCCGCAATTTACTTTTCAAGGGTTTGTTTTTGGCGATGTAAATACCCGACGCCTTGTAATAGTTTAGTTTTATTTTCCGCAACTATTAACTGCTAGATGTATGCTAAATAGGCTATGCATGACAAGATCTCTCTTAAAATAAAATCAATCGTAGCTCACCATAACATGTACAAAGATAACATAACTGAAACCTGACACACTCGCACATGCCACTCCTAGGGTACGCCTCACTTGGTTGCCTCGACGTGGTCATTGATTATAGGGTGTTTTAGAGGCCGCCCTCCTGTCTAAAGATCAAAGTTGCCTCGAAACGGTTGCCTCGATAAAAAATGATCTAAGGCATTAGGGTTACCGCTAAGGCATCCTACCATTGCTTTAGTGGCCATATGTCCCATAATCGAATTGACCCGAAAACTCTAACGACGGTGCTACCTACTTCTCAATAGTGGGATAGTACTGTCTAAAGGATATTTACACAGCTTAATTTCTTTTGAGTAGGTAGAGGTTCTTAGATACTTGCTCTTTCAAAACAAAAATTCTTTTCGCACCTACACTTTTCAAACAAAAGTTTTCAAACAAACACTTCATACACTCTTGAGGACAGATACAAGAGTTAAATCGAAGTTTTCAAACAAACTTTTTCAAAACCCGCAAACACAAGAAAAACAAAACTTTTTGAAAACATAGTGAGCAAGTACCTAAGAGCCCGTGGATAACCACGGATAGAAAGGGTGCTAACACCTTCCCTTTCTATAATCTACCTCCTGAACCCGAGAAACATCTCGAAAAGGAATTTTGCTGTGCTTTTGTCCTTTCCTTATTGGAGAAAATAAAAGACGGTGGCGACTCTTGCTTACCGCGATATTTTGCGAAACGCAAACGCGAACCAGCATTCCAAAACAGTTAGTTCTATTTCCACCGATAACAGGTACCGTACCTCAGAACAGACGTCAACATGGACAACACCCTACTCTCTGGTATATGGCATGGAGGCAGTCCTACCCATTGAGGTCCAGAATCCTTCTTTAAGGATTATGAAGGATACAGGTTTGAACGAAGACGACTGGATCCAGACTCGACTTGACCAACTGAATTTGATCAATGAGAAGAGACTTACTGCTGTCTGTCATGGTCAAACGTATCAAAAGCAAATGATCAAGGCTTTTAACAAAAAAGTCAGACGCCAAGAGTATCAAGTCGGGGATCTAGTGATCAAGCGCATCATACTGCCGCAAGGTGATCCCAGGGGAAAATGGACTCCCACATACGAAGGTCCATTTGTGATTAAAAATGTTTTCTCAGGTGGAGCCATGATTCTAACCACCATGGACGGTGACGACCTTCCTCACCCTGTCAACGCGGACATAGTGAGAAGATACTATGCATGATAAAAGACCCGCTAGGCTGACTGGCCTAGGAAAAAATAAGGGCTTCCCGGCGAACCAAAAGGGTTCGGGCAAAAATAAGGGATGAAAATGAAAAAATCTTTACACTTGGCAAGTCGAAAACCTGAAAAGCCGACTTGGGAAAAAAGGGGTATCCTGATGGACTGAAAACCCGAAAGGGAAGTCCAGGAAAAAGTTAGGGATGTAAAGCGTATCACTAAGTCCCATTAGACCACCTTGCGACCAGACCTCAGTATCAACTGTCAAGCTTGAAAGGCACCGATCAATCTAATCAGCTTCGAACAAGTAGCAAAGTGATGAGACGCTCGAAGACATAGCGACAATAGCAGACTTGGAACCCAATGGGATTGTTGCACATAGATGTTTTATTTTTGTTGTACATAATATTGTATAGCTTCAATTTTTTTACGGTGGCCTTCTCTTACTAGAGCGTCAGCTTCCTTGTACAAAAATGCCTGTTATAGACCAACTTCGAAAATTAATACAAATCATTTTTACAAGACTATTGGTTTTTTCTTTTTCTGTTTTGTTTTTCAAGAACGTCCAATGGTTTATTCTTGAAATATGCATTTGAATATGATTGCTGTTCACAAACATTTGCATAGGCAACATAAAGACGATTGCTCGTAACTTAAGAAACAGGGGCAAAAACTAAAAATGTCAAACCCGACAGTTACTCTGTCCAGCAGGTACCGGGGCAAAGACAACTTTGAAACACAATCATCAATGCATACGACCTCGTGACATCTACACTCCCCACAGAGTAAAGGGAATCAAAGCATTGATACCAGCTCCACCAAAATAGGAAGTACCTTCCCCAGCCAAATTTCATAATCGCAAGCGGGTCATAAAATTTGTCTCCCAAGAAGAGTTTATTTCCTTGAATGTAGAAACTTAACCCCTGGCAGAGTTTACCCCTCCAGTTACGGAAGTTCACTTTACAACAGAGTTATTCCCCTGCAGAGTTATTCTCAAACAAAGTCTCTCCCTGATAGAATATTCACAAACAGAAAGGAATAAATCCCCAACTTGGCCATCTTCGTTCACTGTCCCCGACGGAAGTAGAAGAACCGCAATACTTTACAACAGTTAGGAATGCTATACTCTCCAGCAGTAGTTAGGGATTTATTTTCCCAGACTCGGACATGTCATAATAGCATCTCATGCTCATACATCATGACATGTGCATACATATCACATACAACATAATCTCATTTATTTTGAGAATGTCATCTCACCATGCATTTCATGCATCGCATATAATTAACCCTGTTATCTTTTCAGGAAAGACAATTATCAACAATAATCCCAACAGTTATACAGGTCACATCTGCAGACAACTAATGGAAAGTCAGTTCCAAAAACCAAACGGGTCAACTAATCTGCATGATCAAATGAAGCAATCCTACTATCCAAGCTTTCATCTTGAAGTAACCCTACGACCCATGTTACTTCCTATAAGCCCTACTATCCAGGCTTTCATCTTGAAGTAACCCTACCATCCAGGTTCCTTCCCCATAGCCCTACTATCCAGGCTTTCATCTTGAAGTAACCCCACTATCCAGGCTTTCATCTTGAAGTAACCCTACGACCCAGGTTCCTTCCCATAAGCCATACTATCCAGGCTTTCATCTTGAAGTAACCCTACCATCCAGGTTCCTTCCCCATACCCCTACTATCTAGGCTTTCATCTTGAAGTAACCCTACTATCCAGGTTCCTTCCTGTAAGCCATACTATTCAGGCTTTCATCTTGAAGCAACCCTACGACCCAGGTTCCTTCCTATAAGCCCTACTATCCAGGCTTTCATCTTGAAGCAACCCTACCATCCAGGTTCCTTCCCCATAGCCCTACTATCCCGGCTTTCATTCCGAAGTAACACTACTATCCAGGTTCCTTCCCATAAGCCCTACTATCCAGGCTTTCATTCTTAAGTAACCCTACGACCTAGGTTCCTTCTCATAGCCCTACTATCCAGGCTTTCATTCCGAAGTAACCCTACAACCCAGGTTTCTTCTCATAGACCTACTATCTAGGCTTTCACTTCAAAGTAACCCTACTACCCATATTCCTTCTCGCATCCCTACTATCCAGGCTTTCATTTCGAAGTAACCCTACTACCTAGGTTCCTTCTTGCAACCTTACTATCCAGGATGTCATCCCGAAGTAACACTACTATCCAGGTTCCTTCTGAAAGCCCTACTATCCAGGCTGTCATTCTGAAGTAACCCTACTATCCAGGTTCCTTCCCATAATCCCTACTGTGATACGGTGGGAGAACTGACTTCGGTGTTTTGCATTTGATCGCAAATGTTACGGTTAGCAAGAGTCATCACCGACTTTTCTTTTATCCAAAAGGAAAGGTGAAAATGCACAGGAAATACCTTTGAGATTATTTCTTGAGTTTGGGGGGTAGATTATGAAAAGGGAAGGTATTATCACCCTTTTCATCCATGGTTTTCCATGGGTTCTTAGTTACTTTCTAGATCACTTACTTTTGTTTGAAATTGTGCTTCGTGTAGTTTTTGAAAGTATTTTTTCAAAGAGACCAATGTTTAGGAAAACTTTGTAATGATTCTCGTTCGTAAGAATGTATACAAAGATGTTGATCTTTTAAAAATGTTTTCAAGTTTATAAGATGTTTTGAAAGTGTAGGTGTTTGTTTTGAAAAATAGCAAGGATGTTTTGTTTTGAAAGTGAGCAAGTAACTAGGAACATTCTACCTACTCAAAAGTCGTACATGTTCATTTTCTATTTTCTTTGACATTGTTATCTTACCATTGATTTGTTAAGTAACCCTATCTTTGGATGTAAATGGGACGGGCATGGGTCATCGTATAACCATGATTAGCAATGTTGCAAGGTATCTTAGCATTTTTCCTTAGGGACTAAGATCATTTTGAAAAGGCAACATAGATAGCGTCATCGAGGGACTATGATCTGGTATTTTTGCTTGTTTTTGCTAAGATACCTCAGATGCATAATATGGCCATTTTTATAAGGCAGCCAAGTGGATTTTACCCTAGGGGTGCTTTGTGTGCAAGTGTATTAATTTTCATGCTTTGTTTAGCCTTTGATTAGGGTTTGCTACTGTGATATGGTGGTAGAACTGACTTGAGGGTTTTGCTTTTTATCGCAAATGTTGCGGTTAGCAAGAGTCACCACTGACTTTTCTTTTATCCAAAAGGAAAGGTGAAAAAGAACAGGAAAGACCTTTGAGATTGTTTCTTGGGTTCGGGGGGTAGATTATAAAAAGGGAAGGTATTAGCACCCTTTTTATCCATGGTTTTCCATGGGCTCTTAGTTACTTGCTAGATCACTTTCTTTTGTTTGAAATTGTGCTTTGTGTGGTTTTTGAAAGTATTTTGTAAATAGGCCATTGTTTAGGCAATCTTTGTAATGATTCTTGTTCATAAGAATGTATACAAAGATGTTTCATCTTTTGAAAATGTTTTCAAGTTTTGTAAGATGTTTTGAAAGTGTAAGTGTTTGCTTTTTTTGAAAATAGAAAAGATGTTTTGTTTGAAATGGAGTAAATAATTAGGAGCAATCTACCTACTCAAATATCTTTCTTGTTCATTTTCTTTTCCTTTGAAATTGTTGTTTTACCATTGATTTGGTAAGCAACCCTATCTTTGGATGTTAACGGGATGGGCATGAGTCATCGTATAACCATGATTAGAAATGTTGCAAGGTATATTAGCATTCTTTTTGAGGGACTAAGATCATTTGTAAGGCAACTTAGATAGCGTCATCGAGGGACTATGATCTTGTATTTGTTTGTTTTTGCTAAGATACCTTACATGCGTAATATGGCCATTTTGTATAAGGCAACCAAGTGGGATAACCCTAGGGGTGCTTGTGTGCAAGTGTGTTATTTTCATGCTTGATTTCGTCTTGAATTAGGTTTTTCAACTTGATTGATTTTATTCTTTCCATACAAACCCTAATTACTAGCATGTTATATAAAAGCGATAAATTGCGAAATTTAAAGTTACTATGCTATTACAACATTTGTGGGGGGGGGGGGGGGGTGTACAATTTATGAATGGGTATTGCAATAATATAAACCTAATTAATCTATTACAACCAAATTGAATATGTACAAATAATTGAAGAAATATATAAAGTACAAATGCAAGTGGAAAGAAATGATTTTTTTGTTTGAATTTTTATATGAAAGAGGTTTTAACCTAAACCTAATTATAGAAAAATAATTAAATCAAAATTAAATTATATTAAATTAATTAAGAAAAGAAATTAATTAAGAAAAGATTTTTGAATAAAACCCTAATTCTATTTAGTTGATTTAAAAGAAAATAAGTTTAAAGAAAAAGTATTTTTATATTTTTTTGCTTTGAAAATAATATATGGTGTTATAAAATATTTTTAGTCCTTTTTTATATTTAAATATATATATTTAAATAATTATAAAAGAAAATAAATAATAACTTAGTTTTAATTTAATTTACAAGATAATTAGTAAAGATAAATAAAGTATAATGAATAAAAATAATTTTTTGTGTGAGAAAAATATTTAAATTATGTCAAAACATAAATCTACTATCTTCATATTTTTTATGATTTTTTTAGTATTTTAGAAAATATATTTAAAAGAAAAATGAAAAAAATAAGTAAATAAAAATAAATGGGCCAGGGGGTGCCAAAATTAGGCAGGGAGGTGAGCTAGCAAATAAAAAAAACAATGCCAGGCCCAGAGGGCCCAGCGCCTGCAAATAAAACGTTAGAGGATCAGAAAATATGAAAAAAATACAAGAGGGGGGTTCACATTGGTTCGAACCCTCGCCCTTTAGGTTAGAAGTGACTTAGTACGCGCGCACTTGCCACTGGGGTGGCTGTTTCATCCAGTCATATAACCAAACCATAAATATATATTAGAAACTGCTTCCTGAAGACCACTTCATCTTCAACCTCGCGCCTAGCCATACCACCTGTATCTTCTTCATCTCTCCACAAAAATGGAAAGTTCAAACATGAAAGTTGTGATGTTTCTTCCCACGAATCCAACTATATAACTTATGTAAGCTAAAAGTCAAAGATGAAAACTAATTTTGCTGGCCCTAAATTGAAACCTAATTTTCTCAGAAATTTCAAATCCAAAATTCTCTATACACAGTCAATATAAATGGGAACTATGAACATGGTCAGCTTTAGAGCAAAGATATCTACATTTTGTCTTCACAAATCAGGATCAAAAGATGCTTTTATGAAGAGATAGAAGTTTGAAAAGTTACCCTTTGCAGCAGAATTCGTGAATGGAGTTTGAGCAACTTTTGAGATTTCCTGAGGATCTGTTTAGCTTGCCTAGACCTCCTTGAGTGTATTCCAACTCCTATTTTGCCTTGAAAGTTCCTGAATCTCTCTACTCAAGTCAACCTGCAAGCTTGATGTTTGAAAATGGTGGATGGTGATGGAGGAGTTACAGTCTTGAAACAGGGGCCTAGATTGCTTTGGTATGATGTATAGAAGGTGTTTGAATGATTGGTTTTCAAAACGCACGAGTGGAAATGAAGATGATGAATTTTGGTTCAAAACTGTATATCAATGGTGTTTTTGAGCAGATTTATGGTTTTTGAGTGTTTAAGATAGTTTCAGGGCACTAGCATTCGTGTGTCATCTTGCAAATAGTGTATGTACTTATAGGAAAAAAGTTTCGATGCTTGAAATAACTCAGAAATTGAAATCACATGTTATGGCTTGGTTACTTGTTTTTGAAGCAAAGTTGACAAACATGGTTTCAATGTGAAGTACAAGGGTTTGAAGGGTGGTTAGAAGGATGTAGATATGTTGCTTCTTGCTTTTAAATGCTTTTGAGTTAGAAACAACAATGTATGGGCTCAAGAAGAGTTGGCATTGTGATTAAAGTCACTTTTCCAAAATGGAAGTGGTGACTTTCTTCCCAAAATTGAAATGCAACTTGGATAATGGCTCAAACGCTTGGAAAATGGCTCTATCAGTTCTATAAACATTAAATTATTGAGTGATTAGCAAGTCTGAACCCTGAAAAGCAAGATTTGTACAACATGCTTGAAGATTAGATCAAGTGTTCTTCACAAAATGGCTTGTAATTCAAGTTTGAAAACCTTAACTTCTTTCCTTCGATTCTCCTTGCTCAAGAATGATCTCTAGGAGTTCTTGGACATTTTGGAAAGCTTGCAATGTTATCTTCAACTCACATTTGAATTTCTTTTGAAGATTCGCCTTGGAAATATGTGTAATATTGCCATGAAGTTAGATAAAAAATCTGCCTAACTAGGGTAAAATTTCACTAAGTCTTTTTTAGTTCATGAGCATGTATTCACAAAACTATAACTTGAAATCCAAGCACTTTTAGGAAAATTTGTGTGAAGAAAAGTTGTATATTTCATGGAGATCTACAACTTTCATGTTGGAAGTCTCTCTTGAATCATCTTGCATCATGGTGAAAATTTGGCTTAAAGTTATGAAAAAATAAGAAAATTTTCATACTTAGAAAAAATTCTAAGTTAAGAAATTTTAACATTTCAAGATGAAATCTTAAATTCTTGATTTCTTGATTTCTTGATGAACAAGTTTCATATTTTGACATGTTTTGATGAATCATGATCCTTGGCACTTGAATTTGACCAAATAGTCAAAGTTTGACTTTTTAGTATACAATTGACTTTTAATTAGTTGACTGCAAAATTCATCTGTCAATTCAAAGGATTTGCAATGTTTTGAATCATGTCATCAGGTAAAAATGATGCAATTGGAATATTGAGATCATGCCTTAAACCAATTGACCATTTTCTAGGTCAAAAATCAGAAATTGCCCTTTTCCAGTCAAAACCCTAATTTTGATCATTTTGCCCTTTTGGAGATTTGATCAAATTTCTTAAGGAATTATGGTACAAACTTGATCAAATGATACATATGAGTCTAAAATGTCGACGTGGATAAAAAATTATGAATTTTGACTGTAAATTGGCAATGGTTGACTTTTTCCCCAATATAGTTGATTTTTAGGTCAACTGTTCAATTGACTGATCAAAAGTGTGATCCAAGGCTTGAAACTTGACATGAGTGATCTTGGGGGTCCATAATGATCCATGAAAGTCATATTAAGCATTAATAGTTCAAAAATACTTGTTCAAACTCAAACCCTAATTTTGGTCATCAGTGCATAAGGAGGTGTCTTGAGCTGATCAAACCCTAGTGTAGTCTTGAGCCCAATGAGATCTTGTGAGAAAATTCTTGATAAGTGAGAGGGAAAATTTTGGGGGTAAAACAGATGCCCCTGTTCAATCTTCTTAAGCTTGAAGAGTTAGATTGGCGTGCTTCGCCAGTCGTGACTCGAAGGTGGAAGATGATTGGACACTAGAGTGCCCAGAAATTTGCACTCGGTGATGTGGGGGTTGAGGGAATGGGCTTAAAGATACCATTTGGAGAAGTGATAGAAAGATGTAGGAGATGGGATTAAAATATGCCATCCAAAAGTGATTGTTTGTATTGTAATTTGTAAGCCGAAAGAATGAGTATCAGAATGACATCCGTGTTTGGAGTGTATCTGAACTGTATCTGAAAGGTTGAATCTGAATGAGTATCAGGATGGAATCCGTGTCTAGAGCATATCTGAGCTGTATTTGGAAGAGGCTTTGACTTAGTATCAGAATGGCATCCGCGTCTGGAGCGTATATGTACTGTATCTGAAAGTTGAATCTGAATGAGTATCAGAATGGCATTCGTGTCTGGAGTGTATCTGAAAGTTGTACTTGAATGAGTATCAGAGTGGCATCCGTGTTTGGAGCGTATCTGAACTATATCTGAAAGTTGAATCTGAATGAGTATCAGAATGGCATCCATATTTGGAGCGTATCTGAACTGTATCTGAAAGCTAGTTTTGAATGAGTGTCGGAATGACATCTGCGTCTGGAGCGTATATGTACTGTATCTGAAAACTTTGAATATTGTTAATGGTAGCTGTTAACCTTATCCTGAAAAGGGTAAAATGTTAGCTAAAATGAAATGTTTATGTTGTATGAAATGCATAGTATAATGCATTCGTGTTATCAATGTTTATGATATATGGATGCAATGTATGCGTATGTGAGCCAATTTACTGTACTGTTGTTGGATTGGGAAGATAAATCCCTGACTGCTGCTGAGGATATGGAGTATAAGTCTTCATGTTGTGAAGTCTAAGTGTTGATGAATTTCTGCTTGGAGAAATAAACTCTGTTGTAAAGGAAATGCCATGTACTATTTGTAAAATCCTGTGGTGAAATCCTGAGAAAATGAACGACTTTTACTGGGGATTGATAATTGGAAGCTCGTTCCGCCGGGAATTAAACTGCAAACTGTGGGGGATTTATGGAAATAGATTAGAGAGATTTCCCTACCTCTTAAAGCCATTAGTAATTGTCTTTTATTTTGTTTATTTGTAAACAGTAATTATGTTCAAATGCATATGCTCAACAATGAATCATTGGACGTTTTTGTAAACAAAACACAAGAGTAAAGAAAAACATATAGTTTTTCACTTTCAAATGAATATCTTTGTATTGACTTTGAGTAAGTATTTTTGTACAATGAGACAAACGTTCTAGTAGGAGAACGTCGTTGTAAAAAATGAAAATTTTGATACAAAGAAAAGATAGCTATGTGTATTTATCCCATGGGGTTCCCATTTTGCTATAGCCTTTGTATCTCTGAGCATCTTGTCTATTTGTTGCCTCGTCCGAAGATGATTGAATTGATCAAAACCTCTGAGTTTGTAGGTTGTCCATAAGGTGATCCAACGGGACATAGTCATACGCTTTAATTCCCTAACTTTTTCCTGGACCATCCTTTCGGGGTTTCAGTCCACCGGGAAACCCTTTTTTGCCCAAGCCGCCCTTTCGTGTTTTCAATTTTCTGGATGTACAGTTTTTTTTGTTTTATCCCTAATTTTTTCCTGAACCCTTTTGGTTTGCCGGTATTCCCTTGTTTTGCCTATGTATGTCAACCTAGCGGGTCTCTTGTGCGTAATATATTTTGACCATGTCCGCGTTCGTAGGGTGTGGCAGGTCGTCGCCATCAATGGTGGTCAAGATTATTGCCCCACCAGAGAAAATGTTTTTGATTACAAATGGTCCTTCACATGTAGGAGTCCATTTTCCCCTAGGATAACCTTGTGGCAGTATGATGTGTTTGATCACTAGATCCCCAACTTGATATACCTGGCGTCTGACCTTCTTGTTGAAAGCCTTGATCATTTGTTTTTGATACATTTGACCATGGCAAACAACAGTAAGTCTCTTTTCATCAATCAAGTTCAGTTGATCAAGTCGAGTCTGGATCCAATCGTCTTCGTTCAAACCAGCATCCTTCATAATCCTCAGAGAGGGGATCTGGACCTCGATAGGCAAGACAACTTCCATTCCGTAAACCAGAGAATAGGGTGTTTCCCCGATTGATGTGTGAGCTGTGGTACGATACCCGTGGAGAGCGAATGGTAACATCTCATGCCAGTCTTTGTATGTGACTTCCATTTTCTGTATGATCTTTTTAATGTTTTTATTTGTAGCTTCGACAACACCATTCATCTTTGGCCGGTAAGGGGAAGAATTGTGATGCTGGATCTTGAATTGCTCGCACAAAGAAGTGATCATAGTGTTGTTGAGATTTGTACCATTGTCAGTGATGATCCTTTCTGGGATACCGTATCGGTAAATGATATTTTTCTTGATGAAACGGGCAACAACATTCTTGGTAACGGAAGCGAAGGAAGCTGCCTCCACCCACTTTGTAAAATAATCAATGGCCACTAAGATGAAGCGGTGTCCATTGGAGGCTGTTGGCTTGATTTCCCAATCATTTCAATCCCCATATAGCAAAGGGCCAAGGAGCCGTCAAGACATTCAGAGGAACCGGAGGTACATGCACCTTGTCAGCATAGATCTGACACTTGTGGCAGGTTCGAGAGTGTTGATAGCAATATGCTTCCATGGTAGACCAGTAATAGCCTGCCCGTAGGATTTTCTTTGCCATCGTATGCCCACTGGAATGGGTGCTAAAAGTGCCTTCATGCAATTCAGCCATGATCCTTTCAGTTTCAACCATATCTACGCACCGAAGTAACACAGAGTCATGGTTGCATTTGTAAAGAATGCCATTACTAAGGAAGAACTTAGCATATAATCTCCTTAAGAACTTCTTATCATTGATTGAAGCTCCTTCTGGATATTCTTGAGCCTCGAGATACTTCTTAAGTTCGTGAAACCAAGGCTGGTCCACTACTACTTCAGTATTAATCTCGTGACAATGCGCTGGTTCCTCCATTCGCTCGATGGGGATCTAGGGAGCCTCGTTATCCTAATTAATTTTAAACATAGATGACATTGTGGCTAGAGTGTCTGCTAGCTGGTTTTCTTCTCGCGGGAAATGCTCGAAGGTAATCTTCTCAAAATATGGTAGCAACATCAAAACATGTTCTTTGTAAGGGATAAGGTTTGGGTGTTTGGTGTCCCATTCCCCTTTGATCTGGCTGATAACCAAAGCTGAGTCTCCGAATACATCCAAGGATTTGATCCCCAAGTCTATGGCAACTTTGAGACCAAAGATGCATGCTTCGTATTCCGCCATGTTGTTTGTACAATTGAAACAAAGTCTGGCAGTAAAGGGAGTATGACACCCTTCCGAAGATATGAGTATAGCACCGATACCATTTCCAAGTGCATTGGATGCCCCATCAAAGAACAGGGTCCATTGGGATCCTTGTTCAGGTCCGTCATATAGCCTGAATTCTTTACAGTTGTCTAACGTCATGATGTCTTCATCTAGAAATTCGAACTTCATGGACCGGTAGTCTTCTACAGCTTGGTGAGCAAGATGATCAGCTAGTACACTGCCCTTTATTGCTTTCTAGGTAGTATACTGTATGTCATATTCTGTCAGGATCATCTACCATCTCGCTATTCTCCCAGAGAGAGCAGGTTTCTCAAAGATGTATTTTATCAGATCCATTTTGGATATCAACAAAGTAGTATGAGTCAACATATATTATTTTAGCCGGCGAGCAGCCCATGCCAAAGCGCAACAAGTTTTCTCAAGCAGTAAATATCAAGTTTCACAGTCGGTAAAATTTTTCCTCAGGTACTAAATAGCATGCTCTTTTCGGCCAGACTCGTCATGCTTCCCCAATACACACCCCATTGAGTTTTCTAAAACAGTCAGATACATGATCAACAGTCTTCCCTCGACTGGTGGCATCAACACAGGAGGATCTTGTAAGTATTATTTGATTTTGTCAAAAGCAACTTGGTACTCGTCATTCCATTTGACTACCTTATCTTTCTTCAACAATTTGAAGATTGGTTCACAAGTAGTTGTCAGGTGGGAGATGAATCTGGAAATGTAGTTCAAACGTCCCAAGAACCCTCTGACTTCCTTTTCAGTACGAGGAGTAGGCATCTCTTGTATTGCTTTAACTTTGGTAGGATCGACCTCGATACCTTTGTTGCCGACGATAAAGCCTAGGAGTTTACCAGACCGTACCCCAAATGTGCATTTGTTTGGATTCAACCTCAGCTTGTACTTCTTTAGTCTTTCAAACAGTTTTTGTAAGTGATCAAGATCCTCTTCTTCTGTTTGAGATCTGGATATCATATCATCCACGTAGACCTCTATTTCGTGATGTATCATGTCATGAAATAAAGCTACCATGGCACGCTGATAGGTTGCCCCAGCATTCTTTAGTCCGAATGGCATCACCTTATAGTAGAAAGTGCCCCACTGCGTGATAAACGTTGTTTTCTCCATGTCCTCAGGCGCCATTTTGATTTGATTGTAACCTGAGAATCTGTCCATGAAGGAAAACACTTTGTGTTGTGCCGTATTGTCAACTAGAATATCAATGTGGGGGAGTGGAAAATAATCCTTAGGGCTTGCCCTATTCAAATCTCCGTAGTCTGCACACATTCGCACTTTGCCGTCCTTTTTGGGTACAGGAACAACATTGGCAACCCATTGGGGATAAGAGGTGACAACCAAGAATCCAGTGTTGAATTGCTTCATGACTTCTTCTTTAATCTTTTCTGACATATCAGGCCTCATGCGACAAACCTTTTTCTTTACTTGCGGATAATCCTCTCTTGTAGGCAGACGATGTACCACAATATCTGCATCAAGTCCTGGCATGTCTTCATACGACCAGGCAAAGACTTCGACATAATCGTGCAACAAATGAATCAAACGCTCCTTGATACTGGGTTCCAGATTGGCGCCCACTTTGACCTCTTTTTTGTCTTATTCGGTACCTAGGTTGATTGTATCCACGGGTTCCTCGTGAGGTTGAATGGTTCTCTCTTCTTGTTGTAGTAGTCTGGCAAGTTCTCCTGGTACTTCACAATCTTCCTCACCTTCATCTTCGGCTTGGTAGATTAGATTCTCAGAGTCACAAAAGGCCATGGCAATATCGTTACCCATGGGATCCTGAATGGATGTATACCTACATTGTGAGTGTGAGTGTGTGTAAGGGTATAACTATCCTTGAAAGAAATGAAAATGTAAAAAGAAAAACAACGAGCACAAAATTTTGTATGCAAAAACGTCCATGATTCATTGATGTCATATGAAAATGAGATGATAACCCTTACAAATGGACCATTGTGCCTCGGGTAAGACACAAGGTTTTAAGAGTGCGAATTGTTTTAATATTACAGATCCAACAAAATGTAAAGACAAATTACTGTGGGATAAAAGTGATCGGGACAAAATCTCTAGCCTCCCAGTTGCTGAGCCCTCCATTGACAGTTGGGAATATCCAGTCTTCCAAGTCACAACTATCTTCATCATCTTCTACGACGTTGACCTCGTGGTTGCTGATCTTCAGGGGTGATCCTCCGGCACGAGCGCGGTGTACAGCCTTCTGAGCACTTGAAGTGAAACCTAGGCCAAACTTGTCAGACTTATATGGGATATCTGGGAGTTGTCCCCAGATAGTGCACCCACCTTCTTCTACCACTGTTTTGGCATCCTTCAGAGATGACATCCGGAGTGGAGGCCTTGTAATCTTGGGAATAACCTTGGTTACTGCTACATCTTGCGGGACCTCTTCAAAGTGTTGGAATGGAGTTTCAATAAATTCACCATCTAATTCCACATATATGAAGGAATTGAGATGGATGATCATATACTCTTCTTCTCCATGAACGGTGATAATCTTCCCTCGGATTGGATATTTCAGCATTTGGTGCAACGTAGAAGTGACAGTGCCAGCATTGTGAATCCATGGTCGGCCTAGAAAGCAAGAATACGAGGGACAAATATCCATTACGTAAAAAGTTGAATCAAATGTTTGTGTTCCAACTTTTATGGGAATGTCTACCTCCCCATGTACCATCCTTTTCGAGCCGTCAAAAGCCCTTACTACTATGTTACTTGGCTTCAATGTCAATCCCTCACAGTCAAGCCTATCAAGAGCTTTTTTAGGCAATACATTCAGAGATGAGCTAGTGTCCACCAAAACATGGGCCAAGGTTGTGCCCCTACATTCAACTAAGACATGCAATGCCTCATTATGCTTCCTTCCTCTCGGTGTTAAATCAGCATCCAAAAAACCTAGACCATTATCTACAGTCAAGCTGGCTACGCAGTCTTGGAATTGATCGGCAGATGTCTCTTGGGGTACATGGGCAGTTTTCAGGAATTTTACCAAGGCTTTTGCATGCGCCTCGGAACATAGTAATAATGCCAGCATGGAAATTTTAGAGGGAGTTTGCCCTAGTTGTTCAACTACATCGTAGTCGATTCTTTTTATGATCTTCAGAATTTCCTCCATCTCTTTCCGTGAGGTCTCAGGTATAGCCAATGACCGAGCCTTTATCCGGACAGGCTCAATCAGAATATTTTTACCTCGAGTCTCGGTTAACTCAGCAGCAAGAGTGTCAGTAGGAATGATAACATGGGTTGTAACGACTTTGTCAGTTGGAGTATTGTTGTAGATAATTATAGGACTGGGAACAACTTTTGGGGGAGCAACAACAGGAATGATTACGGGTCCAGAAAATACTTTTGGGGGAGCAATTTCTGGAGAAAAGATCCTACCACTTCGGGTAATCTTGCTAGTTCCTGCAATATTACTGACGTTGGAGTTGACTTTCTCGGAGCTTGAATCTTCGGAGGCTAGCCAGTCCTGCTTGATACCATGGTAATAGAAATTCCCTCCATAATTCCATGGTACGGTCTTGTTTGATGAATATGGGACTGGTCCAGGCATTGTAATTATTAAAGAAGTTGCTTTCGGAACTGATGTAATTCTAACGAGTCTTTTGGTGGAGACCCTGGAAGAATTGGCGGAAATGGTAATGATAGAAACATCTTCAAAAGGAATAGGTGGAACATAAGTCTTTTCAAACAAAATTTATTTGTTATCTATTAGGCAATAAACGCCTGCTTTCAACAAAGGACAGCTGGTTGGTGAGGACAAACAAAAATGTCAAACTTCATCACAGCCCGGGAACACACCGGCATTCAACAAGTTTATTTTTATAATTAGAAGTGGGGTCATAAGTTCATCAACTAAAGCAACAAACAATCCTTCTTCAATGGCATTGGTATTATGGCCATGTCTGGGCATAGGGGAAGAAATGACATTTGGCTTTTTAGGCACATCGAATTCAATATCTTTTGCTTCAATGAGATCTTGTATTTTGTTCTTTAGAGCCCAACAGTTATTAGTGTCATGGCCGGGACTTTCAGAGTGGTATGCACAACGAGCATTTGGATGATAGTGAGGAGATGTTATGTTGGGTTTTTTTGGAGCTTCTTTCAAGGTCACCGAATTGGATCTTAGTAGATGCGGTAATACCTGAGATGGGGTCATGTTAATTCTGGTGAATTGTCTGACTGGCCTTTCCATCCTTGGTTGATTATTTCTTTGCTGATCAGGCGCAGGCTTAGGAATCATAATAGCCCCCACTATTGGTTGGCGTTCGGCCCTATCTTGGTTTCTTTGTGGATATACAGCAACCACCTCTTTCTTTCCGATGAAAGGCTTCCTTACAGCTGCAGAAGAAGATGTATCTTTCTGAATCTTTCCACTTTTTTTACCGGCTTCTACCCTTTCTCCGGTCAATATTAGTTCAGTAAAGCCTGCAGATGAACTTCCAATTAAATGATTGAAGAAGGGACCAGACAGGGTGCCCAAGAACATGTCTACCAATTCCCTCTCAGATAGAGGGGGTTGAACTCTTCCATCCAAATCTCTCCATTTTTGTGCACAGTCCTTGAAACCTTCATTGGAAACCATGGTCATACTCTGGAGTTGAGTACGGGTAGGCACCAGATCAGCATTGTATTAGTATTGTTTGTAGAAGGATGCAGCAAGATCTTCCCAATTGTGAATGTTGGCTCTTTCTAGTTGGTAAAACCAGTCAAGTTGAGTTCCAGACAGACTATCTTGGAAGAAATGTACCCATAAGTCTTTGTCAGCGGTATGGGGCTGGATTTTCCTTACATATGATCGGAGATGCATTTTAGGGCATGAGACTCCTTCATACTTGGCGAACACAGGTGCTTTGAATTTGGGAGGAATGACAATCCCCGACACTAACCCCAATTCCTCAAAGTCCAAGCTAGACACTTTTTGGATTTCCATCGCACTCAACCGCTCTTTGAGATGTTTATACTTGTCATCAGCTGGAGGGTACCGCTCTTCAGAATAGTCTTATTCTTCCTCTTCCTCTTCTGATTCTGACGGGACAACTGTCTCCTTGCCTTTCCCATCTTGATTGTCTCTTTCACCGGAGGTCGTTGAAAAGTCTAAGGTCCTTCTTGTCTACCCATGAAATCTTCTTCCCATGTTTAGGACTCCAGTTACCTTATTTGTCTTCTTTTTCCTCTCTTCAGCCAACAAAGTCTTCAATTCCTCTTGTCCTCTGGCCAGGGTCAAGAGCAACTGTTGAAACTGTGTATTCTGAGCTTGGAGATCTTTCACTGTTTGCTCAAGATCCATCTCACTGAAATAAATAGTAGAGAGATGAGGAGACTTATTGCAAGAAACCTGCTTATGTTATGATGAATGGTATATGCATATGTAATGATTTCAAGGATTTTAAGATTCAAATTTGTTTTAGACAAAAAGGAAACACACGTTATATTAATACGTTAAAGCTTGAGTACATCAATGCCTTTTTGGGTAAAATAATACAAAAACTCTAAGATAAAAAGGTAGTTCGCATCCTCTTTGGTGCGATGTAGACATTCAGAGTCTGCTCCTCATGAAGTAGCCTCATGAGTTCCAAAACCTTCTTCTCGCTTGCATAGAATTGGGCTTCGAAAGTATCTCGCTCCCCGTTGAGTTGTATCCAATCTCTTTGTAGGTCTTCAAAAGAGGTGGACATACCAGGATGTAGGATAGTGTATGGAACATCTCCCTCCATGATAGGCTCAATGATTGACGTGAGAATGGAGGGGTAAGGCATCATAATACTCTGAGAACAAGTTCGTACCCATTTGAGGTAAGGCTTAAGAGGGATGGAACTTTTATGCCCCAAAGTCTTGCTATCCACCTTATTCAACATCCTCTAAGCTCAGATAATTCTCTGGCGAAGACCTTGATCGTTGTTGTCGTAGTCAAATACCAAACCTTGAATCAGTATCTTGTGCGAGCCATCCCTTCGGGTGTAGCCAAATTGTCTTAAGGCTAAACATGGGTTGTAGGTTATACCTCCCCTAATTCCAAGTAAATGGACATTAGGGAATTCTCCACAACGGTCGACAATGATAACATTCTCTTTGGATCGGGAGCACCAATGAATGTCCGAATGTTTGAGCGTCATCAACCTTTGTGACCACCTTGAACCTTGCTCATTCTTTAATACAGATTGGGGAAGATGAGAAATAAACCACCTTGCCAAGATAGGAGTGCAACACATAAAGACACTTCTTTTCCTCATTGTGCGAGTGTGAAAAGAGTGTAGGATATCCCCTAGCAATGTAGGTACCGGGTTGCGGGCTATGAAGATTTTGGCGATGTTGACATCTATGAGTTGGTCAAGATTTGGAAACAAAACCATCCCATAGATGAGGAGAGCCACAATTTCCTCAAAGGGTTGAAAGTCCAAGGAATTCCAACAGCTTTGTGCTTTCTCAAACAAGAACTTTGCTAAGAAACCTTTGACACCACTCCTTGTTTCCTAATGAGTTGTAATATCAGATGAGTGCAAGTGTAGAGCTTGAGCAATCTCTTCTGGCTTTGAGTCTCTTTCTGTACCGTTGAAAGTTAGTTGATGAAGAATGGGAATCCTCAAGAGTTGGAAGAATTCTCCCAAAGTAGGCACCAGTTGATAATCGGGAAATGTGAAGCAATGATGTAAAGGATCAAAGAACTGAAAAATCACCTTCATCATATCCTCATCTGTGTTAGAGGTGACCAAGTTGAATAGGTGACCATGTCTCTCGGTAAATGAAGAGTTTTCAGGCATCTTTGAAGCTAGCTCCTTAAGTTGTGGAGAGATCCTTACAAGGTTGACTTGAATAGTTTTTCTGCGAAGAGAATCCATATCCTACAAAACAAGAACAAAGATGAATCCCAAAATCCTTGAAATGGTTAGTGGATGTATATGATGTTCATGATTTTATGTACAAGTATGCATATACAAACAAAACAAACAAATTCTTAGGTTTAGGCTTGCATGGAGTTTTATAGGTAAGTACCCTCTTGAAGTTTAGTTGGCTTAAACCTGTCCTAATAATAGTAACTGGGTTCTAAGGAGCTCAATATCACTGGTTTGTTTCCTTGGTTATTGTTTCATCACAAGCCTCTTTAATGGCGACCGAAATATCCCAAGAAAACAAACCTCAGTGAGTCTAGTATCGAGTATCTACCAACTTCGAACTGCACCAAAGCCGGTCATCTCACTACATCCTAAAGGCCAAGTTGGTCAAGTAAAGGTTCTAAAAGTTCATTAGTACTTTATGACATCACTCAGCGGCCCCGTATTCTCTTTGATTAACTCAAAGGCTACCGGTACCCACAAATATGTCGCACTAACGTAACTATTTCTTAGACCATTTCGGTATACCTCGCACAGTTTCCACAACGTATTGCTACTTACCTATAATGTATCCAAAATTCGGGTAGAGGATTCAAACCCAAACAAAGAACCATAGTGCAAAGCATACAAGTCAAACAATGTAAGCAAATAAATGTGATTTATCCCTAAGGTAACCCCACTTTTAGAATTATCCCCAGCACAGTCGCCAGTTCTGTGATACGGTGGGAGAACTAACTTGAGGGTTTTGCGTTTTATCGCAAATGTTGCGGTTAGCAAGAGTCGCCACCGACTTTTCTTTTATCCAAAAGGAAAGGTGAAAAAGCACATGAAAGACCTTTGAGATTGTTTCTTGGGTTCGGGGGTAGATTATAAAAAGGGAAGGTATTAGCACCCTTTTTATCCATGGTTTTCCATGGGCTCTTAGTTACTTGCTAGATCACTTGATTTTGTTTGAAATTGTGCTTTGTGTGGTTTTTGAAAGTATTTTGTAAAGAGGCCATTGTTTAGGCAATATCTGTAATTATTCTTGTTCGTAAGAATGTATACAAAGATGTTTGATCTTTTGAAATAGTTTCCAAGTTTTATAAGATGTTTTGAAAGTGTAAGTGTTTTCTTTTTCTGAAAATAGCAAGGATGTTTTTTTTAAAATGGAGAAAGTAATTAGGAGCAATCTACCTACTCAAATGTCTTTCTTGTTCATTTTCTTTTCCTTTGACATTGTTGTTTTACCATTGATTTGGTAAGCAACCCTATCTTTGGATGTTAACGGGACGGGCGTGAGTCACCGTATAACCATGATTAGCAATGTTGCAAGGTATCTTAGCATTCTTTTTGAGGTACTAAGATCATTTCTAAGGCAACTTAGACAACATCATCGAGGGACTATGATCTTGTATTTGTTTGTTTTTGCTAAGATGCCTTACATGCGTAATATGGCCATTTTGTATAAGGTAACCAAGTGGGATAATCCTAGGGGTGCTTGTGTGCAAGTGTGTTATTTTCATGCTTGATTTTGTCTTGAATTAGGGTTTTCAACTTGATTGATTTTATTCTTTCCATACAAACCCTAATTACTAGCATGTTATGTAAAAGCGATAAATTGCGAAATTTAAAGTTATTACGCTATTACAACATTTGTGGGGAGGGGGTGTACAATTTATGAATGGGGATTGCAATAATATAAACCTAATTAATCTATTACAACCAAATTGAATATGTACAAATAATTGAAGAAATATATAAAGTACAAATGCAAGTGGAAAGAAATGATTTTTTTGTTTGTGTTTTTATATGAAAGAGGTTTTAACCTAAACCTAATTAGAGAAAAATAATTAAATCAAAATTAAATTAACTTAAATTAATTAAGAAAAGAAATTAATTAAGAAAAGATTTTTTGAATAAAACCCTAATTCTATTTAGTTGATTTAAAAGAAAATAAGTTTAAAGAAAAAGTTTTTTTATATTTTTTTGCTTTGAAAATAATATATGGTGTTATAAAATATTTTTAGTCCTTTTTTATATTAAAATAAATATATTTAAATAAGTATAAAAGAAAATAAATAATAACTTAGTTTTAATTTAATTTACAAGATAATTAATAAAGATAAATAAAGTATAATGAATAAAAATAATTTTTTGTGTGAGAAAAATATTTAAATTATGTCAAAGCATAAATCTACTATCTTCATATTTTTTATGATTTTTTTAGTATTTTAGAAAATATATTTAAAAGAAAAATGAAATAAATAAGTATATAAAAATAAATGGGCCAGGGGGTGCCAAAAGTAGGCAGGGAGGTGAGCTAGCAAATAAAAAAAACAATGCCAGGCCCAACGCCTGCAAAAAAAACGTTAGAGGATCATAAAATATTAAAAAAATACAAGAGGGGGGTTCATATTGGTTCGAACCTTCGCCCTTTAGGTAAGAAGTGACTTAGTATGTGTGCGCTTGCCACTAGGATGACTGTTTCATCTGGTCATATAACCAAACCATAAATATATATTAGAAACTGCTTCTTGAAGACCACTTCATCTTCAACCTCGCGCCTAGCCAGACCACCTGTATTTTCTTCATCTCTCCATAAAAATGGAAAGTTCAAACATGAAAGTTGTAGTGTTTCTTCCCACGAATCCAACTATATAACTTATGTAAGCTAAAAGTCAAAGATGAAAACTAATTTTGCTGGCCCTAAATTGAAACCTAATTT
Organism: Vicia faba; assembly: GCA_948472305.1. NCBI lineage: Eukaryota > Viridiplantae > Streptophyta > Magnoliopsida > Fabales > Fabaceae > Vicia > Vicia faba. The sequence goes on from OX451735.1 coordinate 296,547,300, forward strand.
TCTCAGAAATTTCAAATCCAAAATTCTCTATACACAGTCAATATAAATGAGAACTATGAACATGGTCAACTTTAGAGAAAAGATATCTACATCATGTCTTCATAAATCAATATCAAAAGATGCTTTTATGAAGAGATAAAGGTTTGAAAACTTACCCCTTGTAGCTGGAGTTATGAATGGAGTTTGAGAAACTTTTGAGATGGCCTGAGGATCTGTTTAGCTTGCCTGGACCTCCTTGAGTGTATTCTAACTCCTACTTTTCCTTGAAAGTTCCTGAATCTCTCTACTCAAGTCAACCTGCAAGCTTGATGTTTGAAAATGGTGGATGGTGATGGAGGAGTTACATTATTGAAACAGGGGCCTGGATTGCTTTAGTATGATGTATAGAAGGTGTTTGAATGATTGGTTTTCAAAACGCACGAGTGAAAATGAAGATGATGAGTTTTGGTTCAAAATTGTATATCAATGGTGTTTTTGAGCAGATTTATGGTTTTTGAGTGTTTGAGATAGTTTCAGGGCACTAGTATTCGTGTGTCATCTTGCAAATAGTGTATGTACTTATAGGCAAAAGGTTTTGAGGCTTGAAACAACTCAGAAATTGAAATCACATGTTATGGCTTGGTTACTTGTTTTTGAAGCAAAGTTGACAAACATGGTTTCAATGTGAAGTACAAGGATTTGCAGGGTGGTTAGCAAGATGTAGATATGTTGCTTCTTGCTTTTAAATGCTTTTGAGTCAGAAACAAAAATGTATGGGCTAAAGAAGAGTTGACATTGTGATTAAAGTCACTTTTCCAAAATGGAAGTGGTGACTTTCTACCCAAAATGGAAATGCAACTTGGATAATGGCTCAAATGCTTGGACAATGGCTCTATCAGTTATGTAAACATTAAATTATTGAGTGATTAGAAAGTTTGAAGCCTGCAAAGCAAGATTTGTACAACATGCTTGAAGATTGGATCAAGTGTTCTTCACAAAATGGCTTGTAATTCAAGTTTGAAAACCCTAACTTATTGCCTTCGATTCTCCTTGCTCAAGAATGATCTCCAGAATTTCTTGGACATTTTGGAAAGCTTTTAATGTTCTCTTCAATTCACCTTTGAATTGATTTTGAATATTCCCCTTGGAACTATGTGAAAAATTGCCACGAAGTTAGGTAAAAAATCTGCCTAACTAGGGCAAAATTTCACTAAGTCTTTTTTAGTTCATGAGCATGTATTCACAAAACTATAACTTGAGATCCAAGTACTTTTAGGAAAAGTTGTTTTAAGAAAAGCTGTAGATTTCATGGAGATCTACAACTTTCATGTTGTAAGTCTCTCTTGAATCATCTTGCATCTTGGTGAAAATTTGGCTTAAAGTTATGAAAAAATAAGAAAATTTTCATGCTTAGAAAAAATTCTAAGTTAAGAAATTTTAACATTTCAAGATGAAATCTTAAATTCTTGATTTCTTGATGAACAGGTTTCATATTTTGACATGTTTTGATGAATCATGATCCTTGGCACTTGAGTTTGACAAAAAAGTCAAAGTTTGACTTTTCAGTATACAATTGACTTTTGATCCGTTGACTGCAAAATTCATCTGTCAATCCAAAGGATTTGCAATGTTTTGAATCATGTCATTAGGTAAAAATTATGCAATTGGAATCTTGAGATCATGCCTTATACCAATTGACCATTTTCTAGGTCAAAAATCAGAAATTGCCCTTTCCCAGTCAAAACCCTAATTTTGACCATTTTGCCTTTTTGGAGATTTGATCAAATTTCTTGAGGAATTATGGTCCAAACTTGATCAAATGATACATATGAGTCTAAAATGTTGATGTGGATAAAAAAATATGAATTTTGACTGTAAATTGGCCATGGTTGACATTTTCCCCAATACAACTAATTTTTAGGTCAACTGTTCAATTGACTGATCAAAAGTGTGATCCAAGGCTTGAAACTTGACATGAGTGATCTTGGGGGTCCATAATGATCCATGAAAGTCATATGAAGAATTGATAGTTCAAAAATCCTTGTGCAAACTAAAACCCTAATTTTGGTCATTAGTGCATAAAGAGGTGTCTTGAGTTGATCAAACCCTAGTGCAGTCTTGATCCCAATGAGATCTTGTGAGAAAATTCTTGATAAGTGAGAGGGAAAATTTTGGGGTACAACAGCTACTTATTGAATTTATCTTCTCATCCAAACCCTAATTACTAGCATTTATATAAAGCGATAAATCGCGAAAAGTAAAATTACTACGCTATTACACCATTAGGGGAGGGGGTGTACAAAATTACAAATAAGGATTGCAAGAAAATTAAACCTAATTATCTATTACAACCATATTTAATATTATACAAAATTGAAAATAAAAGGCAAGAATATAAATGGAAAAAAGAAATGATTTTTGTTGTTTTTTATGAAATGGGTTTTGTCTTGATCTAATTAAATTAAATGATTAATGAACAAAAAAAATTAAACATACATTAATTTAAGAAGGAAATTAAGTTAAAAATTTATTTTAGGGTTTTATTTATAAAAAGATTTTAACTTAATTAAAATAATATGAATATTAATTAATTAAAATCAACCTAAGTTCTAAATTAATTTTAACTAGAAAATAAAATATATACTAATTTAACCTAAGCCTAAAAATTAATTATTTAACAAAAAAGAAATTAATTTGTTTTAAGAAAATGTTTTTTTTAGTCTTTTTGTTTTATAGAGAAAATAAAATATATAAGTATAAATAATAAATAAAAATAAATTTGGATTTTTTTAATGATTTTATGAAAATAATGATAGTAATAATAATAATAAAAATATTAATAATAATAATAATAAATAAAAATAAAAACATGAAATAAAATTAAAAAAATAGTCAGGGAGGTGGATTAGTAATGCAGGAGGTGTTATGAGAAAAAAAGATTAGGCCCACATGAAAGCCTAGGCGTTGCCAAAAAAACACAAAAAGTCAGAAAATAGTGAAAAAATAACAAAAGGTCACGCTGGGGCTTAAACCCAGGACCTAAGGGTGACAGGCGCACGCTTTAACTACTGGGATGGTGATACATCCGTTAACCTGTATGAAAGGAAAAATACATAACACAAAACGCGCCCTGATTACACTTTATCTTCAACCTCCAGCCAAAGGATTTGTAACTTCTTCATCTCTCAACAAAAATGAAAAGTTCAAACATGAAAGTTGTGGCATTTCTTCCCACGAATCCAACCATGTAAATAACTTAAGCTAACAGTCAAAGATGAATGAGAATTTTTCTGGCCCTAATTTAAAACCTAAAAATTTCAGAAAATTTCAACTTTAAAATTCTCTAAGCTCAGGCCATATAAATGCAAACTATGGATATGTACAGCTTCGTGGCCATGATATCTACATTTTATCTTCACAAATCAAAATAAAATGATGCTTGTATGAATAGATAGAAGTTTGAAAACCTACCTCTTGCAGATGGAGTCGTGTATGGAGTTTGAGCAACCTTTGTAATGGCCTGATGATTTCTGTAGCTTGCCTAGACCTCCTTGAGGGTGTTCTAACTCCTACTTTGCTTTGAGGATGGATGAAACTCCCAACTCAAGTCAAGTTGCAAGCTTCAAATTTGGAAATGGTGGATAGTGATGGAGGAGTTACAGTCAAGAAATAGGGGTCTGGATCACTTTGATATGATGTATATTAAGTGTTTAGATGGTTAAAACTCAATACGCACGAGTGGATTTGGAGATGGCTATGCGAGGTTCAAAACTATCAAGTTATGGCAGATTCTAAGTTGCAGAGGGCTTGGGAGTGTTTTGGGGTCTTAGCTTTCGTGTGTTATGTTTCAATGGACTTGTGTATATGTATGGAAAAGGTTAGAGATCAAATGCACTCAAGGTTTCTGAGTTCTAGCCTTTGGCTCCATGACTTGCTTTTGAAGAAAAGTGAGAAGACAAATCTCAAAGTGTTGTACAAGCATGTTCTGAGTTCAAAGAGGCTTTATACACATTGCTTTTAGTTTATAGGGATTGTGTGTGCAGAAAGAACAAGTGCAAAGCTCAAGGAGTTAACAATTGCAAAAGTGATGCTTTATCAAAATGGAATTGGCAACTTTGTGCCATAAATGGAAATGTAACTTGGATAAAGGTTCAAGTGCTTGGATTAAAGCTCTATCAGCTGTGTAAACATTTAATTATGGAGTGATAAACAAGTTTGAGGCCTGCAAACCAAATATTATGCAGCCTAGACTTGGATTTGAATTTTTGTTCATCATGAAATGGTTTGTAATTTAATTTTGAAAACCCTAACTTCATCTCTTCGATTCTCCTTGCTCACAAATGATCTCAAGGGGTTCTTGGAAATTTTTGAAAGCTTGTAATGTTCTCTACAACACCTCGTTTAATAACTTTGGAAAATTCCCCTTGGAACTATATGAAAAAGTGCCTTGAAGTTAGGTCAAAATCCTGACTAAAATTAGGGCAAAATTTCACTAAGTGTTCAATTTCAAGACCATGACTTTATGAATTAATAACTTGAGATCCAAGAATTTTTGGGAGAAGTTGTGTAAATAAATGTTGTAGATATCACGAAGATCTATAACTTTCATGTTGAAAGTTTTTTTGAATCATCTTGCATCATGGTGAAAAATTGGCTCAAAGTTATGGAAAAACATGAAGTTTTAAACACTTAGAAAAATTTCTAAGTTAGAAAACTGTGACTTTTCAAAATGAAATCTTGACTTTTTTATTTCTTGATGAATAAGTTTCATATTTTGACATGTTTTGGTGAATTGTGATCTTTGACATTGGATTTTGACCAAAAAGTCAAAGTTTGACTTTTTAGTGTACAATTGACTTTTGATTAGTTGACTGAAAATTCACTACTAATCCAATTGATCTTGAGCAAAGTTTTAGGTCATGACATTAGGTCAAAAAGATGTAATTTAACTCTTGAAACCATGCTTCAAACCAATTGACCATTTGCTAGGTCAAAAATCAGAAATTGCCCCCTTCTCAGTCAAAACCCTAATTTTGACCATTTTGCCCTTTTGATGATTTGATCAAATTTCTTGAGGAATTATGGTCCAAACTTGACAAAATGATACATACGAGTTTATAAAGCTTATGTGGATAAAAACTATGAAGTTTGACTGTAAATTGGCCATAATTGACTTTTTCCCCAATACAACTGATTTTTAGGTCAACTGCTCAATTGACTAAGCAAAGATGTGATCTAAGGATTGGAACTTGACATGAGTAATCTTGGGGGTCCATAATGATCCATGAAATTCATATGAAGCATTTAAAGTTCAATTATCATTGTGCAATATCAAACCCTAATTTTGGTCATCAATGCTTAAGGAGGTATCTTGAGTTGATCAACCCTAGTGCAGTCTTGAACCAAGAGAGATATTTGTGAGAAAATATTTGGTAAGTGAGAGGGAAAATTTTAGGGTACAACAACTTCCCCTGTTCAATATTCTTAAACCCGAAGAATTAGATTGGTAGATTTGCCATTCGTGACTGGAAGGTGGAAGATGATTGGACATTAGAGTGCCCAGAAATTTGCACTGGAGGATGTGATGGTCGATGGTATAGGGAATGAGTTTAAAAGATTCCATTTGGATAGGAGATGAGAAGTCGTCAGAGATGGGCTTGTAGATGCCATCCAAAAATAATTGCTAAACTATAATGAGTATCAAAATGGCATCCGCGTTTGGAGCGTATTTAAAATGTATCTGAGAGGGAATTTGAATGAATATCAGAATGGCATCCGTGTCTGGAGCGTATTTGTACTGTATCTAAAAGCTGAATCTGAATGAGTATCAGAATGGTGTCCGTGTATGGAGCGTATCCAAACTGTATCTGAAAGCTGAATCTGAATGAGTGTTAGAATGGCGTCCGGGTCTGGAGCGTATCCGAACTATATCTAAAAGTTGAATCTTAATGAGTATCAGAATGGCGTCCATGTCTGGAGCGTATCCGAACTGTGTCTGAAAGCTGAATCTGAATGAGTGTCAGAACGGCGTCCGTGTCTAGAGCGTATCTGAACTGTATCTGAAAGCTGAATCTGAATGAGTATCAGAATGGCATCCGTGTCTGGAGCATATCTGAACTGTATCTGAAAGTTGAGTCAGAAGAAACCCGTGTAGGATTTCTTCAGCTGGTTGTGTAGATAATCGTCCCGACTTGTCTCAGGTATCAATCTCTGACCTTTATAAATTGTTGATGATAGCCATTTGTTGACTGATCTTTCCTGAAAATATGAAAGATTAGTTATATGCAATATCATGATGTATGAAATGCATTGTATAATGATGTTCTCAATAAAAATGAATGAGATTATGTTGTATGCGTTCCTGTTGTCAATGTCATGACGTAAGGATGCGATGTATGGGTATGTAAGCTATGTTGCTGTAACACTGTTGGATTAGGGGAAATAAATCCTTGATTGTTATTGGGGCCGTGGAGTGTAAATCTTCATGTCTTGAAGTGATGACGAGCTGATGAGCTCCTACTTGTTAGAGAAATAAACTCTATCATAAGGGGAACGCCGTGTATGGATTTGTGAAAACCTGTTGGGGAATCCTGAGAAATTCAGCGACTTCTACCGGGGAGTGATAATTGGAAATTTTGTTCAGCTGGGGATATGGGAGAGCTTGGTATCACTAAGCTACACATTGTGGGGGATTTCAAGGAATAGCCTAAAGATATTATCCCATTCTTTAAAGCCATTAGTGATTGTCTTCGATTTTTTCTCATTTGTAAACAGTAGTTATGTTCAAATGCATATGCTCAAAAATAAATCATTGGACATTTTTGTCAACAAAACCCAGAAATTAGAGAAAAACAGATAATTTTGCTCTTTCAAAGGAGTATCTTTGTATTAACTTGAGTAAGTATTTTGTACAATGGTACAAACATCCTAGTAAGAGAACGTCGTCGTAAAGTATGAACATTTGATACAAAGAAAAGATAACTATGTGTAATAATCCTATGGGGTTCCCATTTTGCTATATCCCTTGTGTCTCTGAGTGTCTTGTCCACTTGCTGCCTTGTCCGAAGTTGATTGAATTGATTAGAACTGCTGAGTTTGTCAGTCGAAGCCAAAGGTTGTCCGTAAAGTTGATCCAACGGGATATAGTCGTACACTTTAATTCCCTAACTTTTTCCTGGACCGCCCTTTCGGGTTTTCAGTCTACCGGGATACCCTTTTTTGCCCAAGTCGCCCTTTTGGGTTTTTAACTTGCCGGTTGTATATATTTTTTTGTTTTAGTCCCTAATTTTTGCCCGAACCAAGGCCCATCATGCCAAAGTTTGAGCTGCACATGGGCAAATGCAAGGGGAACTCGTGATTTTGCCAAAAGTGGCATGAAGTTGCCTAATCACCAACACTTGCTTAATACAAGGATTTAAGTCTTAATTTTGTTACTAATCTCTTCCTGGGGTAAAATGGACTAAAATGCACGTAAAATGCAAGCCAACGCACGAGGGATTTGAGGGCTGCATGTGCATACTTGATTTTGGCAAAAAGAAGATTTCATTCTTTCTAAGAGCTTTCAGTGCAAAAAACCTATCCTACCCTCCTCCTGATGCTCTATATATTAAGAAGCAAGCCTCAGTGAGTGGGGTTCGTGCTTCATTTGATCCCTAAAATTAGAAAACTCAATAGCTTTTACTCTGCAATTTTCTTCGATTCTTCCATCTCCCTTGCGTGTTTTGGTAAATTCTTCTTGCATTCTCTTCTCCAAGTGATAAGGATTGTAGATCGAGGCTTGGTTTGAAACTGGAGTGAAGGAGACAGTAGATCCATTTTTTTCTCAAAGGTTTGAATTCTCAACTTTGGATTTTGATTTCTAGCCGTGCATTGTGTGATTTAAGTTCATAATCATGTTGTTTGAAGTCCATTAAGTGTTTTTGAAGCTTCAAAGCTTTTAATTTGATGAGATATGCATGAATGATGCATCTGAATTTTTTCTGTTTAGTGAGTTTTTGACATTTTTGCACGATCTGTTCTTGATCCATGGTTCATTATTTATTGTGATTCGAATTGCATATTGAAGTATGAAATGCTGGCTTTAATTTGCACGAAATTTCATGGAAAATGGTGTAGAATTGAGCATGTTATGTTGACTGGAAAATGAGATGATGAACTGGATCATGCACGCGTTTTTGCCCTAGCCAGAGGTTGAAGATGATTATGTGGCCTCCTCTGGTTGGCTGGCTTACTTTTTTAATTCATTTGAATTTTGTTTTATAAATTGATTTCCATAATTTTATTTCTTGCTCAAAAATGATTGAAAAATTCTGAAAAAATTATCACAAATTCAAAATAATATTCCTGACCTTGTGCATTTTTTTTGATAATTTTTGAAAATGTTTTGATTGGTTCAAAAATTATGAGTTTAATTAATTGTTTGTTTAGTATTTATTTTTGTTTTAATATTTCTTTGATTTGGAAAATTCCACAAAAAAAATTTTTGACTCATAAAATCATGTGGAATTTGATTCTGAAATTTTTTTAGTTTTTTTTTTCATTTTTGATATTGAATTTTATTTCAAAAGTTAAATTGTTAATTGTTTTGTTTAAAATTTACTTTAATACTTCCATTGGTTCAAAAATTCTCAAAAAAATCATGTAAGCTTGTTTTTAATCATGGAGTCTGAATATAATTTCATTTTTGACCTTTTTGTGATTTTTGGCTAGGGTTTGCATTTTTGCCCTTAAATAATAGCTTAATTGTTAATTGATTGTTTAATTTTTATTTTAATATTTCCTTTAATTCAAAAATTCCACAAAAAATCAGGGATGTGTGTTTTTAGTTCTAATATTTGAATATAATTTTGGTTGGACATTTTTATGACTTTTTTATTTAAATGTTATGTTGAGATGTGAATATTTGTTAATAGACTAATTGTTTGAATTTAATTTCATTTTTGACTTTTCCTTAATTCAAAAAAAATGTTAAAATATATTTTCTGACATTTAGGGTTTCTTGGTGATTTGTGTGATCTTGGTTTAAATTGTTTGAATTTTGATCTTACTTAGTCAATATTTAAGATTCAAAGTAAAAAATTAGGGTTTTGTTGCTTATGGTGCAAGTTTCTTGTTCAAAACCCTCGTGCCTTGGATTTTTATGGGAATTCAGGTCTTGATTATGGTTCATGAATGTGTTGGGGATTTGAAAACCATTTTTCTTGAATTGTTTGACTTAGTTTGACATTTTTCCACAAATTATTTTGAAAACTTGTCTAGATTGGTAGTTTTGCCAACTAGCTTGGAACTTTGGGCCTCATTTGATCCCCTCCTCAATCATTCATGAACATAAGGCTTTCTTTCTGACCTCTAAATACTTCAAAGATGTTAATATATTTTTGACTTGAATAATGGATCCTTGTTTCTATTTTTGGTGTATTTTTGAAGTGAAGGTACCCAATTAGTGTTGCACATCTTGTGGCAATTTGTTTGATGGTCAATGAACTTGAGTGAAGCCTATAATTGGGCACCTAATGATCATCTTGATTCTGATTATCCATGATAACTTAAGTCTTTTCATTTAGTCCCCCATTGTTTAAAGTTTTGAACCTTCTTGATGCATTATGCAGGTTTCATCTTCTTTTGTGTTTGTGAAGTTGTGATTGAATTAATACTATATGGTTGAAATGTGTTTTCCCCTGACCTCCATGACCTTTAATTGTATTCTTTCCAATCTCCCATGATCCTTGATTGATTTTCAATTTTCAATTCAACATGGTGATAAAAAGGAGCAACATTCCTCTATTTCTTTTGACCTAATTGAGCATGTGCCTGTTTCCTCTTGCCTATCATGTCTAATATCTGATAATTCTTATCATGTTGTGCTCACTTCATCATGTTGCATCCATCCCTTATGTGAGTCATCATTCACCTTATGGAATACTAACTTGGTTGTTGAATGTGCGAGGTACTTTGAGAAAGTTTCCACTTTTGATATTCCATGCAGGATATATACATTTAATTGTGAATGCTATACATTGCCCATGGGATTTGTTCATATCTAATAAATTACTTACATCCCGATGGTGTAATTTCTGACTCGATTTATCTATTGATGCCAGCTTGCTTGAAGTTCTCTGGGTTTCTTTTTATTCTTGCTCAGTTGCTACGGATAGTTATCCGTTTGGTATTACACTATTTCCTTTCTTCCATTTTCATTTTGGCATAGTTCTTTGATTGCATGATGGGACCTCTGTTGCTGATATATGTCAGAAGGCCCTTTGGTTTTTGCCTAATACATGTGTTGTGTTTGCCGTTGATCGATGAGTCACTCAATTTAGAAATTGAGATCACGACTTCGCTCTCATTGCATGTTCCCTATAGGATGTTTATTGATTTTCTTCTTTACTTGTTGATTGATGAGTCACTCAATTTAGAAATTGAGATCACGACTTCACTCTCATTGCATGTTCCCTATAGGATGTTTATTGCTTTTCTTCTTTACTTGTTGATCGATGAGTCACTGAATTTAGAAATTGAGATCACGACTTCGCTCTCATTGCATGTTCCCTATAGGATAGTTTTGGCAAACTCCCTTTTACATGAAAATTAAGGTAGGGGTTTCCTTTATCCTCAACCTTAGGGACAACCATTATATGATAACACTAGGGATAGTGCTAGGCTAGTTTCCCTTAGTTGTTTTTCTCTCCTTTGCATTCTGCATCTTAAAACAAAAACTATTTTCTTGGCAAATCATAAGACATTTCTAATGAACTCAAACCCTTCTTCAAAGTAAAAGATACAAACCAATCTTACTTTGTCTATGTTACCTTTTAGCCGATGTTTCGCCATCGCACATTTGTTTGAAGCTGATGTTTCGTTATCACACATGTTTGTTATCCTACTTTGATTCTCAATATCATTGATAGGTGTGATGTTTTGTCATCCTTTTTATTGATGTTTTTCCATCCTTACCATGCCATTCTACCTTGTCATCTTTTAGCCGATGTTTCGCCATCGCACATTTGTTTGAAGCCGATGTTTCACCATCGCACATGTTTGTTATCCTACTTTGATTCTCAATATCATTGTTAGGTGTGATGTTTTGTCATCCATTTTATTGATGTTTCACCATCTTTGCCATGATATCTTGTTATCTTGAAGCCGATGTTTCTCCATCGCACATGTTTCTTATCCTACTTTGATTCTCAATATCATTGATAGGTGTGGTGTTTCGCCATTCGTTTTATTGATGTTTTGTCATCCTTACCATGATTTTGTGCTATCTTTTAGTCGATGTTTCGCCATCGCACATTTTTTTGAAGCCGATGTTTCGCCATCGCACATGTTGGTTATCCTACTTTGACTCCCAATGTCATTTTTAGGTGTGATGTTTTATCATTTGATATTTCGCCATCTTTGACATGTTACTTTGTTATTATTTGACCGACATTTTCCATCTCATCTGTTTGTTGTTTCATTCGATGTTTTACCATCTTGACTGTTTTTGTTGTCTTAACTAAAAAACACAAACCAACCAAAATACATAAGCCGAACTACGGCTGCTCTGATTCCTTAAAAGGGATATGTAGGCATTGGGGTAGGGCCCAACCGAGCACATCTTTTTATTTTCCCTACATTATTTTCCTTTTTCTTTCGCACGCATTCCCTTTTAAGTTGTAAGCCATAGACATAGGATTTGACCACACCCATTTAGATTAGACAACAAGAGTGGATACCGTAGAGTACTACGGGCGTGTGGGGTGCTAACACCTTCCTCTCGCGTAACAGACTCCCTTACCTGATCTCTCGGTCGAAAGACCGTGATTTCTCCCTTTCCAGGTTTTCTCGATGTTTACCTTTCCCTCTCGGCGGGATAAAAAACGTTCGGTGGCGACTTTATTAATGTTTCATTAACATCCAGATGACAGGTTTCGGCCGCGTTGTTTCAGCTGGCGACTTCACTGGGGATAGATTGACCTTTTGCTGGTCTATCCCGGAGTCGATCCTAGCTCTTGTTTGTTTTCTTTTTGGGTGTTTATTTTTACCGCTTTGCATATTTACCTGTTTGTATTGCATCATATGTGCGTTTTACTTTCTGCATACTGGATTTGGCTGGACTCTTTGGATTCTGGATTTCTTGGTGGGTGGGTTGTTCCATAAGGTAAAAGGCCTCGTACCCAGGCTATGATTGAATTCCATAGGAACTAGGAATAGAGTGGCCATGGCATCTATGAGGCGGATGCTTTGTAGACCTGACCATGATACCCATGACTTCAGATGTAGTTTGTATAGGTGTTATCGTATGATGATACCGACATTCGAGCTCTTGTACTCTGATTTAGCTTTTAACCTTACCTTGACCTAGACTACACCCGTGAGAGGGGCGGGAAAACTTTTCTTACAGGTATTGTTGGTGACTTTGTGTTGCGAAGGTGACTTAGGTTCGCATGATAATTTTGAAGCTTTGGGATTTTCTTTTGATCTTGAGTGGTGCTGTTCTGTAATGGTCCAGCCATGATCCAGTGTGAAACTTTGATCCTGTCATGTCGCATCATAGCATATTTATTTCTAAAAAAAATGATGTATAAAAAATAACTAGCATACGCATGTCATTTTCCAGGAACATTCAAGAGTCTTCTTTCTATCAGAAATGGATGGCCTCCCTTCAAATGAGTTTGATTCAGTTCGTGTTAAATAACCCACCAGACATACTTTCTCTTAACAGATTCCTACCATTGATGGGGCCGAGTTGAAGAGGTTGAGTTCTTATCTGAAGGGTGATGTTCTGAATAATTTCAACAAAAATTATGGCAATTTGTTACTAGTCCTCAACACTCCAGTTGACCCGATGGCTTTAATTACCCTCTTCCAGTTCTATGACAAAGAATTATGGTGTTTTACTTTTCAAGATTATCAACTGGTTCCCACCCTAGAAGAATACGCGCACCTACTTAATATCAAATTGTCCGATGAAGTTCCTTTTGTCCAAGTGCCGGAGAAGCCGAAGTTCGAAGTTATTGCTGAAACTCTTCATTTGAGTTGGAAAGAGGTGAAAGACAATTGGAAATCAAGTGAGGATACTACAGGGTTTTATTTGGATTTCTTAGTGAAGAAAGATGAAGACTGGGCAAAGAAAGGGAATTGGATTGACTTCAGCGTTCTGCTTGCTCTCATGATATACAGGATTGTCCTCTTCCCTCGCAAGAGAAAATTTGTGGATTTGGAGGCTATTTGTGTTTTTAGAAATAAGAACCCGATACCGACACTCTTTACACCATTCATTCCAGGCATGGAAAAGGAGGTAATGTAAGCTTATGTCATTCAATGTTGTATCAATGGTTTAAGTTGCATCTACCGGTAAGTGGCCCTTTCGTGGATACCAGGCATTCTCTCCAATGGTCATCAAGACTTGTCAACCTTACTTCATTTGGTATCTGGTGGAATTATGACATGGGGAAATACGAAGTGTTATCACTAGCTGTGGAGATTTCCCTAATGTTCCCCTCATAGGAACTAAGGGGTGTATCAACTATAATCCTGTGCTTTCTTATCATCAATTGGGATATGCAATGGATAGACCGCCAAAGGTTAAGGAGGTGTATGAATCAGTGTATTTTGCTAGAGGGGGTGATCCTGTGATGTTGAAAAGAGTGACAAGTGCTTGGAAGAGAATTCACAAGAAGGATAGAACTACTTTGGGAAAGAAGGTTCCTATTGCTAGGGTTTCTTACCTGGATTAGATTAGAGCCAGGGTTAAGATTTTACGGTTACCATTTGCAAGGTCGTCTCCTATATGTGAGCAACCTCCTACTGTTCTGAGTAACACAGTGCCTACCGAGATGTTCACCCAGGTTCATGTTGAGAACATTCAACTTCGCGCAAAAGACCGTGAGGCAGGGATGCAACTCTATTGGGTAGATCAAGAAAGGGCCGACTTAGCTAGCAAGCTCAAAGAAGCTCAAGGGGAAACTTCTGATACAAACAGTTTTGGGAAGAGGTCTCATGCTGAAATAGAAGAAGAATTGAGTAAGACCCAGCAAGAGTGCCAGAAGCTTCAGGCATCCGAGAGCAGCTACAGGAAGAAGATTCAGAACTTGGAGAAATAGCTCAAAGACAAAGATGCTCAGCTTAAGAAGGAAGTAGCCCAGAAGCGTGTCGCAGATCGGTTCCAAGAAAGTAAAGTGGTCGCATCACAAATTTTGAAGGAGAAAGCCAGACTTGAATAGTACTGTCAACATCTTGAAGCATGTCTTATTCCGGAGATTTAATTTTTGTTACTTACCTTTGGTGTATTTGGTCACCCCCAGGATTGTTGGAGGGGACCGTCTGTTTGTTTTATTATTCAGATTTTTGTTAAGTTTACTTTGAAACATGTATTTTGTTGTTTATCGTTACACTCTTAAATGTCTGAATTCACTTGAACATCGTTTCCTTTGTTTGTAAATAATTAAAGTGATTATCTTATTGTCCTTTTTCTCATGGGTTGTATGCTTTATCTTTGGTTGCACACCGTGACTGATAAATAAAAGGACTCTTGAATACCTGGAAATGACAAAATATCATGCATATCATGCATTTCATAACATTACAGGTTATCTCAAGACGGTATTCTTATTCTGCTGCTTTTCTTATTCAGAATTTAAGACGACTACTCATCGGTATTCCACCAGAAACAATTTGCCAAGACAGATGGAACATGTTTAAGCTGAACTCGCTGAAATGAGGGCCCAGATGGCTACTCAGATGACTCAGTTCATGGAGGTCATCACCAATGTGAATCACCGACAGGAGGAACTGGCTGCCGTTGTCAACAACCACCGCCGCTATCCAGGAGATGGTGGAAATCAAGGGCTCTATCAGGACGTTTCTGTAGGATTGGGGGATGTGCAAGATCAGCCTGTTGGAAATTTTCACAGGATGCCTGGAAACCCTTTTGTGCGCAACGTAGGGCAGTTTCCCCCGTCTCCTGGACCTCGTCTTGTGGGGAACAAAAGAATTAACCAAGGCGGTGTAAGGAATTATCAGGAGAAGGATTATGACTTTGATCAGGATGAAGATCAGTTTTATGTTCGGCGTTCAGAGCCAGAGGTTCAGATTGAGGATATGAAGTATCGGTTATTGGAAGAGCGTCTGAAGGCTGTGGAAGGGCAATGAGTCCTTGGTATAGATACTAATGATCTCGGGTTGGTGTCTGGGGTGAAAGTTCCACCTAAGTTCAAGCCTCCTATATTTGAAAAGTACAACGAAACGCCATGTCCTATTACTCATGCAACTGCTTATTTCCGAAAGATGTCGGTGCATACTGAGGATCAGGGGCTGTTGATTCACTTTTTCCAGGATAGCCTATCTGGGGCATCCCTAGAGTGGTACATGAAGTTGGAGAAGACCCATATTTGTTGCTGGAATGATCTCGCTCGGGCTTTTGTCAAACATTATCAGTACAATGTGGATATGGCGCCTAATCGCACTCAGTTGCAAAATATGTCACAAGGACTGAAAGAATCTTTCAAGGAATATGCTCAGAAGTGGCGTGAGTTGGCTGCGAGGGTTCAACCTCCGCTCATGGAGAGATAACTCATTGATATGTTTATGGGTACCCTGCAAGGGCCATTCTATGAGCACATGATAAGAAGTACTTCGACAGGATTTGCAGACTTCGTTATGGCTGGTGAAAGAATTGAGATAGGTTTGAAATTAGGGAAAATTCAAGTTGGAGGTTCTAGTGGCTCATCAGGGGGCAGTAAGAAACCATTCAACACTTACCCTAAGAAAAGGGAAGGCGACGCAAGCGTGGTTTACTCTCATAGAGGAAGAAGAAAGGATCATCAGAACCAACAAATCAATGCTGTTTCTATTCCTGTTAATGCTCCTCCGCAGCAGAGACCAAATACAGTGCCTCAACAACAAATGCAGCAAGATGCTCCCCATCAGTATAATAATCAACAGCAGAGACAACCAAGGAAATTTGATCCCTTGTCAGTAACTCTTACTGAAGCACTCCACCACCTGCTTGATTTGAAGTTGATCAGTTTAAGAAATATGCCACCACCACCCGCAAGACTTCCTCCTAACTATGATGCTAATGCAAGATGTGAATTCCATTGAGGCGGAGTGGGCCATTCGACTGACAATTGCTTTGCGTTGAAGTGCAAAATACAAGACTTGTTGGATGCTAAGGTAATTGAGTTTACTCCAGTGACTAGTCCGAATGTTACTCAGAACCCAATGCCTAGGCATGAAGGGGGTGTTGTTAATATGATTGATGATGATGGTGAGATGTTGAATTTGATCATGGATGTGGAACAAGTAACTACTCCGTTGTGGTATGTTAAGAGGTATTTGCCTGGCAATTCTATTTTCCCGGGTTGTACTTCAGATTGTGCCAAGTGTAGAGAGCAATCGAAGGGCTGTGTTGATTTAAAAGCCGACATCCAGTTGTTGATGAGGGAAGGTTCCCTGCAGTTCGATAGAAAACTGAGCTACCGTAAGGTTACCGAAGAAGATGTTGCTGTGGTATCTATTCCTTACACCCCTGTGTGTATTCCCGCACCATCTAGGGCACCTCCTTTGATGATTACGGTACCTGGTCCCATGCCGTATACCAGTGAGAAGGTGGTCCCATGGCATTACGGTGCTGATGTTTATTATCATGGGGTGAAGCAGGAGGTAAGAACCCGTTCGTCTGAGGAAGAACGTGCTGAAGGTAACCAAGAGGAAGATCATAACTTTTCTGGTGTGGGTAGAATGACTAGAAGCGGGAGAGTATTTGGTCCTTCTAATGTGCAAGATGCGGCATATGCTTCTGCAAGAGAAAAAGGAAAACAGCAGGTGATGATTGGTAATCCAAGGGTTACGCCAGCCAATGTGACTCAACCAATTCTGATACCAAAAGCTTCTTCAGTTCCCGATGAGGTTGAAGAGTTAATGCAGATTATCAGAAAGAGTGATTACAGCATAATTGATCATCTGAGCCATACTCCTTCTAAGATGTCTATCTTGTCTCTGTTGATTTATTTAGAACCTCACCGAAATGCTTTGATGAAGTTGTTAAAGAATGCGTTCGTGCCACATGAAGTAACAGTCAATCAGTTTGAGAATGTCCGTGCTAACATATCTTCCAGGAATGGTTTAGGTTTCACATATTTGATCTTCCTCCGGAGGGACCAAACCATAACAAAGTGTTGCATATTTCAATGGAGTGCAGGGGCACTACTTTATCCTGGGTTTTGGTAGATACTGGATCGTCTTTAAATGTACTACCAAAGTCAGCGTTGATGAAGATTGATTATTCTGGACTGAAGCTGCGCCCTAGTGATTTGATGGTAAAGGCGTTTGATAGGTCTCGAAGGTCAGTGTTTGGGGAAGTGGAGTTACCAATCAAGGTTGGACCTCGCACCTTCATGACTACATTTTTTGTGATGGATATACAACCAGCATATTGTTGTTTGTTGGGGCGTCCGTGGATTCATAGAGCAAGAGCAGTCACTTCTACTCTTCACCAGAAACTCAAGTATCCCGCAGAGGGAAAGGTGGTAACTGTGTGCAGCGAGGAAGAGTACATCGTAAGTCATTTGACATCATTCCGCTATGTTGAAGTTGAAGGCGAGATACACGAGACTCCGTTTCAGGCATTTGAAATAGTTCATGCTTTCAATTTTCCTCCTCCAGAGCAGAAAAAGAAACCAGAAACTTTTATGTATTCTCTCAAGGATGCGAGAGATATGGTGGAAGGTGGTAACCCTGAAGGTTGGGGTCAGGTGCCAGATGTTACTCCAAAGTTTGATAAATTTGCTCTTGGTTTTAGCCCGGGTCAGCAGAGTGCAGCTCCCAAAGCATCTAGTTTATCCGCTCCTGTGAAGTTTTCCCATCCTGGTGCTGCTCAAGAAGGACACATCAATGCGGTTGGTGACGATAGGACTGATGGATACAATATCAAAGATTGGATTTGCCCGAGTATTCCAGGCCAGACACTCAACAATTGGACTTCTGTGGATGTTATCCAAGTTTCAAGCGCGGAGGAGTAATTTTCTTGTTTTCTTTTATTATCATATCATAATTCCTACGCTCTGCCCAAGGCGTAGTGTATCATTTGTGTAGGGCCACCATGTCTATTTTCAAGTTTATCATGAAATAAAGGACATTTTTGCATTCAAAATTTTTCTTCATTTCTTTTTTTATTTATTTAAATGGCAATGTTTCTCTTTTCACACACTGTCACTAAAAAATGCCAAAATGTCATTCATGCAGATGCACTTCCACCATCAATTCTATTGGTAATGACTCTGATATGGCTCATTCTGACTTTGATACTCCTATTTATCAAGCTGAAGAAGAAGCATATGAGGATTACGGTCTTCCTGAGGAATTAGAAAGATTGTTAAAACAAGAGGAGAAGGTTATCCATCCGAATCATGATTCGATTAAGGTGGTGAATATTGGCACAGAAGAGGTAAGAAGAGAAGTCAAGATAGTGGCAGATCTCGAGGAAAGTATAAAGGGCCGATTGATTAAGCTACTCTGTGAGTATTCTGATATCTTCTGTGCATCGATTACAGGGTAGTGGCAGATCTCGAGGAAAGTATAAAGGGCCGACAGACATAGTGGTGCATCGATTACCGCTCAAAGAAGGTTGTTCCCCTGTCAAACAAAAGCTCCGAAGAACTCATCCTGAGATGTCCAAGAAGATTAAGGAGGAGGTCCAGAAGCAGTTGGACGCGAATTTCTTAAAAGTCGTCAATTATTCACCGTGGATTGCAAATATGGTGCCTGTGCCCAAGAAGGATTGTAAGGTCAGTATATGCGTGGATTATAGGGATTTGAATAGGGCCAACCCTAAAGATGATTTCCCTATTCCGCATGTTGATGTGTTGGTCGATAATACTGCTCATTCCAAAGTATTTTCGTTCATGGATGGTTTTTCGAGATACAATCAAATTAAGATGGCTCCGGAGGATATGGAAAAGACAACATTCATCACGCCTTGGGGAACTTTCTGTTATAAAGTGATGCCATTTGGTTTGAAAAATGTCGGGGAAACATATCAACGCGCCATGGTCACTCTCTTTCATGATTTGATTCACAAAGAGATTGAGGTTTATGTAGACGATATGATTGCTAAGTCTGACACGGAAGAGGAACATCTCGTTCATCTGGAAAAGTTATTCAAGAGACTGAGGCAGTTCTTGCTGAGGTTGAATTCGAATAAGTGCACCTTCGGGGTGAGATCCAACAAGCTGTTGGGTTTTGTCGTAAGTGAAAAAGGTATCGAGGTGGACCCGGCCAAGGTAAAAGCGATACAAGAAATGCCTGGGCCAAGGACAGAGAAGGGAGTACGTGGACTCTTGGGAAGGTTAAACTACATTTCTAGATTTATTTCTCATCTCACAGCCACCTGTGAACCTATGTTCAAGTTGTTGAAGAAGAGTCAGACAGTGAAATGGAATGAGGATTGTCAGAAGGCCTTTGACAAAATAAAGTAGTATTTGGAGGAACCTCCGATACTCATGCCTCCAGTAGAAGGAAGGCCACTAATCATGTATCTAACTGTGTTGGAGAGCTCAATGGGTTGTGTCCTTGGTCAGCACGATGAAACAGGGAAGAAAGAGCAGGCTATTTACTACTTGAGTAAGAAGTTTACAGAATGCGAGTCGAGGTACTCATTGCTAGAAAAGACTTGTTGTGCACTTGCCTGGGCCGCCAAACGTTTGAGGCAGTACATGTTAACTCACACCACCTACTTGATATCCAAAATGGATCCAATCAAGTACATTTTTGAGAAGCCATCTCTTACAGGCAGGGTAGCCCGTTGGCAGATGATACTCACCGAATATGATATCCAATACACTACTTAAAAAGCAATTAAAGGTAGTGTACTAGCTGGCCATCTTGCTCATCAGCCCATGAACGATTATGAACCAATGAAGTTTGATTTTCCAGATGAGGAAATTGTATATATTCGGGATTGTAATATGCCAGACCCAGACGAAGGACCCGAGCCAGGATCACATTGGACGCTTGTTTTTGATGGTGCCTCCAATGCCATGGACAACAGTATTGGAGCTATTATCAATTCTCCTGAGGGATACTGAAGATGTGAAAAACACAAGAAGGGGGGGGGGGGTGTTGAATTGAAAACTTGGATCTAAAATAGCTTAATGACACAATATTTTTATCCTGGTTCGTTTGATCTCAAACTACTCCAGTCCACCCGTCAAGGTGATTTCGCCTCTCTCCAACGAGGTCTTAATTCACTAATCTCAACAAGATTACAACAACTACTTTAACAATTGTTAAAGTCTTCTTGAGTACAACCACAACCCGATTAATCTCAAGGATCTCTTTTACAATAAGATTCAAACAATATGTGTTTTTGTTTTTCTAACAAAAACAGTTTATCACAACTGTGATAAATTACACAAGTTTATAGCTTAGAATAAAGAATGAATTTGCTTGAGCTAGAATATACGTGATTGGTAATCTTAGCAAATTGTTATGTGTACTTACGTGCTTCATTATGCAAGCTGACTTGTTTATATAGGCAATGTAATGACGTTGTCCATAAATCAAGTTTAATGTTATTGACACACTTTCCTTTTGGAGAAGATTTTGTCTGAAGAAAGCCGTTGGCATTAATTCTATCTTGAATGTTCAGTAACGCTTCATAGTCTTTTTCTCCTTACTGCTGATGACGCTTTAGAATGTTGATGACTTGGTTTGATATGTTCTTGTTCATAATCAGAGTTTACTATAATTGAGCGCAGGTTCTGGTCACCAATCTTCAGCGTATAATCTGATTGCTTCAGCGTGTAATACTTTATGGCTTATCTTCTGATGCTGATCTAATCACAACTTCTGCATATATAAAACATATTTTTAAGGAGCATATTTGTTCTTTGTATTTATTTATTCTTTGTATTTGTTATCATCAAAACTCTAACCAAGGGTTATAGAATCAAACTATGTTCTAACAATCTCCCCCTTTTTGATGATGGCAAAAACCAAATTTTTCAATTAAAACATAAAGAATAAAAAGTTTAGAATTTAAGAAGAAAAACTCCCCCTGAGTTGATTACTTCCCTTAAGTTCCTTGAGTCTTTGAACATCAGAGTTTAACTGCGTCTTTTATCATAGTTTCGTACATGTTCAAGCTTTTCAGAAGATAGAGGTTAAGTAGTTCAGAATGTTTGAGACTTCTGTCTCAGTAAGCCGTTATTGAAAATATCTTACTTTCTCCCCCTTTTTGTTAGTTATCAAAAAGGCTATATAATCAGAGCTAAAAAGTTGGTTTATATTAAAAATAAGAAGCAATGATAAGTAGTTCAGAACAGAAGCAATGTAAAACAAACGTTACAAATAGACAGATTTAAAATAGAAGAGAATCTAAGAGGGAGGAGGTAGGCGTGTGAACAAAGCTTCCAGCAAGCCCTTGATCTGGGTGTTAGTTTCCTCTTGTTTGCTCAGAATGCTTTTGATTTCTTTGTTTGTGTCCTCATGTTTATCCAACCTTTCCTGGATAACAACATTTGCTCTCTTCAATTCTTCCAGAGTTTTCCTGTCATAAGAAGAAGCTGGAGAATCTTCAGTATCTAGACGCTTCTCAGAGTATTCTGCAACGTGATCACATTGAACCATTTTCTCTGCTGAGATCATCTCTTCTGGAGCAGTAGTCAGAGTGACACCTTCTGATTCTGGTTGAACTTCATCTGAGAGATGATGTTCTGACCAGGGAGCATTATCCAGAGTGAGAATCTCCTTCTTGAGCAGATGGCTCAGAACTTGGTCTTCAAAAACCTTTAGCATATCATTGAAATTCTGTTGAACCTGTTCATAGCTCTGTTCTTTTAGCTTCAATGTTTTAGAACTTAGCCAGTTTTTGAAACTTGTCCATAGATAATCAGAAGCAGTAGGATTAATCATCTCTAGACTAGCGTGCTTCAAGGAGGTTTTCCAGTTCTGCATTCCTGTTTCAAACATCAACAAACTTGTACCAACATCTGGTGTGGGTTCAGTTGGTTTTGGTTTGGGAATGGCAGTTTTGTGAGATATAGCAGCTAATCGTTCCAATGCAGTTAGATCAATGACCAGTCTTGCACTGTCATCTGGATTGCTCTTAGGTGAAGGAGTGGGAGAGTCGGGTATTATGATTGGACTAGTTGGGGAATTCAGTGGTGTGGATTTGAGAGAAGAAGAAATTTGTGGAATGTCCAGGATGGTGAGAGGCATGCGGATGGCAAGTGGTTCAGTGATTCCTGGAATAGGTATTGTATCTGAATCTGAAGTAGGTTCTTCAAATTGGTTGAATGAAACATTGTGAGGTTCTGATTCATGGGTCTCAGATGGTTGTTTCTCATAAGTTTGAACTTCTGGTTGTGATTGTTCAGGTTGAGGTGGTGGTGGATGAGGAATATCTTGTTGTGGAGAGAGAGGTAGTGGAATATCTGGTTGTGGAACATCTGTTGTAGTTTTGGAGTTTGGATTATCAAGGATTAGAGGATTTGGATTTTCTGGTGTGGGAGCTTAAATGTCTTGGTCAAAAGAGTCAATATCTGACAGAACTTTGGCAAGTTCTAGTTGAGTTTGTTCAGGATTTGGATTGATAGGAAGGGAGTGAGTTTCTCTTAGACTTAGAGTTTCTGATGGATCAAACCCTATGTCAAAGTAATCAAAAGTTTGTGGGGTTGGAAGTTCTGATTGGGTAGTTATGGGTTCAAATGTTGATATAGTTATTGATTCTAAAACAGTAACAGAAGAATGATTACCTTTCTTTTCAGCAGCTTTTGGAGTCCTTTGAGATGATCCTTTTGCTGCTGCCTTTCTTTTCTTGGTCTTCTTCAAAACAACTTCTGGAGCCGCCTGATGCAAGTCCTGGATATTTAACCCTGGTGCAGTGCCATCTGCCTTACACGCATCCATATATCTGACAATTATCTCAGGCTTGAAGTCAATCTCAGAGAAAAGAGGAAAATCATCCAGAGGAATTCTTCTGGAAGTGATGGTTGCAAAAGAAGTAACGTTGGGTTCCTTCTTGATGTTCTCAATAATTTTCATCTTTTTCAGATTCTTTGCATTCAGAGGCTTCCCAGCAGTTGCTTCTAGTGAGCTAATTTATTGTGCTTCAGTCAGATGCTCTATCAGCCTATTCTCTATCAGAATATCTGATATGAGTCTTCCCAAGGGTATCCAGTCCCTTTTGGTATGCTCATCTTCTCTTATTTCCTTTACACTGGTCGTCAGATGATTTAATAGCAAGTGAGGGAGATTTACCTTAGTCTTCTTGGAGATAAAGTAGATCAGAAACTGCTGATCAATGTTTATGTAGTCAGGAGAGCTGGTTGGCTTCCTGTGGTTGATGTATCCCAGAATTATCTTAGCCCAGATTCTGTGATGATCCTTCAGATCCCTAATCTTGCTGGAGGGTAGACCCAGAGTGAATATTTCCCTTGCAATTGAAGCAACATCAGAACATATTTCAGCCATGTCTATACACCTGAAACATCCACCTTTGTAACCAATAAGTCTTGAAATCAGGTCTTCAGTAATGACAATCTTCTTCCCCATGACATACGAGGTAACTTGATGGTTTGAGGAGGAAGCATGAATCCAAAATTCTTTGCCAAGAATTGGAAACGTTGGCCCTAGAAGACGGTCAACATATCTGTTCCATCCTTGAGCATTGACCTCTTCAGAGAGATTAAAGCCATTTTCTTAAAGACTTTCAAAATCAATAATTAGTTCTAAAAGAACTTCCAGGTTGTCAATGGGCGTGAGTAGAGTTCTGTATGGTTCTTCGTACTGTTCCATAGATTCAGTTCCCTGAGTACTGGTGTTTTGGACGCTTGAAGAAGCCATGTTCACACAAGAAATTTGAGAAAGATGAAAGGGTTTTTGAAAATATGAACTGAAAACAATTAGAGGTATTGAAAGAGTAAAAGTGAAAGAGTGTAAAGACTGAAACTTGAGTTTAAATAGATTTTTGAAAGCATAAACTGTAAGAGAGAGAAATAATTAGTCATGATTATCAGCATTAATGACAGCTGATTTTAGGGGATTCAGAAAGATATTGGAACGATTACCCATGACGTGTGTCTCAATGCACCCGATCAGTGCTTTTGACCTTTCAGAAAAGTGAACGCGTGTTCAGCCTCAGAAGGTAGCTGATGAATGGATGATAATTGTTTGCTTACGTGAACTGCACACTTCTATCCTTGAAAGGAAACGCTCAGATCTTCATGGATAGATTCTGATACAATATGTACTTCTATAATTCTGAAGGCAGGTTGATCAGTAGTTCACAGAACATAACTAAAATTCTGAAGATTAAGATATGTAAATAAAACAATTTATTATGGGCAAAGCTTCATGCTGAGATGTTTCAGAATGAAGTTAAACCTATATTCAGAAAGAGGTTTTGTAAAGACATCATCCCATTGATGGTTTGTGTCAATGAATTTTAAATTAAGAATCCCTTTCTGAATATAGTCCCTAATAAAATGATGTTTTATTTCTATATGCTTAGCCCTAGAATGTAAAATAGAATTTTTGCTGAGACAAATAGAAGAAGTATTGTCACAGAGGATAGGGATGTTACTCTCAAATATATTGAAGTCCTCAAGTTGACTTTTTATCCAGAGCATTTGTGTACTACATCCAGTTGCTGCTATGTATTCAGCTTCTGCTGTTGATAGTGCTATTGTGGATTGTCTTTTGCTGGACCATGAGATCAGGTTTTCTCCCAGAAACTGGTAGCTTCCAGAAGTGCTTTTACGTTCTACTCTGTCTCCAGCAAAGTCAGCATCACAGTATCATACTAAGCTGTAATCACTTGATTTTCTATAAAACAAACACAGATTAGAAGTACCTTTCAAATACTTGAAAATTCGCTTAACTGCTGTTAAGTGAGATTCTCTAGGATCTGATTGGAATCTAGCACAAATGCAAACACTGAATAGAATGTCAGGCCTTGAAGCCGTCAGATAGAGAAGAGAACCAATCACACCCCTGTAGACCTTCTGTTCTACCTTTTTACTTACCTCTTCCTTTTCCAGAATGCACGTGGGATGCATTGGAATCCTTAAGGGCTTACATTCTGAGAGATCAAATTTCTTCAGAAGTTCTCTGACATATTTGCTCTGATGAATGTAAGTTCCTTCTGGAGTTTGATTTATCTGAATGCCCAAAAAGAATTTTAGTTCCCCCATTAGGCTCATCTCAAACTCTGCCTGCATACATTTAGCAAACTCTCTTCCCAGAGAGGGTTTAGTAGATCCAAATATGATGTTGTTGTACCCCAAAATTTGCCCTCTCATATTTCTCAAGACATTGCAAGAAAAATCTCCAAGTTGCTCAAGTTTGCTCAAGAGTTGGACATACAAGCTATCTCCTAAGGCAGTCAACCCCAAAATAGGATTTTGTGTTGCATCAAGATATTTGAATCCAAATTACCTCAAGTTCTCCCCAATGTCCTAATATGTTCTCAAGATCATCCATGTCAAATTTTAGGCCTTGCAGAGGAAGTTTGCTCAGTCAATTGCCCAAAGGTACAAAAGTCGACTGTGCTAGGGCAAAAGTCAACTGTGACCTACAAAGAGTCAAATTTCAAGATTTTTTGCCAACATTATCATTTTGAAGGATATTTAATCATTTGATCAAGGGTTGATCATGAGTCATCAAGGATTGCTCAAAATTCATCAAGATTAAGAAGTTGCTAAATTAGGGTTTTGCAGGAAAAGTCAACTCAATTTTGACCAAGCATAACTTTCTCATGCTTTATGAGAAATGACCCATCCAAATATCATTTTTAAGAGGATGCAATTTCCTACAATCCATCTTCATACCCCAAGGTCAAAAAATGCACTCACAAGAATTTATGAATTTGGACATTATAGGTCATTTTTGAAAGTCAACAAAAACACCTTTTTTGCCAAAGCTTACAACTTGAGCATGGAATATCAAAATGAGATGAGACCAAAAGGGTTGGTTAGAGGACATTGCAATCTTTCTAAAAAGTCCAAGAACACTTCCAAAAGTTCAACAATGAAGAAGTTATGCATTGTTGAAGTTGGACTTTTTTGCAAAATTGCCAAAAGTCAACTATCCCCAAAACTTCAAATTTTGTCCAATGGGCCCATTCTTTTCCACTTGATTTGAGCTTGCATAGTTGCCCACGTGTCCTAGCTTCAACCATGAGCCCATTTTTTATTTTTATTGTTTAATTTGATTTTAATTGAATTTATTCATTTTAAATCAAATAAAATCATACAAAATCCAA
Organism: Vicia faba; assembly: GCA_948472305.1. Taxonomy (NCBI): domain Eukaryota; kingdom Viridiplantae; phylum Streptophyta; class Magnoliopsida; order Fabales; family Fabaceae; genus Vicia; species Vicia faba. Next base: position 296,573,527 of record OX451735.1, read on the forward strand.
TACTTTGATAACACAAGATCTTTTGGCTATTTCAGGCTCTGATTACCATCATAACATCATCAAAATCGAATCAAACCAAATCATGTGCAAAAAGATTGAGATTCGGCAAAATTGGCCAGTTTGTAAAGGGAGATAAAATCAAATATGCAAGCATTGATGGGAGAAGATTTGAATCAAATTTTTTACCCTAATACAAAGGACATTTCATAAGCAAGCCAAAGGAGACAAAATCAGGGTTGGAAAGTGCAGAGAGAGGCAGAACAAGATTGGAAAAATTCACTAAAAAGCTTGAGATTGAAATCATAGTTAGAGGTGTTTTCAAGAGCTGAGACATATCTCAATTGATTCCTGGGCGTTCACTCAAGCTATCTGGATCCAAAGCAAGTTTGTTCAGACATCCAAACACGCTGAATAATTGATCCACAAGAAGGGAATAGCTTTGATCAAGAGGCCATAACGAATCCAACCATGTTCTTAGAATGAATTTATATGGCCTGGAGGGAGTTTTAGCATAAGCCTGCGTTTTTTTGCTGCGGATTCAAATCTGCAGGTAATGTTGTTACAGGTCTGAGGACAGGGATGAGTTCGTGTCATCCTCCGGTTGGCCCATTCAAATATTTTTTGCGCATTTTATTTTTTGCTGGCATTTAATTTGTTTTAATATATTATGATTAAGATGTATTATAACGGCAAATGAAGCAGCATGGTGCGTTAGCAAGGCAAGCGTTGAAATCTCCTTCAGGACCTGGGTTCGAATCCCAGGTCCCCTACTTTCTCAATATTTTTTCCTTTCAGGTGATTGTGTACACGCTTTAGCTTGCAGTATACCATACTCCCTCAAGCATCCAAGAGACAGATGGCCAATAGCCAGATCTGAGGGCTAGGGATTGAAGGACCACCAAGACACTAGTCAACGCATGCACACTGAATTCCAGAAAGTCAAAAAAGGCCAGCATATATTGGGCCACGAATTTGCTACCAGCACCCCCATAATTCAGGCCCAAACTCTCTCTTTCACTTATTTTTATTTTAGTTTAATTGTTTTATTATTTTTATTTTACTAACCAATCACAAACTCCTCTTTTATTAAATAAAATCACTAAAAAATATTTTTATTCAATCAAATTTTAACTTTTATTTTTTATTAATAAGTACTAATTAATTAATTTAGGTTTTAATTCTAGAATAATTTTAACCTATTTTACAAATAATTAAAATTAATTAGATTTAGTTAGGTTTTAATTACTAATTCAATTAATTTTATTTCTTTCCTAAATAATCAAAAACTCCAAAAATAATTTATTTTTCATTTAATTAATTTGGTAATTTAATTTAGTGATTAATTTAGATTATTTCTTTCTTAAAATAAAAAACAACAAAAAGACATTTTCTTTAACCAAAAGGGTTAAAACCCTAATCATGCGCTTGATTTAATTTCCCGCACGCGTTACTTATTTTTATCCAATAATGTACTTGCTCCCGGATTGTAATAGTAATTAGGACAGTTATTTATTTTTATCGCTTTATTTATTTTCAAAGGGTTTGTCTTTGGCGATGTAAATACCCGACGCCTTGTAATTTAAATTCCGCACTTTATTTCCGCAAATTATAACTGTTAGATGTTTGATAATAGAGCTTGCATGACAAGACTGAACGCTAATTTTAAAATCAAATTAGATCACCTTTAACATGTACAAAGATAAAAATAATTGAAAACGACACACTCGCACATGCGCACTCTTAGGGTACACCCCACTTGGTTGCCTCTGTACGCGGTCATTGAGTATAGGTTATTTTAGAGGTCGCCTTCTTGTCTAAAAGATCATAGTCACCTCGAAATGGTTGCCTCGGATATTGTTGCCTCAAACAAATGATCTAAGACATTAGGGTTACCGCTAAGGCATCCTAACATTGCTTTGGTGACCGCAAGTCCCTCATTCGAATTGACCCTTAAAACTCCAATGACAGTGCTACCTACTCATCCATAGTAGGATAGTATTGCCGAAAGGAAATTAGCATATAACGATTCCTTTTTTGAGTAGGTAGATGGTTCTTAAATACTTGCTCTTTCAAAAAAACAAAAATCCTTTTTTACACTTACACTCCTTTTCGAACAAAGTTTTCAAAAACACTTCATACACTCTTGAGGACAGAAGCAAGAGTTAAATCAAAGTTTTCAAAACAAAAACTTTTTCAAACCCACAAGCACAAAGAAAGAAATTTTGAAAACAATTGAGCAAGTACCTAAGAGCCCATGGATAACCATGGATAGGAAGGGTGCTAATACCTTCCCTTTCTATAACCTACCCCCCGAACCCGAGAAACATTTCGAAAAAAAGAATTTTTCTGTGCTTTTTTCCTTTCCTTGTTGGATAAAATAAAAGTCGGTGGCGACTCTTGCTTACCGCGACATTTTGCAAAAACAAACGCAAAACGCAAACCAGCATTCCAAAAAACAGTCAGTTCTTCCCACCGTATCACAGAACTGGCGACTCTGCTGGGGACGCTTATAAGTGTGGTGTACCTTAGGAATAGTTCATAATGTTTTCAATTGCTTGACTTGTATTCTTTATCTTTGTGGGTTGAATCAGAGTTACTATAGATCCTAACCCGGATCCGTGGGATACCCTTTAGGTAAGTAGCAATAAACTGTGAGGGAACTGTACAGCGTAGACCGATACGGTTGAAGCAGTAGCTACGTTGGTGTGGCACTTTAGTTTGTACCGATATCCCTTGTGGCACAACAAGGAGAATATGGGTCTTCTAAGGGGTCATTAAGTACCAACTGACCTTAGAACCTTTAAATTGACCAACTTGGCCATAGAATAGTAGGAGTATGCTACACTCATTGAGACCAAACTCTCGCGATGATTTCGGCCGCAAGAAAAGGTTGCTAAACTGGAATTATGACCGATCGAGGGTGGTCAGTGATATTGAGATCCTCTAGAACCCGGTTACTATTTCTAGGACAAGTTTAAACCAACTGAGCTGAAAGAGGGTAATACCTAAACTCCTTGCCAGCCTGAAATCTAAGGGCTATCTGTGTGACTTGTGTGCCCTTACCATGTTTGCTATTTGTTGATAGTTGTGATATGTTTTCTATCATGACATCATGCATCATGACATTGCATGCATCTTGCATTGGACTAACCCATTTCAAAGACAGAGGGGATTCATCTTTGTTCTGTTTTGTAGGTCATGGCACCCATGCGTAGAAACACTATTTGGATCAACTTTGTCCAGGTTCCCACTCAGCTTAAGGAATTGGTTGCAAAGGTCTCAGATACTATCTCCTTTATCAGAAGACATGGGCACCTCCTTGGTTTGGTCACCTCCAAGATGGATGAACAAATGATGAGTGTCCTAGTCCAGTTCTTTGATCCACTGTACCACTGCTTTACTTTTCCGGACTACTAGTTGGTCTCTACCTTGGAAGAGTTCTCTGATCTGCTTGGTATCTCCATTCTAGAACAGACCCCATTTACAGGTTGGGAGAATTTCCTTAGGCCAGAAGAGATTGCTTCAGCCCTTCATCTGACAAAGGCTAAGGTAATGTCTAATTGGGAAACTAGACTTCCAGGCATTTGAAGACATTCTGGCTCTTCTCATATATGGTTTGGTGTTGTTTCCTAACTCAGATTCCTTTGTTGACGTGAATGCGGTGAAGATCTTCATTTCCCGTAATCCTGTACCCACTCTCTTGGGTGACATTTTGCACTCTCTTTATACCCGTACTGCTCGGAAACGGGGAACCCTTATGTGCTGTGCACCATTGCTGGCAAGGTGGTTTATTTATCACCTCCCCAAGTCAGTTTTGAAGAACAAGGAAGGCATGGGTTGGGCCTACAGGGTTATGTCTCTCTCTCATAATGACATCATTTGGACTATTAAGGGTATGGAAGACGTGGCTATTATTGATCATTGTGGGAAATACCCCAATGTTCCACTGCTAAGAACCCATGGAGGAATCACCTATAATCCATGTTTGGCCTTACGTCAATTTGGGTGAGCTAGGAGGGAAGGGCCTTATGAATTACTGATGCCGAGCATTGTCTTTGACTTCCAAGGGGATAGTGACGAGCAACGCCGCAGGTTCATAAGAGCTTGGGATAGAGTACACAGGTCTAATCCACACGAGCTAGGTACGAAGACTTCTCTACCAATGGAACCATATCTCTGATGGGTTCGCATACATGCCCAAAAGCTAGGAATGCCCTACGAAGCTGTCTTACCTGTTATTGTTGAAGTTGCTGATGAAGAAGGGGTTCCTCCTACCATCCTACACCCTTACATGCCTACTGACATTGAGGCATTGAAGAGGTCCTGGATGCAGCTGAGGGAAGAACGGGATACTTATAGAGAAAAGTATCACGAGTAAGAGCGGAAGATCCAGAAGTTGACAAGGCAGTTGGAGAATGAGCAAATCCTCAATGACTATGTCAGCACCAAAGGCAAACGACCGTGGGAGCACTGATGTATTTTGATTATTTCTAGTTTTGATTTACTTTTCAATATTTCCCTTTTTGTAACGCCTTAAAGGCATCTGTTGAACATTTGAATTCAAAGTTTATCTAATAAAAGTGTGTTTCTTTTTGGTTTACGAATTTGAATCTCTAAAGTCTTTGAAATCATATCATACGCATTTCATTCCATGCACCTCATAACAGGTACCCTTACAGGTTTTTCTCATCTTCTTCGCTATTAATTTCAGCATCATGTCTTCCGAAACATCAACTGAACAAGCAATCAAGGCTCTACAAGCTCAAAACGCCCAGTTCCAAGAATTGTTCATGAACTTGGCTAAGGGTCAGCAAGATCTAAAAACCCTTATCTTGAAGGATAAGAAGAAGAAGAAGAAGAAGACAGTCCTCCTGAACATGGGTCACATGTTTGGAAACAGGCTGCGAGATAAAGTCAATTTATCCCACTCATCTGGAGGGGGAGAAAACCAAGAAGAAAGGAGGGTTCCTAGCCCTGTGGTATCTGATCATGAGACTGACTTTGACGAAGACCAGTATCCTCCGGTTGAGGATAGGTATAAATAGCTTGAAGACCGGTTAAGTGCGATGGAAATTCAGAAGGTCCCTGGGTTGGACTTTGGTGATCTAGGTTTATCATCTGGGCTGGTGATTCCCCACAAGTTCAAAGCACCATCCTTTGCTAAATATGACGGGGTTTCCTGCCCAAAGCTGCACCTCCGTTTGTATGTTAGAAAGATCCAACCGTACACTGCTGACAAGAATCTTTGGATCCACTTCTTTTAAGACAGTCTCTCAGGGACTCAGCTTGAGTTATTTTACCAACTGGAAGGAGCCAGTATCCGTAATTGGGAAGATTTGGCTGCTGCTTTCTACAAGCAGTACCAATACAATGCCGACCTTGCTCCCACGCGTACCCAACTCTAGGGTATGTCTATGGGTGAGGGTGAAGGTTTCAAAGATTATGCTCAGAAGTGGAGGGACCTTACTGGGAGAGTTCAACCTCCTTTGGATGATAGGGAACTAGTGGATATGTTTCTGGGGACCCTGTCTGGTCCGTATTTCAACCATCTGATTGGAAGTTGGTCGTCCGGGTTTACAGAGCTGATCATGATCGAGGAAAGAATTGAGGCTGGTATCAAATCTGGAAAGATACATAAGGGTGCTTCATCAAGTACCGAAAAGAAGCCTTTTAAGAAGGAGTCCAACACTGTTAATAGTGTAAAGAGCCATAATAGACCTGAATGCCGCCAAGCAGTTAACGCGGTGGTTATATCAAGACCTACTGTTTCTCCTCAGCGCAACAATCAGCCAAGGGCCGAGAGGCCGCAAAGACAATTCACTCAGCTCAACATGACTTTATCCCAAATTTTGCCACAGTTATTGAAGACCAACTTGGTGATTCAGAAATAGGCCCCGAAGAGCCCTAATACAACATCACCAATGTACGATCCGAATGCCCGCTGTGCTTTTCACTCTGATAGCCCGGGGCATGATACAGATAACTGCTGGGTCTTGAAGAACAAGGTACAGAACTTTATTGATGCGAAAGAGATTGAGTTCGAAGCACCAGGAAGACCTAATGTCGTGACTGCTCCTATGCCCAAGCATTGAGTGAATGCTATAGATGAAGACTCGTTTGTGGTTTCTGTGAAAGACATTGTTACTCCATTAATGAATGTGAAGAAGAACCTTCTGTTAGCCGATTTATTTCCGGGCTATGACGAAGGTTTCCGTATGTGTTCCGTCCTACCTACCGGTTGCCATCTTTTGAAGTCAGGTGTCCAACGCCTGATGGATAATAAAGAAATTCTGTTTGAGAAGACTTTTATTCCTTTAGTTCCTACTGAAAAAGTTGCTATAATCACCATTTTCGACAATTCTTCCAAGGCTTCCTCGAGAAAGCCTGCTAGAATTACATCCGTTCCAAGAATCGCTCCCTTGATCATCACTGTTCCTGGGCCTATCCCCTATATATCCAATAAAGCTGTCCCGTGGCATTATGGGGCTGATGTATATTATCATGGAATTAAGCAAGACTTGAATGCTGAAGAGGCTGATACTGACGTCAGCAATATTGTTGGACCTTCCAAGGTCACCCGCAGCGGAAGACTGTTCTCTCCTAAGATCTCTCTGCCAGTTGTTCGGAAACCTGTTGTTATTACACCTGCCAGCGTACCTGATACTATTCCTGTTCAAGTTCCCATTCTTACCCCTGTTTCCGAGTCATCTGATACTCGGGGAAAAGGGACCACTGATGAGCCTGCCCGGACGGAGGCACCAAAGAGGATTACTGTTGAAGCATCTAGACAAGAGATGGAAGAAATTTTGAAGATCATCAAAAAGAGCGACTACAATGTAGTCGAACAGCTGGGGCAAACCCCATCCAAAATCTCTATGCTGTCTCTGTGGCTGTGCTCAGAAGCCCATGCCAAGGCTCTGATTGCTTTCCTGAAGACCGCGCATGTTCCGCAGGAGACGTCGGCTGATCAGTTTAAAGATTGTGTGGCTAGTCTGGCAGCGGATAATGGGTTGGGTTTCTCCGACGCAGACTTGCCTGCTAAGGGGAGGAATCACAATGATGCCCTACATGTCTCCATTGAATTGATGGGAACTACTTTTGCCCATGTATTGGTGGATACAGGGTCTTCGTTGAACGTTTTACCTAAGAAAGCTCTAGACCGGTTGGACTATGAAGGTTTAGAGTTGAAGCCAAGTAACATTATTGTTAGGGCCTTTGATGGGTCAAAGAGAATGGTACATGGAGAAGTGAATATTCCGATTAAGGTTGGTTCTCAGGTTTTCGCATCTACATTCTACGTGATGGACATTCGACCATCTTATTCTTGTTTGCTGGGTCACCCTTGGATCCACAAAGCTGGGGCAGTAACGTCCACGCTCCACCAGATGCTGAAATACCCAGTCAAAGGGAAAATTGTTACGGTACGGGGGGAAGAGGAGTACATGGTGAGCCACCTTAACCCTTTCCGGTATATAGAGATGGATGAGGAGTTCATTGAGACCCCGTTTCAACATTTTGAAGAGGTTCCCCAGACACTGGCATCAGCTAAAACTGTCAACGAAGATCCTCCTATGAAGATGGATTCCTTTAAGGATGCCCGGGATGTTGTAGAGAAAGGTGGGTGTGCAAATTGGGTCAACTCCCCGACTTTGCACATAAGACTAACAATTTTGGTTTGGGTTTCACTGCAGAAGCTCAAAAGGATGTACGGAGTGCACGGATCGGAAGAGCTCCCCTGTTCATCAGAAATTCAGGAGTAAATGCCATTGAAGACGATATTGAAGAATCTGAGTTTGACAGTTAGATCTACCCAACTACTGATGGTGGACTGAGCAATTGGACAGCAAAGGAATTCATCCTAATTTCTTTTGTTACCCAGTAATGAGACTTTTGTTTTGAATTTGTAATAGACAATTTTTAAACTTTACGGCCCGGTGTCTTACCCGAGGAACTGTGGCTTTGTTTGTGAGGGCTTTATGTGTGTCATTTACATATATCATTAGTAAAAGCATTGGACATTTTTTGCATTCCAAATTTTGCGCTCTTTGTTTTTCTTTTATATTGCAAAATAACTATTTTACACACACTCACATATACAAGTCTGAATCCACTCTGGATCCCACTAATAACGACTCTGCTACTGCCAGTTATGAATTCGAAAGTCCGATCAACTTAGCCGAAGACGAAGGTGAATATGATTGTGAAGTTCCTGGTGAACTTGCTAGACTGCTACTTCAGGAAGAGAGGGCCATACAGCCACATGAAGAGCCGGTGGAAACAGTAAATCTGGGTACATAGTAAGACAAGAAAGAGGTCAAGATCGGTGCAAATCGGGAAGCTAGTGTTAAGCAACGGTTGATTCAGATGCCGCATGACTACGTTGAGATATTTGCCTGGTCTTATGAAGATATGCCTGGGTTGGATACCGATATCGTGGTTCACCGATTGCCTACCAAGGAAGACTTTCCTCCAGTGAAACAGAAGGTCCGTCGAATGCGCCCAGAGATGTCTGAGAAAATCAAGGCTGAAGTGATGAAACAATTTGATGCTGGTTTTCTAGCAGTTACTTCATACCCGCAGTGGGTAGCCAACGTGGTTTCTGTGCCGAAGAAGGGTGGTAAAGTTCGAATGTGTGTTGACTATAGGGATATGAACAGGGCGAGCCCCAAGGATGATTTCCCTCTACCTCATATCTATGTTCTGGTTGAAAACACCGCACATCATAAGGTCTTCTCTTTTATGGATGGTTTCTCTGGTTATAATCAGATTAAAATGGCTCCCGAAGACATGGAGAAGACAACTTTTGTTACTCAATGGGGTACCTTTTGCTACAAGGTCATGCCTTTCGGATTGAAAAATGCCGGGGAAACGTATCAGCGTGCCATGGTCGCTTTGTTCCATGACATGATCCATCATGAGATTGAGGTATACGTCGATGATATGATTGTAAGGTCCCAGACTGAGGAAGAACACCTTGACCATCTTTAGAAGCTATTTGACAGGTTGAAGTTGTACAAGCTGAGGTTAAACCCGAACAAATGCACCTTCGGGGTGAGATCTTGTAAGCTGCTGGGTTTCGTCGTAAGCGATAAAGGTATTCAGGTGGATCCTGCAAAGGTGAAGGCTATACAAGAAATGCCAGCTCCCCGAACAGAAAAAGAAGTCAGAGGATTTCTGGGATGTCTGAACTATATTGCCCGGCTCATCTCACACCTGACTGCTACTTGTGAGCCAATCTTCAAGTTACTGAAGAAAGATCAAGTGGTAAGATGGAACGATGAATGTCAGGCTGCTTTCGAAAGGATAAAAGAATATCTCCAAGAGACACCCATTCTGATGCCTCCAGTTGAAGGGAGACCCCTGATCTTATACTTGACATTACTCGATAATTCAATGGGGTGTGTGCTGGGGCAGCATGACGAGTCTGGCCGAAAAGAGCATGCTATTTATTACCTTAGCAAAAAGTTTATCGACTGCGAGATGCGATACTCGTTTCTTGAGAAAACTTGCTACGCTTTGGCATGGGCTGCTCGCCGGATGAGACAGTATATGTTGACTCACACTACTCTGTTGATATCAAAGATGGACCCAATCAAGTATATCTTCGAGAAGCCTGCCTTGTCCGGAAGAATAGAAAGATGACAAATGATTTTGACTGAGTATGACATCCAGTATACGACCCAAAAGGCAATCAAGGGAAGTGTGTTGGCAGATCATTTGACACATCAGGCAGTGGATGATTACCAGTCTATGAACTTTGAATTTCCGAATGAGAATATCATGATAGTAATTGACTGCGAAGAAATTGGACCGGATGAAGGACCTGAGGAAGGATCCCGATGGTCTATGTACTTTGATGGAGCTTCGAACGCTTTGGGTAATGGCATTGGCGCCATGATCATATCTTCTAAAGGCTCTCATACTCCGTTCGCCGCCCGACTTTGCTTTAACTGCACCAACAACATGGCGGAGTATGAAGCATGCATTATGGGTCTTTGATAAACTATTGACCTAAGGATTAAGTTCTTAAGTGTTTTCGGAGATTCTTCTCTCGTCATCAGCCAAATAAAAGGCAAGTGGGATACGAAACATCCTAATCTTATTCCTTACAAAGAGTATTTGTTGACGTTGCTTCCGCACTTCTAGGAGATAACTTTTGAACACTTCCCTAGAGAAGAGAATCAGTTGGCGGACGCGCTGGCTACGATGTCTTCTATGTTCAAAGTCAGATGGGACAATGAAGCTCCTCAGATTACTATTGAGAGGTTGGATGAACCGACACATTGCTGTGACATTGAGACTTAAGAGGTAGCAGATAAACCCTGGTTTCATGAGGTGAAGAGATACCTTGAGGCTCAGGAATACCCCGAGGGTGCATCTGTTAATGACAAGAAGTTTCTGAGGAGATTCGCGGCGAAGTTCTTCATCAGCAATGACGTCCTTTATAAGCGTAACCATGATTCAACCTTATTGCGATGTGTGGATAAGAATGAAGCAGAAAGGATCATGGCAGAGTTACATGAAGGTACTTTCAGAACTCATTCCAGCGGACACACCATGGCAAAGAAAATCCTTCGGGCAGGATACTGTTGGTCCACAATGGAAGCCGACTGTTATCAGCATTCTCGGACCTATCACAAGTGCCAAGTCTATGCTGATAAGGTGGATATACCTCCAGTACCTCTGAACGTCTTGACGGCTCCATAGCCTTTTGCAATGTGGGGTATTGACATGATCGACGAGATCAGACCTACAACGTCCAACACGCATCATTTCATCCTGGTAGCCATTGATTACTTTACAAAGTGGGTTGAAGCAGCTTCATTTGCTACAGTGACCAAGAACTTCGTGGCACGGTTCATTCGGCATAATCTGATTTGTCGATATGGTGTACCAGAGAGGATCATTACGGACAATGGTACCAATCTCAACAATAAAATGATCACTGAACTCTGCAAGCAGTTCAAGATACAACATCATAACTCTTCTCCCTACCGGCCGAAGATGAATGGGGTTGTTGAAGCGGATAATAAGAACATTAAGAAGATTGTGCAGAAGATTACTGTGACATACAAATATGGCACGAGATGTTACCATTTGCTCTTCATGGGTACCGTACCTCAGCACGAACGTCAACAGGTGCAACACCCTATTCCTTGGTTTATGGCATGGAGGTTGTCTTGCCCATTGAAGTTCAGATACCCTCTCTTCATATTATGAAGGATGCAGGTTTGAGCGAAGATGAATGGATTCCGACCCGACTTGATCAGCTGAACCTAATCAACGAAAAGAGACTTACTGCTATTTGTCATGGTCAGACGTATCAAAAACGGATGATCAAGGCATTTAACAAGAAAGTTAGATGACAAGAGTATCAAGTTAGGGATCTGGTAATCAAGCGCATTATCTTACCTCAAGGTGATCCCTGGGGCAAATGGACCCCTACCTACGAAGGGCCATTTGTGGTTAAGAACATTTTCTCAGGAGGAGCTATGATTCTAACCACCATGGATGGTGACGACCTTCCTCACCCCGTTAATGTAGACATAGTGAAAAGATACTACGCATAATCAACGACCCGCTAGGTCGACTGGCCTAAGAAAAAATAAGGGCTTCCCGGCGAACCAAAAGGGTTCGGGCAAAAGTAAGGGATGAAAATAAAAAAATTTGTACACCCGACAAGTCGAAAACCTGAAAAGGCGGCTTGGGCAAAAAACGGTATCCCGGTGGACCGAAAACCCGAAAGGGCGGTCCAGGCAAAAATTAGGGATCAAAGCATAACACTATGTCTCATTGGGTCACTTTGCAACCAGACTCCGGTATCAACTATCAAGCACAGACAACACTAATTAATCTGATCTACCTTCAAACAAGTAGCAAAGTGATGAGATGCTCGAGGATATAAAGGCAATAGTAGAGTTGGAACCCAGTGGGATTATTCACATAGCTGTTTTGTTTAGTTTTTTTCACAAATTGTGTAAATTCTATTATTCGACGGCGTTCTCTTACTAGGACGTCAGCCTCTTGTACAAAAACGCCTATTTACAGGCGAAACTTCAAAATCAATACAATTCTTTTTCAGAGAAATTTCAAACTGTTTTTCCTTTTTATGTTTTGTTTTGCAAAGAACGTCCAATGTTCATTTTTGATATATGCATTTGACATTAATTGTTGCTCATGAATATTTACATACGAAACAAAAGACCATTACTTGTAATATCAGAAACAGGGGCAAATAAGAATTGTCCAAACTGTACAGTTGCTCTGTCCATCAGGTACAAGGTAAATTCAACTGAAGAACATGGTTGAGATGCATTCACTCCCTGTAGAGTAAGACGATAATGTTAACTCTCCCCAGCTGATACTTGCAACTGTGAATGAATCGGTAATATTCTCCCCAAACAGAGTTTATCTACCATCAGCACTGAAAGGTCTTAATATTCCCCAGCGGAGTATAAAAATATTCCCCGGTAGAATACAAGATATCCCCAGTGGAGTTTGAAAATTTTCCCCAGCGCGGTTTGAAAAGCTTCCCCAGTAGAGCTTAGAGAATCATCCCCAGTGTTATACGGCGGGAGAACTGACTTGAGTTTTGCATTTTGTATTCGCACTTGTTCGGTTTAGCAAGAGTCGCCACCGACTTTTTATTTTATCCTAAAGGAAAGGTTAAAAAAGCACAGGAAAAACCTTTTGAGATGTTTCGGGGGTTCGGGGGGTAGATTATGAAAATGGAAGGTATTAGCACCCTTTTCATCCATGGTTATCCATGGGCTCTTAGTTACTTGGTTTTAGATCACTTGCCTTGATTTTTGATTGCTTGAAATGGTGTGTGTATTTGTGTTTTGAAAATGTTTTGAAATAGACGCCTTTGTTTCGGCAACCGTTGTAATGACTCGTGTTTGAGTATATACAAAGGTGTGTATCTTTTCGAAAAGATGTTTCAAATGTTTTTGAAGATTGTTTTGAAAGTGTTTGTGGAAGGTGGTTTTAAAAAATAGGCAAAGGTTTTTTGCATGTTGGACCAAGTAACTAAGAGTTTGTCTACCCCTATTGTACTCAAAGATTTTTCTTATGTTTTAACCCCTTTTTAACAATTTTGTTCCACCATTGTATTTGGTGGACAATCTTGCGTTTATGATGTTTTAACGGGACAGGCGCGGGTCATCGTATGGACCATGAATGCAATGGTGCCAAGTGTCTTTGGCAATTTGCTTGAAGGGACTATGATCATTTTGATAGGAAACTTTCGAAAGCGTCATCGAGGGACTTATGATCATTTGAATTGTTTTGCCAAAGAAACTCGACGTGCAAGCATGGCCCATTTGGAAGGCAACAAGCGGGATTACCCTAGGGGTGCAAGTGTGATTGTGTATTGATTTCATGTATTTGTCTTGTATTAGGTTATCTAGCGTTTGATTTTATGTACATACAAACCCTAGGTCTAACCATGGTATAATTCGAAAGCGATAAATTGCGGGAATTTAAAGTCCTAAACTATTACAAATGAGTATCCGGGGATGAGGGTACAAATGTTTACAAATGGGGATGAGACTTATAGGAGAGTAGTATCCAAATAATTACAACCAAATCGAATTGCGCAAATGTAAAATATAATGTATAGCAATGCATAAAAATAGCAAATGTATATGTGTCAATGTAAAGTAAACGTATTTGTATATTGTAAATGTGTAAGTGTATATTTTATTTACAGGTGCGAGAAAATGTGAATTCAATGTATTATCAAGTATGGTGTTTATTTAATGTTATCATTTTGTATTTTGTTAAATATGTATAAAACAAAAGTTTTAATCTTAAGAAAAGAATGTTTTAAAATATTAATGTTTTTAATTAATAATTTTATGTATAAAGAAAAGATTTTTTAAGAAAAGAAAAAATAAATGTTTTGAGTCTTATGTATTAATGTTTTGGGTATTTATGTTAGTATTGTTTTATGTACAAAATCTTAATTAAAAGTTTTAAGACAAAAAGATCCATTAACCTAATTAAATTCAAGTATTTATGTATTTTTTAAATGTGATAAATAATAATAAAAAAAATAAAAAGGAAAAATTTGTATGAGAAAAATAGGGTATTATTTTATATACAAAATGAATTAACTTATGTTAGTGAAAAAAATATTAATTTGAATACTATAGAAAATAAATAGAAAGAGGGTTTAAGGGATTAGATGGGCTTTAGGAATCTAAGTTGGCCCAACGAATAAATGAAGGAAAATAAGAGGGGGGGGGGGGGTATGCGCATGATTTTATCTGGGCTTAGGCATTTTGAACAGGTTGTGGCCCAAGGCTTGAGACAAATTATTTTAGGGTTCTCATGTTTTTGTTTCACTCGGACTTAGGGTTAGGCAAAGGATACAGAGGCGCGCCGTTCTTCGTCGTTCGTCTTCGTCTTCTCCGGCCAAGCTACTGAATGGAATCCTCTGCCCAAGGCCATCGGCGCCAACATCTACTCCTTCTCCCTCCACGAATTACTTAGGCAACAGCTAAACAAGGTAGCGACTTTCGTCTAAATCTCGTTAGGGTTTCAAGTTTTTATGTCTTGCATGTCTTTACTTTTCGTTTATTGATTTGTTATTGTCTCTGTTTAAGGTGGTGGAAGGAAGAAAAAAGGAGAAATACTACCTCTTGGAGACGGAGGAGGAAAGGATTGAGAGGCACTGTGGCGGCCAGAGGCGAGGGTTTGATGATGCTGGAAGACTTGGTACTTTGCACTCTTGCTTTGCCTTCTAGGGTTTCATGATGAATACTCTGAAAAACCCTTTGATTTATCACTTTTTCTTCTTCTTGTCTCTTTGCTTCGTATCTGTTGCCTAGCTTGCTTGTATGCTTATTCTGAGTTGCCTAGCTTTGACACTTCTTTTCCTCTTCGTGAACTTTGCTTCAGTTGCCTTCAATGATGATTTACTTGCCTATGATGAAAGTTTTCTGAGGCTTTGATTGCCTTACTCTGTATTGCCTTGAATGCGTGATATTTGGTATGCTTGCCCTGTTGTCTTGAAATGCTTTGATGATGTTGTTGTTAGCCCAGTGATGAAGGTTTTCTGAGGGTTTGATGGGTTGTTTGAATGCTGGTAAGGCTTGCTTCAGGTTAAGCTTTAGGCTTTTGGGCTGGAAAACCTGGTTTGAGGCTTGATGCAGGTTAAGCTTTAGGCTTTTGAGAGGTTTGGAACTATGGCTTTTTTCTGGTTTACTGGTTTGACAGTTCAGGTTGAGTTTGAAGACGGGTTTTAGTTGACAGGCTTTTGGCTTGGTTGATTGTTGTTCTGGTTTTTTGTGTTTTATGCTACAGGTTTTTTGGCTTGAGGTTACAAGCCTTGAAGCTTTAAGCTTCAGGCTTGACTATGCAGGATGGCCTGTTTGATAGTTTTTGGGTGTTTGAAGGTTTATGCTTGACATGTTAGGTTTTTAAGGCTTATGCTTGACATGTTGGGTCTTCTTTGAATCAGGTAAGGTTTGGGTGAGTTTTGGATACAGGTTTCTGTTTGTGTTTGAATGGTAAGGCGTTGGTGAGTTACTGGTTTATGCAGGTTTTTGAAAAGGTTGAGAGCTTTTTGGTTTATGCAGGTTCAGGGCTTGGGAACTGTCTTGGAGGCAGTTTTGCAATCTCTCCTCTTTCAGTTTGTGGTATTATGTTTTGTAATATCTCTGCCTCCTCCTCTCTACTGTGTTAGCAGTTTTGTTTTATATATTTGTTTCTTCAAGCCTAAGCCCTGTAAGCCTGTACTTCTTTCACTCTCTCTCTCCTCTCTTGACAGTTTTAAGCATTATTATATTTGCTTATAATCTGTTTTTTCTGAAAAAGCATACAGGCTGGAAAATGATGAAAATAGGACGTTGCTTGCAATGTAGTTTAGCTCTGCATACTTTTTATCTCCTTTTCCATATTTTTTGCTTCTTTGTGACAGCATTTTGTACTTGTTTTGAATAGCCTTTTGGCAGCTTGTGGAAAGTTTGAAATTGGAATTTAGTTTGGACTTTGTTGGCTTAGTTCAGTTTGCCTTTTTGATTATGCAGTATGTTGACAAATTTGAATTTGTGCAATTAAAACTTTTGTGCATTTCATACTTTTTGCAAGCATTTTTCATCCCTCTTTGTGAACCGGGAGAAATCTCGTGATTTGTAGAGAGGGCGAACTGATTCCGGCATGTTGCTTTTAATGATGACTTCTGAATTAACTGTCTGCTCTTAATTTCAATTTATCTGTTTTGACTTTTCTTCCTTTCTTTGTTTTGCAGATGATAAATAATTGAGCAACAAGGGAGCATTGGATAGAAGAATGAAGATTAGGAAACTTAGAAAAATTAGGATAGTTTTATTCCAAATTTAATTGTTTGTAAAATTATCATTGTAAATACTTTGTAAATAAATACTGTATTTAAATAATAATTGTAACAAATAATTTAAAGATGAATAAAATCCATTTTTTATCAGTTAATTCCTTTCAATTCAATTGTTTATTTAATTATTCATAATTCTTAAAATTATAATAACTGGAAATAAATCCCAATCATTTTAACTCAGAATAATAAATAATAAATAAACGTCCGGAATCTTGAATAATCAGAGCACTGCACAACTAAACAAACAAAACATCCACATGCCCTTTTCTTTCTCACTTGATTAAATCCAACACTGCAAACTCAATCCAAATGACTCAGTCCAACCTTCAAAGTAAACTGAGGAGAACTATAGAATTAATTCTTTCTGAGAAATATGTGCACAAAACCCTAGTTCTTGATTAAATGTCAAAGAAGCGTTCGCCTGATCAAAACTTGAGCCAAAATCAACCAAACCTTAGCAATCTGCCTGAACTGTTTTAAAATCAATGAAAAACCCTAATTTTGTCTGACTGACGAGAAAAGTCTGTTTGACTGATTCTTACGCCAATCTGAAAAATCAGGGAAAAGCCCGAAGTTGTGATTTCTTGTGGAAAAATACGAGGGTAAATTTTGGGGTACAACAGTTGCCCCTGTTCAATCTTCTTGAACCTGAAGAGTTAGATTGGCAAGTTTGCCTTTCGCGACTCGAGGGTAAAAGGAGATTGGACACTAGAGTGCCCAGAAAATTTGCACTCGGTGATGTGATGGTAGAGGGAATGGGCCTACAGATGCCATTTGGTGATGGGCTTAAAGATGCCATCTGGTGACTGCTGGTAGGAGGATGGGCTTATAGATGCCATCTGGGAATGGGCTTAAAGATGCCATTTGGAATTGTTGGTAGGAGGATGGGCTTATATATGCCATCTGAAGATGATTGTTGAACTGTATGTTATTGGTGAGTGGACGAGTATCAGAAAGGCATCCATGTTTTGGAACATCTCTGAACTGGGGGTCTGAACAAGCAATAGATTGACATCCATGTTGGGAAGCGTCCGTAAACTGTTTTCAAAAGTCTTGAAGTGGAGAAGGAACCGGTGTAGGGTTTCCTGATGATGAGTCCGTGTAAAACTACATCTAAATGAATCTGGAATAAGTATCAGAATGTCGCCGTGTTCGGGTCACATCTGAACTATTTCTGGATGACTCTCTGAAAAGGTAAAGAGTTAGTTGTATGCAATGTCATGTTGCATGATGCAATGTACGTTACATCAATATTGATGATATAAATGTGATGGATGCGCAGGTAAGCTGATGAGCTGTCTTGCTGAGGATAGATGAATCCTGGATGGCTGGAGACAAAAGCATCTTGACTGCTGCTGGGGAAAATAATTCCTTGGCTGCTGCTGGGGAGGGCAAGAATCTTTGATCATAAGAAGTCCTGGGACCACTGTCGGGGAATCCGGAGCTTGGGTTGTATGCCAATCTACTGGGAAATTCCTGTCTTGAGGGGATCTTCACTGGAGAATATTCGAATATTCTGTGAGGAACTGAAAATGAGAGTCTTCACTCTGCTTGGGGATTGATAGTCGGAAGTTTTACCTCCGCTGGGGATATTGAAACTTGATTTTGAGGGGAATTAGATTCTGGAAGGTTCTCCGGCTGGGGATTGCAAGAATCTTCGGGTGCTGCAGGTGTTGATCTGGAATAAGTTACTGAATGTCGCCATCTCTGGGTCACATCTTGAACTATCTCTAGAAGCAAATCTGGAAAGAGTATCGGAATGTCGCCAAATCCTGGGTCACATCTGAACTATTTCTGGGAGGAAATTCTGAATAAGTTATAGAATGTCGCCAAATCTTGGGTCACATCTTGAACTATATCTGGAAGGAAGTCTGAATGAGTTATAGAATGTCGCCAAATCTTGGGTCACATCTTGAACTATATCTGGAAGGAAATCCTGAATAAGTTATAGAATGTCGCCAAATCTGGGTCACATCTTGAACTATATCTAGAAGCAGGTCTGAATGAGTTATAGAATGTCGCCAAATCTTGGGTCACATCTTGAACTATATCTAGAAGCAGGTCTAGAATAAGTTATAGAATGTCGCCAAATCTTGGGTCACATCTGAACTATATCTGGAAGCAAGTCTGAATGAGTTATAAAATGTCGCCAAATCTTGGGTCACATCTTGAACTATATCTAGAAGCAGGTCTGAATGAGTTATAGAATGTCGCCAAATCTTGGGTCACATCTTGAACTATATCTGGAAGGAAATCCTGAATAAGTTATAGAATGTCGCCAAATCTGGGTCACATCTGAACTATATCTGGAAGGAAGTCTGAATGAGTTATAGAATGTCGCCAAATCTGGGTCACATCTGAACTATATCTGGAAGGAAGTCTGAATGAGTTATAGAATGTCGCCAAATCTGGGTCACATCTGAACTATATCTGGAAGGAAATCTGAATGAGTTATAGAATGTCGCCAAATCTGGGTCACATCTGAACTATATCTAGATCTTGATTTTGTTGAGGGTCAGAAATTAGGAGTTTTAATTGCCCGTTATTCTGTTGGTGGTTGCAATTTCCAGCAGGTGATGAAGGAAAACTTCGGACACTTTTGACATTCGAATGCCCCAAGTGATGATGAAGGAGTCTTGAATCAGATTACTCTGCAAATTGAGAGATTTCTTGAAATCTTGACTGGACTGCCCCAGGTTAACTGAACTTTGAAAGATCTGCTGAAACCTTGACTAGACTGCCCCAGGTTAATTGGACTTTGAAAAATCTGTTGAAACCTTGACTGGACTGCCCTAGGTTAATTGGATAGTGACATGTCATGCCCCCTGTTGATAGGAGATTTGTCGTTGGAAGTGTCATCCTTTTGAAGTGATTTTGTTCATTGAGAGAGTTTTCGTTCCTCCGAACATTTGCTGTATGAATTTCTTCGCTGTCAAACAAATAGCCAAATGCAAACAGTGATATTCAAACAATGCAAAGTTTTATGTTTGTCTCGAAGTTTTGAAAAATGTGTTTTTTAGCAGAAAACTTTTTATAAGACAGATCAACACAAGATTTTAGAGCAAAGCCTTACAGGAGTCAGGATACCTTTTGTAACAATATGCTTTCGAACTAACCCATGCTTCAATTAGGACTTTTAAAGGGTTGTAACGTGGCCTGGTTCACGGTTTAAGAAACAAAGGATAAAGGCTCAAAGTATATTTGTACCCACCCGCTCTTCGTGATGTTCTTCAACCCTAAGCTCAGCTAATAGCGCGTCGCACTCTGTTTGAGTTTGGAACAACTTTTGGGTGATGGTTCACCAGATGAATTTGGGAGACAGTCATCATCTCCTTTTTCTTTTGCAACATTTTTTATGTTGTTGAGGATTTGTAATGACCTCTCTATTTTGATTTTGATTTGTTATCCCTAACTTTTGCCTGACTGTTTCTGTTTTCGAGATTACAGTCAGCGGGATGCCTCAGCTTTCTTAAGCCTCCTTTATAGGTTTTGGCTTGGCGGGCTTTTCTCTTTTGAGAGATTGACTGCCTATGTGATAGGGAACCACCCTTGTCTTTTGATTCCAAGGGAATGCTTTTCTTTTTTTGACGTCGTTCGTTGTGTTACGAACTGAGAGTTTGCGACTTTAATGCGCATTTTCTGAATTAACTGAGAGACTAGCCTGCCCCAGGTTTATATCAAAGGTTTTGATTTGTTTAGAACAAAAAACTCCTACTTCTTTGGCTCGAAGGGGTTGACTAGGGATTATCTTCCTTATAACTCCAGTGTTTGAGAATTGAAAGAAATGCCTGTACATCATCAACAAGGTCTGTTCAAAAGCATACTGTATGAGATTATGGTATTGTTTCGTCATCCTCCCTCTAAGGGCTTGCATCTTTTTATCAAGAGTTAAATATCATAAAGAAAGCATAAGAGTAGTGAAAACGAATGGATGAATTCAAGACAAACACATGTAATGCATTAATGAAACAGAGTTCAACATCAACAGATAATTGTTTGAAAACAAAAGATATTACAACTTTGAAAATTCAAAATGAAGCAAAAGTCTTTCAGCTTGAGCTTTGTCACTTCAGGTGGAGAACTCCTTAACGGAAGATTTTCATCTCGCCGTCTGGCATGAACCTCAGCACTCCAATGTCGATCAGATCTTGAATCTTGTTCTTGAAGGCCCAACAGTCGTCAGTGTCGTGCCCCGGGCTGTAGGAGTGGTAAACACAAAATGCATCGGGATGATAGTTAGGAGCGGAGGTATTTGGGTTCCGGATAGGATCCCTCAAGGCAGTCAGGTTGACCTCCAACAAGCGCTCCAGAATCAGAGATGACGGTATGTCAGTCTCCGTGAACTGTCTTCCCGATGCTTCTTGTTTACGCCGATTACCCCGTTGACGCTGGCGAGGTTGTTGCTGGGCTTGTGACCCTGAAGCAAGCAAAGGAGCCTTCCCTTTGTCTTCTTGAGTGGATGGGGGTTGAGCGGTGACTTGCTCTTCAACCTCAGATGTTTGCCCCAGTCGGTTGTTTTGAAGAAGCTGGCGGACGAGAACCCTGAGTTCCTCTTGTCTTTGAGACAGGTCTTGGATGAGAGCCATCTGGCCCACTAACTGCCCCATCACTTGGATCCTCAATGTTGCCAGATCAAACTGCAGCTCCGCAAGCTGATCACTCCTGGCATTGTTTGAATTCTCCAAGCCCTTTGTGAGGAGAGCTTTCATTTCTTCTTGCCCTAGAGACAAGTTCAATAACATTTCCTACAGCTGAGCAGTCTGGTCCTGGATATCCTTGAGAGTCCTTTCTAGAGCCATCTCTTACTGAAATAAACAGTATGAGAGTAAGGAAACCTGAAAAAGGAAAAACTGTCAAAATGCAATGCATGATATGTGGATGCATGCTTTCAAGGATCTCTTGGGGTAAACACAAGAAAATGTTAGAGGTTTGAACTTCAGTCTTTGATTGGAGAACTTTGCAACGGTGGATGTCTTTCCGCGGGAATCAAGCTCACCATGTCAAGTGGGTCATAGCCTCTGATTCGAGTTGTTGCACTTGGTCTTTGATTGGAGAACTTTGCTTCAGTGGATATCTTCCCACGAGAATCAAGCTCACCATGTCAAGTGGGTCATAGCCCCTGATTCAAGTTGTTGTACTTGATCTTTGATGGCATCTGTTTAGAGGAGAAAACCTCTTACCCCCTTGGTAGACGTCTGGTTCAACGTAACCCTGCATCAAAAGAACCCTCGAGATCCTTGAAATGGTTATTTGAAAATGCTACGGTATGATGTTATGATGTTATGTACATGTATGCAAAAAGCAAGTGAGTGTATATACATGCAATCATTTTCACACAAAGCATAACAAGTCCTTAGGTTTAGGCTTGCATGGGGTTGTAGGTAAGTACCCTCTTGAAGTTAGTTGGCTCATCCTGTCCTAAAAATAGAAACCGGGTTCTAAGGAGCTCAATATCATTGGATTGTTTTCCGTGTTCATCGTTTTGGTTTAGCCACTTAACTGGCGACCAAAATATTCCAAGAAAACAACCCTCAATGAGTGTAGTATCGAGTATCTACCAACTTCGGACTGCACCAAAGTCGGTCATCTCACTACCCCTAAAAAGGCTAGGATGGTCAAGTAATGTTCTAAGAGTTCGTTAGTGCTTCGCGACATCACTCAGCGGCCCCGTGCTCTCCTTGATTGAACTCAAGGGTTACCGGTACTCACAAATATGTCACACTAACATAGCTTACTACTTCAACCGTGTCGGTATACCCCGCACAGTTCCCTCACAGTTTTATTGCTATTTACCTAAAAAGGTTCCCCAAATCCGGGTGTAGGATTTATAACAAACCCAAACAAGGACCCAAAAAGTAAAGCAATCAAGGCAATCGAAGCAAGAATATAAAGGTGATCTAAACCCTAAGGTAACCCCACTTTTGAACTATCCCCAGCAGAGTCGCCAGTTCTGTGATACGGTGGGAGAACTGACTTGAGTTTTGCGTTTTGTATTCGCACTTGTTCGGTTTAGCAAGAGTCGCCACCGACTTTTTATTTTATCCTAAAGGAAAGGTTAAAAAAGCACAGGAAAAACCTTTTGAGATGTTTCGTGGGTTCGGGGGGTAGATTATGAAAAGGGAAGGTATTAGCACCCTTTTCATCCATGGTTATCCATGGGCTCTTAGTTACTTGGATTTAGATCACTTGCCTTGATTTTTGATTGCTTGAAATGGTGTGTGTATTTGTGTTTTGAAAATGTTTTGAAATAGATGCCTTTGTTTCGGAAACCGTTGTAATGACTCGTGTTTGAGTATATACAAAGGGGTGTATCTTTTCGAAAAGATGTTTCAAATGTTTTTGAAGATTGTTTTGAAAGTGTTTGTGAAAGGTGGTTTTAAAAAATAGGCAAAGGTTTTTTGCAAGTTGGACCAAGTAACTAAGAGTTTGTCTACCCCTATTGTACTCAAAGGTTTTTCTTATGTTTTAACCCCTTTTTAACAATTTTGTTCCACCATTGTATTTGGTGGACAATCTTGCGTTTAGAATGTTTTAACGGGACATGCGCGGGTCATCGTATGGACCATGAATGCAATGGTGCCAAGTGTCTTTGGCAATTTTCTTGAAGGGACTATGATCATTTTGATAGGAAACTTTCGAAAGCGTCATCGAGGGACTTATGATCATTTGAATTGTTTTGCCAAAGAAACTCGACGTGCAAGCATGGCCCATTTGGAAGGCAACAAGCGGGATTACCCTAGGGGTGCAAGTGTGGTTGTGTATTGATTTCATGTATTTGTCTTGTATTAGGTTATCTAGCGTTTGATTTTATGTACATACAAACCCTAGGTCTAACCATGGTATAATTCGAAAGCGATAAATTGCGGGAATTTAAAGTCCTAAACTATTACAAATGACTATCCGGGGATGGGGGTACAAATGTTTACAAATAGGGATGAGACTTATAGGAGAGTAGTATCCAAATAATTACAATCAAATCGAATTGCGCAAATGTAAAATATAATGTATAGCAATGCATAAAAATAGCAAATGTATATGTGTCAATGTAAAGTAAACGTATTTGTATATTGTAAATGTGTAAGTGTATATTTTATTTACAGGTGCGAGAAAATGTGAATTCAATGTATTATCAAGTATGGTGTTTATTTAATTTTATCATTTTGTATTTTGTTAAATATGTATAAAACAAAAGTTTTAATCTTAAGAAAAGAATGTTTTAAAATATTAATGTTTTTAATTAATAATTTTATGTATAAAGAAAAGATTTTTTAAGAAAAGAAAAAAGAAATGTTTTGAGTCTTATGTATTAATGTTTTCGGTATTTATGTTAGTATTGTTTTATGTACAAAATCTTAATTAAAAGTTTTAAGACAAAAAGATCCATTAACCTAATTAAATTCAAGTATTTATGTATTTTTTAAATGTGATAAATAATAATAAAAAAAATAAAAAGGAAAAATTTGTATGAGAAAAATAAGGTATTATTTTATATACAAAATGAATTAACTTATGTTAGTGAAAAAAATATTAATTTGAATACTATAGAAAATAAATAGAAAGATGGTTTAAGGGATTAGATGGGCTTTAGGAATCTAAGCTGGCCCAACGAATAAATGAAGGAAAATAAGAGGGGGGGGGGGGGGGGGGGTATGCGCATGATTTTATCTGGGCTTAGGCATTTTGAACGGGTTGTGGCCCAAGGCTTGAGACAAATTGTTTTAGGGTTCTCATGTTTTTGTTTCACTCGGACTTAGGGTTAGGCAAAGGATACAGAGGCGCACCGTTCTTCGTCGTTTGTATTCGTCTTCTCCGGCCAAGCTACTGAATGGAATCCTCTTCCCAAGGCCACCGGCGCCAACATCTACTCCTTCTCCCTCCACGAATTACTTAGGCAACAGCTAAACAAGGTAGCGACTTTCGTCTCAATCTCGTTAGGGTTTCAAGTTTTTATGTCTTGCATGTCTTTACTTTTCGTTTATTGATTTGTTATTGTCTCTGTTTGAAGTGGTGGAAGGAAGAAAAAAGGAGAAATACTACCTCTTGGAGACGGAGGAGGAAAGGATTGAGAGGCGCTGTGGCGGCCAAAGGCGAGGGTTTGATGATGCTGGAAGACTTGGTACTTTGCACTCTTGCTTTGCCTTCTAGGGTTTCATGATGAATACTCTGAAAAACCCTTTGATTTATCACTTTTTCTTCTTCTTGTCTCTTTGCTTCGTATCTGTTGCCTAGCTTGCTTGTATGCTTATTCTGAGTTGCCTAGCTTTGACACTTCTTTTCCTCTTCGTGAACTTCGCTTCAGTTGCCTTCAATGATGATTTACTTGCCTATTATGAAAGTTTTCTGAGGCTTTGATTGCCTTACTCTGTATTGTCTTGAATGCGTGATATTTAGTATGCTTGCCCTGTTGCCTTGAAATGCTTTGATGATGTTGTTGTTAGCCTAATGATGAAGGTTTTCTGAGGGCTTGATGGGTGGTTTGAATGCTGGTAAGGCTTGCTTCAGGTTAAGCTTTAGGCTTTTGGGCTGGAAAACCTGGTTTGAGGTTTGATGCAGGTTAAGCTTTAGGCTTTTGAGAGGTTTAGAACTATGGCTTTTTTCTGGTTTACTGGTTTGACAGTTCAGGTTGAGTTTGAAGACGGGTTTTAGTTGACAGGCTTTTGGCTTGGTTGATTGTTGTTCTGGTTTTTTGTGTTTTATGCTACAGGTTTTTTGGCTTGAGGTTACAAGCCTTGAAGCTTTAAGCTTCAGGCTTGACTATGCAGGATGGCCTGTTTGATAGTTTTTGGGTGTTTGAAGTTTTATGCTTGACAGGTTGGGTCTTTAAGGCTTATGCTTGACAGGTTGGGTCTTCTTTGAATCAGGTAAGGTTTGGGTGAGTTTTGGATACAGGTTTCTGTTTGTGTTTGAATGGTAAGGCTTTGGTGAGTTACTGGTTTATGCAGGTTTTTGAAAAGGTTGAGAGCTTTTTGGTTTATGCAGGTTCAGGGCTTGGGAACTGTCTTGGAGGCAGTTTTGCAATCTCTCCTCTTTCAGTTTGTGGTATTATGTTTTTGTAATATCTCTGCCTCCTCCTCTCTACTGTGTTAGCAGTTTTGTTTTATATATCCTTAGTTGAATTACAGACAAGTCCTAGATCTCGATGAAGATGTTTCCCTCAGTCGAAGTACTGACCGGTTCTTAAATCTCAACTGAATTATCCTCGGTTGAATTACAGACAAGGTTCTAAATCTCGACAATTTTCCTTCGTCAAAGTGTGGAAAAGTTCTTAAATCTCAACAGAATTATCCTCGGTTGAATTACAGACAAGTCCTAGATCTCGATGAAGATGTTTCCCTCAGTCGAAGTATTGACCGGTTCTTAAATCTCAACTGAATTATCCTCGGTTGAATTACAGACAAGGTTCTAAATCTCGACAATTTTCCTCCGTCGAACTGTGGACGAGTTCTTAAATCTCAACAAAATTATCCTCGGTTGAATTACAGACAAGTCCTAGATCTCGATGAAGATGTTTCCCTCAGTCGAAGTACTGACCGGTTCTAAAATCTCAACAGAATTATTCTCGGTTGAATTACAGATAAGGTTCTAAATCTCGGCAATTCTCCTCCGTCGAAGTACAGACAGTTCCTAAATCTCAGCAGAGTCTTCTCAGTTGAATTACGGGAAAGTTCTTAAATCTTGACGAAGATGTTTCCCCCCAGTTGAATTACAGACAAGTTCTTAAATCTCAGCAGAGATGTTCTCTCACTTGAAGTACAGGCGAGTTCCTAAATCTCAAACAAAGACCAGACTTCCCCAAGCGGAATCTTCCACAACAACAGGTATACAATCTCTTGCTAAGGAATCTCTTATGCAATCGACACTCCTGCAGATGGCATCTTTAATCCCATTCCTGACATCAAAAGGCTGATACCACTTCATGCGAGTGCAAATTTCTGGGCACTCTAGTGTTCAATCATCTTCCACCTTCAGATCACGAAAGGCATGAAAGCCAATCTACATCCTCAGGTTTAAGAAGATTGAACAGGGGCAGCTGTTGTACCCCAAAATTTGCCCTCTCATATTTCTCAAGACATTGCAAGAAAAATCTCCAAGTTGCTCAAGTTTGCTCAAGAGTTGGACATACAAGCTATCTCCTAAGGCAGTCAACCCCAAAATAGGGTTTTGTGTTGCATCAAGATATTTGAATCCAAATTACCTCAAGTGCTCCCCAATGTCCTAATATGTTCTCAAGATCATCCAAGTCAAATTTTAGGCCTTGCAGAGGAAGTTTGCTCAGTCAATTGCCCAAAGGTCCAAAAGTCGACTGTGCTAGGGCAAAAGTCAACTGTGACCTACAAACAGTCAAATTTCAAGATTATTTGCCAACATTCTCATTTTGAAGGATATTTAATCATTTGATCAAGGGTTGATCATGAGTCATCAAGGATTGCTCAAAATTCATCAAGATTAAGAAGTTGCTAAATTAGGGTTTTGTAGGAAAAGTCAACTCAATTTTGACCAAGCATAACTTTCTCATGCTTTATGAGAAATGACCCATCCAAAGCTCATTTTGAAGAGGATGAAATTTCCTACAATCCATCTTCATACCCCAAGATAAAAAAATGCACTCACAAGAATTTATGAATTTGGACATTATAGGTCATTTTTGAAAGTCAACAAAAACACCTTTTTTGCCAAAGCTTACAACTTGAGCATGGAATATCAAAATGAGATGAGACCAAAAGGGTTGGTTAGAGGACATCGCAATCTTTCTAAAAAGTCCAAGAACACTTCCAAAAGTTCAACAATGAAAAAGTTATGCATTGTTGAAGTTGGACTTTTTTGCAAAATTGCCAAAAGTCAACTATCCCCAAAACTTCAAATTTTGTCAAATGGGCCCATTCTTTTCCACTTGATTTGAGCTTGCATAGTTGCCCACGTGTCCTAGCTTCAACCATGAGCCCATTTTTTATTTTTATTGTTTAATTTGATTTTTAATTGAATTTATTCATTTTAAATCAAATAAAATCATACAAAATCCAATACTTTGATAACACAAGATCTTTTGGCTATTTCAGGCTCTGATTACCACCATTAACATCATCAAAATCGAATCAAACCAAATCATGTGCAAAAAGATTGAGATTAGGCAAAATTGGCAAGTTTGTAAAGGGAGATAAAATCAAATATGCAAGCATTGATGGGAGAAGATTTGAATCAAATTTGTTACCCTAATACAAAGGACATTACATAAGCAAGCCAAAGGAGACGAAATCAGGGTTGGAAAGTGCAGAGAGAGGCAGAACAAGATTGGAAAAATTCACTAAAAAGCTTGAGATCGAAATCATAGTTAGAGGTGTTTTCAAGAGCTGAGACATATCTCAATTGATTCCGGGCATTCACTCAAGCTATCTGGATCCAAAGCAAGCTTGTTCAGACATCCAAACACACTGAATAATTGATCCACAAGAAGGGCATGGCTTTGATCAGGAGGCCATAACGAATCCAACCATGTTCTTAGAATGGATTTATATGGCCTGGAGGGAGTTTTAGCATAAGCCTGCGTTTTTTGCTACGGATTCAAATCCGCAGGTAATGTTGTTACAGGTCTGAGGACAGGGATGAGTTCGTGTCATCCTCCGGTTGGCCCATTCAAATATTTTTTGCGCGTTTTATTTTTTGCTGGCATTTCTTTTGTTTTAATATATTATGATTAAGATGTATTATAACGACAAATGAAGCAGCGTGGTACATTGGCAAGGCAAGCGTTCAAATCTCCTTCAGGACATGGGTTCGAATCCCAGGTCCCCTACTTTCTCAATATTTTTTCCTTTCAGGTGATTGCGTACACGCTTCAGCTTGCAGTATACCATACTCCCTCAAGCATCCAAGAGACAGATGGCCAATGGCCAGATCTGAGGGCTAGGGATTGAAGGACCACCAAGGCATTGGTCAACGCATGCACACTGAATTCCAGAAAGTCAAAAAAGGCCAGCACATATTGGGCCACGAATTTGCTACCAGCACCCCCATAATTCAGGCCCAAAGTCTCTCTTTCACTTATTTTTATTTTAGTTTAATTGTTTTATTATTTTTATTTTACTAACCAATCACAAATTCCTCTTTTATTAAATAAAATCACCAAAAAATATTTTTATTCAATCAAATTTTAACTTTTATTTTTTATTAATAAGTACTAATTAATTAATTTAGGTTTTAATTCTAGAATAATTTTAACCTATTTTGCAAATAATTAAAATTAATTAGATTTAGTTAGGTTTTAATTACTAATTCAATTAATTTTATTTCTTTCCTAAATAATCAAAAACTCCAAAAATAATTTATTTTTCATTTAATTAATTTGGTAATTTAATTTAGTGATTAATTTAGCTTATTTCTTTCTTAAAATAAAAAACAACAAAAAGACATTTTCTTTAACCAAAAGGGTTAAAACCCTAATCATGCGCTTGATTTAATTTCCCGCACGCGTTACTTATTTTTATCCAATAATGTACTTGCTCCCGGATTGTAATAGTAATTAGGACAGTTATTTATTTTTATCGCTTTATTTATTTTCAAAGGGTTTGTCTTTGGCGATGTAAATACCCGACGCCTTGTAATTTAAATTCCGCACTTTATTTCCGCAAATTATAACTGTTAGATGTTTGATAATAGGGCTTGCATGACAAGACTGAACGCTAATTTTAAAATCAAATTAGATCACCTTTAACATGTACAAAGATAAAAATAATTGAAAACAACATACTCGCACATGCGCACTCTTAGGGTACACCCCACTTGGTTTTCTTCGTACGCGGTCATTGAGTATAGGTTGTTTTAGAGGTCGCCCTCTTGTCTAAAATATCATAGTCGCCTCGAAATGATTGCCTCAGATATTGTTGCCTCAAACAAATGATCTAAGACATTAGGGTTACCGCTAAGGCGTCCTAACATTGCTTTGGTGACCGTAAGTCCCTCATTCGAATTGACCCTTAAAACTCCAACGACAGTGCTACCTACTCATCCATAGTAGGATAGTATTGCCGAAAGGACATTAGCATAGAACGATTCGTTTTTTGAGTAGGTAGATGGTTCTTAAATACTTGCTCTTTCAAAAAAACAAAAATCCTTTTTTACACTTACACTCCTTTTCGAACAAAGTTTTCAAAAAAACTTCATACACTCTTGAGGACAGAAGCAAGAGTTAAATCGAAGTTTTCAAAACAAAAACTTTTTCAAACCCACAAGCATAAAGAAAGCAATTTTGAAAACAATTGAGCAAGTACCTAAGAGCCCGTGGATAACCATAGATAGAAAGGGTGCTAATACCTTCCCTTTCTATAATCTACCCCCCGAACCCGAGAAACATCTCGAAAAAAAGGAATTTTTCTGTGCTTTTTTCCTTTCCTTGTTGGATAAAATAAAAGTCGGTGGAGACTCTTGCTTACCGCGACATTTTGCAAAAACAAACGCAAAACGCAAACCAGTATTCCAAAAAACAGTCAATTCTTCCCACCGTACCACATATGTCATCAACATAAATCTGACAAACTAACATGTCATTCTTAACTGTCTTACAGAACAATGTTGTGTCCACTTTCCCTCTGGTGAATTCCTTTTCCAACAGGAAGTTACTTAGTCTTTCATACCAAGCGCCGAGAGCTTGTTTCAGACCATAAAGTGACTTCTTTAATTTGAAAACATATTCTAGATTTTTAGAACTCTCATAACCAGGGGGTTGGTGCATATATACCTCTTCATCTATATAGCCTTTTAAGAATGCACTTTTGACATCCATCTGATACAGAGTGATGCCTTTATTAACAACAAATGATATTAAAAGTCTGATAGATTCTAACCTGGAGACTGGATTAAAGGTTTCTGTATAGTCTATCCCCTCTTGCTGACTATAACCTTGTGCTACCAGTCGTGCTTTTTTTCTGATGACTTCACCTTGTTCGTTCAGTTTGTTTCTGAACACCTATTTTGTACCAATGACGTTAAACCATTTTGGTTTGGGAACCAGATCCCATACGTCATTTCTGGTGAATTGATTTGGTTCCTCTTGCATTGCCAGAATCCAGTCATTTTCCAGAAGTGCTTCATCAATTGTTGTTGGTTCAATCAGAGAATCCATTCCCATGAGGGATTATTCAGAGTTTCTGAATGTTGATCTTGTTCTGATTGGATCTTCCTTCTTTCCCAATATTGTATCTTCTGGGTGATCAATGCTGCTTCTGGATAGTCTTTTTTGGAGTTGATCAACAGTCGGTGCTGGATTTCTTGTAGTGACTCTTTCTGCTATTGAGGGAGTGTCTCTGTTGAGAGCCTCTGATGAGTTGTCTTCAGTACTTGTGAGTTCAACTTCCATACCTGCAAGGAATTCATTCTGCTTTGACTTTTGAGAGTCAAGCTTATCATCAAACCTAACACTGATTGACTCTTCAACAATCTGTGTTTCTGTATTGTATACTCTGTACCCTCTCGAGCGTTCAGAGTATCCTAACATAATACACTTTTGTTCTTTAGAGTCAAACTTGTTCGAATAATTTTTTGTATTCAGAATAAAACATGTGCATCCAAATGGGTGAAAATAAGAAATTTTGGGGTTTCTGTTCTTCCACAATTCATATGGAGTCTTTTCCATAATAGGTCTTATGGAGATTCTATTCTGAATGTAACACGCTGTGTTTATTGCCTCTACCCATAAGATCTTAGCAACGTTAGTCTCATTGATCATGGTTCTGGCCATTTCTTGCAATGTTCTGTTCTTTCGTTCTACAACTCCATTTTGCTGGGGAGTTCTAGGACAAGAGAAATCATGCATAATGCCTTTTTCATTAAATAATAATTCAAAATCTTTATTTTCAAATACTCCACCATGATCACTTCTGACTTTGACAATTCTAAGATCCTTTTCATTCTGAACTTGGTTGCAGAAGGTAACAAACACAGAGTGTGACTCGTCCTTGTGTCTTAAGAACTTTACCCATATCCATCTGCTATAGTCATCTACGATTACTAACCTATACTTCTTGCCACTGACTGAAGCAATTTTCACTGGTCCAAATAAGTCAATGTGCAGAAGTTCTAATGGCTTAGAGGTGGAAACACCATTTTTGGATTTGAAAGCAGGTTTTGCAAACATGCCTTTTTGAAATTCTTCACACAGAGCATCTGAATTGAACTTCAAGTTAGGAAGTCCTCTGACCAGATTGAGTTTGTTAATCTGAGATATTCTTCTCATACTAACATGTCCCAATCTTCTGTGCCAGATCCATTGCTCGTTGTTAACAGACAGTAGACATTTTACATTATGACTCTTTAGTTCAGAAAGTTTTATTTTATAAATGTTGTTTTTCCTTTTTCCATTAAATAGGATAGTCCCATCTTTCTGACTAACAACTTTGCATGAATTTTGATTGAAGATTATATCATAACCATTATCACTTAATTGACTTATGGATAACAGGTTATGCATTAATCCATCAACTAATAAAACATTACTTATAGAGGGAAGATTTCCATTACCTACTGCTCCAGAGCCAATGATCTTTCCTCTCTAATTGCCTCCAAAGCCCACGTGGCCTCCAGGCTTTGGAACATATGCCTTCTTCCTTTCATGTGTCATGAGCAGCCAGAGTCCAGGTACCATGATTGGTGTCTTAGCCTTGTTGCTAAAGATATCTGCCACATGTATGATTTTATCCTTAGGTACCCATATTTTCTTGGGTCCTGATTTGTTAGTTTTACCAAAATTTTGATTGAATTTTGGTTTGACAGAATAATCACTACTTGTGTATTTTATATCATGTGTGTGCCCATATATAAAATGTGAATTAAGTGGTGTGCGTTTTATAACTAAGTCCATGGAATTTTTTGGTGTAGGTACCTTACCTTGATATCCTCTCCCTTTTCTGCCATTTCTGCTAACTCCATAGATCATTGAAGCCATCTTGCTTCTGTCTATGTTTTTAGCTAGAAACTTCTGAAAGCTGCGATCATACTCTTTGATGATCTCATCAACATTGCTGGGAGTTTCAGAGATTGTTTCCTTCTGAGAGTTTTACAACAGGTTTTCTAATTTTGAAACTTTTTCTCTTAACTCAGAATTCTCCAATCTGAGACTCTCAGTCTTATCAGAGTCAGACGCAAAATTCCTTTTCAGGTTTCTGAATTTGACTCTGATCTGCTAATACCTTTCCAGAATTTCATTTAGGCTTTCAGCAAGTTCAACCTTAGTAAAGTTTATGGTATAGTCAGGGAATACCTCTTCAGTGTCTGATTCTGAGTCTGAACCAGAAGCTTCACTGTCTTCTGATACGTTTTCCATGAGAGCTATTTCTCTTTCATCATCTGATTCCGAGTCAGCTTCAGATGTGTCAGAATCATCCCATGTAGCCATGAGACTTTTCTTCTTTTCCTTGAGAAACTTCTTTTTAGGCTTTTCCTTCTGAAACTTTGGGAAGTCACTTTTGTAGTCCCTTGCTCGTTACATTCATAGCAGATGATGTCTTTGTTGTTTTTCTTTCTGTATCCTGAAGAACCTTCAGATCTTCTATGTCCAGAGGAGGATTCTGACCTTCTGTATCTGGAGGAGGATTCATTCTGATTTTCTGATCTTTTGGGAATTTTGAACTTCCTTTGTCTCTGCTTCCACAATTGGTTCACCCTTCTGGAGAGAAGAGACAGTTCATCTTCTTCTGATGAGGATCCATCAGAGGTTTCTTCTACAACCTTCAAAACTTTGGAGTCACATTTTCTGTTAGATTTTAAAGCTAATGGCTTACCTTGCTTTTGAGGTTCGTCTTCTTCTAGCTCTATCTCGTAACTTCTGAGGGAGCTAACAAGTTCCTCCAGAGAGATTTTGTTGAGATCTTTGGCTAGCTTAAGTGCTGTGACCATTGGCCTCCACTATTTTATCAAGCTTATGATGACCTTCTTAACGTGATCAGCAGTAGAGTAACCTTTTCCAAGAACTTTTAGACCAGCAACAAGAATTTGAAATCTTGAAAACATAGTTTCTATAGATTCACTATCTTCCATCTTGAATGCCTCATACTTCTGAATGAGCGTAAGGGCCTTAGTTTCTTTGACTTGAATGTTGCCTTCATGCGTCATTCTCAGAGAGTCAAACATATTCTTGGCAGTTTCTCTGTTTGATACTTTCTCATATTCTGAATATGAGATGGCGCTGAGGAGAATTGTTCTAGCCTTGTGATGGTTTCTGAATTCACGCTTTTGCTGATCAAACATCATTTTTCTATCTATCTTTTGACCACGTCCATCCATAGGATGCGTGTATCCATCAGTCACCATGTCCCACAGATCAACATCATGGGCCAGAAAGAAACTCTCAATTCTGTCTTTCCAGTAGTCAAAGTTTTCTCCATCAAAGATTGGAGGTTTACCACTGAATCTGTCCCTGTCTTCATTGTTGTCATTGCTGATGTTTTGGCTTGGTCCCACCATAGTGTTTTTCTGAAGCTTGGATCTTGTACTGACACAGTTAAGTGTTTAAGCTCAGAACCAGGTGCTCTGATGCCAATTGAAGATGTGAAAAACACAAGAAGGGGGGGGGGGGGGGTTGAATTGAAAACTTGGATCTAAAACAGCTTAATGACACAATATTTTTATCCTGGTTTGTTTGATCTCAAACTACTCCAGTCCACCCGTCAAGGTGATTTCGCCTCTCTCCAATGAGGTCTTAATTCACTAATCTCAACAAGATTACAACAGCTACTTTAACAACTGTTAAAGTCTTCTTGAGTACAACCATAATCCGGTTAATCTCAAGGATCTCTTTTACAATAAGATTCAAATAATATGTGTTGTTTTTTTTCTAACAAAAACAGTTTATCACAACTGTGATAAATTACACAGGTTTATAGCTTAGAATAAAGAATGAATTTGCTTGAGCTAGAATATGCATGATTGGTAATCTTAGCAAATTGTTATGTGTACGTACGTGCTTCATTCTGTAAGCTGACTTGTTTATATAGGCAATGTAATGACGTTGTCCATAAAGCAAGTTTAATGTTATTGACACACTTTCCTTTTGGAGAAGATTCTGTCTGAAGAAAGCCGTTGGCATTAATTTTGTCTTGAATGTTCAGTAACGCTTCAGAGTCTTTTTCTCCTTACTGCTGATGACGCTTCAGAATATTGATGACTTGGTTTGATATGTTCTTGTTCAGAATCAGAGTTTACTATAATTGAGCGCAGGTTCTGGTCACTAATCTTCAGCGTATAATCTGATTGCTTCAGCGTGTAATACTTTATGGCTTATCTTCTGATGCTGATCTGATCAAAACTTCTGCATATATAAAACATATTTTTAAGGAGCATATTTGTTCTTTGTATTTATTTATTCTTTGTATTTGTTATCATCAAAACTCTAACCAAGGGTTGTAGAATCAAACTATGTTATAACAGATACCACATTCCCTTCACGGCTCGTATTTGTTTCGATTGCACTAACAATATGGCCGAGTATGAGGCTCACATTTATGGCATTGAAGCGGAGATCAACCTGCGCATCAAATTTTTGAAAGTCTACGGGGATCCCGATCTTGTTATCAGCCAGATTAATGGAGATTGGGAGACTCGCCATCAGAACCTAATTCCCTATCGTGAGCATGTTATGAAGCTAATTTCGTACTTCGAAGAAATCACATTTGAGCACATTCCCAGAGAAGAAAACAATCTAGTTGAGGCACTGGCAACTTTGTCCTCCATGTTCAAGGTTAAGTGGGATAATGAGGCTCCTTCCATTACTATCAGAAGTTTGAGAGAGCCTGCTTTCTATTTTGAGGCCAGTTTAGAACCAGATGGTAACACTTGGTTTTATGACGCCAAAAGATATCTGGAAACACAAGAATACCCTGAATAGGCATCCGTCACAGACAAGAAGTTCTTGAGAAGATTTTCAGCCAAGTTCTTTCTCAGTGGTGGTGTGTTGTATAAAAGGCATCATGATGGTCTACTGCTCAGATGTGTTGACAAGAAGGAAGCAACTAGAATCATTGAAGAGGTACATGAAGGTGATTTAGGGACCCATTCCAACAGGCATACCATGGTGTTGTACCCCAAAATTTTCCCTCTCATTTTATCAAGATTCTCCTCACAAGACTCTTTGGACTCTAGACAGGATTAGGGTTTGCTCTGCTCAAGACATCTCCTTGCACTGATGACCTGAAATTAGGGTTTGAGTTTGCACAAGGATTTTTGGAATTTAAATACATCATGATACTTTCATACTTCATGTTGGACCTCTAAGATTTCCCATACCAAGTTTCAAGCTTTGAATCAAATTTTTGCCCAGTCAACTGGACAACTGACCTAAAAATCAACTGTATAGGGGAAAAAGTCAACTGTGGCCAATTTACAGTCAAACCTCATAATTTTTGATCCACATCAACAATATAGACTCATATTAACTATTTGATCAAGTTTGGACCACAACTCCTCAAGAAATTTGATCAGATCATCAAAAGGGCAAAATGGTCATTTTTAGGGTTTTGACTGTAGAAGGGCAATTTATGATTTTTTACCTAGCCAATGGCAAATTGGGTTCAAGCATGGTTTCAAGGACTCAATGGCATCATATTGACCTAATCACAAGGTTCAAAAGATCTCAAATGCATTGGATTGACAGATGAATTTTCCAGTCAACTGATCAAAAATCAACTATACACTAAAAAGTCAAACTTTGACTTTTTGGTCAAAATAAAGTGCCAAGGGTCATTTTTCATCAATATGTGTCAAAAAATGAAACTTGTTCACCAAGAAACCTAATTTTGGAAATTAGGGTTTAAGATTGAAAAATTTCATAACTTAGAAATTTTCTAAGTTATGAAAATTTCTTATTTTTTCCCAACTTTTCCCAACTTTTTTACCATGATGCAATTGGATTCAAAGAAAACTTCCAACATGAAAGTTGTAGTACTACACAAAACATACAACTTTTATTCACAAAGTTTTCCCAAAAGATGCTTGGATCTCAAGTTATGATTTTGTGAATAAGGGTCCAAAAACTTTTTAACTTAGTGAAATTTTGCCCTAGTTTAGGCAGATTTATTACCTAACTTCATGGCAACTTTTCACCTAGTTCCAAGTGGAATCTCAAAATGCATTTCAAATATGGACTGTAGAGAATGTTACAAGATTTCCAAAATGTCCAAGAACTCTCCAAGATAATTTATGGTTAGGGAGAATCGAAGGAATGAAAATGGAAAATTCTCACTTTTGTCCAAGGCATTTTGCACCATGTTACAACTTGCAAATCAGTTTGAATCATGCTTGTAGTTGTTTTACAGGTCTTAATCCTTTCCACACTCCTTAATTAAATGCAAATACATTGGACAATGGCATTATTCTAAGCTTTGGATCATTATACATTGATTTATTCCAAAAATGGCAAAAAGATAACAATGCTACTTTGATAAAGTTCACTTTTAGCAACTTTGTTTATCTTGAGCCAAGGACCTTACCTCTTTCTGCAAACAAAGTCCACTAATATCAGGCAAAGTTCACCAACTATGTGCAGGCCTTGAGCTAGCCTGTACAGGCTTTGAGCTTTGTCAACTCACCTTTTCTTCAAAAACAAGAAAGCTTGCAAAAAGTCCATAACTTGTGCATCTGTTAAAACCAAGTCTGGGCATCATTTCAAACAAGTTCAACATATTGTACCAAGCCAGAAACATGATTTTCCAAGCTCCCAAACACCCTAAAATACAAAATCACAAGTTCTTGTCAAAACAGGGCCATATCTGTAGAACCACTTCCAAAACCAAATTGGCTCGTGCGTTTTGCCTTGAACCACTTCAGACACATTCTGTACATCACTCCTGAACTATCCAAGTCCCTGTCCAGCAACTGTAACCTCATTTTCACACTTTACCATTTTCATTTTGAAGCTTTGCAGGTTGAGTTCTACAAGGAGATATAGGCAAGTTCAAAGCAAGCTAAGCATTGGGAAAGGTTGAGGGATCATCAAGCAAGCTCAAAAGAACTTCATGCCTCACTCAAAGTTGCTACATTTCCATATTCAAACTTGACTGAACAAGGTATTTGTCAACTTTCTATCTCCTTATTTAGACATTCTTAGGCTTAGGTTTGTGAAGCAACTCTAATGTGCTTGAGCTGTACATATGCATAGCTTGTATTTATATTAACTGAGCTAGGAGAATTTAGATGTTGAACATGCTGAAAAAGTTAGGTTAAAATTTAGGGCCACTGAAATTCTCTATGATCTTTGAGAGTTAGGTCAAGTTTTTTATATCAATGGAATCGTGACTAAAAATGCTACAAGTTTCATGTTGCAAGATTTTGTTTTTAAGCACGTATGCAGGAGATACAGTTTGAAGTACAGGGCGCACGCGTTTTTGTCCCAAGGACATGGACGAAGTGGGAGTGGGCCTGGGCCTGATTTGTCTGACTATTGACACCCCCTGTTTACTTCTTGCACCCACTTGGCCCATTTCTTTTATTTTTCATATTTTCTTGCATATTTCACATTTCTGACTTCTATTTATTTTTTCCTAAACATTAAAAATCATAAAAATATTTTCTTTATTTTTTGCATTTTTTCATTTTTTTTTTGCATAATTAATAAATTATTAGGTTAATATACTTTATTTTCTAAATAAAACTTGTAAATAATACAAAAATATTATTTATTTTTATTTTTATTATTTAAACACTTAAAATAATATTTCTATACAATATTTAATTTTTTAACACTTTTGTATATATTTTTATTTATTTTCTTAAACAAAAAATGAATAAATAAATAATTAGAAAACAATATATTTCTTTTTAAACAAAAATTAGGGTTTCTTAACCCTTTCCAAAAATAATCATTTTTATTTTCTCTTATTTTTTAAGACATTAAATAAATTTATTTTACATACATAAAACGAATACAAAAAACATTTTGCATATTTACATTTATTTGCATATTTGCATATTTGTTTATTTTATTTATTTGCACAAATAAATTCAATATGGTTGTAATAGTTTTAGGGTTTTATTTTGTGCAAATATCCCCTATTCAAAACTTGTATCCCCCTTCCCATAATAATGTTGTAATAGTCTAGATTTATTTTACGCATTTTATCGCTTTCATATACCATGATAGTAAGATTAGGGTTTTGTATGCAAAGACCAAAATCAAACAAATAGCATGACTTAAACACAAGACAAAAATGCATGAAAAATGACAACACATTGCACACAAGCACCCCTAGGGTTTCATCCACTTTGTTGCCTTAAAATGGCCATGGTATGCATGCTAGGTATCTTGGCAAAACAAAACAAACCAAAAGATCATAGTCCCTCGATGACGCTATCTTGGTTGCCTAAAACAAAAATGACCTAGTCCCTCAAAAAACATGCTAAGATACTTGGTACCATTGCTATCATGATCATACGATGACCCACGCCCGTCCCGTTTAACATCCAAAGATAGGGTTGTTTACCAAATGCAATGTTAAAACAACAACGTCAAAGGAATAAAAATGTGTAGGAAAGATCTTTGAGTAGGGTAGACAACTCCTAGTTACTTGATCAATTTGCAAACCATCCTTGCTATTTTCAAAAAATACACACAATTTCAAAACATTTCCCAACAAACTTTCAAACATTGAAACATTTTTCAAAAGACAAACACCTTTGTATACATTCAAATAAGAATCATTACAAAGGTTACCTAAACAAAGGCCTCTTTTCAAAATACTTTCAAAACCACACACAAAAGCACCATTTCAAACAATTGAAAAGCAAAAGCAAGTGATCTAAAACAAGTAACTAAGAGCCCATGGAAAACCATGGATGAAAAGGGTGCTAGCACCTTCCCTTTTCATAATCTACCCCCCGAACCCAAAAACAATCTCAAAGGTCTTTCCTGTGCTTTTTTACCTTTCCTTTTGGATAAAATAAAAGTCGGTGGCGACTCTTGCTAAACCGAAACATTTGCAAACAAAAAACGCGAAACCTCAAGTCAGTTCTCCCACCGCATCACACGTGGCTAAAAAGATCTTGCGAGCAGGTTATTATTGGTCCACCATGGAGACCGACTGTTACAATCATGCACGGGTTTGCCACAAATGTCAAATCTATACTGATAAGGTGCATGTGCCGCCAATACCTTTGAATGTATTGACTTCCCCTTGGCTGTTTGCGATGTGGGGAATTGATATGATCGGCAAAATTGAACCGACTGCATCCAACGGGCACCGTTTCATTCTGGTCACCATCGATTATTTTACAAAGTGGGTCGAAGCTGCATCCTATGCCAATGTCACCAAGCAGGTGGTAACTCGGTTCATTAAGCACCATATTATTTGTCGCTACGGGGTGCCTGAAAAGATCATTACCGATAATGGGTCTAATTTGAACAACAAAATGATGAAGGAGCTTTGTAAGTCGTTCAAAATCAAGTATCATAATTCTTCCCCATACCGACCAAAGATGAACGGTGTTGTCGAAGCGGCTAATAAAAATATCAAGAAAATCGTGCAAAAGATGGTGATAACCTATAAAGATTGGCATGAGATGCTGCCTTTTGCTTTGCACGGTTATCGCACCACTGTGCGTACTTCGACTGGGGCCACCCCATTTTTGTTGGTTTACGGAATGGAAGCAATATTGCCGGTAGAAGTCGAGATTCCTTCTCTTAGGATCATGAGGGATGTTGAGCTGGATGAAAGTGAATGGGTACAGAATCGGGTGGATCAGTTGGAACTTATTGACGAGAAGAGGTTGACGGTTGTATGTCATAGTCAAGTATATCAGCAAAGGATGAGGAAAGCTTTTGATAAGAGGGTACGACCTCAGTGTTACAAGCCAGGTGACCTTGTGCTAAAAAGGATAATTCTTCCCCAGGGAGATCCCAGGGGAAAGTGGGTTCCAATTTATGAAGGTCCTTTCGTGGTCAGAAAAGTTTTCTCTAGAGGGGCGATGATGCTCACAACTATGGATGGAGAGTACTTCCCTCTCCCTGTGAATGTCGACGTAGTTAAAAAATACTTTGCATAAAAAAAATCCCGCTAAACTGAAAACCCAAAAGGGCGGTTTAGGCAAAAAGAGGGTGTCCTGGTGAATCGAAAACCCGAAAGGGAGATTCAGGCAAAAGTTAGGGACTTAAAGAAAATAACTACACTCAGCATGAGATCCTTTATTTCTTTCCTTTGTTCTGTCACCTGGCATAAGCTCGAAGCTAATACAAGAATGATCTGTCTGAAAGCAGGAAGATAAGAGTCATAAGAGTCATAGCAAAGTCGGGGCTTGATGGATATTCACATTCACATTTCCATTTGTAAACACTTGTTTGTTTTGATTTTGTAATTACTTGCTTCCAAATGTAAATGCCTTTTTCACAGGCTGATTTCTCAAAATCAATAGAATATCTTCTTTCAAGTATACGTATACGTTTCTTTTCTCCCTTTTTATTATTTTGTTTGCAAAAACGTCCAATATTTTTTGATTATCATGTGCATATAAACTTCGTGGGCCTTACATAAAATTGGTAATCTAAGACAGGTTTGGTTGATTGCTTGAAATGCAGATAACAAATACAACTACTACCTGT
This sequence comes from Vicia faba, assembly GCA_948472305.1. NCBI lineage: Eukaryota > Viridiplantae > Streptophyta > Magnoliopsida > Fabales > Fabaceae > Vicia > Vicia faba. The sequence continues at coordinate 296,614,458 of OX451735.1, forward strand.
GCAAGAGGCATGTTTGGTTCTCTTGTTGGTGGATTTCTCTTTGCTGGCGGATGCTTTGCCTTTTGTTTCACCGCTCCGTGCTGTTGGTAAAGGTCTTGGGTCAGGGTAGTATCATGATTACGGCAGGTCGACGAGATCGGCAAACCTAATTGGAGATATTTCTTCCCCGTAATGGCTTTTATTACGTTTTTTTGCCGCACTTTCATGTGTTATCTGGATTAATTGTTTTAGCATTGTCTGCATATAGGATTTTGTTTATAGCCGAGTGTCAGTCTTGATGCGTTGAATATTTTTTCCTTGGAAAAAAAATTGTTTCATTTACTTAATCCATCCGGTATCACTCTTTAATCGATTTTTCAGGCATTTTGATACCAACTGTGCCAATTCTTTTGCTTAGCCAAGAGTTTGGAGGAAGGAGTTTAGATAAAAACATTGACTGTAGTGGTATGCTTTTGAGTAGAACCCCATTGACAATGTACATGCATTGTTTCAATCCCCAAACATCGGAGATATAAGGGAGTTAAACCCTCATTAACCTCTCTGAGCCTTTGAAGTAGGAGTTTCTTTTCCGTTAAAAAAAACCTTTTTTTAACCAGGGGCAGGGTAGATGTTCAGTTAATTTGCCAAAGCATTCAAATTTCAGAAGGAATGTCCCATCTGAGGATCACCACATTTTATCTCTTGCATCATGAGATCAAGAAAAATGTCTAAACCACGATGTTCATCCCGCTGGACTCCCCAAATTGAAAAGATTTTGTCCAGGCAAAAGTTAGGGAAAAGAGAGCCTAAAAGGCCGAAAAAAAGATTATCCACTAAAATTTTCATCAAAAGAAGAGGAACAATAATATCAAAAACAAAAGCGGAAGGAGTTAAGTAACAATCATGTTGGAGAACTTGTCGTAATCACTCAACCATTATAAATCCTTTTGAAAGATGAATGCTTGTGATAAGTCAACTGAACTTCGGGCAGGAGGATATCGCGAAGGGGGTGGGCACCAAATAACTTGAGCCTTGAAAAACTTTTTTTCTTCTGAAAAACCCTTGAACCAGGCCACGTAACAACCTTTAAAAGTCCTAACTGAAACAAGGGTTTAACTCGAAATCATACTACAACGGGATAACGTTTCCTAAAACTCCCAAATATGCGTTGCATATCCATGTTGGTATCTTATCACCTGCATCTTGACCCGTTTTTTCAAAAGAGGGGAAGGAAAGTTTTGAAATTTTTGCACTCTATCAAGGCTTAAATAATCATCGCATCATGTCTTTCATTCTCAAAATAAACATCTTCCTGCATGCAAAACATTGGTTTAACATCAAAAGAGATTTTACACATTGAACACATGTAAAAATCTTAATGGTTGTCAGGAAGGGAATGTTAGGTTTTTCTTCTGTTAGGCAAACCCTTTGTATGAATAGGACTTTACTTATCCCTACTGAAGTTTCGATTCCCCGGTGAAGTTTCGTTTCCGCAACAAAGTTTTATTGCCCCAGGAATTTTCTTTCAAAAGCTTCATTCTAAGACTTCAAGTTAGGATACGTCACACATCCCTAGTGGAGTCGTTTAAATAGGAACTCACATTCTGAAGATATTTTAACTCCCCAACAGAATTGCCAATGGAGGTCCCCCGCCATGACCTCTCACTTCCCAGCTTATTTGCTGACCGAGGCATCTTTATGTTAAGATCTTTCCTTATCCCCAGGGAGGTCGATACCGTGTGACTATCTACATGATCCATCCAAAGGTTGCATTCCAAGAAAAGATCTCTCCAACAAAAATCTTCAACAAAGTTTTGTATCCCCGACAAAGTCCCGCTTCCTCAGCAGAGCTTTGTTCCCCTAGCAAAGGTTTTCACCTCTTATGTCGGGTTTGTTGTCTTGATATCATCCTCAACCCGACTGCGTGCTGTCTTTTCCAGAGATTATAGTCTTACCCCGATATTCTCTCTCAAATGTCTGATCTTCAGATGGCGCCCTTCTTCAGAAGCTACAGTGTCGATCTGATCTTCTATAAGAGTTTGTAATTTATTTTTGCAGCTCCTCTCAATGTTTGTGGCTCGTTTCTACTGGTTATTCGTTTGTTATTCTCCGTGAAGCTTCATCTCTTCGAGGTTCCCTCTCTAGTGGATCCCCATATTTTTCTCCTCTCGTTTGGATTTTGCAATTTATTTTTGCAAGTCATGTCAGATTCTGACTTCTTGGTTTTTGGCTTCTCAATTGGCCATTCCCCAGTGAAACTTTTAAACATGCATCATTATATTGCATCTACCTAAACGCGTAGCATTCCCATTATATGGAGCATTGTGCTATATAAAAAGAATTCAAACATACATCGGAACATAAGCTATTATTATTTCCATCATCCCCAGTGTTTTCTTTGCTGATGCTTTGGATTAAATACCCAGCGAGGTCTTCGTCCTCATTATCTCAGTTTCCTCCCCATACCAATATCCTTCTGACGTCAATCTTTTGTTTATTTGAATGTCCATATTTGACTATAGTTCAGTTTCACCCTGGCACGGTCTTCTCGGGTTTAGTCTTCACTACCCTCTCCGGTTCATTCCAATGTCTTTTGATGCACCTTTTCGAATACCAGTTTCGTCCTGATATTCGCTTTCAGTAGGTTTTTAGGTGTACGCCCTAATCTCCTTGCTTTGGGTCGAGTTTCGCCTCGTTTCCTGTGCATGAAATCCAGTTTTGTCCTGGTACTCATCTAGCTTAGTTTTGCCTAACTAGTTATTGAATCGAGTTTTATCTCGTCTTTGTTTTCATACCTTGGACCCTTTGACGATGTTCATTTACTAAGTGCAGTGTTCGTACTGTGTCCCTGGTTTGAAATCTGTCTCTTTTGTTCCTTGGACTCTTCTATCAGTTTTCATCACTGTTTATCCATTGATCTGAGACCAACAAGTGTTTTGAGAAACATGCACTATCATCACTGTGCTTTGGGTCGAGTTTCGCCTCGTTACCCGTGCATGAAATCCAGTTTCGTCTTGGTACTCATCTAGTTTAGTTTCGTCTAACTGGTCTTTGAGTCGAGTTTCGTCTCGCTTTTGTTCCTCATCTCTGAGATTCTTTCAGTTCCTGCATACTGTCTATCTTAGTTGAGATTAGCATGTCCTCCTAGAATCACGCACTCTAGCCACTTTCGCCTTGGGTCGAGCTCAGAGTTTCGCCTCCTCACCCGCGTACTTTTCCTTTTCTAGAGTTTAGTTTCTCCTACTCTGTAGTTGGAGTTTTATCTCACCTTTGCTGAAGCCCAGTTTTTCCCTGACACGTTTGTCCGGAAGTCTAGTTACGACTACTCTTCTTTGTCTTCATTCTGTTTCAACCTGCGTTACAGCTTCATTCTGACGCATGACTTGGGATTTTCTTCTTTTGTTTCTTTCTTCTTCAAGAGTGTAAATTTTTTGGTTCTTTCGTATTCAAACATCTTCAACTCTGAACGCTCGAAAGTTGTCACTTTTTTCACTTACCATGTTGAAGATATTTGAATAGGGGCAGCTGTTGCACCCCAAAATTTACCCTCTTGATTTAGGCTTATGTTTCATCATGAACATCATATTGCATTGCATTCATACATTGTGATAGGATCAAAGTACTTTGGTTATCAAGTTTTCCTCAAGCTTTGAAGGATGCTTTATTCATCTCTTTGGATTATCAAAGGATTGAAGTTTGTGATTGATTACAAGGGGAATCACCCTTTGGATTCACCAGTCAAATTAGGGTTTTGTTTGATCAAGGCTACTAATAAAATTACAAGTCTTGATTTGGAAGCCACAACATCTCACTGGCATTTGAAAAATCTTTGCACAAGGAATTGGTCATGATGCCCAGAGGATTTGAAGTTTTGAAGATGATTCATCAGTCTCCTAAGGTGTTAATCAAATTAGGGTTTGAGTTTTTATCAGGATTTCTTGAGAATTTTGAAGTAAAACTTTGCACATGGCCTCTATATGTTTGAAAGATCATATGTTTGAAGTTTTGATCATCAATTTTGAAGGGAAGTTGATCAATTGATTCAGAGGGGCAAAATGGTCATTTTGGTCAAAATCAGTCAAAGTCAAGGTTGACCAAGTAAACTTTTGGTCAACCATCAATTCAAGGATTCACTTTTCATATTTCAAGTCCATTTTGACCATTGGATCAAAAAGATTGAGGTTTGGGTTGAAACTTGTTCATGAAGAAACCCTAAAAGTTTCTAATTTTGGAAAAATAAGGACTTAATTTCAAAAATTCATATCTTATTCACCTTTGATCAAGAAAATGCAAATGAAGTATGCTTGGAAAGCTAAGAGGATTATATTTCATCTCCTTTTGGTCTCATGTCCAAATTGGCAAGGAACCAAGAATTATGGTCTTTTGAAGTCATAAAATTATAGGTCATTTTTCAAAATTAGTGAATTTCAAGCTCAATTTTGAGGACCTTAATGGATTCAATTACAAAAACTCAAAACTAAAGGATTGTAGATATTTTCAATACCTTTCCAAGTTGTGCTCATTTGTGTCAAAATTCAAAAGTATGAGCAAGTTGTGGACCTTGGAATTTGGAGGCATTTCATTGAATTCATGCATACCATGCAATTTGCAATTTCTTGATAACTTGATTTGTGGCCATTTTTTTCACTTCAAACTTGACCCATGAATAATATGCAATGTACCAAGGCCCATCATGCCAAAGTTTGAGCTGCACATGGGCAAATGCAAGGGGAACTCGTGATTTTGCCAAAAGTGGCATGAAGTTGCCTAATCACCAACACTTGCTTAATACAAGGATTTAAGTCTTAATTTTGTTACTAATCTCTTCCTGGGGTAAAATGGACTGAAATACACGTAAAATGCAAGCCAACGCACGAGGGATTTGAGGGCTGCATGTGCATACTTGATTTTGGAAAAAAGAAGATTTCATTCTTTCTAAGAGCTTTCAGTGCGAAAAACCTATCCTACCCTCCTCATGATGCTCTATATATTAAGAAGCAAGCCTCAGTGAGCGGGTTTCGTGCTTCATTTGATCCCTGAAATCAAAAAACTCTATAGCTTTTGCTCTTCAATTTTCTTTGATTCTTCCATCTCCCTTGCGCGTTTTGGTCAATTCTTCTTGCATTCTCTTCTCCAAGTGATAAGGATTGTAGATCGAGGCTTGGTTTGCAACTGGAGTGAAGGAGACAGTAGATCCCTTTTTTTCTCACAGGTTTGAATTCTCAACTTTGGATTTTGATTTCTAGTCGTGCATTGTGTGATTTAAGTTCATAATCATGTTGTTTGAAGTCCATTAAGTGTTTTTGAAGCTTCAGAGCTTTTAATTTGATGAGATATGCATGAATGATGCATCTGAATTTTTTTCTGTTTAGTGAGTTTTTGACATTTTTGCACGATTTGTTCTTGCTCCATGGTTCATTATTTGTTGTGATTCGAATTGCATATTGAAGTATGAAATGCTGGCTTTAATTTGCACGAAATTTCATGGAAAATGGTGTAGAATTGAGCATGTTATGTTGACTGGAAAATGTGATGATGAACTGGATCATGCGCGCGTTTTTACCCTAGCCAGAGGTTGAAGATGATTACGTGGCCTCCTCTGGTTGGCTGGCTTACTTTTTTAATTCATTTGAATTTTGTTTTATAAATTGATTTCCATAATTTTATTTCTTGCTCAAAAATGATTGAAAAGTTTTGAAAAAATTATCACAAATTCAAAATAATATTCCTGACCTTGTGCATTTTTTTTGATAATTTTTGAAAATGTTTTGATTGGTTCAAAAATTATGAGTTTAATTAATTTTTTGTTTAGTATTTATTTTTGTTTTAATATTTATTTGATTTGAAAAATTCCACAAAAAATATTTTTGACTCATAAAATCATGTGGAATTTGATTCTGAAATTTGTTTAGTTTTTTTTTTCATTTTTGATATTGAATTTTATTTCAAAAGTTAAATTGTTAATTGTTTTGTTTAAATTTTACTTTAATACTTCCATTGGTTCAAAAGTTCTCAAAAAAATCATGTAAGCTTGTTTTTAATCATGAAATCTAAATATAATTTCATTTTTGACCTTTTTGTGATTTTTGGCTAGGGTTTTCATTTTTGCCCTTAAATAATAACTTAATTGTTAATTGTTTGTTTAATTTTTATTTTAATATTTCCTTTAATTCAAAAATTCCACAAAAAACCATGGATGTGTGTTTTTAGTTCTAATATTTGAATATAATTTTGGTTGGACATTTTTCTGACTTTTTGATTTAAATGTTATGTTGAGATGTGAATATTTGTTAATTGACTAATTGTTTGAATCTAATTTCATTTTTGACTTTTCTTTAATTCAAAAAAAATGTGAAAAATATATTTTCTGACATTTAGGGTTTCTTGGTGATTTGTGTGATCTTGGTTTAAATTGTTTGAATTTTGATCTTACTTAGTCAATATTTAAGATTAAAAGTCAAAAATTAGGGTTTTGTTGCTTATGGTGTAAGTTTCTTTTTCAAAACCCTTGTGCCTTGGATTTTTATGGGAATTCAAGTCTTGATTATGGTTCATGAATGTGTTGGGGATTTGAAAACCATTTTTCTTGAATTGTTTGACTTGGTTTGACATTTTTCCACAAATTATTTTGAAAACTTGTCTAGATTGGTAGTTTTGCCAACTAGCTTGGAACTTTGGGCCTCATTTGATCCCCTCCTCAATCATTCATGAACATAAGGCTTGCTTTATGACCTTCAAATACTTCAAAGATGTTAAGATATATTTGACTTGAATAATGGATCCTTGTTTCTATTTTTGGTGTATTTTTAAAGTGAAGGTACCCAATTAGTGTTGCACATCTTGTGGCAATTTGTTTGATGGCCAATGAACTTGAGTGAGGCCTATAATTGGGCACCTAATTATTATCTTGATTCTTATTATCCATGATAACTCAAGTCATTTCATTTAGTCCCCCATTGTTTAAAGTTTTGAACCTTCTTGATGCATTATGCAGGTTTCATCTTCTTTTGTGTTTGTGAAGTTGTGATTGAATTAATTGTATATGGTTGAAATGTGTTTGCCCCTGACCTCCATGACCTTTAAATGTATTCTTTCCAAGCTCCCATGATCCTTGATTGATTTTCAATTGTCAATTCAACATGGTGATAGAAAGGAGCAACATTCCTCTATTTCTTTTGACCTAATTGTGCATATGCCTGTTTCCTCTTGCCTATCATGTATAATATCTGATAATTGTTATCATGTTGTGCTCACTTCATCATGTTTCATCCATCCATTATGTGAGTCATCATTCACCTTATGGAATACTAACTTGGTTGTTGAATGTGCGAGGTACTTTGAGAAAGTTTCCACTTTTGGCTTGAGGCTTTTGTGTTTCACTTTATTTGTGAAACACAACTTATTATATTGGCACTGCTGTTGTATTTGGCATGTTTGATATTCCATGCAGGATATATACATTTGATTGTGAATGCTATACATTGCCCATGGGATTTGTTCATATCTGATAAATTACTTACATCCTGATGGTGTAATTTCTGACTCGATTTGTCTACTGATGCCAGCTTGCTTGAAGTTCTCTGGGTTTCTTTTTATTCTTGCTCAGTTGCTATGGATAGTTATCCGTTTTGTATTACACTATTTCCTTTCTTCCATTTTCATTTTGGCATAGTTCTTTGATTGCATGATGGGACCTCTGTTGCTGATATATGTCAGGAGGACCTCTGGTTTTTGCCTAATACATGTGTTGTGTTTGCTGTTAATCGATGAGTCACTCAATTTAGAAATTGAGATCACGACTTCGCTCTCATTGCATGTTCCCTATATGATGTTTATTGCTTTTCTTCTTTACTTGTTGATCGATGAGTCACTCAGTTTAGAAATTGAGATCACGACTTCGCTCTCATTGCATGTTCCCTATAGGATATTTATTGTTTTTCTTCTTTACTTGTTTATCGATGAGTCACTCAATTTAGAAATTGAGATCACGACTTCGCTCTCATTGCATGTTCCCTATAGGATAGTTTTGGCAAACTCCCTTTTACATGAAAATTAAGGTAGGGTTTTCCTTTATCCTCAACCTTAGGGACAACCATTATATGATAACACTAGGGATAGTGCTAGGCTAGTTTCCCTTAGTTGTTTTTCTCTCCTTTGCATTCTGCATCTTAAAACAAATTTTTTTTTCTTGGCAAATCATAAGACATTTCTAATGAACTCAAACCCTTCTTCAAAGTAAAAGATACAAACCAATCTTACTTTGTCTGTGTTACCTTTTAGCCGATGTTTCACCATCGAACATTTGTTTGAAGCCGATGTTTCGTCATCACACATGTTTGTTATCCTACTTTGATTCTCAATATCATTTATAGGTGTGATGTTTCGTCATCCTTTTTATTGATGTTTTTCCATCCTTACCATGCCATTCTACCTTGTTATCTTTTAGCCGATGTTTCGCCATCGCACATTTGTTTGAAACCGATGTTTCGCCATCGCACATGTTTGTTATCCTACTTTGATTCTCAATATCATTGTTAGGTGTGATGTTTTGTCATCCGTTTTATTGATGTTTCGCCATCTTTGCCATGATATCTTGTTATCTTGAAGCCGATGTTTTACCATCACACATGTTTGTTATCCTACTTTGATTCTCAATATCATTGATAGGTGTGGTGTTTTGACATTCGTTTTATTGATGTTTTGTCATCCTTACCATGATTCTGTGTTATCTTTTAGCCGATGTTTCGCCATCGCACATTTGTTTGAAGCCGATGTTTCGCCATCGCCTATGTTGGTTATCCTACTTTGACTCCCAATGTCATTGTTAGGTGTGATGTTTTATCATTTGATGTTTTGCCATCTTTGACATGTTACTTTGTTATTATTTGACCGATGTTTTCCATCTCATATGTTTTTTGTTTCATTCGATGTTTTACCATCTTGACTGTTTTTGTTGTCTTAACTAAAAAACACAAACCAACCAAAATACATAAGCCGAATTACGGCTGCTCTGATTCCTTAAAAGGGATACATAGGCATTGGGGTAGGGCCCAACCGAGCACATCTTTTTATTTTCCCTACATTATTTTCCTTTTTCTTTCGCATGCATTCCCTTTTCAGTTGTAAGCCATAGACATAGGATTTGACCACACCCATTTAGATTAGACAACAAGAGTGGATACCGTAGAGTACTACGGGCGTGTGGGGTTCTAACACCTTCCCCTCGCGTAACAGACTCCCTTACCCGATCTCTCGGTCGAATGACCGTGATTTCTCCCTTTCCAGGTTTTCTCGATGTTTTCATTAACATCCAGATGACAGGTTTCGGCCGCGTTGTTTCAGTATTTAGAAAATATTGGTGCCTTGAATTTTGGTTGAATGATAATCCCAGACACCAAACCTAGCTCCTCAAAGTCTAGCCCGGGCACTTTCTGGATTTCCATTGCGCTTAGTCGTTCTTCCAGATGTTTGTATTTGTCGTCGGCCGGGGGATACTGCTCTTCAGAGTAATCCTCTTCTCCTTCCTCTTCAGACTCTTGCTAGACAACTGCTTACTTGCCTTTCCCATCTTGATTATCCTTTTCACCAGAAGATGTTGCAAAGTCTAGGGTTCGTCTGGCTTGTCCTTGGAACCTTCTTCCCATATTCAGAACTCCAGTTACTTTCTTTTTCTTCTTCTTTTCTTCAATCAGCAAGGTTTTCAGATCTTCTTGTCCTTTGGCTAGAGTCAAGAACAACTGCTGAAACTGAGCATTCTGTGCTTGGAGGTCTTTTACCGTCTGCTCGAGATCCATCTTACTGAAATAAACAGTAGAAAGATGAGGAGACACGTCGTAAGAAGCCTGCTTATATTATGATGAATGGTAAATGCATATGCAATTATTTCAAGGAAATTAGATATTTAAAATTGCTTTAGACCAAAAAGGAACACACGTTATATTAATAAATCAAAGCTTGAGTAAATCATGCCTCTTTTGGGCTTACAAAGAAGTACAAAAACTATAATATAAAAAAGTTGTACGCATCCTCTTTGGTGCAATGTAGGCATTCAGGCTCCACTCCTAATGAAGTTGCTTAGTGAGTTCCAAAACCTTCTTCTGGCTGGCGTAGAATTGGGCTTCGAAAGTGTATCGCTCCCCATTAAGCTGTATCCAATCCCTTTGTAAGTATTTAAGAGAGGTGGGCATGTTAGGATGCAGGATAGTGTACGAAACATCTCCTTCCACAACAGGCTCTATGATTACCGGGAGAATGGAGGGGTAAAGCATCATCGGACTTTGAGCACGAGCTCGTACCCATTTGAGGTAAGGCTCAAGAGAGATGGAATTCTTATGCCCCAATGTCTTGCTATCTTCCTTGTTCAACATCCTCCAAGCTTAGATAAATCTTTGGCGATGACCTTGATCGCCGTTCTCGTAGTCAAATACCAAACCTTGGATGAGCATCTCATGTGGGCCATCCCTTCGGGCACAACCAAATTGTCTTAAGGCTAAGAAGGGGTTGTAGGTGATACCTCCCCTAATGCCAAGTAAAGGGACATTAGGGAATTCTCCACAACGGTCGACAATAGTAACATTCTCTATGGAGCGGGAACACCAATGAGTGTCTGAATGCTTGAGCGTCATCAACCTATGTGACCACCTTGAACCTTGCTCGTTCTTTAATACAGATTAGGGAAGATGCGAAATAAACCATCTTTCCAAGAGAGGAGTACAACACATAAGGATACCTCTTTTCCTCACAGTGAGAGTGTGAAAGGAATATAGGATGTCCCCTAGCAAAGTAGGCATCGGGTTACGAGACATGAAGATTTTGACGGTGTTCACATCTATGAGTTGGTCAAGATTTGGAAACAAAACCATTCCATAGACGAGGAGAGCCACAATTTCCTCAAAAGCTTTCAAATCCAAAGAGTTCCAAAAGTTTTGGGCTTTCTAAAATAAGAACTTTGCTAGGAAACCTTTGACACCACTCCTTGTTTCCCAATTAGTTGTGATATCAGGTGATTGCAAGTGTAGAGCTTGAGCAATCTCTTCTGGCTTTGGGTCTCTTTCCGTACCGTTGAAAGGTAGTTGATTGATAATGGGAATCCTCAAGAGTTGGGAGAATTCTTCCAAAGTTGGCACAAGTTGATAATCGGGAAATGTGAAACAATGGTGTAAAGGATCAAATAATTGAAAGAGCACCTTCATCATATCTTCATCAGTGTTGGATGTGACCAAGTTTAGTAGGTGACCATGTCTTTCAGTGAATGGAGAATTTTCAGGAATCTTTGATGCTAGCTCTTTAAGTTGAGGAGGGATCCTTACAAGATTGACTTGAATAGTTTTCCTGTGAATAGAGTCCATGTTCTACAAAATAGAACAAAGATAAATCCCAAGATCCTTGAAATGGTTAGTGAGTATAAGTATGATGTTATGATGTTTATGATGTTATATACAAGTATATATATACAAAAAAATCAAACAAGTCCTTAGGTTTAGGCTTGCATGGAGTCTTACAGGTAAGTATCCTCTTAAAGTTTAGTTGGCTCAAACCTGTCCTAGTAATAGTAACCAGGTTCTAAGGAGCTCAATATCACCAGTTTGTTTCTTTAGGCATTGTTTCAGCACAAGCCTCTTTAATGGCAACCGAAATATCCTAAAAAACCAAACCTCAATGAGTGTAGTATCGAGTATCTACCAACTCCAGACTGCACCAAAGTCGGCCATCTCACTACGTCCTAATGGCCAAGTTGGTCAAGTAAAGGTTCTAAAAGTTCATTAGTTCTTCATGACATCACTCAGCGGCCCCGTATTCTCCTTGACTACTCAAGGGCTACCGGTACCCACAAATATGTCGTACTAACATAGCTATTGCTTAGACCATGTCGGTATACCCCACACAGTTTCCACAATGTATTGCTACTTACCTATAAGGTATCCCAAATCCTGGTAGAGGATTCAAACCCAAACAAAGAACCATAATGTAAAGCATACAAGTCAAACAAAGAAATCAAGTAAATGTGATCTAGCCCTAAGGTAACCCCACTTTTAAGATATTCCCCAGCAGAGTCGCCAGTTCTGTGATACGGTGGGAGAACTGACTTGGATGTTTTGCGTTTGATCGCAAATGTTACGGTTTAGCAAGAGTCACCACTGAATTTTCTTTTATCCAAAAGGAATGATGAAAAAGCACAGGAAAGACCTTTGAGATTGTTTCTTGAGTTCGAGGGGTAGATTATGAAAAGGGAAGGTATTAGCACCCTTTTCATCCATGGTTTTCCATGGGCTCTTAGTTACTTTCTAGATCACTTGCTTTTGTTTGAAATTGTGTTTTGTGTGGTTTTGAAAGTATTTTTGAAAAGAGGCCATTGTTTAGGAAAACTTTGTAATGATTCTCGTCCGTAAGAATGTATACAAAGTCTTTGATATTTTGAAAATGTTTTCAAGTTTTGAAAGATGTTTTGAAAGTGTTGGTGTTTGTTTTGAAAATAGCAAGGATGTTTTTGTTTTGAAATGTATCAAGTAACTAGGAACACTCTACCTACTCAAAAGTCTTTCATGTTCATTTCCTTTTTCCTTTGACATTGTTATCTTACCATTGATTTGGTAAGTAACCCTATCTTTGGATGTGAAAGGGACGGGCGCGGGTCATCGTATAACCATGATTAGCAATGTTGCAAGGTATTTTAGCATTTTTCTTTAGGGACTAAGATCATTTTGAAAGGTAACTTTTGGTAGCGTCATCGAGGGACTATGATCTTGTATTTTTGCTTGTCTTTTCTAAGATACCTCACATGCGTAATACGGTCATTTTTGTAAGGCAACCAAGTGGATTTACCCTAGGGGTGCTTGTGTGCAAGTGTATTGATTTTCATGCTTTGTTTTTGTCTTGATTAGGGTTTGCTATTTTGTTGGTTTTAGTCTTTCCATACAAAACCCTAATTACTAGCATTTGTATATAAAGCGATAAATTGCGAAATTTAAAATTACTACGCTATTACAATACTTATGGGAGGGGGTGTACAAATTACAAATGGGGAGTATTGCAAGAAAATTAAACCTAAATAATCTATTACAACCATATTGAACATGTACAAATGATTGAATAAATAATATATAAATACAAGAATATAAAAAAGAGATGATTTTTGTTTGGTTTTCATAAAAAAGGTTTAACCTAAACCTAATTAAAAAATGATTAGTTAAAATTAAAATAAAATTAACTTAAACTAATTGAGAAAAGAAATTAAATTAAAAAGATTTTTTAGGGTTTTTATGAAGACAAAGGGTTTTAAGTTAAATAATAATAAAAAGTAAAAATTAAATAATTAAAAGAAAACTAAATTCTAAATTAATTTTAATTAAAAAAATAAAATAATTATTAAACATAAGTCTAAATATTTAATTATTTAAAAGAGAAATTAATTTGTTAAAAGAAAATGTTTTTAATATTTTTGTTTTATAAGAAAATAAAATAAATAAGTATAAATAATAAATAAAATATTTTTTGGATTTTTTTATTATTAATAATAATAATAATAATAATAAAAATATTAAAGAAGAAAAGAAATAAATAAATAAAAAAATAAGAAAAAGAAAATAATAAAAGAAATTGGACCGGGTGTATGGAAGTAATAACAGGGGTTAGCAAAAGCAAAAAAAACAAAGCCCAAATGTTGGAAGCCCAGGCGCTGTAAAACACAAAAAAAATGTTAAAAAGTGAAAAAAAATGGAAAAAAAGGTCACGTTGGGGCTTGAACCCAGGACCTCATAGTGACAGGCGCGCGCTTTAACCACTTGGGTGGTGATACATCCGTTAACTTGTATGAAATGATAAATACATAACATAAAAACGCGCCCTGACTGCACTTGATCTTCAACCTCCAGCCAAAGGATCTGTAACTTGCTCATTTCTCAACCATTTGCAAAAATGTAAACATAAAAATTGCTCCATTTTTTCACACGAATCAACCATATAAATATCATAAGCTATAAATCAAAGATGAATGAGAATTTCTAAAAGCACCAAATTCTGACCTAAATATTTCAGAAAGTTCAAACTCAAAATTCTCCTAGCTCAATAAAAATAAATGAAATCTATGGACATGTATAGTTTCAGGGCAATGATGTCTACATTTTATCTTCACAAATGCAAGCCTAACAATGCCTAAATATGAAGATAGAAGTTCAAGAAAAATACCTCAAAACTGGAAATCTTGAAATGGATTTGAGCTTGTTTCAGGCAATGGTGATGATCAGGATAGCTTCCTCAAGTCCCCAGGAAGCTAATGCAATGGGTAGCTTGAGCAATGGATGGCTAGAATGGTCTAGAGAAGTCAAGTTGCAGACCTCTGTTTTTGGTTTTGGAGGATGATGAAGATGGAGTTACAATTTCAAACCAAGGACATGGATGGACTATATTTGATGTAAGGAAGCTTTAGAAATGAATTTGAGGGAAAACGCACGAGGGAAATGAAAGATACAAGTTCAAGGGTAGAACTGTGTATCAATGGTGTTTTTTGAGCAATTTTTGGTTTGTGAGTGTTTGAGGGAGTTTCAGGGTCTTAGCATTCGTGTTCTAGCTCACAAATAGTGACTCTATTTATAAGCAACAAGTTTGGAGACTTGTCCTTGATCATAATTCAAAAATCACATGTTATGGCTCTTTTTCTTATTTTTGAAGCAAGATTGACACATATTGTCTCAATGCATAATACAAGGCTGTCTAGAGTGGTTGTAAACTTTAAACATGTTTATCTGACTTTGTATGTTGAGTGTGTTCTGAACAAACAAGTTAGAGGCTCAAGAAGAGTGGACTTTATGCATAACGCCACTTTTCCAAAATGGCAATGTTACCTTTCTTCCTAAAATGGTATTAAGCATGGGCAATGCATTGAATGCTTGGATTAAAGCTTCTAGCAGCTGTAAAAAACATTAATTATGGAGTGACAAACAAGTTTGAGACTTGCAAAGCAAATATTATGCAGCCTAACATGGATTTGGTTCATGTGTTCATCCAAAATGACTTGTAATTCAAGTTTGAAAACCCTAACTTCCTCTCTT
Source organism: Vicia faba (assembly GCA_948472305.1). Taxonomy (NCBI): domain Eukaryota; kingdom Viridiplantae; phylum Streptophyta; class Magnoliopsida; order Fabales; family Fabaceae; genus Vicia; species Vicia faba. The sequence goes on from OX451735.1 coordinate 296,629,484, forward strand.
CGATTCTCCCAGCTCAAGAATGATCTCAAGGAGTTCTTGGACATTTTGGAAATCTTGTAATGTGCTATACAACCCCTCTTTGAATCACTTTTGAAAATTCCCCTTGGAACTATATGAAAAAGTGCCATGAAGTTAGGTCAAAATCCTGCCTAAACTAGGGCAAAATTTCACTAAGTGTTTAATTTCAAGACCATGACTTTATGAATTAATAACTTGAGATCAAATCATTTTTAGAATAATTTGTGTAAAGAAATGTTTTAGATATCATGGAGATCTACAACTTTCATGTTGAAAGTTTCTTTTGAATCATCTTGCATCATGGTGAAAATTTGGCTCAAAGTTGTGAAAAATATGAAGTTTTAAACACTTAGAAAAATTTCTAAGTTAGAAAAATTTGACTTTTCAAAATGAAATCTTGACTTTTTGATTTCTTGATGAATAAGTTTCATATTTTTGACATGTTTTGATGAATTGTGATTATTGATATTGGATTTTGACCAAAAAGTCAAAGTTTGACTTTTCAGTGTACAACTGACTTTTGATCAATTAACTGAAAATTCACTATAAATCCAATTGATCTTGAGAAATGTTTTGGTTCATGCCATTAGGTAAAAATTATGCAATTGAACTCTTGAGATCATGCTTCAAACCAATTGACCATTTGCTAGGTCAAAAATCAGAAATTGCCTTTCCTTAGTCAAAACCCTAATTTTGACCATTTTCCCCCTTTTGATGATTTGATAAGATTTCTTGAGGAATTGTGGTCCAAATTTGACCAAATTAAAAATATGAGTTTATAATGTTGATATGGATAAAAAATTATGAAGTTTGATTGTAAATTGGCCACAATTGACTTTTCCCCAATACATCTGATATTTAGGTCAACAGCTCAATTGACTGAGCAAAAATGTGATCCAAGGCTTGAAACTTGACATGAGTAATCTTCGGGGTCCATAATGATCCATGAAAGTCATATGAAGCATTGAAAGTTCAATTATCCTTGTGCAATCTCAAACCCTAATTTTGGTCATCAGTGCTTAAGGAGGTGTCTTGAGTTGATCAACCCTAGTGTAGTCTTGAACCAAGAGAGATCTTTTGTGAGAAAATAATTGATAAGTGAGAGGGAAAATTTTGGGGTACAACACTTATCTTCCGTTGATAGAGTCCACTTATAATAACAGTTACCATTCTAGTATTGGAATGGCACCTTTTGAAGCGTTTTATGGTCAGAGATGTAGAACTCCTTTATGTTGGCATGAATTTGGAGAAAGTGTAGTACTTGGACCTGAACTTGTTCGTGAAACTACTGAGAAGGTGAAGTTGATTCTAGAAAATATGAAAGCTTCCCAAAGTAGATAGAAGAGTTATCATGGAAAGCGAAGGAAGGGCTTAGAATTTAAAGCAAGTGATCATGTGTTTTTGAGAGTTACGCCTGTAACTGGTGTTGGGTGAGCATTGAAGTCTAACTCGTTTTTGAGAGTTAGAAATTTTGCTTATAGAGTGGATTTACCGCCTAATCTTTCGAATTTTCATGAAGTATTTCATGTGTCACAACTCCGGAAGTATATTTCAGATCCATCTCATGTGATTCATATGGATGATATGCAAGTACAGGATAATCTTACGGTGGATACGATGCCTGTACGAATCAAGGATCGTGAAATGAAGACCCTAAGAGGCAAGGAGATTGCTTTGGTGAACGTAGTCTGGTTAGGAGCTGCCGGAGAAAGCATGACTTGGGAGTTGGAAAGCAAGATGGGGGACTCCTGTCCTGAGTTGTTTGAATAAGGTAAATTTTCGAGGACGAAAATATTCTAAGTGGGGGAGAGTTGTAACGCCTGTTAATTTAATTAATTATTTAATTAAATTATATTTTTGGATTATTTGTGATGTTGCGAGGTGTTAAGAATTATCGGTAAAATTTGTTGGATTATGATTAATTAATTAATTAGTTAATTAATAATAATTCTTATGTTGGGATTAATGAAATATTATTTAAGTGATGGATTAATTAAGTGGTAGAAATATTATAGTATTAAGTTATTAGAAATAAGAATAGAGTTAGTAATGGGCGTATGTTGTGTCGTCAGGAAGTAAAAGTGGGGTGTAGCATTTAGGCCCAATTGGATTTATTTGGACTAATAGAATAATATTATATTATTATTGGGAAATAAGAGAGGAAGAGAAGTTAGTTATCAGTAGGAAGAGGAAGAGGAATATAGGGTTTTTGGAGAAGAATTAGGATACGGGAAATTGAACCAAGAGGCCAAGAAGAGATTCAATCGGAGACCCATAGAGTTGCCTTCAAACTAGACCAGGTAAGGGTGGGGTTTTTTATCCTATAATGGGGCTTAAGAGAAATTGTATGTGGGGATTTAGGGTGTAAATTTATTATTGATTGTGTTTTTTTGTGGCAATTGATGTTAGGAATTAATTAGTGTTGATTATTGATGAAATTTCATGTTCCTGTGTTATACATTGGTTAGTTTGTGAATCGAATGAAATTGGAGAAGTAACATGGGTGTGACGATCGACAGGGGGTTGTTGTTGTTGGATGTCGATCGTCACCATTGAGGAGGAAGGCGTGATGATCGACAGGGGGTTGTTGTTGTTGGATGCCGGTCGGCACACTTGAGCAGGAAGGCGTGAGTGGAGAGTGATATTCGACACTGTGTTTGAGGGAAAAGTGGTGCCACTAGGCACATTGTAGTGTGACGTTAGGCACAATTCTTTTCATGGCAAACACTTGTTCATGTAGCTTAGCAATATGTTTATAGAATTTCAGTAGTATGTTAGCAGAAAGAACATTAGTAGGAGTAGCCTATATGTCAGTAATCTTAATTTAGTAGTTTCAACATGATTTTAATGGCCTGTAGTAATAAGACAGAGTTGGAAATAGTTAGTAAAGTAGCAGAAATTAATAGTTACCCAATAAGTAAATTGGTGGTATAATTTGAGAATTTGCAGAGTAGTGAGATTAGTAGCAGAAAACATAGTGACCGTTGGTGTATTTTGAAAGAGAATAACAGTAAAAAAATTGAAGTGTTTAGTAGTAGAATAATCCATAAAAACTAAGAATTAATACATAGAGATTTATGGGAGTGTTTTGGAAACGATTATCATGTTTGTATTTTCCTTTGTGATGTGCATTGATGCTATGATGTTGTGAATATTTTGTGATAATGCGAAGTTACAGGAATTGTTATGACAAAGATTTACCTCTATTAATTAATAATATCAGTGATATAGGCGTATGCCTTGTGACGATATTTTGTTGTTGGCAATTGTGATATGTGATGTCATGTTTATAGAGTCACATTCATTTGCATACTTTGTGATGGCCTGGATTGGAAAAATAGAGATGAAGGATTATGCCTTGTTTGAATGCCTCTAATAATTGGCAATTGGCGATGAGGGCTGAAGCCCTGTTGGTACCACATGCATTTTCACAATTGTGTCTCATCGGGTCTTGCATAAGTAATAATGATGTGAATTGTGATGATTTAAGTTGTGATTAAAACAAGTGAGGTTTGTGAAAAGATGTATTGTGAAGGCATGACAATGTTGATATTTGAAATGTGATGGTTTTATATTCCTGAATTCTAATATATGATTTATCATGTGCTCACTTATACAATTTGAGAATCTCACCCCTTCAGTTTGAATGTTACCCTTATGGTTGTATTTTGCAGGTAATCCAGAGCGAAGGCGGTTGACCTTTAGTATTTCGAGTTGGTGTCATTGCTATGATACGTAACACTCGGGGGGATGAACACTAGTTGATTTAGTATTTGTTATTTCATATGTTGAACATTAAGTTGATTGTTGTTAAGTACTTATTATTAATAAGTTGCTTTTATGTTGGATAAAGATGTTATTATGATTCCGCTACGTAGTTGTTCAAGTTGTTGATTTAAAAGATTAATTTATTTTGATGTTGGTTCGTCCAAAGTTTTAAAGTGTTATGTATCCATGTTGAATGCAATGATTTTTAAGTTGAATTTGTGGCATCCTGATTCAGTTGTATAATTTTTTATAACTCTGATTTACATTTATATTGTCGGGTAAAATTGGGGTGTTACAACATCCTCTAAGTCATGGTCTACATACTTCAAGTCTAAGTAGTTATCTGCATTGTTGACAGGAATTTGCAAAGTATGGCATGTCCCTACCTTTGGCGGCGGTGGGACAAACCCTTCAGTGTCAGCTTGCCTTGTCTCTTGTTGAGCCATGATGGATTTTTGAGGTCCTGCCTCTGGTTCTCTCCTTGGTTGATGACTTCTTGATGCACCAATAGTATGGGCTATTTCCTCAAAGGCTACCCTAGGTATTTTCTCTTGTCTGTCAATGATGTTCTTCAAGGCTAGAAGAACTTGACTCATATCTCCTCCCATTGAGTCGACGTTGCTTTTGACCTACTCCAAATCCTCTTTGAATGTTGCTTGATTCTCTTCAATTTGTTCCATCACTCTCAGTTGATGAGATGTTGTTTGGTACGGTGGTCGGAGAGGTGGTGCTTTTCTTCTACTAATGGTTTAAGTGGAGAATTTTTTGAAAAAATGAGTTTTTTTATATGAGATGCAAATGTTAGTGAATGCATGGATGTGTATGAATATGCATGAATATGCTAAGTATTTTTGTGTTTTTGAATGTCTTATTCACTTGGATATATTTTTATTTATTTTTAAATATTTTTTTTTCAGGTTTTACTTTTTATTGGTGAATATCTAAAAAATAAATACCCAAACGAGATACGGAAACAAAATGTCTTTATTGAAATAGTAATTATCTTGAAAAAGAATATGATTCAGATATTGAAAAATATTCTATAACTGAAAAATTAAACTGCTGAATAATAAGGGAAACAAAATCTCCTAAATACGCCTGCGAATGTCTACTCTAAAAAGATTGAACATTGTCCTACTGAGTTTGAGGAAGTCTTCAATGTCTTTCGGAAGCGGGACCAACACATTTTCTGCATCTCTCAATCTTCTAGGGATGTCTTCAATAAGATTGTTTGCTAAGAAAGCAAGCTTGGTGTGCTTGTCTTTGTAGTATCAATATTCACGGTAAAGATCATGAATTATCTTATGATTATTCTTTCCCGCTTCAGAGATCTTCATATACTACTCTTCCCAATGTAACTTCTCAGCCCTCATCTATATATAAAGTCTTTGTTGTATTAGGAAATCTTTTCGGAGGCCTTCTAGTTCAAGGCATACTTGCTCAGATTCCTCGGTCTTTTGGGTGTGAAGCCTTTCTGCCGACATCCTTTTGAGGCGTTCCCCCACTTTCTATTCTTGGCTATCTCGGAGTCTGGTGGTGAGGTACTTCATTTTCTCTTCTTGGTCTAGAGAGGCTTAGGCCAAAATTTGAATTCGGGTTCTCAAAGTCTCCGCTATTTCCTTTTTATCCTGGATTGCTTTTTTATACCACCTGCTCAATCTTCCGATTTTATTAGCAGCATCCTCTAAGTGTTGATTGTGAGAATCCAAGTTGAAAGTAGCACTTAACATCCCTTCAGTCGAACGCTTCTGTTTAAGGCTCTCCTTTTCAAATGCTTCACGGTCTCTCTGAATCCGTTGATCTTTTGACTCAAGGATGTGTTGCATTTGTCTTTTCTTGGCTAAGTTATGGAGATTAAACTCTAATTCTTCCTTTTCCCTATAAGCTTTATTCAAGGCATTCTTCAGATCGTCTATCTTTTCCAAGGACATAGGCGGAGCCTCCGAGGCCTCTGGCTTGTATTCAGGATCTATGTCAAATGGTAGCTTAACAATTTATACCCTATCTAAAACCCATCGAGTGTAGGGTTCTTTTGCCACAACATTTTTGCTTTCAGCTTCTCTTTTATTAACCCTATTCCAAGCCCGAATGACTTTGTTGAGCAACTCTCAGTCATTTTTATCCATGTCATGAATGATTAATTGTTGAAGTTATTCATCTGAGGGTTTATCTTCCAAAGGATACCCTAGTTGTCATAGGGCCAAGGTAGGGTTGTAATTAATGCAACCTTGTGATCCGATCAATGGAACATTAGGAAAGTCCCCGCAGCTATAAACGATATCACCAATGTCCAGCTTCCTTGCATACCATAATACAGAATTAGCAGTACGAGACCTTAATTTTTGAGGTCACTCATATCTTGTCAGATTTGGAATCAAGTAGTCTTCCTTGTATAGGTGAGTCATGAACCAAGCATGCAATAGTGGGATGTAATAGTTTAGAGTATCCCTACTTTTTCGTACCATGTATGAAGTGTATAATAAATGTCAGCAAGCAAAGCGGGAGTTGGATCCGTATTAAAAGCTTTTGCGCCCCAAAACACGCTAATAGTCGCAGGGTTAATATAATCCAAAGTTCATGGAAATAAAATTACACCAAATACAAGGAGTCCTAAACAATCGATATAAGACTCCCATTCTTTGTTATTAGCAAAATCTAAAGCCTTAGTCTCCAAGTAGCATCTCTTAATCCCTCGTATGCCACTTTTTTCTTATAATTATGTGGTAGTTCAGGATAAGGGATCCCTAAACCTCCTGCCAAGATTTTGATGTCAATAGTTTTTCACATACCCACATAAGCTTTCTCTTTAGAAAAGTTCATAATTCTATCAAATTCTTCCAGAGTTGGTGCTAGCTGAAAGTCTTGAAAGGTGAAGCATCTCAGTGGAGGATCGTAGAACTGAATTAGGGAAGAAACAAAATCCAATGGCACTTCTACTTTGGTTAAGTCAAGGGTATCTCCATAGCGACGAGTGAACATTTTCAGAGCCCTTTCAGACAGTTTTCCTTTTATAGCCTTGATTTTTGTCATGTCTAGCTTGATGGCATTGATACAGAAAAGTTGTTTCCCTTTGGTATTCATCTTTAGGATACTCACCAAAACCTTTGACTATTATATATTTTTTAACCCTGTGAATAAGACAAACAAAATAAAATAGAGGATAATGAATATATGAAATTCAAAAAATCTATGAGTGCATGTATGTAGGGCTTAGTGACAAGATTTTATGAATGGTACCCTTAGAAGGTAGGCTCCTAGTTTTGGCCTACGAATATTCTACCCTCCCCATAAGGTGGTTTCTTTAATGGTATCATGAATAATACTATAGGAAAAGGAACAAGGGCCTCCCTTAAGTGGAGCCTCTTTACAGACTGGAACTTTTGTCTCTAGGTCATGAAAAGTATCATCAAGAGATTTTGGTTTAAAGGTTGTACAAAGAGTCATAGATTTCATTCCAAAGTCCTACTTCCCAAGAGGATGTCTCTTGATACGTATTCCTTTCACGGAATTCCACCAACTCTAGGCGAAGTCGTCACATGAACTCATAGGGTTGGTGTATCCCCTTGGCTAATAGACGAACCTTCTTTCTAAGGGTTTTTGAAAATATTTTTGCAATAATAAAAATCCCACCATGAATAAATATTACAATAAAGATATACAGACAAATAAATAAACCAAAATAAATAAATAAATTTAAAGAAATAATAAAAATAAAAAACCCTAAAGAACCCTAAATCCTAAAGATAGGTTTCTAACTCTAGGGTTGAGTCCCCAGCAGAGTCGCCATTTGTTGTAATTGGATTTTAAATCGAGTCGCCACTACTAGTTTTTATCCTAAGGAAGGGAATCTAATAGGAAACCTTAATTTTGTATACAAATATTCTAGGTTCTTACTTCATTTAGATGAAGGGAAGGTGTTAGGCACCCATCATCTACCTTGTTCGCAAGGATACCAGGGTTTAGGTTTTAAAGGTTTAGGGTAAGGGTTTTAAATTTTTTATAGGGGAACTTGCCACGATTTTAATCGTATACCTACGTATCCTCTTATGAAGAATCAGAGTCCCGATTCGTAGTTCATATGGATTTGTGTTTTTTATGGATTAAGAAGATATTTTAATTCTCCTTGTACTTAGTATGAGTGTGTGAATAGTGGAGATTTTGGACAAAATGCGCAGTTAATTAAAATATATCCATAGTCTTTTTTTTTGAAAATTAATTGTTGGATTAATTTGATTATGAAAGATAGTTTGGTGTTGGTTAAATATTTTTAGTGTATTAATTGTAAAAATATCTTGTTAAATGCATGATTAAAAATAATTTAATGTAAATAAATAAATAGATATTTAGATGCACTTTTAGAAACATATTTGATTTTATGATAATAGTAAATAATATAATATTACATTTAAAATTATATTAAAATATAAAATATAAAAATAATTATAACAAAATAATAAAGAAAATAAATTAAAAACACATAGGGGTGTGAATCATGTTAAGGTAGTAAAATAAGGAAGTGTTAATAACACGGGCCAAAATCCAGATATTAGATTTGGTCCAGCAGCGTAGGGGTGCAAGTTTGAACTAATTAATAGAAACAGGGGGTGTGAGCAGTAGGGGCCCAAGTACAGATTTTGGATTTGGTGTTACCTTGAAAAATCTTAAGGTATTCAAGCACGTGTATTAAATGAGGATATTCTCATAAGCTAAGGGTCATCCTCTAAAGTAGGGTTTTTAGGAAATTAGAGCCAAAGTGTTTGAAAATTTGGTTTTATTAAACTAGATTTAATGTTTAAAGAGAATGTCACGCCAAACTTTCGAAACTGAGCCATGTCGACCAAAAGGAAATAAAAGAATATATGTTAAGAAATGGTCGAAATTGGTTTAGTCGAACAAAGGGTGAAAGACAAGGAAAATGGTCGAAATTGGTTTTTTGTCAACCAAAAGGGTTTCTGAACTTAGAGGCATTGTTGTTGATTTTTAAATCTTGCCAAAGGGAAAGTGTCGAAGTGAGTCATAAGCGGGTTACTTTCATAAGCCAAGAGCGGGAAATTTAAATTTCAAAGTCATCAGCAGTTGTCAGCGGTTTACAATTTGTTTAAGTGCCAAATAGGTGGTGACATCTAGTGAAGAGGTTGTCTCAAGATTTTAATATTTTCTGTAGATTTCATCTAGGCAGTTACATTGTAAATATTATAAATAAGCAGATTTAGTGTAGTTTTTGGTGTGTTCACTTATATGCTCAAATCACTTGTCAAAACTATGTCATTCCGAGCGTTAGGAAACAAAGAGTGAATAAGTGCTTGATGCACGTGAATCACCACTTTTATTTCAATGTGAATCCTTAATTGTTCAATTATCTATTTTGAATACTTTATTTTCTTTCTATGTACTGTCGAACAAAGTCTTTACGTTATTTTCTACTTCGCATAAATAATTCAATGCTCTCTGTCGGTCACGAGTCACCAGTCAGTTAGTTTATTGAATCTTATTTTCATATGAATACCTTTTGTCGGTCACAAGTCACCAGTCAGTCGATCGATTCATAGTGTGGAAAGTCGTTATACTTATTCCCTTAGTCAAGGAAAATAGTTTCCCTTGATAAGGATTTCGATAGAATAAGTATAATAATAAAACTCTTAGCACATGTCTTAATATCAACTGGCCGATCTTACGAGTTACCCTTAGTTTTAGGACTTTGGGAGGACCAGCGGTTGTTTACCATTTTCCACAGTAAACAAATTGGCATGCCCAGTGGGACACAGTACTAAGAATTTGTCTTAAGTGTATGCAACTTAGAAATGGAAAGTTAACCAAAGATTATAATAAACCATCATCTAGGAATCATATATTAAGAATGACAATTCCTGATAATCCAAACATAGACGAAATACCGTCTGTGGTGTGGTGGGAGAACTGACTTGAGGTTTTGCGTTTTATCGCAAATGTTGCGGTTAGCAAGAGTCACCACCGACTTTTCTTTTATCCAAAAGGAAAGGTTCAAAAGCACAAGAAAGACCTTTGATATTGTTTCTTGAGTTCAGGGGGTAGATTATGAAAAGGGAAGGTATTAGCACCCTTTTCATCCATGGTTTTCCATGGGCTCTTAGTTACTTGCTTTAGATCACTTGCTTTTGTTTGTTTGAAATTGTGTTTGGTGTGATTTTGAAAGTATTTTGTAAAGAGGCCATTTGTTTAGGAAATCTTTGTAATGATTCTCGTTCGTAAGAATGTATACAAAGATGTTTGTCTTTTTGAAAATGTTTTCAATGTTTGTAAGATGTTTTTGAAATGTGTGTGTGTTTTGGAAAGTAGCAAGGATTGTTTGTTTGAAATAGAGCAAGTAACTAGAAGCTATCTACCTACTCAAATGTCTTTCTTATGCATTTTCTATTCCTTTGACATTGTTGTCTTACCATTGATTTGGTAAGAAACCCTATCTTTGGATGTAAACGGGACGGGCATGGGTCATCGTATAACCATGATTAGCAATGTTGCAAAGTATCTTAGCATTTTTGAGGGACCAAGATCATTTTGTAAGGCAACTTTTGAATAGTGTCATCGAGGGTCTATGATCTTATATTTGTTTTGTTTTGCCAAGATACTTCGCATGCGTAACATGGCCATTTTGTTTTAGGCAACCAAGTGGGGAAAACCCTAAGGGTGCTTGTGTGCAAGTGTGTCATTTTCATGCTTTGATTTTGTCTTGTATTTAGGGTGTTCTATTTGCTTTGTTTTGTTCTTATCATACAAACCCTAATTACTAATCATGGCATATGAAAGCGATAAATTGCGTAATGTAAATATTTCTAAGCTATTACAACAATTTATGGGAGGGGGAAATACAAGTTTGAATTGGGATTTGCACAAATATAAAGCTAAATACATTATTACAACCAAATCGAATTTGTACGAATTTAAGATAAATACAAAACAATATTTAAAATGTAATGCAATGCAATGTACATGTAAAAAGATTTTTTGATGTCTTTTTTTTATGTAAAAGAAAATTTAATCTAAACCTAAAAAAAAATATAAAGAAAACAATTAATTTTTTAAAGGGGTTTTAACCCTAATTATTATTTAAAAGAAAATAAAGTTTTTTATATGCATCAATTTATATATCTTCTTGTATAAAAATACTAAATAATATTGTATATAATTATAAAAGTTAAATATATGCAAAAAATAAATGCATATTTTGAAGATAATGGTATGTACAGCTTCGTTATGATAAGGACTACATTTTTTATTCACAGATCGTGGCCTAAGGTTGCCTGTACAAGGAGATAGAGTTTGAAATTTTACCTCCTTCAGTTGGAATTGTGAAATGAACTGGGGTGAGTTTGAGGGAGGCCTGATGCTTGCTTGAGCTTCCCTGGATGTGTCCCAACCCTTGCCTTGCTCTGAAAGTGGCTAGAACTCCTTGTCCAAGTCAAGTTGCAAGCTCTGAAGTCAACAATGGAAGATGGTGGAGGAGTGATTATAGAACAGGGATGATGGTTTGGATGGGCTTGATATCAATTATGTAAGGTGTTTGAATGATCTAAACATAAAACGCACGAGCCAAATGGAAGATGGGTGAGCTTGTGCAAAAACTGTGTTTTGGACAGTTTTTTGGTGTTTTGCATGTTGAGAGTATTTCAGGTCTTGGCTCAACGTGTCATGTGTTGCATAATGTTTGTGTATTAGTATGGAAATGGTCTTAGGTCAGCTCTCTATCAGTTGTGCAAGCCCTAGCCTTTTTGCCAACTTTCTTGTACTTGAAGCAAAGTGATAAGACCAAAGCTTCACATGCTTGTACTAGCTTGCTTAGGGTTGGTATGAGTTTGTACAACTTACTTGAGACCTGTGAGATTTGTATGCACCAAGGGGACAAGTCCAAAGCTCAAAAATGTAAAGTTTGCAAAAGTTACTCTTTTTCAAAATGGCAATGGAACCTTTTTGCCATAAATGGAATTACAAGTTGGATAAAGGTTCAAAAGCATGGATAGAGGCTTTGTCAACTGAGTATGCATTTAATTAAGGAGTGTGGAACAAGTTTAGGACCTGTACAACATGAATTAGCCACCATAGGATTGATTTGCAACTTTGTTCTTCATGAAATGGCTTGAACAAAAAGTGAGAAAATGCCAACTTCCTCTCTTCGATTCTCCCTAATCAAAAATGATCTTGAGAAGTTCTTGGACATTTTGGAAAGCTTGCAATGTTCTCTATAATTAATCTTTGAAAAGAATTTTGAGATACCTCTTGGAACTAGGAGAAAAATGGCCATGAAGTTGGGTCCAAAACCTGCCTAAATTAGGGCAAAATTTTTACTAAGTTAACAAGTTCATGACCATGTATTCACAAATTTATATATTGAGATCCAAGCATCTTTAGGGAAAGGTTTGTGAAGCAAAGTTGTATATTTCATTGAGGTCTACAAATTTCATGTTATGGACTTTCCTTGAATCATTATGCATCAAGGTGTAAAAGTGGTGTAAAGTTGAGAAAAAATAAGAAAATTTTCTATACTTAGAAAATTTCTAAGTTAGAAAAATTTCAAATTCAAAACCCTAATTTTCAAATTTGGTTTTCTTGGTGGACAAGTTTCACATTTTGACATGTTTTGTTGAATTATGACCCTTGGTACTTGATTTTGACCAAAAAGTCAAAGTTTGACTTTTCAGTGTACAGTTGACTTTTGATCAGTTGACTGTAAAATTCATCTGTCAATCCAATGTATTTGAGATGTTTTGAGCCATGTAATTAAGTCAATATGATGCCATTGAATCCTTGAAATCATGCTTGAACTCAATTGGTCATTTGCTAGGTTAAAAATCAGAAATTGCCCTTCCTCAGTCAAAACCCTAATTTTTACCATTTTGCCCTTTTTGTGATTTGATCAAATTTCTTGAGGAATTGTGATCCAAACTTGACCAAATGATACATGTGAGTTTAAAATGTTGATGTAGATAAAAAATTATGAAGTTTGACTGTAAATTAGCCATGGTTGACTTTTTCCCCAATACAGCTGATTTTTAGGTCAACTGTCCAATTGGCTGATAAAAAATGTGGTTCAAGGCTTGAAACTTGTCATGAGTGTTCTTAGGGATCCACAATGGTGTTTGAAAGTCATATGAAGCATTGATAGTCCAAAAATCCCTGTGCAAACTCAAACCTTAATTTTGGGTTATCGGTGCAAGATGAGATGTCTTGAGCTGACCAAACCTTGATCCAGTCTTGAGTTAAAGAAACCTTGTGAGAAAAATCTTGATATATGAGAGGGCAAATTTTGGGGTACAACAGCTGCCCCTGTTCAATCTTCTTAAACCTGAAGAGTTAGATTGGCGAGTTTTGCCATTCGTGACTCGAAGGTGAAAGATGATTGGACACTAGAGTGCCCATAAATTTGCACTCGGTGACGTGTAGTTGAGGGAATGGGCTTAAAGATGCCATTCATAGAAGTGACAGAATCTTGTTGGAGATGGGCTTGCAGATGCCATCCATGAATGTTTGTTGAAGTGTAACTTGTAAGTTGAAAGAATGAGTGTCAGAATGGTGTCCGTGTCTGGAACGTATCTGAGTTGTATCTGAAATCTGAATCTAGACGAGCGACATAATGACTTCCGTGTCTGGAGCGTATCCGTACTGTATCTGATCTTGAAATCTGAATGAGTATCAAAATGGCTTCCGTGTCTGGAGCGTATCCGTACTGTATCTGAACTTGAAATCTGAATGAGTATCTGAATGGCTTCCGTGTCTGGAGCGTATCCGTACTGTATCTGAACTTGAAATCTGAATGAGTAATAGAATGGAATCCGTGTCTGGAGCGTATCTGTACTATATCTGAACTTGAAGTCTGAATGAGTATCAAAATGGCTTCCGTGTCTGGAGCGTATCCATACTGTATCTGAACTTGAAATCTGAATGAGTAATAGAATGACATCCGTGTCTGGAGCGTATCAGAACTGTATCATGATCGCGTATTGTTAACGGTAGCTGTTAATCTTATCCTGAAAAGGGTAAAATGTTAGCTGAAACACAAAGTTATGTTGCATGAAATGTATGATGCAATGTAATTGTTTTATCAATGTTTATGATATGTGAATGCAATATATGCGCATGTAAGCCAATTTGCTGTATTGCTGTTTGCATGAGGAAAATAAATCCTTGACTGTTGCTGAGGATATGGCGATCCTTCACGTCTTGAAGTTGGAGTATTGACAAAAATTACATTGTGAGAGCAATGTCGTATACTGCTCGAGGAATCTTCTTGGGGAATCCAGAGAATTTTGATGACTTCTACTGGGGATAGATGGGAATCCTGGTTCTGTTAAGGCGTAACAGAAGTCAATTGTTATCCGAATGGATTTCAGGCTTCAAACAACTTGCTGGGGAATTTGGAGGAACTGGATGGCTTCCGTCGAGGATTGATAGTTTGAAGTTTTAGTTCCGCTGGGGATTTAAGTGACATACTGTGGGGATTGCTCATGGAATAGCCTAAAGACGTCTTCCTATTCTTTCAACCTGTCAGTAATTGTCTTTTTCATTTTGTTTATTTGTAAACAGTAATTATGTTCAAATGCACATGTTCATTAATGAATCGTTGGACGTTTTTGCAAATAACACCAGTGTAAAGAAAAATACAAATAGTTTTCTGTACTTTAAAGAGATATCTTTGTATTTACTTTGAATAAGTTTTTTGTACAAAGGAGACATACATCCTAGTAAGAGGATGGTGCCATAAAAGTAAGAAAAAATTTATACAAAGATAGCTATGTGTGATAATCCCATGGGGTTTCCATTCTACTATAGCCTTCGTATCTCCAAATATCTTGTCTATTTGTTGCTTCGTCCGAAGATGATTGAGTTGATAAGAACCTCTGAGTTTTTTCAGTGAAGTCGAAAGGTTGTCCTCAAAGCGATCCGACGAGACATAGTCATACGCTTTAATTCCCTAACTTTTTCCTGGACCTCCCTTTCGGTTTTCAGTCCAACGGGAAACCCTTTTTTGGCCAAGTCGCTCTTTCGGGTTTTCAACTTGCCGGGTGTACAATTTTTTTTAATATTTTATCCCTAATTTTTGCCCGAACCTTTTGGTTCGCCGGGATGCCCTTTTTTTTCCTAGGTGTGTCAACCTAGCGGGTCTCTTATGCGTAGTATCTTTTGACTATGTCCGTGTTCGCAGGGTGTGGCAAGTCATCACCGTCCATGGTGGTTAAGATCATTGCCCCACCGGAGAAGATGTTCTTGATTACAAATGGTCCCTCATAGGTAGGAGTCCATTTTCCCCTTGGATCACTTTATGGCAAGATGATGCGTTTGATCACAAGATCTCCAACTTGATATACTTGGCATCTGACTTTTTTGTTGAAATCCTTGATCATCCATTTTTGATACATCTGACCATGGCAAACAACAGTGAGTCTCTTTTCATCAATTATGTTCAGTTGATCAAGTCGAGTCTGGATCCAATCATCTTCATTCTAACCTGCATCCTTCATAATTCTCAAAGAGGGGATTTGAACCTCGATAGGCAAGACAGCCTCCATGCCATAAGCCAAAGAATAGGGTGTTTCCCAGTTGATGTGTGAGTCATGGTACGGTACCCGTGGAGAGCAAATGGAAGCATCTCATGCCAGTCCTTGTAGGTGACTGTCATCTTTTGTACGATCTTTTTAATTTTTTTATTTGCAGCTTCAACGGCACCATTCATCTTTGGCCTATAGGGGGATGAATTGTGATGTTGAATCTTGAACTGCTCACACAAGGCAGTGATCATAGTATTGTTAAGGTTTGTACCATTATCAGTAATGATCCTTTCTGGGATACCGTATCGACAAATGAGATTCTTCTTGATGAAGCGGGCAACAACATTCTTAGTAACAGATGCAAAGGAAGCTGCTTCGACCCACTTTGTGAAATAATCAATGGCCACTAGAATGAAGCGGTGTCCATTGAAGGCTGTAGGCTTGATATGTCCAATCATATAGATTCCCCACATAGCAAAGGTCCAAGGAGCCATCAATACATTTAGAGGAACCAGAGGCACATGCACCTTGTCAGCATAAACTTGACACTTATGACAGGTCCGAGAGCAATCTGCTTCCATGGTAGACCAGTAATAGCCTGCCCATAGGATTTTCTTCGCCATCGTATGCCCATTGGATTGAGTGCCATTGGTACCTTCATTTAGTTCAGCCATGATCTTTTCAGCCTCAATCTTATCCATACAACAGAGCAGAATAGAGTCATGATTGTGCTTGTACATGATGCCATTACTTAGGAAAAACTTAGCAGAGAATCTCCTTAGGAACTTTTTATCATTGACTGAAGCTCCTTCTGGATATTCCTGAGCCTCGAGATACCTTTTGACTTCATGAAACCAAGGTTGGTCCACTACTTCTTCAGTATTAATCTCGTGACAGTGTGCTGGTTCATCCATTCGTTCAATGGTGATCTGGGGAGCTTCATTATCCCAATTAAGTTTAAACATAGATGACATTGTAGCTAGAGCATCTGCTAGCTGATTTTCTTCTCGCGGGAAATGCTCGAAGGTAATCTGCTCAAAATGTGGTAGCAATGTCAAAACATGTTCTTTGTAAGGGATAAGGTTTGGGTGTTTAGTGTCCCACTCTCCTTTGATCTGACTGATAACCAAAGCTGAATCTCCAAACACATCTAAAGATTTGATTCCCAAGTCTATGGCAGCCTTGAGACTAAAGATGCATGCTTCGTATTCTTCCATGTTGTTCGTACAGTTAAAGCACAGTCTGGCAGTAAAGGGAGTATGACACCCTTCCTGAGATATGAGTACAGCGCCGATACCGTTACCAAGTGCATTGGATGCCCCATCAAAGAACAGGGTCCATCGGGATTCTTGTTCAGGTCCGTCATATGGTCTGATCTCTTCACAGTTGTCTAATGTCATGATGTCTTCATCCAGAAATTCAAACTTCATGGACTGATAATCTTCTACAGCTTAATGAGCAAGATGATCAGCTAGCACACTTCCCTTTATAGATTTCTGGGTAGTGTACTGTATGTCATATTCTGTTAGGATCATCTGCCATCTAGCTGTTCTTCCAGACAGAGCAGGCTTTTCAAAGATGTACTTTATCGGATCCATCTTAGATATCAACAAAGTGGTATGAGTCAACATATACTGTCTTAGCCGACGAGCAGCCCATTCCAGAGCGCAACAAGTTTTCTCGAGCAGTGAATATCTGGTTTCACAGTCGGTAAACTTTTTGCTCAGGTAGTAAATAGCGTGCTCTTTTCGTCCAGACTCGTCATGCTGCCCCAATACACACCCCATTGAGTTCTCTAAAACGGTCAGATACATGATTAGTGGTCTTCCCTCAACTAGTGGCATCAAAACAGGAGGCTCTTGTAAATACTCCTTGATCTTGTCAAAAGCAATTTGGCATTCGTTGTTCCATCTAACTACTTGATCTTTCTTCAATAGTTTGAAGATTGGCTCACAAGTAGCTGTCAAGTGAGAAATGAATATGGAAATATAGTTCAGGCGTCCCAAGAATCCTCTGACTTCCTTCTCAGTGCGAGGAGCAGGCATTTCTTGTATCGCTTTAATCTTGGCAAGATCAACCTCGATGCCTTTGTTGCTGATGACGAAACCTAAGAGTTTACCGGAACGGACTCCGAATGTACACTTATTTGGATTCAGTCTTAACTTGTACTCCTTCAATCTTACAAACAACTTTTGCAAGTGATCCAGGTGCTCCTCTTCAGTTTGTGATCGGACTATCATGTCATCTACATAGACCTCTATCTCATGATGTATCATATCATGAAACAAAGCTACCATGGCGCGTTGATAGGTTGCCCCAGCATTCTTCAGTCCGAATGGCATCACTTTGTAGCAGAACATGCCCCACTGGGTGACAAATGTAGTTTTCTCCATGTCCTCAGGTGCCATTTTGATTTGGTTATAACCTGAGAATCCGTCCATGAAGGAAAACACTTTGTGCTGGGCTGTATTGTCGACCAGAATGTCGATGTGGGGAAGTGGAAAATCATCTTTAGGGCTGGCCCTATTTAAATCTCTATAATCCACTCACATTCTTACTTTGCCGTCCTTTTTAGGCATGTGAACAATGTTGGAAACCCATTGAGGATAAGAAGTGACAGCCAAAAATCCAGCATTGAACTGCTTCATGACTTCCGCTTTGATCTTCTCTGACATGTTAGGTCTCATGTGATGGACTTTTTGTTTCACTGGTGGACAGTCTTCTCTTGTGGGTAGACGATGTACCACGATGTCTGTATCAAGTCCTGACATGTCTTCGTATGACCAGGCAAAGATATCAACATAATCATGCAATAGTTGAATTAGACGCTCCTTGACACTCGGCTCTAGGTTGGCACCCACTTTGATTTCCTTTTTATCTTCATCGGTACCCAAGTTGATTGTATCCAACAGTTCCTCATGAGGTTGAATAGCTCTTTCCTCTTGTTGTAGTAGTCTGGCCAATTCCCCTGGCACTTCACAATCTTCTTCACCTTCGTATTCGGCTTGATAGATTGGATCTTCAGAGTCACTGAAGGCTATAGCAGTATCATTACCCATGGGATCCGGAATGGAGGGGTACCTGCATTTGCGAGTGTGGGTGTGTGTAAAGGTATAGCCATCTTTAAACAATAAAATGTAAAAGAAAGACAATGAGCACAAAAGGTTTGTATGTGGAAAAACGTCCATGATTCATTGAATGTCATATGAAGATGAAATAAAAACCCTTACAAATGGACCATTGTGCCTCGGGTAAGACACAAGGTTTTTAAAGTGCGAATTATTTGTGAATATTATAAGTACAACATAAATGTGAAAGATGAATTACTGAGAGATGAAAGTTATTGGGACAAAGTCTCTGGCTTCCCAGTTGCGGAGTCCTCCGTTGACAATAGGAAATATCCAATCTTCCAAGCTGCCATCTTCCTCAATATCTTCCACTACATTGACATCTTGGTTACTAATCTTCAAAGGTGGCCCTCCAGCACGGGCACAACGCACAACCTTCTGAGCAGTTGAAGTAAATCCTAAGCCAAACTTGTCTGATTTATACGGGATGTCTGGAAGCTTCCCCCAGATGGTGCATCCACCCTCTTCCACTACTTCCTTAGCGTCCTTTAGAGATTACATCCGAAGCGAAGGTCTTGTGATCTTGGGAATCGAGGATACCGCCTTGGTTACCGCTACTTCTTAAGAGACCTCTTTGGAATGTTGAAAAGGGGTTTCAATGAACTTTCCATCCAACTCCACATATCGGAAGGAATTCAGATGACTAATCATGTACTCCTCCTCTCCATGGACAATTATGATCTTTCCTTGGATCGGGTACTTCAGCATCTGGTGTAGTGTGGAGGTGACAGCACCGACATTATGGATCCAGGGCCGTCCTAACAGACATGAGTAAGAGGGACGGATGTTCATCACATAGAAGGTTGAATTAAAAATCTGAGTTCCCACCTTTATCGGGATGTCCACCTCCCCGTGGACCATCCTCTTCGAACCATCAAATGCTCTCACAACTATGTTACTGGGTTTTAGAGTCAACCCTTTGCAATCCAATCTGTCAAGGGCTTTCTTTGGTAAGACGTTAAAAGATGAACTCGTGTCCACCAAGACATGGGCTAGAGTTGTTCCTCTACACCCCACAGAGACATGTAATGCCTCATTGTGATTTCTCCCTCTGGGTGTCAAATCAGCATTAGAGAAGCCTAAGCCATTATCAGCTGTCAAACTGGCCACACAATCTTGGAACTGGTCAGCAGACGTCTCTTGTGGCACATGGGTTGTCTTCAAAAATTTTACCAGAGCTTTCGCATGTGCCTCAGAGCACAACAACAATGCTAGCATGGAGATCTTGGAGGGAGTTTTCCCCAACTGTTTAACCACATCATAGTAACTCTTCTTTATTATCCCCAGGATCTCTTCCATTTCCTTCTTGGATGTTTCGGGAATAGCTAGTGATTGAGTCTTCGTCCGGACAGGCTCTTCTTGAATGTTTTTTCCTCGATTTTCAATAGTAGAAGTATTGGTGGGGATAACAACAGGGGTCGTGTCGTCTTTGTCGGTAGGTGCACTTGCAGGTATGGTTATTGGTACAGAGGTAATCTTCGGAACAGCCACGGGTCCAAAAACTACCTTTGGAGGGGAAATCTCTGGAGAGAAGATTCTACCGCTACGGGTAATCTTACTAGTTCCGGCAATATTGCTAATGTCAGAATTTTCTTCTTCGGAGCTCACTTCTTCGGTGGTCAACCCATTTTGTTTAATACCATGGTAGTATATTTCTCCACCGTAATTCCACGGTACTGTCTTATCTGATTCGTATGGGACTGGCCCAGGCATTGTAATTATGAGAGGAGTAGTCTTCGGAACTGGTGTAATCCTAACGGGTCTTTTAGGGACCCTGGAAGGATTGGCGGAGATGGTTATTATTGAAACGTCTTTAACTGGAACGGGTGAAACAGGAGCATTCTCAAACAGAATTTCTTGGTTGTCTATCATGCGTTGGATACCTGTCTTCAACAGAGGGCAATCAAATGATGATGATAGGCAAATATGGCAGTCTTTATTACAACCTGGGAATATACCAGCCTTCAACAAATTCATATTAATGATCGGGAGCGGAGTTAAGAGTTCATCCACTGTAGCAACAAACAAATCTTCCTCGATAGCATTAGTGTTATGACCATGTCTAGGCATAGGAGCGGAAATGACATTTGGTTTTTCTGGTGCCTCAAACTCAATCTCTTTTTCATCTATAAGGTCTTGAATTTTGTTTTTCAAAACCCAACAGTTATTGGTGTCGTGGCTCGGACTTTCGGAATGGTATGCGCATCTGGCATTTGGGTGATAATGGGCGGACGCCATGTTGGGATTCTTTGGAGCCTCCTTCAAAGTAGCCAAATTATATTTTAGCAGATGTGGTAAAACCTGGGCTAGAGTCATATTAATTCTTGTGAATTGCCGGACTAGCCTTTCCACCCTTGGTTGATTACTTCTTGGTTGATCAAATGCAGATTTTTGGATCATAACGGCCCCTACCATTGGTCGGCGTTCAGGTCTCCCTTGGTTCCTTTGTGGATAAACAGCATATACCTCATTCTTTCCAGTGAAAGGCTTTCTCACAGCTGTAGAGGCAAATGAATCTTTCCACTTTTTATGCCAGCCTCTACCCTTTCTCCGGTTAATATTAACTCAGTAAACCCAACATATGAACTCCCAATCAAATGGTTGAAGAAAGGGCCCGATAGAGTACCCAAGAACATATCCACCAACTCCCTTTCAGACAGAGGGGGTTTCACTCTCCCAGCTAGATCTCTCTATTTTTGTGCGTAGTCTTTGAAGACTTCATTTGAAGCCATAGCCATACTCTGAAGTTGAGTACGGGTAGGCACCAAATCTGCATTATACTGGTACTGTTTATAGAAAGCTGCAGCATGGTCTTCCCAATTATGGACGTCAGCCCTTTCCAATTGGTAAAACCAATCAAGTTGTGTTCCAGATAGACTATCTTGGAAAAAATGCACCCACAGGTCTTTATCGGTAGAGTGCAGATGAATCTTTCTCACGTATGATCGGAGGTGCATTTTAGGACATGACACCCCATCATATTTTGCAAACAATGGCACTTTGAACTTTGGTGGGATTATAATTCCTGACACCAGCCCCAATTCTTCAAAATCTAGACCTGGTACTCTCTGTATTTCCATAGCGCTTAAACGCTCTTCAAGATGTCTGTACTTATCATCAGCCGGAGGGTATTGCTCTTCAGAGTAGTCTTCCTCTTCTTCAGATTCTGATGGTACCGCTGTTTCTTTTCCTTTTCCTTCTCCTTCTCCGGAAGTGGTTGCAAAATTCAAGGTCCTTCTAGTCTGTCCCTGAAATCTTCTTCCCATATTCAAAACCCCAGTGGCTTTCTTTGGTTTCTTCTTTCTCTCTTCAGCTAACAGAGTCTTCAATTTATCTTGCCCCTTGGCTAGGGTCATGAGTAACTGTTGAAACTGCGTGTTTTGAGCTTGAAGATCTTTGACCGTTTGTTCGAAATCCATCTTACTGAAATAAACAGTAGAGAGATGATGAAACTGGTTGCAAAAGACCTGTTTATGTCATGATGAATGATATGCATATATGCAATGCTTTCAAGGATTTAAAAAATTCAAATTCGTTTTAAACAAAAAGAAACACACGTTATATTAATAAGATAGAATTTGAGTACATCAATGCCCCTTGGGAAAAATAATACAAAATTCTAGGATAAAAATTGTTGTGCATCCTCTTTGGTGCTATGTAGGTATTTAGAGTCTGCTCCTCATGAAGTAGCCTAGTGAGTTCTAAAACCTTCTTCTCGCTTGCGTAGAATTGGGCTTCGAAAGTATCTCGCTCTCCTTTGAGTTATATCCAATCCCTTTGTAGATCTTCGAGTGATGTGGGCATGTCAGGATGTAGGATAGTGTATGGAACTTCTCCTTCCTTAACAGACTTAATAATCACTGGGAGAATGGACGGATAAGGCATCATAAGACTTTGAGCACGGGTTCGTACCCACTTGAGGTAAGGCTCAAGAGGGATGGAACTCTTGTGTCCCAAAGTCTTTCTATCCACCTTGTTTAGCATCCTCCAAGCTCGGATGAATCTCTGGCGAAGTCCTTGATCGTCGTTGTCAGAGTCGAAAACCAAGCCTTGAATCAGCATATCATGTGGGCCATCCCTTCGGGCATAACCAAACTGTCTTAGAGCCAAGCACGGGTTGTAGGTGATGCCTCCCCTAATGCCAAGTAGAGGGACATTAGGGATTTCCCCACAACGGTCAACAATGATAACATTCTCTTTGGATCGAGAGCACCAATGAATATCTGAATGTTTGAGCCTCATTAACCTTTGTGACCACCTTAATCCTTGCTCATTCTTTAAAACTGATTGGGAAAGATGAGAAATAAACCATCTTGCCAGGAGAGGAGTGCAACACATAAGTATCCCTCTCTTCCTCATTGTACGAGTGTGAAAAGAGTGTAGGATATCCCCTAGTAATGTAGGCACCGGATTGCGTGACATGAAGATTTTGACGGTACTCACATCTATGAGTTGGTCAGGATTGGGAAACAAGACCATCCCATAGATAAGAAGAGCCACAATCTCCTCAAAATCTTGCAAGTCTAGGGAATTCCAACAGCTTTGGGCCTTCTCAAACATAAACTTTGCCAAGAAACCATTGACACCACTTCTAGTTTCCCAATGAGTTGTGACATCATATGAGTGCAAGTGCAGGGCTTGAGAAACCTCTTATGGCTTTGGATCTCTTTCCGTACCATTGAAAGGTAGTTGATTGAGAATAAGAATCCTCAAGAGTTAAGAGAATTCTTCCAAAGTGGGCACAAGCTGATAGTCAGGAAATGTGAAGCAATGATGCAAAGGGTCAAAGAACTGGAAGAGAACCTTCATCATATCCTCCTCTGTGTTGGAGGTGACCAAGTTGAGTAGACGACCATGTATCTCGGTGAATGGATAGTTTTCAGGGATCCTTGAAGCTAGCTCCTTGAGTTGTGGAGGAATTCTTACAAGGTTGATTTGGATAGTTTTCCTGCGAAGTGAATCCATATCCTACAAAACAAGAACAAAGATGAATCTCCAAAATCCTTGAAATGGTTAGTGGATGCATATGATGTTCATGATGTCCATGATGTTATGTACAAGTATGCATATACAAACAAATCAAACAAGTTCTTAGTTTAGGCTTGCATGGGGTTTGTAGGTAAGTGCCATCTTGAAGTTTAGTTGGCTCAACCTGTCCTAATAATAGTAACCGGGTTCTAAGGAGCTCAATATCATTGGATTGTTTCCTTGGTCGTTGTTTCAGCTCAAGCCTCTTTAATGGCGACCGAAATATCCCAAGAAACCAACCCTCAATGAGTGTAGTATCGAGTATCTACCAACTTTGGACTGCACCAAAGTCGATCATCTCACTACATCCTAAAGGCCAAGTTGGTCAAGTAAAGGGTTCTAGAAGTTCGTTAGTGCTTTATGAAATCACTCAGCGGCCCCGTATTCTCTTTGATTGACTCAAAGGCTACCGGTACCCACAAATATGTCACACAAACATAGCTATTTCTTAGACCATGTCGGTATACCCCGCACAGTTTCCACAACGTATTACTATTTACCTATAATGTTTCCCAAATTCGGGTGGAGGATTCAAACCCAAACAAAGAACCATAATGTAAAGCAAACAAGTCAAACAATGTAAGCAAATAAATGTGATCTAAACCCTAAGGTAACCCCACTTTTATAATAGTCCCCAGCAGAGTCGCCAGTTCTATGATGCGGTGGGAGAATTGACTTGAGGTTTTGCGTTTTATCGCAAATGTTGGGGTTAGCAAGAGTCGCCATCGACTTTTATTTTATCCAAAAGGAAAGGTGAAAATGCACAGGAAAGACCTTTGAGATTGTTTCTTGAGTTCGGGGGATAGATTATGAAAAGGAAAGGTATTAGCACCCTTTTCATCCATGGTTTTCCATGGGCTCTTAGTTACTTGCTTTAGATCACTTGCTTTTGTTTGTTTGAAATTGTGTTTGGTTTGATTTTGAAAGTATTTTGTAAAGAGGCCATTTGTTTAGGAAATCTTTGTAATGATTCTCATTCGTAAGAATGTATACAAAGATGTTTGTCTTTTTGAAAATGTTTTCAATGTTTGTAAGATATTTTTGAAATGTGTGTGTGTTTTGGAAAGTAGCAAGGATTGTTTGTTTGAAATAGAGCAAGTAACTAGAAGCTATCTACCTACTCAAATTTCTTTCTTATGCATTTTCTATTCCTTTGACATTGTTGTCTTACCATTGATTTGGTAAGCAACCCTATCTTTGGATGTAAACGGGACGGGCGTGGGTCATCGTATAACCATGATTAGCAATGTTGCAAAGTATCTTAGCATTTTTTTGGGACCAAGATCATTTTGTAAGGCAACTTTTGAATAGTGTCATCGAGGGGCTATGATCTTATATTTGTTTTGTTTTGCCAAGATGCTTCGCATGCGTAACATGTCCATTTTATTTTAGGCAACCAAGTGGGGAAAACCCTAAGGGTGCTTGTGTGCAAGTGTGTCATTTTCATGCTTTGATTTTGTCTTGTATTTAGGATGTTCTATTTGCTTTGTTTTGTTCTTATCATACAAACCATAATTACTAATCATGACATATGAAAGCGATAAATTGCGTAATGTAAATATTTCTAAGCTATTACAACAATTTATGGGAGGGGGAAATACAAGTTTCAATGGGGATTTGCACAAATATAAAGCTAAATATATTATTACAACCAAATCAAATTTGTACAAATTTAAGATAAATACAAAACAATATTTAAAATGTAATGCAATGCAATGTACATGTAAAAAGATTTTTTGATGTCTTATTTTTATGTAAAAGAAAATTTAATCTAAACCTAAAAAAAAAAATAAAGAAAAGAATTAATTTTTTAAAGGGATTTAACCCTAATTATTATTTAAAAGAAAATAAAGTTTTTTATATGCATCAATTTATATATCTTCTGGTATAAAAATAATAAATAATATTGTATATAAATATAAAAATTAAATATATGTAAAAAATAAATATTTATAAGTATGAAATGCAAAATAAATTAAACTAAATATATTTAATTATATTTACAAGTTTATTAAGAAAATAAATTATATCCTATTAAAATAAAATATATTTTATGTGCAAAATAAAATAAAAATAAAATAAAATAATGCAATATGATTAAATTATTTTTTAGGATTTTTAATCATTAAAGAAAATAATTAAAATATTAAATATGAAAGTAAAACAAATAAAAAAAGATAAAATATAAAATAAGTTGGCAGGGGTGATAAAACAAGTCAGTGGTGATGATATTAGCAAAAATTCCTGGCCCAAACAGACCAAGCCCATCCTGCAAAAAAATGAAATGGAAAGGAAAAAGAGTGAAAAAATACAAAAGTAGCGCGCAGGTTCGAACCCAGGACATGGGTCTCACTAGCGCGCTGCTTTGCCACTGGGGTGGCTATACTTCCATTATCTTTAATGAAACAAAAACAACATATCCCAAAACGCGCCCTTTCCCTGTTTCATCTTCTTCCTCAAGCCTTGGCCGGATCCCTTGTAACTTCCTCATACTTCCATGAAAATAAAAACTTATAACATGAAAAATGTAGCATTTGAACTCACGATTCCAACCATATAAGTTATGTAATCTAACTATCAAAGATCTAAGAGAATTTTAAAAGCCCTAAATTCTAACCTAATATTTTCAGAGATTTCAACTTCCAAATTCTCTTAGCACAAGTAAAATCAATGCAAGATAATGGTATGTACAACTTCGTTATGATGAGGACTACATTTTTTATTCACAGATCGTGGCCTAAGGTTTCCTGTACAAGGAGATAGAGTTTGAAATTTTACCTCCTTCAGTTGGAATCGTGAAATGAACTAGGGTGAGTTTGAGGGAGGCCTGATGCTTGCTTGAGCTTCCTTGAGCTTCCCTGGATGTGTCCCAACCCTTGCCTTGCTATGAAAGTGGCTAGAACTCCTTGGCCAAGTCAAGTTGCAAGCTATGAAGTCAACAATGGCAGATGGTGGAGGAGTGATTACAGAACAAGGATGATGGTTTGGATGGGCTTGATATTAAGTATGTAAGGTGTTTGAATGATCTAAACACAAAACGCACGAGCCAAATAGAAGATGGGTGAGCTTGTGCAAAAACTGTGAGTTTTGGACAATTTCTTGGTGTTTTGCTTGTTGAGAGTATTTCAGGTCTTGGCTCAACGTGTCATGTGTTGCATAATGTTTGTGTATTAGTATGGAAATGGTATTAGGTCAGCTCTCTATCAGCTGTGCAAGCCCTAACCTTTTTGCCAAATTTCTTATACTTGAAGCAAAGTGATAAGACCAAAGCTTCACATGCTTGTACCAGCTTGCTTCGGGTTGGTATGAGTTTGTACAACTTACTTGAGACCTGTGAGATTTGTATGCACCAAGGGGACAGGTCCAAAGCTCAAGAATGTAAAGTGTGCAAAAGTTACTCTTTTTCAAAATGGCAATGGAACCTTTTTGCCATAATGGAATTACAAGTTGGATAAAGGTTCAAAAGCATGTATAGAGGCTTTGTCAACTGAGTAAGCATTTAATTAAGGAGTGTGTAACAAGTTTATGACCTTTACAACATGAATTAGCCAGCATAGGATTTATTTGCAACTTTGTTCTTCATGAAATGGCTTGAACAAAAAGTGAGAAAATGCCAATTTCCTCTCTTCGATTCTCCCTACTCAAAAATGATCTTGAGAAGTTCTTGGAAATTTTGGAAAGCTTTCAATGTGCTATATAATTCATCTTTGAAATGAATTTTGAGATACCTCTTGGAACTAGGTGAAAAATGGCCGTGAAGTTGGGTCCAAAACCTGCCTAAATTAGGACAAAAATTTTACTAAGTTAACAAGTTCATGACCATGTATTCACAAATTTATATCTTGAGATCCAAGCATATTTAGGGAAACGTTTGTGAAGCAAAGTTGTATATTTCATGGAGGTCTACAACTTTCATGTTGGGTACTTTACTTGAATCATTATGCATCATGGTGTAAAAGTGGTGTAATGTTGAGAAAAAATAAGAAAATTTTCTATACTTAGAAAATTTCTAAGTTAGAAAAATTTCAAATTCAAAACCCTAATTTTGAAATTTGGTTTTCTTGGTGAACAAGTTTCACATTTTGACATGTTTTGTTGAATTATGACCCTTGGTACTTGATTTTGACCAAAAAGTCGAAGTTTGACTTTTTAGTGTACAATTGACTTTTGATCAGTTGACTGTAAAATTCATCTTTCAATCCAATGTATTTGAGATGTTTTGAGCCATGTAATTAAGTCAATATGATTCCATTGAATCCTTGAAATCATTCTTGAACTCAATTGGTCATTTGCTAGGTTAAAAATCAGAAATTGCCCTTCCTCAGTCAAAACCCTAATTTTGACCATTTTGCCCTTTTTGTGATTTGATCAAATTTCTTGAGGAATTGTGATCCAAACTTGACCAAATGATACATGTGAGTTTAAAATGTTGATGTAGATAAAACTTTATGAAGTTTGACTGTAAATTGGCCATGGTTGACTTTTTCCCCAATACAGCTGATTTTTAGGTCAACTGTCCAATTGGTTGATAAAAAATATGGTTCAAGGCTTGAAACTTGTCATGAGTGTTCTTAGGGGTCCACAATGATGATTGAAAGTCATATGAAGCATTGATAGTCCAAAAATCCCTTTGCAAACTCAAACCCTAATTTTGGGTTATCAGTGCAAGATGAGATGTCTTGAGCTGACCAAACCCTAATCCAGTCTTGAGTAAAAGAAACCTTGTGAGAAAAATCTTGATATATGAGAGGGCAAATTTTGGGGTACAACATCGTCACAAAATTTAACTACTACTGATCCAGTAGCTTCTAAAGTTGCACCTTTTCCTCCAGTCGGGTCAACTGCAACAGGTTCTGCACGAATTGCCCAGGCTCCACCGAGAAGCCCAAGGCCTGTAATGACTACGACCACCATACCTAATGTGCCTTATTTTGGTAATGTGGTTCCTGTTTATGGAATTCCGTATTCCATGATACCAGTCAAAATCGAATGCAACAGTGGTGTCAGATAATGTTCAAAATTTGAACTCCCATTTACAAGGATCTACACCAGGAGGAAATAATAGAGGCAACCAAATTAGAGCAATGCCTTCTCAACCAATATTACCGCCTCTCACTAACACTTCAGTAGAAGTGTTAAGGCGAAAAATGGATGATAGTAACCATGAGTTGGTTAATATGTTAACTAACCAAATGGGTAATGTATTTAATCATATAGTACAATATTCGGTTGAGACTAATAGGTAGTTCGCTGAAACAAATTGACAAGTGATTACCCAATTAACACGTTTGTGTAATTTTTTAGGTGCACCCCCAGCACCTATTCGACAGGTGCCACCTGTTCGACTAGATGCCCCTGGTAAAATGGACACGGGGGCAATACAGGATGAAATTGTCCATCAGGGACAAGTGTTAGTACCTCCAAGAAATTTGATTGTCGATCCACCTAGGGCATTAGTACATCAACATCAAGAGGCTGATCAAATTGTTGAACAAATTCGACAAGAGGATTTAGCTGTAGAAAATAATCTAACCACCATTGTCGAAAGAATTATGGCTAGGAATGGTATGAATACCACACTTCAGAGGCTAACATATTATTCCCCTTTGTCTGAATATACCTTACCACTTTGCCTCCAAATTCGATTGACTCATTAACTAAGTTGGAAAAACTTTTCCATGAACAGTTTTATGAGGGTCATTCGAAAATTAGTTTGGTTGAATTGTCAAACATTAAAAGAAGGTTTGCTGAAACCATTGATGATTATCTAAATAGATTTAGGTCATTGAAAGCAAGATGCTTTACTCAAGTACCAGAACATGAGCTTGTTCAAATGGATGCTGGAGGTTTAGATTATTCCATTAGGAAGAAAATAGATCTGACCTTCGTGAAGAGTATGTCACAGTTAGTTGATAGAGTTCGACATCTAGAGCGTTTGCGGCTAGAAAAGGTCAGACATACTAAGGTTAGGACTAAGAAAGAAAAAGTAGCCTTCATAGATTATGATGACACATATCCCATTTGTAAGGCCGACTATACCTCACCAATAGAGGCAGAGGTCGATGTGGCTGAAATGAAGCCAGGGCTAGCATATGAATGTAAATCACTATTTTATGCTAAAGGAAAAAATACGGTAAAAAACAATCCAAAATTTCCAGCGAAAACTTATACGTTTGATGTCACTAAATGTGAAGAAATTTTTGATTTGTTAGTTAAAATGGTCAAAATTTAGAACCCCCAGGTGCTAAGTTACCACCATTAGAACAATGACATAAAAGAGGTTTTTGTAAATTTCATAATTATCTTGGTCACACAACCTCTCAATGTTATCTTTTCAAGGATCTCGTACAAAAATCGTTGCAGGAGGGTAGATTAAAATTTGTTGCACGGAAGATGAAGATTGATACTGATCCTCTTAGGCAAGAGGAGGCTTTGTTTCTTGACCCTGTTTAAATCAACATGGTAGAAATTACTGAGTTTCCTGATGATGATATGGTCGAAGAGGGTACTGGAGAAAGTCATGTTGTCGACTTAGCTGATGTGTACCCAAGGCCTGAGGAGGACTTGGTAGACTTCCTTTACCCCTGTAAGAACAAAGGTTCGCAAGCTTTCTTGTGTCCTAGGTGTGGCGCCTTGACTGACAAAATAGCTGCTAAAAATTTCCAGAAACTGCAGTTAGAAAAGAACAAGGGCAAGTCGTACAATCAAAGGTTCCCTACACCAAGGGACCCAAGAAGACCTATGGGAAACTCCTATGCCAAACCAAGAAGTTATATTCCTTCAGCAAAAGCTCCTAACGGTACTTCGATTAAGCCTCAAGGGAAAAGGGGGCACAAATTAATGGTGCTATTTCTAGAGATCCAAACAAAGGAAAGTCATCTATTAACTATCGACATGAGTTTAAGTCTGAGAGGAAAAGTCATATTTCTGAAAATTACACGGGGAAGAATCCCATAACTCGAACCCAATGGAGACGCTTCCAACGTCGAAAGCAGGCTGAGAGGCAAGCATCTACTGGCCAGATTACTGCAAACAAAGTTGGAAATCAGAAGCAGTATAAAGTGAAGGTTGATTCCTCTGCAAAAGAACGAATCAAAGAGTTCGTGAGTCGACCAATTGCTAAGTGTTCTGAAGAAGCGACTGACAATTTTGAGTCCGAGTCTGAAGAGAGTTTGAATATCTTAGTTAATATGGTATTAATTATGTCAGTAGAATATGATTGCTTGACTGAAGCGGAAGATTCAGCAGACGTTGATGCTGAGAAGATGGCTTTACACAAGCCAGCGTGTTACTTTGTGATGAATAATGGCTCGATTGAGAACCAAGATGTGTTCTTTGAAAGACCATATATGGCTATGAGGAGCCATTTGAAGCCTTTTTTAATAAGGGCTAAGCTTGAAGGGGTGGATATCAACAAGGTGTTGGTAGACTGTGGTGCTACGGTAAACATTATGCCACACCACCTATTGCATAAAATTGGTAAACATGACACCAATGTTAAATTTCATAACATGGTCTTATCAGACTACGAAGGAAGGACTAGAAACACTATGGGTGTTGTTGTACCCCAAAATTTGCCCTCCCATATTCTTCAAGAAATTGCCAAGTCAAGCTTCAAAATTCCCCAAGGGTTGAACAGTGTAAGAGCCTCATGAACAGTCAAAATTAGGGTTTTTGTTCTGATCAAGAAAATGAAGTTTCCAAGGGTCCAATCAAGTCCCACATGCCTACAAATATGGTCAAGCATCCTCATACCAAGTTTCAAGACTTTCAGCGCAAAATTGCACAGTCAAAACCCTAATTGCACTACAGTCAACTGTAGGGGCAAAATGGTCATTTGACAGTCAAAAGTTCAAATTTTTGGTCAACATATCATTTTGAAGCCACAAACATCATTTGATCAATGCTTGATCATGATTCTCAAAGCTTGGCTCAAAAATCATCAAGATGCAAAAGTTGCCTTATTTGGACAGTTGAAAAAGTCAACTGTAAATTGACCAGGGCATAACTTTCACATGGATTATCAGAAAAATTCCATCCAAAGCTCATTTTGAAGAGAAAGACATTTCCTACAACTCATATTCATACTCCAAGTCCAAGAAATGCTCTCACAAAAAGTTATCAATTTCAACATTATAGGTCATTTTCAAAAGTCAACAAAAAGGGACTTTAAGTCAAGGGCCATAACTTGAGATTGGTAAATCAAAATGACATGGGACCAAAGGCATTGGTTAGGGGACTCAAATACCTTTCCAAAATGTCCAAGAACATGAGCAAAGCTCAAAAATTGAGCAAGTTATGCCTTGTGGAAGTTGGGAAATTTTTGGATATTTTGAAAAGTCAACATTGATTCAAATGACCTAAAATTGCTAATGGGTCTCTTTTTCTTCCACAATTCATCATCCAAGGCATGTGCACGACCACTTGGCCCAAAGGGAAGTTTTTCTTCATATTTTATTTATTTATTTGAATTTTTATTAATAATAATTCATTTAAATCAATTAAATACATGAAAAATACTTAACCTAAGTTTTTCAATCTTTTTATACATGAAAAATACTTAACCTAAGTTTTTCAATAATTCGTGCATGATCAGATATGGAAGGAATTGAATTGATTGGATATGATTAGGGTCAAAATAGCATGGAAAATATTGAAAAAAGATCTTTGAAAATCAAATCTCTCAAACCATGAATGCAAAGGATTTTGATCAAGTTTTTTGACCTAATTCACTCCATACATAAGCTTAAGCAAGACCTAATCCTCAAGAACCAAAAAGCTGCGCTAGAGACCAAGAACAAAACTTGACTTTTTGGTTGAAAAACTAAAATCTGAAAACAAGGTTAGAAGACGATTCAAGGCAAAATACTTGTGCCATCACCTTCCTGAAGCTTCAAGGAAGGATTTCCAATCGAAACCAAGCATTCTAATGCCCTAAATTGGTAACACGGTGACCACCTGTACAGAAAAAAATTCATAATCGTGCATCTCAATTCATGCGCATTTAGCACTTTTTAATGTTTGATTCATATTCCTTGCTTGATTCTAATGCTAACCATGTAAATTAATTGCGTTTTTAAGCGTTGTACACAATTCCACCATTGTCGTCTTCTAGGTTTTTTCAAGCTGTGAATTGGGGTTTTCCACTCAAGGAAAAATCAGCACTCAAGAACCAGACCATCAAAACCAGGACCTCCATACAAACTCATTGATGGGGTCGCGCTCAATTTATGGAGCCCCATGGGCTATTCGCTATTTTCTAATATAGTGCCTATAGCAACGTTTGAAAACCGCTGCCAATGTTTTATATTTTTCAGGAAAACAAAACAACAAGGAAGAAGATGATGATGTGTAGAACGGTGGTTGGCCTGTTTAAATTTTCGCGCGAAAAGAGAAGCACTAACGCGTTTTATTTTATTATATTCATTGACTATATTACTAACAGATAAACAAAATAGCTCCACTGGTAAGCGCGTTGATTGGTAAACCATAGGACCTGGGTTCGAGCCCCAGGTCCCCACCCCCTTTCATATTTTTCTTCATTAAATGTTCCCATGCAGTTTCAATGCTGAAGCGTATCATGCACCCACAAAATCAAATTGTCCACGCGTCCCAGAGCATTCCATCAAGGGCTCAGATCTAAAGAACACGGTGGACCTGAGTCAACACCCCATACGCTGGCCAATGAAAGTCAATCAGGCCATGAATAAGTGGGCCTCAAATTGCTGGGCTATACCTCCACTTTGGGGACAGCAACCCCCCTAGGTTTGCAAACCTTTTTTATTATTCTTTATTTTTCTTTATTTTTTTTACTTTCTTTAATTATTGTTATTAATTAATTTAATATTTTTCATAATATATAAAAACACAAAAAACCATAAAAAAGCAGAAAAGATAAAAAATATTAAATATTTTTATTTTAGTATTTTTTTTGTAAAAATTGCATTAATTCATTTAGTTATTAAATTAGGGTTAATTATAATATTTTCATAATAAAAATCTAAAAATT
The DNA here is from genome assembly GCA_948472305.1 of Vicia faba. Lineage (NCBI taxonomy): Eukaryota > Viridiplantae > Streptophyta > Magnoliopsida > Fabales > Fabaceae > Vicia > Vicia faba. The sequence continues at coordinate 296,662,951 of OX451735.1, forward strand.
GGTAGAATTAGGTTAATTAATTTTTTTATATCTTTTTATTTTATTTCATAATAATTAAATATTAAAATATTTATTTTTGTAATTAAATTGCATAATTATGTTTAATTTTAGGTTAAAATTCAATCTTTTCTTAATAAATCAAAAACAACTATAATTAGGTTTAAGTGCATTTAATTCTTTTTCATTAAAATCACATAAAATACCAAAAATACCAAAAAAAATTTCTTTTCTTTTTCAATTAATTAATTCCATCATTTAATTTAATTTCGCAAAAAGGGTCCAACGCCCTCGTTTTAATTCCTACTTAATTCGCATATTTATTCCTTTTTCTTTATAATATTTATGTACCTCTCCCAAGGCCTTGTAAATTAACCTGTCGCACTTTTAATTCTTTACTTTTCTTTTAATTCATTTATTTTCTGTCAAATCGGGTTCTGGAAAATTTTGGCGATGTGGACCCGCGCCTTTTGTAATAGCTTAGAATCTTTTACTTTTCGCAATTTTTAACTGTTAAATAATGGCATGAAAGAATGTATGGACAAAGATAAAAACAAGCGCTAGATCACCAATAACATGACAAAAGACAAAAATATCTGAAAACGACACACAAATCACACACCACCCCTAGGGTACGCCTCATTGTTGCCTTGCCTCGAAAGGTGATCGTCGAGTAGAGGATGTCTTAGTAAGTCCTCATGATCCGGGAACCTGGCATGAGGGTAGCTTCTAAGGTGTCTTCCTATTGCTCTGGTGATCACCATGTCCCGAACCTCGAATTGACCCGAACACCTCCAACGGTGGTGCTACCTACCTCTCAATGGTGGGATGGCACTACTTTAAAGGACATCTACACAGACGAATTCCTTAGGGTAGGTAGACAACTCTAAGATACTTGCTCTAATTTCAAAAACAAATCAAAAATACTTTTCACACCAACACACTTTTCAAAAAGCTTTCGAAAGAAATTTTTCAAACACTCTTGAGGACCGATACAAGAGTCGAACTGAAATTTTCAAAGAAACTTTTTAAACCCACAGTTGAAAAGCAAACAAACCATTTTTGAAAACACAAATGAGCAAGTATCTAAGAGCCCATGGATAACCATGGATAGAAAGGGTGCTAATACCTTCCCTTTCTATAATCTACCTCCCGAACCGAGAGCAATCTCTTTAAGGAATTTTTCTGTGCTTTTGTCCTTTCCAATTGGAGAAAATAAAAGACGGTGGCGACTCTTGCTTCCGCGACATTTCGCGAACCAGCGTTAAACAGTCAGTTCCAGATCCACCGATCACAGGTGTGATTCAAGTTGATATTACTATCGGCTCCGTTACTAGGCCGACTATATTCATGGTGATTCAAGGCAAGCTAAGTTACAACCTCTTAGTAGGGAGAGAATGGTTGCACGGTGTAGGGGTTGTACCATCTTCTATGCACCAGCGTTTGGATGATTTGGAGGGAAGATGGTATTGTCGAGAACATTGAAGCTGATCAAGGATATTTCAGGGCAAACGTGAACAATGTCGGCAAGAAGCAATTTGACAGGAAATTAGCTAACATTTCCCCATGTCAATCTGCTGAAGATATGCATGCCAACCTTGATGAGGCATTTGTTTCGTTGAATTTACATGAGACCCATGGTTTTATATGGGATGTGGAATGTCTTGAGGATCCATACTGTGACAACCGACTGACAGGCTGGGGAGACATCAGTGATGATGTATGAGCTAGATGCTTTGAAAATGATTTCAGCATATATTGTCGAAAGTAAAATAAATTCGATGCTAGAGTCTGAAGAAAATATGGTTGTCGAAGCCAATGAGACACAAATTCTGAATGAAGGATCTACTCTGGCTATTGAGCCAAAGCCACCAGATAAAAAAGAAGTGGTCAAAGAAAACGTCGATAAGCAGCGTCTGGACTGCATATATGACGAAGAACCCTTAGGCTTTGAAAAGGATCTGATGGCACCAGAAAGAATGCAACCACAAGACCCTTTAGAAGAAATAGATCTTGGCGAAAAGGGGGATAATAGACCAACTTATATCAGTTCCAACATCGACCAAAAGTTAAAGTCTGAGGTAATATATTTATTAAAAGAATTTAAAGATTGTTTAGCTTGGGACTATAATGAAATTCCAGGTTTAAGCCGGGATTTGGTCGAACTAAAGTTACCAATAAAATCTGGAAAGAAACCAGTGAAGAAGACTCTCAGACACTTCGCTCTAGAAATAATGTCGAAAATCAAAGAGGATATAGAAAGACTCCTCAAAATTAGATTCATAAGAACTGCAAGGTATGTCGGCTGGTTGGAAAACATAGAGCCAGTAATTAAGAAAAATGGAAAATTAAGAGTGTACATCGATTTTAGAGATTTAAATGCTGCCACTCCTAAAGATGAATATGTTATGCATGTGGCAAAAATGTTGGTTGACTCTGCTGCCAGTTTTGAATATTTAAGTATGCTTGATGGTTATCCTGGTTATAACAAAATTTTGATTGCAGATGAAGATGTGCCAAAGACGAAGTTTCGCTGTCCAGGGGCACTGGGAACCTATGATTGGGTTGTCATGCCATTCGGTTTGAAAAATGTCGGACTGACATATCAAAGGGTAATGAATTCTATGTTCCATGATTTTATTGAAGATTTCATGCAATTTTATATTGATGATATTGTAATAAAGGCGAACAGTAAATCGATTCATCTGCAACATCTTTGAAAGTCTTTTGAAAGGATGAGGAAATATAGATTAAAAATGAGTCCATTAAAATATGCTTTTTGTGTGCAGGCAGGTGATTTTCTTGGCTTTGTGGTACATAAAAAAGTCATAGAAGTAAATCAAAGTGTTGTAACCCAAAATTTTACCTCCCATTTTCACACAAGATATACCCCTAGAGGTTCTCAATTGCTCAAGGTTGACCAAGGATTGACCAGACAATTCTCCTCCTAAGGCAATGAACCCCCAACTAGGGCTTCCATTTTCATCCATATGTTTGAGCTCCAATGGTCTCAAACGCTTCCCATGGTCCTACTATGTCCTCAAGATCATCCATGCCAAGTTTCATGCCTTGCTCAATAAGTTTGCTCAGGCAATTGCCCAAGTATTAAAAAATCAACTATGTTAGGTCAAAAGTCAACTATGGCCCATGTACAGTCAAACTTCAAGATTTTTGGTCAACATCAACATTTTGAAGTAATATCCATAATTTGATCAATGGTTGATCATGATTCCTCAAGAAATGCTCTTAATTCATCAAAAGTCAAAAATGGAAAATTAGGGTTTCTAGGAAAAGTTAACCAAACTTTGACCAAGCATAACTTTCTCATACTTTATCATAAATTTTCCAACCAAAGCTCATTTTGAATAAAATATAATTCTATACAACTTATCATCATCCCTCAAGTCCAAGAAATGCACCATTTGAAAGATACAAGTTCATACATTACATGTCATTTTTAGAAAGTCAATAAAAGCCACTTTTTTGCCAAGACCTTTAACATCAAGATAACATCTTCAAATGAAAAATTGATCGCAAGCGGGATTGATGTAGGCATCCTGGGCTTTCCAAAAAGTCCAAGATCATCATCATGAGATAAAAATTAAGAAAGTTATGGCTTTCCCAAGTTGGGAAAATTTGGAAAATTTCACGAAATATGCATTGAGCAAATTTGAGTTTTTAAGGCAATGGCTCAAATTCTTGAACTTCAAACATCTTCCTAAGATCATAGAGGACCCCTAAAACCATTTTTTCATAGTCTTGATTTTATTTGCATTTTATATTAATTTTATTTAATTAATAATCAAATAAATCAAGATTATTGCAAAATATATGGGCCATTATCATTTGGGCTTGGTTTGGTGCATGTAGAGGCCCCATATTTCGTGTGCAACATGGCCAACTTTGTCTAGGTGCATTCAAATTTGAAAATGGACAAAATCCCTTAACTTTGGCTAAGGTTACAAATGGACATTCATGGCATTCAAATGTTTTTCTATGGCTGTTACAAGCATTACATTTTGTGTCTCCTCATCATTCCCTATATAAACAAGCTATTGGCAAGCATCAAACAGAGAGACATAGCCTGGGGAACCCCTGAAATTTTTGCAAAAAATACTAGAATTGTCAAATTTGAATTTCTATCTCCAGCCTTTTTTAGTCCCAAACAAAGATCAAAACACACTCCTGGAGGTCCCCTGAAGCATTTGCAACCATTACTAAGCTCTGAAACATTGCCAAACGCATCAACCAATTCACACGGTTTGTATTTTTTTCTAAATTCATTCTGCTTGATTCATGTAACATAAATGATTTTTGATCATACATTACTGATTGTTGAAGTGTTTGTAAGCTTTTCTCATAGTTGTATTGAAGTTTGAGTGCAGGTATAACAATTTGCCATAGCTAGGGTTTAAACCTCCAAATTGGGGTTTTTTGTATTGGCCAAAATTAGCCCAAACCAAGGGCACCATCTTGCTCGGGAGGTTGAAAGCAATCAGTCAATGGCCTCACATTTGATTTTTGTTACGTGTTATGAGTTTTATAAATTGTAGGTCCTATAGTGACAAGTGAAAAACTGTCACTATAGGTGTTTGATCTAAGACGACGAAGGAACGAAGAAGACAAGGTGTGGCATTGTCTGATTGGTCCGTTCAAATAATGGCGCGCGTTTTTTTTATTTCCTGGATAATAACTTATTTTTGAATTTAATATTATAGTTTCATTATAATAAACGAATGGCATGTTAGTTCAGTTGGCAGGGAAGCGCGTTGGTAAAGGAAAGGACCTGGGTTCGAGTCCCAGGTCCAATATTTACTTATTTTTCCATTATTTCATGCAGGATTCAATACTCTTCAGGGTCTAATGCTCCTCATATTCCAACAATTCTCAACCACCAGTTGTCTCCTGATCAGATCTAATGCATACAAATACGCAAGCCCATCATGGACTCTCCAGACACGCCCATACAAGATCAAACACCAATCTGGGCTTTCACCTTTGGGCCAAGCGTTTTTTGACAACCACACCCCCCATTTTTGTTTTGATGACCAGGCCCATGTTATTTTCTTTTTCTTTATTTTATTTTGTTTATCATTTTCAAAAGTTTTTTTTATATAAATCATAAAAAAAATCAAAAAATAAATAAATAGATTTAGTTTTCTTTTTTCTAAAAATATTTTAATTAATTAATTAATTATTTTAATTTTATTTTATTAACTTTAAAATCAAATTAAACTTCGTTTCTTTTTAATTTAAATTATTTTCTTAATAAAAAATACCAAAAAAACATTAGAATTAGGATTTATTTTCATCCAACTTTTTTTATTTCACTAATTCAATTTTAGATATTTACTTCACTTAAATTTTGTTATTAAAAATAAAAAACAACAACAAAAAAGTTTTCATTTATCACGTGCTTATTTCCCTTTGCATTTTATAGTCATGTAATTGTTATACGAGATGTAATTTACTTTATTGCTTTATTTCCTTTTTCCCATTGTTGCACCCCAAAATTTTCCCTCTCATATCTCTCAAAACATTGCAAGAAAAATCTCCAAGTTGCTCAAGATTGCTCAAGAGTTGGACAGTCAAGTCATCTCCTAAGGCAGTCAGCCTCAAATTAGGGTTTTGTGTTGCATCAAGGTCCTTGCATCCAAATGACCTCAAGTGCTCCCCAATGTCCTAATATGTTCTCAAGATCATCCATGCCAAATTTCAAGCCTTGCAGAGGAAGTTTGCTCAGTTAATTGCTCAAAGGGTCCAAAAATCGATTGTGCTAGGGCAAAAGTCAACTGTGACCCAAATACAGTCAAACTTCAAGAATTTTTGTCAACATTCTCATTTTGAAGGATATTTCATCATTTGATCAAGGGTTGATCATGATTCATCAAGGATTTCTCAAAATTCATCAAGACTCAAAAGTTGCTAAATTAGGGTTTTGTAGGAAAAGTCAACTCAACTTTGACCAAGCATAACTTTCTCATACTTTATGAGAAATGACCCATCCAAATCTCATTTTTAATAGGATGCAATTTCCTACAATCCATCTTCATACCCCAAGATCAAGAAATGCACTCACAAGAAGTTACAAATTTGGATATTATAGGTCATTTTTGAAAGTCAACAAAAACACCTTTTTTGCCAAAGCTTATAACTTGAGCATGGAATATCAAAATGAGATGAGACCCAAAGGGTTGGTTAGAGGATATCTCATGATTTCTAAAAAGTCCAAGAACACTTACAAAAGTTCAAAATTGAAGAAGTTATGCCTTGTTGAAGTTGGGCATTTTTGCAAAATTGAAAAAAGTCAAATATCCCCAAAACTTCAAATTTAGTCAAATGGGCCCATTGCTTTCCACTTGATTTGATCTTGGCACACTACACACGTGTTCTAGCTTCAGCCTTGTGACCATTTGTCAATTTTATTATTTAATTTGATTTTTTAATGAATTATTTCATTTTAAATCAATTTAAATCAAATAAAATCCAAAACATTGATTATTTGATCTCTTTTTGGCTATTTCAGAACCTAATCATCATCATCAAGTGTATCAAATTCGTATCAATCATTCCATGTGCAAAAATATTGGATTTTGGACAAAATAAGCAAGCTTTCAATGGAGGGTCAGATCAAATCTCCAAGCATTAATGTACAAGGATTCAGTCCACAAAAGATAACCTAATGCATTGCTTATTACATATACAAGTGAAAGGCACACGGATTTGAGGCTGAAGGCTGCAGAATCATCAAGAACCAAACTTGAAGAAAGGAAAAAAAGTGTGAAACTGAAATCGTTCCTCGAGGCAAATTCAACACCAAAACTCTACACTAATCAATTGCTGGAGGTCCATTGAAGCAAAACCAACCCAGAACCAGTCGCCATACGCGTGCAAGAGCTCTGTAAGTGTCTAAAAAAATGCTTTTCGTGTGAATTCATAGATCCTTATTCCTGCACTTTTCTTGCAAAATCTTTGCATATTCATGATTATTGTTCAATTTAGAAGCATTCTGCATTAGCCAATTGCCTTTATCTGGCCTGTAGCACCATAGCCGAACCTAGGGTTCGTGGTTTGTGTTTTTTGGGTATTTCTTTTACAGGCAAAATCAAGGTCCAAGAATGGTATAGGTTTGTTCAGGAAGCCTAGACGAACATAACCATGGTCTTGGAAGGAATTTTCATGGCTTAGAATCAATTTTTGGAATGTTCTGCGAATTTAGCTGCGGATATAAATCCGCAGGTAAATATCCAGGGTTGAACGAAGAAGATGAAGCATGGCCCTCCCCCATTGGTTGATTAATAATTCGTGCTTTATTTTTTATATTTTCTGATCCATTAACTTGTTTGTTTTATTATTATTAGTTTCCAATATAATAACAATAGAAGCGTGATGGTTGAGTGGCAAAGTCGTTAGTTCAAAATCCAACAGCACCTGGGTTCGAATCCCAGGTCCCCCCATATTGCTTTGTTATTTTTCTTCAGGTATTCCAGCGCGCTTCAGCAATTGGGGCCTATCATACACCCTCATCCAATCACTTGCCAGATAGCCCCAGGCCAGATCTGGTGGTCCAGATGTGATGTCCACCCTACTGCCTAGTCAACGTGCCATGTGGAATCAGGAAAGTCAACACAGGCTTGCACAAATGGGCCTTGGAAATTTCCATTCTCACCCCCTGATCAGGCCCAAACCCTAACTCTCTCTTTATTTTCATTTTTTTCTTTTAATTAATTATTGTTATTATTTTTATTATTTAACTAACCAATTAAAACTTTTTATTAATAAAATCAAAAACCAAAAAATATTTTATTTATTAAATTAATTTTCAGCATTTTATTTTTGTTAATAAATATTAATTTAATTTATTTAGTTTTAATTAGGAATAACTTCAATATTTTTGCAATAATTAAAATTAACTTAGATAATTAAGTTTTATTAACATTGATCAAATCATTTTTATTTCTTTAAATATCAAAAATCCAAAAATATCATTTTCATTAATTAATTAATTTGTTTACTAATTTAATAATTAACTTAGTTTAATTCCTTTTTTAATTCAAAAATAACAAAAAAAATCTTTTCTTTAAACAAAGGGTCAAAACCCTAGAACTCGCCCGATTTAATTTCCCGCACGCGTTCCATTTTATTTCAATATTGTATCTGTTTCCGGAATGTAATAGTTTAATAGGACTTTACATTATTTTATCGCTTTATTTATTTTCCGCATTTTAATTTCAAGGGTTGTTTTTGGCGATGTAAATACCCGACGCCTTGTAATAGTTAGTTTAATTTCTACAATTTAATTTCCGCGACTTATAAACTGCTAGATGTTTGATAATAGGGAATGCATGACAAGATCAAATGTTTAACCTAAAATCAACATAGATAACCATTGACATGTACAAAGACAAAATTAACTGAAAACGAAACACTCGCACATGTGCACTCTTAGGGTACACCTCACTTGGTTGCCTTTGAACGTGGTCATTGAGTATAGGAATTTTTAGAGGTCGCCCTCTTGTCCAAAGATCATAGTTGCCTCGAAACGGTTGCCTCGGAAAAATGATCTAAGACATTAGGGTTACCGCTAAGGCGTCTTAACATTGCTTTAGTGACCGCACGCCCCTTAATCGAATTGACCCCCAAACTCCAACGACGGTGCTACATACTCGTCAATAGTGGGATACCATTGTCTAAAGGACATTAGTACAGATTGATTCCTTTTTCGAGTAGGTAGATGGTTCTTAAGTACTTTCTCTATCCAAAACAAAACAAACTTTTCGCACTTACACTCCTTTTCAAAACAAAAAATTCTTTCAAACCCACAAACACAAAGAAAAAGCAAATTTTGAAAACACTTTGAGCAAGTACCTAAGAGCCCGTGGATAACCACGGATAGAAAGGGTGCTAACACCTTCCCTTTCTATAATCTACCCCCCGGACCCGAGAAACATCTCAAAAAAGGAATTTTTCTGTGCTTTTTTCCTTTCCTTGTTGGATAAAATAAAAGACGGCGGCGAGTCTTTCTTACCGCGACATTTTGCAAAAACAAACGCAAAACGCAAACCAGCATTCCAAAAAAACAGTCAGTTCTCTCCCACCGTATCACAGAACTGGCGACTCTGCTGGGAATGCCTAATAAGTGGGGTGTACCTTTGGATTAGATCATTGTGTTTTCAATTGTTTGCTTTGTATGCTTTATATTTATTGTATCAGAGTTACTATAGATCCTAACCTGGATCTGGGGATACCTTTTAGGTAAGTAGCAATAAACTGAGGGAACTGTATGGCATAGACCAATACGGTTGAAGCAGTAGCTACGTTGGTGTAGCACTTTAGATTATACCGATATCCCTTGTGTTGGAACGAGGAGAATATGGGTCATCTAAGGGGTCATTAAGCACCAACTGAACTTAGAACCTTTAAATTGACCAACTTGGCCATAGAACAATAGCAGTATGCTACACTCATTGAGACTAAACTCTCGCGATGATTCCGGCTACAAGAAAAGGTTGCTAAACTGGAATTATGACCGATTGAGGGTAGTCAGTGATATTGAGATCCTCTAGAACCCGGTTACTATTTTTAGGACAAGTTTAAACTAACTGAACTGAAAGAGGGTGGTACCTAAGCTCCTTGTCAGCCTGAAAACTAAGGGCTCTCTGTGTGACTTGTGTGCCTTTACCATGTTTGCTATTTATGGATACTTGTGATGTGCTTTCTATCATGACATCATAACATTGCATACATCTTGCATTGGACTAACCTATTTATAAGACAGGAGGGATTCATCTTTGTTCTGTTTTGTAGGTCATGATGCCCATGCGTATGAATACCATCCGGATCAACTTTGTCCAGGTTCCCACCATGCTTAAAGAATTGATTGCAAAGATGCCTGATACTACTTCCTTCATCAGGAGACATGGGTATCTTCTCAGTTTGGTTACCTCCAAATTGGACGAGCAGATGATGAGTGTCCTGGTCCAATTCTATGATCCGCTGTACCATTGCTTTACTTTCCAGGACTACCAGTTGGTTCCTACCTTAGAAGAGTTCTCTGATCTGCTCGGTATCTCTATTTTGGAGCAGCCCCCGTTTACTGGTTGGGAGAAGATCCTTAGGCCAGAAGAGATTGCTTACGCCCTTCATATGACCAAGGATGAGGTAATGGCTAATTAGGAGACTAGAAGTGGAGCAAAGGGCTTTCTGACTAAGTTCTTGGTTGGTAAGGCTAATAATTTCTGGGATAGTCTAGACTTCAAGGCATTCGAAGATATTCTGGCTCTTATGATATACGGCTTGGTATTGTTTCCGAATCCTGACTCCTTTGTTGATGTGAATGCGGTGAAAATCTTCATCTCTCGTAATCCTGTACCCACTCTCTTGGGTGACATTCTTCATCAGCTTTATGCTCGTACTGCCCGAAAGCGGGGAACCTTGATGTGCTGTGCTCCATTATTGGCGAGGTGGTTTATTTCGCACCTCCCCAAATCAGTGCTGAAAAACAAAGAAGGCATGGGCTGGGCTTATAGGGTTATGTCTCTCTCTCTCACAATGATATCATCTGGACTATCAAAGGTATGGATGAGGTGGCTATTATTGATCGATGTGGGAAGTACCCCAATGTTCCACTGATAGGAACCCACGGGGGAATTTCTTACAATCCATGCTTGGCCTTACGCCAGTTTGGGAGAGCCAGAAGAGAAGGACCTCATGAATTGCTAATGCCTAGTATCATCTTTGATTTTCAAGGGGATAGCGACGAGAAACGTCGCAGATTTATAAGGGCTTGGGATAGAGTTCACAGATCTGATCCACATGAGCTGGGTCCAAAGACTTCTCTTCCAATGGAGCCATATCTCAATGGGTCCGCATCCGTTCCCAAAAGCTGGGTATGCCGTATGAAGCCGTCCTGCCTATCATTGTTGAAGTTGTTAATGAAGAGGGGGTTCTTCCTACCATCCTCCATCCTTACATGCCCACTGACATTGGGGCACTGAAAAGGTCTTGGATGCAGCTGAGAGAAGAACGAGATGCTTACCGAGAAAAGTTTAACGAGCAAGAACAGAAGATCCAGAAGTTGACTAGGCAACTGGAGAACGAGCAGGTTCTCAATGACTATGTCCGCACCGACAAGAAGCGACCGTGGGAGCACTGATTATCCTTTGATTATTTCCTTTCCAGTTTTTATTTACTTTTCAGTATTTCCTTTCTTGTAGCGCCTTAAGGGAAATTTGTTGAACAATTTGAATATTCAAAGTTTATCTAATAAATGTGTGTTTCATTTCTTGTTTACAAATTTGAATCTCTCGATTGTCTTTGAAATCATGTCATACGCATTTCATCCCATGCACTTCATAACAGGTACCCGTGCAGGTTTCTTATCTTCTTTGTTGTTTATTTCAGCACTCATCATGTCTGTTGAACCATCAACTGAGCAAGCAATCAAGGCCCTACAGGCCCAGAATACCCAATTCCAAGAGCTGTTCATGAATCTAGCTAAGGGTCAGCAAAATCTGAAGACCCTGATTCTAAAAGAGAAGAAGAAGAAGAAGAAGAGGACAATCCTGTTTAACACAGGTCACAGGTTTGGAAACAGGCTACAGGATGAAGTTGATTTAACCACCTCATCTGGAGGGAAAGATAGTCAGGAAGAAAGGAGGCTCCTAGCCTTGTGGTCTCAGACAATGAGACGGATTTCGACGAAGACCAGTATCCTCCGGCCGAGGATAGATACAAACAACTGGAATACCGGTTGAGTGCTATGGAAGTTCATAAAGTGCCTGGTCTGGACTTTGCTGATCTGGGTCTATCATCTGGGGTGGTGATTCCCCACAAATTCAAGGCACCAGCCTTTGCTAAGTATGACGGAGTTTCTTGTCCGAAGTTGCACCTCCGGTCATATGTAAGGAAGATTCAGTCGTACACCGCTAATAAGAACTTATGGATCCACTTCTTTCAAGACAGTCTCTCAGGGACTCAGCTTGAATGGTTTTACCAGTTGGACGGAGCCAGTATCCGCAGTTGGGAAGATTTGGCTACTGCTTTCTACAGGCAGTACCAGTACAATTCCGACCTCGCTCCCATGCATACCCAACTCCAGGGTATGTCAATGGGAACGGGTGAAGGTTTAAAAGATTATGCTCAGAAATGGAGGGACCTCGCCGGAAGAGTGCAACCACCCTTGGCTGATCGGGAGCTTGTGGATATGTTTCTGGGACCTTGTCTGGTCCATTTTTCAACCATCTAATTGGAAGCTCTTCGTCTGGGTTTACAAAGCTAATTATGACCGGTGAGATGATTGAGATTGGTATTAAGGCTGGTAAGATACAGAAGGTTGCCTCATCAAGCACCGAGAAGAAGCCTTTTAAGAAGGAGTCCAGTGCTGTCTACAGTTCGAAAAGCCAGAATAGACCTGAACGCCGCCAAGCTATTAATGAGGTTGTTATTTCAAGACCTGCTGGTACTCCTCAGCACAACAATCAACAAAAGGACGAGAGACCTCGAAGGCAATTCACCCGTCTTAGCATGACTTTGTCTCAGATTCTGCCGCAATTATTGAAAACCAACTTAGTGATTCCAAAGGAAGCCCCGAAGAATCCCAACACTACATCACCAAAATATAACCCTAATGCCCGCTATGCTTTTCACTCTGACAGCCCGGGGCATGATACAGATGATTGTTGGTATTTGAAGAACAAAATACAGGACTTGATTGATGCTAAGGAGATCGAGTTTGGAGCACCAGAAAAGCCTAAACAAGATGCAGGGGTGAATGCTATCAGGGACGACGATGATGAAGAGTTTGATATCGACAGTTGGATCTACCCGACTGCCAATGGTGGATTAAGCAACTGGACAGCGAAGGATTCTATGCCCGTTTCTGTTATCACCCAATAATGAAACTTTTTGTTTTGAATTTGTAACAGACAATGTTTTAAACTCTACGGCCCGGTGTCTTACCCGGGGCACTGTGGCTTCATTTGTGAGGACTTTATGTGTGTCATTTTCATATATCATTAATAAAAGCATTGGACGTTTCTTGCATTTCAAATTTTGCGCTCCTTGTTTTTCTTTTATTATATATTGCAAAACAGCTATTTTACACACACTCACATATACAGGTCTACATCCACTCTGGATCTCACTGGTAACGACTCTGCTACTGCCAGTTATGACTTCGAAAATCCGATCAAATTAGCCGAAGACGAAGGTGAAGATGATTGCGAAGTGTCTGGTGAACTTGCTAGACTGTTACTTCAAGAAGAGAGGGTTATTCAGCCGCACGAAGAGCCGGTAGAATCAGTGAATTTGGGTACAGAGGTAGACAAGAAAGAGGTCAAGATCGATGCAAATCTGGAGTTTAGTGTGAAGCAACGGTTGATTTAGATGCTGCGTGACTACGTTGAGATCTTTGCCTGGTCTTACGAAGATATGCCTGGGTTGGATACCGATATTATGGTTCACCGCCTGCCTACCAAGGAAGATTGTCCTCCCGTGAAACAGAAGGTCCGTTGAATGCGCCCAGAGATGTCTGAGAAAATCAAGGCTGAAGTTATGAAGCAGTTTGACGCTGGTTTTCTAGCAGTTACTTCTTACCCTCAGTGAGTGGCCAATGTGGTTCCTGTGCCGAAGAAGGATGGTAAGGTCCAAATGTGTGTCGAATATAGGGATCTAAACAGGGCAAGCCCCAAGGATGACTTCCCTCTACCTCATATCGATGTTCTAGTTGACAACAGTGCTCAGCACAAGGTATTCTCCTTTATGGATGGTTTCTCCGGTTATAATCAAATTAAAATGGTTCCCGATGACATGGACAAGACAACTTTTGTTACTCAGTGGGGTACCTTTTGCTACAAGGTCATGCCTTTTGGATTGAAGAATGCTGGGGCAACGTATCAGCGTGCCATGGTTGCTTTGTTTCATGACATGATCCATCATGAGATCGAAGTATACGTCGACGATATGATTGCAAGGTCCCAAGCTGATGAGGAACACCTTGACCACCTTCAGAAGCTATTTGACAGGTTGAAGTTGTACAAATTAAGGTTGAACCCGAACAAGTGCACCTTCGGGGTGAGATCTGGTAAGCTGCTAGGTTTCGTCGTAAGCGACAAAGGTATTCAAGTGGATCCTGCAAAAGTGAAAGCTATACAGGAGATTCCAGCTCCCAGAATAGAGAAAGAAGTCAGAGGCTTTCTGGGACGTCTGAACTACATTGCCTGATTCATCTCGCACCTGACTGCTACTTGTGAACCAATCTTCAAGTTACTGAAGAAAGATCAAGTAGTATGTTGGAATGATGAATTCCAGGCCGCTTTCGAAAGGATTAAAAAGTATCTCCAAGAACCACCTATTCTGATGCCACCAGTTGAAGGGAGACCTCTGATCTTATACTTGACAGTACTCGACAACTCAATGGGGTGTGTGCTGGGTCAACATGACGAGTCTGGCCGAAAAGAGCATGCTATTTATTACCTTAGCAAAAAGTTTACCGACTGTGAGACCCGATACTCAGTGCTCGAGAAAACTTGCTGCACTTTGGCATGGGCTGCTCACCGGCTGAGACAGTATATGCTGACTCACACTACTCTGTTGATATCAAAGATGGATCTAATCAAGTATATCTTCGAAAAGCCTGCTTTGTCCGGAAGAATAGCAAGATGGCAGATGATCTTGACTGAGTATGACATCTAATATACGACCCAAAAGGAAATTAAGGGAAGTGTGTTGGCAGACCATTTAGCACATGAGGCAGTGGATGATTACCAGTCTATGAACTTCGAATTTCCGGATGAAAATATCATGTTGGTAACTGATTGTGAGACACCTGGACCGGATGAAGGACCTGAGGAAGGATCCTAATGGTCTATGTACTTTCATGGAGCTTCGAACGCTTTGGGTAATGGAATTAGCGCTGTGATCATATCTCCTAAAGGCTCTCATACTCCGTTTACTGCCCGACTATGTTTCAACTGCACCAACAACATGGCAGAGTATGAAGCGTGCATTATGGGTCTTCGAGCAGCAATTGACCTAAGGATTAAGTTTCTAAGTGTTTTCGGAGATTCCTCTCTCGTGATCAGTCAGATCAAAGGCGAGTGGGATACAAAACACCTGAACCTTATTCCTTACAAGGAGTATGTATTGACATTGCTTCCCCATTTCGAGGAGATAACCTTTGAACACTTCCCTAGAGAGGATAATCAGTTGGCGGACGCGTTAGCTACGATGTCTTCTATGTTCAAGGTCAATTGGGATAACGAGGCTCCCCGGATTATCATTGAAAGATTGGACGAACCTGCACATTGCTGTGACATTGAGACTAAAGAGGTAACAGAAAAGCCCAGGTTTCATGAGGTAAAAAGGTATCTTGAGGCTCAAGAATACCCCGACGGTGCATCTGTTAATGACAAGAAGTTTCTGAGGAGGTTCGCGGCGAAGTTCTTCATCAGCAATGGTATCCTTTACAAGCGTAACCATGATTCGACCTTACTGCGTTGTGTGGATAAGAATGAAGCAGAAAGGATCATGGCGGAGTTACATGAAGGTACTTTCGGAACTCATTCCAGTGGACACACCATGGCAAAGAAAATCCTTCGGGAAGGATATTATTAGTCCACAATGGAAGCTGACTATTATCAGCATTCTCGGACATGTCACAAGTGCCAAGTCTATGCTGATAAGGTGCACATACCTCCAGTTCCTCTAAACGTCTTGACGGCACCTTGGCCTTTTGCAATGTGGGGCATTGATATGATCGGCGAGATCAGACCTACAACATCCAACGGGCATCGTTTCATCCTGGTAGCAATTGATTACTTTACGAAGTGGGTTGGAGCATCTTCCTTTGTTACTGTAACCAAGAACATCGTGGCACGATTTATTCGGCATAATCTGATCTGTCGATATGGTGTACCAGAGAGGATCATTACGGACAATGGTACAAATCTCAATAATAAGATGATCCCCGAGCTCTGCAAGCAGTTCAAGATACAGCATCACAACTCTTCTCCCTACCGGCCGAAGATGAATGGGGTTGTTGAAGCGGCTAATAAGAACATTAAGAAGATTGTGCAAAATATGACAGTGACATACAAAGACTGGAACGAGATGTTACCATTTGCTCTTCATGGGTACCGTACCTCAACGCGGACGTCGACAGGGACAACACCCTACTCCTTGGTATATGGCATGGAGGCAGTATTGCCCATTGAAGTTCAGATACCCTCTCTTCAGATTATGAAGGATGCAGGTTTGAGCGAAGACGACTAGATTCAGACCCGGCTTGATCAGTTGAACCTAATCGATGAAAAGAGACTTACTGCTATTTGTCATGGTCAAACGTATCAAAAGCGAATGATCAAGGAATTTAACAAGAAAGTCATACGACAAGAGTATCAAGTTGGGGACCTGGTAATCAAGCACATTATCTTACCTCAAGGTGATCCCAGGGGAAAATGGACCCCTACTTACGAAGGGCCATTTGTGGTTAAGAACATTTTCTCAGGCGGAGCTATGATTCTAACCACCATGGATGGTGATGACCTTCCTCACCCCGTCAATGCTGACATAGTGAAAAGATACTACGCATAATCAAAGACCCGCTAGATTGACTGGCGTAGGCAAAAATAAGGGCTTCCCGGTGAACCAAAAGGGTTCGGGCAAAAATAAGGGATGAAAATGAAAAAATCTGTACACCCGGTAGGTCGAAAACCCGAAAGGGCGGTCCAGGCAAAAATTAGGGATCAAAGCCTAACACTATGTCTCATTGGATCACCTTGCATCCAGACTTCGGTATCGACTATCAAGCTCGGGCGACACTAATCAATCTGATCTACCTTCAACCAAGTAGCAAAGTGATGAGATGCTTGAAGACATAAAGGCAATAGCAGAGTTGGAACCCAGTGGGATCATTCACATAGCTGTTTTGTTTAGTTTTTCACAAATTGTATAAATTCTATTATTCGGCGGCGTTCTCTTACTAGGACGTCAGCCTCTAGTACAAAAATGCCTATTTTACAGGCCAAACTTCAAAATCAATACAAATTCATTTTCAGACAAATTTTAAACTATTTTTCCTTTATCTATTTTGTTTTGCAAAGAACGTCCAGTGTTCATTTTTGATATATGCATTTGACATTAATTTCTGCTCATGAATATTTACATACGAAACAAAAGACGAATTACTGGTAATATCATAAACAGGGGCAGTAGAATTATCCAAGTTGTATAATTGCTCTGTCCACTAGGTACAAAGGTAGATCCAGCTGAAGAATATGGCTAAGATACTTTCACTCCTCGCAGAGTAAGACAGTAATGGTAGCTTTCTCCCAGCTAAGACGTGCAACTATGAACGAATCAACAATGCTCTCCCCAAGGAGAGTTGATTTACCATCAGCACTATTCTGGATTGGGCCCGTCCTGGCCCAAGAGCAAGAGCGAAGGACCAATCCAAGCAACTCTTCAAGGAGCGCGCGTTCGAAGATTCCCGCCAGCGCGTCGACCAGAAGCTGCAGCCTTGCCCGCCGCTGCCCACGAACATGATGTCCTCGACCACATGAAGTCCATGACGTCTTCGACCACATGAAGACCAGCTCGAGCCCAGCTCGAGCACCCTCCTAGTAGGGTAGACTATGACCGTTACTCCATCACCTGAACTCCGAAAAGACCGCGTCCTCGTCCCTCCGTACTTCTCACAGAGCATCACCAGGAAGGGGACCACGTGCGGGTCCCCACAACACACGTAGAACCTGGCAATTCCTTTATTGGGCCAGTCTTGGTCGGCCCAATGAAGGACCCTTGGCCCCGCGCTGGGGGCTATAAATACCCTCTACTCCTAGAGGGTCAAGTATTCATTCTTTTATCCATACACACACACTTTTGCCTGCTCGTACTATCACTCATTTTAGCATCGGAGTGCCTTGCAGGTACCCCCCCCCCCCCCCATCTCGTTAAACTTTCGCTCGAAGCCAGTTGTGACGGTCCAAGTCTGATCAAGTAAGATCAGTGGCGCCGTCTGTGGGAAACTAGCTTCCCTGTCTTGCAAAATCTAGAAGACTAAAGCTCAAATCACCTCCTACCGTCATGGCTGACCAAGTTCGTGATGACCAAAACATCCGCGTCGTCGACACCAACAACGGCCTCGCAGATAAAAATGGACACCCCGATAACACCGGTAACCCCGGACATAACATACTCCCCGGGGGCGCCAACCCCGAGCCTTCAGTCCACCACGACGGAGTTACTGCATCATCCTCTTCAGTCCCTCTGCCGCTCGAAGAAAACAACGCAGCTCCCACAAGCCATCGAGCTGCCCAATTTCAGGAAATCCCTGTCCCTGCCGGGGAAGATGCCACAACCCGCACGCTGTTCGCGGTGATCAATCAGACGAATTACCTCATCTTCGCCCAAGGGGAAAGATTGAGGGCACTAGAAGACGATCGAAGACCTGCGAGGAGACACAGGAGGCCCCAAACTCCACCTCCTCGGGTAACAGAGGTACATCTCCCGTCTCCCCCGCGGAGACACTACAAAGACACCTCATGTAGCCCGTCGCCCCGACCCTCAGGGAGACGGACCCCTTTGGATAGGCAACCCATCATTGAAGTCGGGGAACGCGGCCACGCCCCCACACGACAAGACAGAAGACACTCCGAAGACGGGCATGGAAGAACCAACCAATGAGCACCTCGCTCGAGAGACACCCAGTACGATCAGGACCGTCGGGCTTGATAATATTACAGGTCCCCATCCCTGTCCCCGGAGCGAAGTGACGAGGACGACCCCCGCGGTCCCCTGTCACAGGCCATCATGGAGGCGCCCATTCCCCGGGGCATGGAGAAGCCTCCACATCTGAAGGAATACGACAAAGTCGCGGACCCGGTCGACCACATAGACAGGTTCGAGGCTATGCTGCATTATCACAATGTCGGAGGACCCATCAAATGCCGACTGTTCCCCACGACCCTTAGAAAGGCAGCAATGGACTAGTATAAGGGCCTCGCTCCGGGATCAATCACGTCGTGGCGAAACCTTAAAAACCAATTCATAAGTTCGTTCACTACGTCTCAGTGACACCCAAAGACCGAGGCGGCTCTCGAAGCTATCATCCAGAGACAGGATGAAACCTTGAGGGAGTTTATCAATCGCTTCAACCGCAAAGCCATACAGGTCCCCTACGCGGACCACATGAAAAGATATTTGCTGGAGAGGGGGCTCCTCCTCGGCACAGAATTCAGAAAGGCAGTGGGCATCGAGCCACCTAGAACATTCGATTCCCTACTCGAGAAGGCCCGGGCGTACATGGATTACAAGAAAAGGGAGGCGGCCAACAGAGCCCGAGACCCTAGGACTCGCAGATCCAGCAGCAACGCGCGCCAGGAAGCTGCTCCTCCTCGACGAACCGGGGAGAAAAGAAAAGAGGACAGACCCCGAGAAGTCCGAGAGCAAAGAGGACCCTCGGGGCATTTTACCGAATAAACTCCGCTCACAGCTTCCCGCGACGTCAAACGCCCCCGACCTGCTCCCGCCAAGCCAGGAGCAGACAAGAGCAAGTATTGTCAGTACCATAGGAGCCATGGTCATCTGACTGAAGATTGCGTCCACCTCAAGGACGCCATTGAAACCCTCATCAAGGGAGGGAGGCTCGCCCAATACCGGCGAAACGACGCTCCTCATCGTGACGCCCGAGAAGCAAGAGAACCGGAGGAAGACGCCCGACCATCGGACGAGTCGGTCCCGGTCCAGACCGCCTTCTCCGTCACCAGACCCGAGGACTTCTACGTCCCCGAACACCTGCAGGAGCCGCTCACGACCCACAACAGGTGGGAATACTTTCCCTCTGCCATGGTCATCAATGGTGGAGGATTCAACGACCTGACTATCAATTCGGCTAAAAGGAAGCTGGATGAACTGGTCGACGCGGCACCCCCGCAAACAGTGACCTTCGAGAGGGTAAAAGGTAGGTCGGAGCCTATCACCTTTTACTTGGAAGAGATCACCGGAGGAGCCCCCAACGCAGTCATTCCCCTGCTAATAAGAGCAAGAATGGCTAACTTTGATGTGCACCGCATCCTCGTCGACAAAGGGAGTTCCGTCGATGTGATGTACAGTCAATTGTTCTGAACTCTACAGCTGGACGACTCCCATCTCTCGCCATATGTAGGGTCGGACTTACAGGGCTTTAATGGCTCGACCTCCAAGCCTTGGGGATATGTCGAGTTCATGGTTACCTTCAGCGAAGGAACAACAACAAGGCAGGTTAAAATACGCTTCCTCGTCATCGACTGCCCGTCCCTCTACAACTACATCCTGGGGAGACCAACACTGGCAGAACTCACAGCGGTACCCTCCACCGTCCACCTGAAGATAAAGTTCTACACCAAGAGGGCACGGGTAGTTACTATCTAGGGAGACCTAGCCGCTGCTCAGAGGTGTTTCAACGCCACATCCAAAGGACGCGACACTATCGACCTCGGGACGAGGCCCGCCAAAAGACCGAAGACGACACGGCAGGAACACGACAAGCCAGAGCCCACCAAGGAGGAAGACCAGAGAGCTCCACCAAAGGTCGACACCATAGCTCTGGATGCTCACTTCGACCAGGACGAACCTCCCAGCGGCGAGCAAAACCCCCTCCGACCAATCCAGGACGGGGACTTTGAAATCGTCCCCCTCGGCGCAGACCCGAGCAAGGGAGTGAAGATTGGCATCGACCTCCCCGACCTGGCGAGGAGACATATCAAAGCCTGCTTGCGCGAGAATGCTGACCTGTTCGCCTGGAGCGCCGCGGAGATGCCCGGACTCGTCCCTGAGGTCGCCTGTCACTATCTCGCCATAGATCTTGCCGCTAAGGCCGTAGTACAATGTAGGCGTAGGCAGTCTCCGGAGAAAACGGAGGCTGCTGAAAAAGCTGTAAAAGACCTCCTATAGGCGAATTTTATTTCTGAAGCCCGGTATTCAACCTGGCTGTCAAATGTTGTACTAGTTAAAAAGAATAATGGAAAATGGAGGATGTGTGTTGACTATACTGATCTCAACCGGGCTTGCTCGAAAGATGCTTTCCCTTTACCGAACATAGATATGCTGGTCGACAACTCGGCCAACTACAAAAGATTGTCGTTCATGGATGCCTACTCGGGCTATAACCAAATCCCAATGGCCATGGGCGACAAACATTGCACGACTTTCATGACCAGCTCGGGCAATTATTACTACAACGTAATGCCCTTTGGACTAAAAAATACCGGGGCAACTTACCAACGTATGATGAACAGGGTGTTCCACAAGCAGATTGGAGATATGCTCGAGGTCTACATGGATGACATGATCGTCAAATCCCGAGCAGACACCGACCATGCAGCACACCTCAAAGAAGTCTTCGCCCAAGCAAGACAATGTAAAATGAGATTCCACTCTGAAAAATGCACGTTCGGAGTCAAGGCGGGGAAATTCCTCGGATTCTACCTAACAGAACGAGGAATGGAAGCCAACCCCGACAAATGTCGAGCGTTCTCCGACCTCCCGACGCTGACGTCGAAGAAATCAATACAAGTCATGAACGGCATGCTCACGTCATTGTCCTGCTTCGTCGCAAGGTCCGCTCAGCACGCCCTCCCCTTCTTCAGACTCCTTCACAAAGAAGCAGCCTTCGAATCGACCGAGGAATGTGAACGGGCATTGCGCCACCTGAATCAAAGTCTATCTCAACCACCCGTGCTATCTCGACCAGTTGATGGGGAGCCATTATTCCTATACTTGGCCATCTCAAATGAAGCTGTCAGCGCGACTCTCATCCGCGAAACCACCGACGGGCAGAAACCCGTTTATTTCACGAGCAAAGCCCTACAAGGACCCGAAAGCAGGTACCAATAGATAGAAAAGGTAGCTCTAGCCCTCGTCAACGCAGCGAGGAGACTCAGACACTATTTTCTGGCCCACACGGTCATCATGAGAACTGACCAACCGGTGAAATAACTCTTAGGTCGACCTGACATGGCGGGCCGGATGCTGAAATGGTCCTTAGAGCTCTCCGAATTCGACATTCAATACGAGAGAAGGAAAGCTCTGAAAGCACAAGCCCTGGCCGACTTCGTTGCAGAAATAACTGCTCACGACCCGCCCGCAGAGAAAGAGCACAAATGGACTATCTTCATCAACGAAGCCTCCAGCTCGTCCGGATGTGGCGCGGGGATCCTCTTGGAAAATGAGGAAGGCGTAGTGATCGAACACTCGTTAACCCTCTCCTTCCCAACATCGAACAACCAAGCAGAGTACGAGGTCCTACTCGCAGGACTAAGGCTAGCCGAGGACCTGGGAGCCCGTGAGATACAAATCTTCACGGACTCATAACCCGTTGCTTCCCAAGTCCAAGGGAGTTACCAAGCCAAAAACGACAGCCTCGTCGAATACTTAAACTTAGTCAAAAAACACATGACAAAGTTTGAGCGAGCAGAAATATCACACGTCCCGCGCGAGCAAAACACAAGGGCATACATATTGTCCAAACTCGCGAGCACGAGAAAGAAGGGCGGAAACAAATCCATTATACAAGAATCCCTGTCACGCCCGAGCATCGAAATATCCTCGACACCAGTCAAGGTTCACGCCATATGAGATGCCTCATCCTGGATGACCCCGGTGTACAATTTTTTGACGAAAGGCGAACTCCCCTCGAACCAGACAGATGCAACCATCACGAAGCAACGAGCATGCTCCTACGTGGTGCTCGAGCACAAACTATACCGTAGGGGATTCTCCATTCCCCTCCTGAAATGCATCGATGAATCCGCAGTCCCTGAGGTGCTGCGGGAGATACACGAAGGGATTAACGCCCAACACATAGGCGGTAAGTCCTTGGCGAGGAAAGCCCTTCGAGCGGGGTACTACTGGCCGACAATGCAACAGGGCGCCAAGGAACACGTTAAGAAGTGTGACAAGTGCCAGAGGCACGGAGACATGCACCTTGCTCCCCCTCATGAGATGAGCATAACGTCATCCCCGTGGCCGTTTGCATGGTGGGGGATGGATATCCTCGGTCCTTTCGTGCAAGGAACTTACCAAAACAAGTTCTTCATTGTGGCCCTGGATTACTTCACCAAATGGATAGAGGCTGAGGCTCTCGCAAAGATCACCTCTCACAACATCCTCCGTTTCTACAAAAGAAACATCCTCGCCAGATTCGGGATCCCGAGGGCACTGGTCACCAACAACGGCACCCAATTCACTGACCACGGATTCCAAGACTTCGTCACCAAACTTGGAACAAAACAACACTTCACCTTGGCCGAGCACCCTCAAACCAACGGGCAAGCCGAGGCCGCTAACAGAGTCATCCTCTGAGGACTCAAACGATGGCTCGGCGAAGCTAAGAGAGGCTGGGTCGAGGAGCTGCACAGTGTCTTGTGGGCATACCGCACCACGCCCCATTCGACGACGGGCGAGACCCCTTTTCGACTGACATACAGCACCGAGGCCGTCATCCCAATAGAAATCAGGGAACCCTCCAGGCGGACATAAACTCCCCTCGACGAAGAGATGAACGACGAGGCACTCAGGGGCGAGCTCGACTTAGTCGAGGAAATTCGATCGGGGGCGGCCCTGCACGAGGACACCCTGAAACAATGAGTGGCCCTGCGTCACAATGAAAAGGTCATTAAATGCGAGTTTGAAATCGGCAGCCTGGTGTTACGAAGAAACCAGAAAGACTCCCGTGAAGGGAAACTAGCCACGAACTGGGAAGGGCCTTATCGCGTCCACGGCACCATAGGTACCGGGGCGTACTACCTCGAGCAACTAGACGGAGAACCACTGCCACGACCCTAGAATGCTGCTAAACTAAAGCAGTACTATAGTTAACACCCCTTAAACACCAAGGACTCTCATCATCGGACATCCTCATCTAGTCAACAGAGATAAATGTCTCGACCATGTAGAAAGGCCAAGGTACGGGCCCGATCTACCCCCAAACGACACAACGTCGTCCTGCCAGAACGAGCACGGGCAAACAATAAAGGTCGAAACAAACATTCATTCAAAGGCTCGTAAGCAAAAGACAAATAAAAGTAAACCGACCAAGAAGGCCGACGATGTTCAGACATTACAAGAACGGGCATGCAAGCCCCAAAAAATATGCACGGGAACGCAGGCCCCAAAAACAACCATCAATAAACAGGCGCGCAGGCCCGACCAGAATTCCATGGCTAGACTTCCCCGGGGCTGCCAGCATCCACGACAAGAGACTCGGGAGGAGGCACGATCTGGCCATCGATGATCTGGGACATGAAACTCGCCCCTTCGGTATTCAGACCAGGATTCAACAAAGTGAGCTGGCTAACCGCAGCCTCAAAACCATCCGCCAAGGCGCCAACGCAGTCTGTTTCAAGGAGTTGAATACGAGCGACCAGTTCCGAGCGACTCCGCAAGGGGGATGTCTCCTCTGACTCATCTTCGGCGGGGAGCATGGCGGCCTTCAGATCCTCGAATTCTTTGGTCAGACGCTCATTGTCGGCCTCCAAGCGTTCCCGGTCCAGTCGAAAGTAGTCCCTCTCCTCGGCAACCTTCCCCGAGTTCTCCTTCTCCGTGGCCAGTAGCTCAGCTTGCTCGCGGAACATCTCCTCAAATCGTTCTAGAGCAGCCTTCAACTTTCGAGAACCCGCAGCAAGGCCAACTTTCTCCTGCTCCAATTCTTTGACGCAATCAGAGTCTGCCCCCTCCTCAGCGAGGACAACGGCCATCTCGGCCATCTTAACCATCCCGACCATGTTGGCGGCCAGATGCTTTCTCCGATTTTCTTTACTTAGCATCCTGATGGTGTCAGCCTCCTTGGCACTTACAGTCAAGGGATACCCCTCGAAGAAGCTTTCCTCTTTAAAGCAGGGGGCAAGCCAAAGGCCCTCACCGCGCCATAATCGTCGCCGACTTCCGGCTGGCTCTTTACCCGGTTTCTCTTCCTCGGTATCAAATCGGGGGTCTGCTCGACGTCCAAAGAGTCTGGGGACCCGCTAGAAGCATCACCCGAGCTTGTCGGTGGCCCCATCCTCGTTGTTTGTGGAGCTCGCACCAACCTTTTGTTGACCTTTTTATCTTGTGTCAATTTTAAGAGCCTCTCCTTTCGTCCGGCCATATGACCTGCAAAAAAGAACCCGAGTTAGTTCCGAGCAGATAACAAACGAAGAGACTAGAACAAAACTATAAGACAAAAAGTAACCTAGTAGGTTCGTGGCCTGCCCGTAGGACTGGCACTCGACATGCGCCTTTGTGTCTATAGGACGGGCCTCGAAGGTCGGGTAACCGTCCTCGTCAAGAACGTCTTTCCCCTCCCTCGGGGCCCACCGAGCAGGGAAGAAACTGTCAACGTATCTGCAAAGGGTACCGTAGGCTTCCTCGTCCTCGGTACTCATCCCTCCCGCGGGCGTATGGTAATGCCCGATACCATGCTCATAATGGCGCGAGCACCAATGCAACAGAAACTTAGCT
Source organism: Vicia faba (assembly GCA_948472305.1). Taxonomy (NCBI): domain Eukaryota; kingdom Viridiplantae; phylum Streptophyta; class Magnoliopsida; order Fabales; family Fabaceae; genus Vicia; species Vicia faba. The sequence goes on from OX451735.1 coordinate 296,688,424, forward strand.
ATACGCCCTAACACCGGGCGACCCTCATCGTTCATAAGAGGCTCCCCGTTATCATCGGTCACTGCAGTCTATTCTTCGTATACAGAATCCAGAGCAGTCTGGGTGATCGGCCGCACGACATACCATTTATCCTTGAAACCCCGGACAAAATCCATATACATCCTGAATAGCCTCTTCGACTATTTCAGGGAAACCCAACTGTGCCTACCTCCCCGAGACTGGCGTTGCAAATGAAAAACTTTGAAGAAGAGAGGGATGGTCGCCCCAATCCTTAAAAAGAGACACGTTAGCTCGAAATCCCGAAGAAAGGCGATCAAGTTGGGGTGGAGCTGCGAGGGGCCCAACTCCAGATGACCGAATACCCCGACCTGGAAATCACTAAAGGGGAGCTTGAGACCGAGGTCCTTGAACGCGATTTCATACATGGGAAACCCGTACTCAGAGAACTCCGAGCATATCCGCACGTTAAGAGACGGTCTGGTGACCACAAAGTTTTTCTGAAAGCCCGGCTGACTACCGCCATGCTCGACGATAGTGTAGGCACTCCGACCGCACCGACTATATGCCGAGGCAATCCCTCTGGGCTCGGCGCCCACCCAATCCAGCAACAGATCATCAACGGTATTGATTAGAGTCACATTTTCCTCATCACTCTGGTCCTCGACCTCGTTGCGCCCCGAGGACTCCGGTTCATCAGCCATTTTACCTGTAAAGCACAGGAAACCGATCAATTTGGGAGCAAATCCATACGCTCACCATAACTGATGGGAAGAAGGGAATGACAAGCCAAGTCATACTCCGCGCATGTTAAAATATTGAGGACTCGAACAAGAGCCTGGTTTCACCTTCCCGACGCCAAGGTGCCACGACGAGTCGTCCTACATACTGCCTAAATGGGCCAACATTCCGGCCAACCATGAGTACGTCGACCTAAACTATGAATATGATGAGCAATATCATGAATCCTAAAACCTAGAACTATGGGTTTACTAGGCAGTATCATAAGTTATGCGCCCAAAACCATGAAGATCCCGGGCAGCATCGCAAGTCACATACCTAAAGCTATGCGTTCACCGGGCACAAACATGCGTTTACCGGGCAAAAACATGAACATACCGAGCATGAACACGAATATACCGGGCATTAATCCAAGATACGGATTTCTAACATACGAATAAAGGAAAAAATCACCTACCACAAAGAAAAATATGAGGGATAAAATGCTTACTTGGAAGTTAGGAAGGATGTACGGCGGCAGGGAAGAAAATCGACAGCGGAAAGCACGGTGGTCTTATGAAATTCTGGAAAAACAGCGGCGGCAAAGGTAGAGGAAGGAGGAGAAGCGCGAAGAGGAAAAACAGATTTTGGGACCCAAGGATCCTATTTATAGGGATGATGTGGAATACGAAACGTCACCCCGGGGAACCACGAGCTTCCCCTCCTCGACGCCTACTCCCCTAGGCAATGATGGCTCTACTTTCAATAGGGTGGCGTCACGCTTCCCAAGGGTTGCCTCACATACCCAACGAGCAAAACCCGTAAAGAATCCCCCGACCACGCCTCGAAAGGGATTATCTCACGAAGGCGACACATGAGAAACTCCTCGAGCAACCATGGGGAAGCAAATATCCTGGCCGAGCATAAGGCCCCGTGACAAAGACGAGCTGATATCAAGTCATAACTCCTGCTCCAGGAGCCACGACTTGGGGGCTCCTGTTCTGGACTGGGCCTGTCCTGGCCCAAGAGCAAGAGCGAAGGCCCAATCCAAGCAACTCTTCAACGAGCGCGCGCTCGAAGATTCCCGCCAGTGCGTCGACCAGAAGTTGCAGCCTTGCTCGCCACTGCCCGCGAACATGACGTCCTCGACCACATGAAGTCCATGACGTCTTCGACCACATGAAGACCAGATCGAGCCCAGCTCGAGCACCCTCCTCGTAGGGCAGACTATGACCGTTACTCCATCACCTGAACTCCGGAAAGACCGCATCCTCGTCCCTCCGTACTTCTCGCAGAGCATCACCAGGAAGGGGACCACGTGCGGCTCCCCACTACACATGTAGAACCTGGCAGTTCCTTTATTGGGCCAGTCTTGGTCGGCCCAATGAAGGGACCTTGGCCCCGCGCTAGGGGCTATAAATACGCTCTACTCCTAGAGGGTCAGGTATTCATTCTTTTACCCATACACACACACTTTTGCCTGCTCGTACTATCACTCATTTTAGCATCAGAGTGCTTTGCAGGTACCCCCTCCCCCCCATTTCGTTCAACTTTTGCTCGGAGCCAGTCATGACGTTCCAAGTCTGATCAGGTAAGATCAAGCACTAAAGAGGCTAGATATCCCCGACAGTCTTAATATTCCCTGGCAGAGTATAAGAATGTTCCCCGACAGAATACAATACACCCCCAGCGGAGTTTAAATTTTCCCAGCGCAGTCTGAAAAAGCTTCCCCAATAGAGTTGAAGAATCATCCCCAGTAGATTCTGGAAATCTCCCCAGCGGAGTACAAAATAAATCTCCTCAGCCGAGTTCAAAGGATCATTCCCAGCATAATTCAGAGGATTATCCCCACAAGTCTGACAGGGTTATCCCCAGCAAGTCGCAACTGAAAGATCGTCCCCAGCGAAGTTCTTTCCTTTCACAAACGGGAATTCAATCCCCCAACAGATTCAATATCACCAGCAATGATAATTCATCCCAACGGAATTTATCAGTGGAATCTTCAGCAGAGTATCTCTTCCCAACAGAGTAATCTCCTCATCAGTTTATTTCCCAATGGAGTTATCTTCTCCTGCAGGTTATTCTCACAGTCATCTTCGTTCGTCATCCCCAGCGGAAACGAAGAACTCAACTCTATTCTGTTAGAACAATGTTTGAATCTACTACCCTATATTTAAGTTTTGATGATAACAAAGTGAAAAGATATAGTATTTATAAGGTTCATGAATGAACTATATGCTGCCTAAAATTATTATGTTCTGACTTGCAGATACTCTGATTAGTATAAGCAAGATCACGTCTTTTCAGCATCAGAATTTGTTTTCATACACCAGCATCAGAAGTTGCTACATCAGAATGTCAAGATCAGATAATCAACTCACGTACATGCTGAAGCTTGATGAACAGAACTGCGCGTAAACACTCTGATACAGAAACACAATAGTTCATCAGCAGCGAAGCAGAATCAGAATGAGCCAAGCCAGAACGTGCATTGAAGAAGCAACGGTACTGTGCATTGAAAGCTAATTAATCCCAACGGCCTCATTCTAGACAAGATCTGCTCAAAAAGGAAAGCTTGTTATTAGCATTGAATCAAGAATATTGCATTCAACGTTCATCTTTTCAAGTGCTATATAAACAAGGCTTTGAAGATTATAATGGCTAATGCTCTCCAAATCTCTACACGCACAAAGCTGAACCATAATCTTCATCTACCAGTTTTGCTAAACCACAAACTCTGATACTCCATTACAGTTTAGCAATCTAGTTTCTAAGCTTCATTTTGTGTATACATCACAGTTGTGATAAAGTTTTGTAGAAAACATTCACACACATTGTTTTATACCTTTGTAAGAAAGTGTTGCCTTGACAAACCGGATTGTGGTTTGAATCAAGAAGGCTTTAGCAGTTGTTAAAGCAGTCTGTAATATTCAGTTGAATATAGTGAATTAAGACCTCGTTGGAGAGAGGCGAGATCACCTTGACGGGTGGACTGGAGTAGTTTGAGATCAAACGAACCAGGATAAAAATATCTTGTCAATTGCTTTAGATTTCAGTTTTACAATTCAACCCCCCCTTCTTGTGTTTTTCACCCCTTCAATTGGCATCAGAGCGCCTGGTTCTGAGCTAAAACACTTAACCGTGTCAGTACAAGATCCAGCGTCAGAAAAACACAATGGCAGGAAACAATTCTCACTTCAGCAATGACAATAACGAGGACAGAGACAGATTCAGCGGCAAACCTCCAGTCTTTGATGGAGAAAACTTTGATTACTGGAAAGACAGGATTGAAAGCTTCTTTCTAGCACATGATGTTGATCTGTGGGATATGGTGACAGATGGATACACGCACCCTGTGAATGCAAGTGGTCAGAAGATTGATAGAAAATCAATGACTGATCAACAAAAGCGTGATTTCAAGAATCACCATAAAGCCAGAACCATCCTCCTCAGTGCCATCTCCTATACTGAGTATGAAAAGATCTCCAACAGAGACACAGCAAAGAACATCTTTGATTCTCTCAGAATGACGCATGAGGGCAACGTTCAAGTCAAAGAAACAAAAGCTCTGGCGCTCATTCAGAAGTATGAGGCGTTCAAAATGGAAGAATCTGAATCCATTGAAGCTATGTTCTCTAGATTCCAGATTCTGGTAGCTGGTCTAAAAGTTCTGGACAAAGGATACTCTACTGCTGACCATGTCAAGAAAATAATCAGAAGTTTACCCAAGCAGTGGAGGCCTATGGTTACTGCTCTGAAGCTAGCTAAAGATCTCAACAAGATCACTCTGGAGGAACTTATAAGCTCCCTCAGAAGTCATGAGATAGAGCTAGAAGCTGACGAGCCTCAGAAGCAAGGTAAGCCTTTAGCTTTAAAATCTAACAGAAAATCTGAGTCTAAAGTTTTGCAGGCAGTTGAAGAAACATCTGATGGATCCTCATCAGAAGAAGACGAACTTTCCCTTCTCTCCAGAAGAGTAAATCAACTGTGGAAGCAAAGACAAAGGAAGTTCAGGAATCCCAGAAGATCTGATCAGAACGAGTCTTCTTCCAGATTCAGAAGGACAGATTCTTCCTCTGGATACAGAAGATCTGAAGGCTCCTCCAGTAGCAAGAAGCCAAACACCAAAGACATCATCTGCTACGAGTGCAATGAGCAAGGACACTACAAGAGTGACTGCCCAAAGCTTCAGAGGGAAAAGCCCAAAAAGAAGTTTGGAAGAGAGAAGAAGAAAAGTCTCATGGCCACATGGGATGACTCTGACTCGTCTGAAGCTGACTCAGAATCAGATGATGAAAGGGCAAACATAGCGCTCATGGCTAATATCTCAGAAGATAGTGAAGCTTCTGAATCAGACTCAGAATCAGACACAGAAGAGATATCTTTAGCAGCAAGTCAGAAACACCAGTCATGGTACCTGGACTCTGGCTGCTCACGACACATGACGGGAAGAAGGCATATGTTCCAAAGCCTGGAACTTAAGCCTGGAGGCCACGTTGGCTTTGGAGGCAATCAGAGGGGAAAGATTATTGGCTCTGGAACTGTAGGTAATGGAAATCTTCCCTCTATTAATAATGTTCTGCTAGTAGATGGATTGATGCATAATCTGTTATCCATAAGTCAATTAAGTGATAACGGTTATGATATAATCTTTAATCAAAAATCATGTAAAGCTGTTAGTCAGAAAGATGGGACTATCCTGTTTAATGGTAAGAGGAAAAACAACATTTACAAAATCAAACTTTCTGAACTAAAGAGTCAGAACGTAAAATGTCTTCTGTCTGTTAACAATGAGCAGTGGATCTGGCACAGAAGATTGGGGCATGTTAGTATGAGAAGAATATCTCAGATTAACAAACTCAATCTGGTCAGAGGACTTCCAAATCTGAAGTTCAATTCAGATGCTCTGTGTGAAGCATGTCAGAAAGGCAAATTTGCAAAACCTTCTTTTAAATCCAAAAATGTTGTTTCCACCTCTAAGCCATTAGAACTTCTGCACATTGACTTATTTGGACCAGTTAAAACTGCTTCAGTCAGTGGTAAGAAGTATGGGTTAGTAATCGTAGATGACTATAGCAGATGGACATGGGTAAAGTTCTTAAGACACAAGGACGAGTCACACTCTGTGTTTGTTACCTTCTGTAACCAAGTTCAGAATGAAAAAGATCTTAGAATCGTTAAAGTCAGAAGTGATCATGGTGGAGAATTTGAAAATAAAGATTTTGAGTCATTCTTCAATGACAAAGGCATTCTGCATGATTTCTCTTGTCCTAGAACTCCCCAACAAAATGGAGTTGTAGAACGAAAGAACAGAACATTGCAAGAAATGGCCAGAACCATGATCAATGAGACAAACGTTGCTAAGACTTTCTGGGCAGAGGCAATAAACACAGCGTGCTACATTCAGAATAGAATCTCAATAAGACCTATTCTGGAAAAGACTCCATATGAATTGTGGAAGAACAGAAAGCCCAACATTTCATATTTTCATCCATTTGGATGTACTTGCTTTATATTGAATACAAAGAATTATTTGAACAAGTTTGATTCTAAGGCACAGAAGTGTATTATGTTAGGATACTCTGAACGCTCAAGAGGGTACAGAGTATACAATACAGAAACACAGATTGTGGAAGAATCAATCAGTGTTCGTTTTGATGACAAGCTTGACTCTGAAAAGTCAAAGCAGAATGAAACCTTTGCAGGTATAGAAATTGAATTTGCAGGTTCTGAAGACAAGTCATCAGAAGCTCTCAACACAGACATTCCTTCAACGTCTGAAAGGAGCACTGCTAGAAATCCTCCAACAGCTGCTGATCAACCTCAGAAGAGATTGCCCAGAAGCAGTTTGGATCACCCAGAAGAGACTATCCTAGGAAGAAAGGAAGATCCAATCAGAACAAGAGCAAGCTTCAGAAACTCTGAAGAAACTCTTATGGGACTTGTGTCTCTGATTGAACCTTCTTCTATTGATGAAGCACTTCTGGACAATGACTGGATTCTGGCAATGCAAGAAGAGCTGAATCAATTCACCAGAAACGACGTATGGGATCTCGTTCCCAGACCAAAAGGATTCAACGTCATTGGAACAAGATGGGTGTTCAGAAACAAGCTTAATGAGCAAGGTGAAGTCATCAGAAACAAGGCACGACTGGTTGCACAAGGTTATAGTCAGCAAGAGGGGATAGACTATACAGAAACCTTTGCCCCAGTCGCCAGGTTAGAATCTATCAGACTTTTAATTTCATTAGCTGTTAATAGAGGCATCACTCTGTATCAGATGGATGTCAAAAGTGCATTCTTAAATGGTTATATAGAAGAAGAAGTTTATGTTCACCAACCCCCAGGTTTTGAAAATACAAAACATCCAGAACATGTTTTCAAACTAAAGAAGTCACTGTATGGTCTGAAACAAGCTCCCAGAGCTTGGTATGAAAGGCTAAGTAACTTTCTGCTTGAAAATGAATTCACCAGAGGGAAAGTGGACACTACTCTATTCTGTAAAACAGTTAAGAGTGACATTTTAGTCTGTCAAATTTATGTTGATGATATAATTTTTGGTTCTACTAATCCTTCTCTTGGAAGAAAATTTGCTAAGTGTATGCAGGCAGAATTTGAGATGAGCCTCATGGGGGAACTGAAATTCTTTTTAGGAATTCAGATCAATCAAACTCCAGAAGGAACTTACATTCATTAGAGCAAATACATCAGAGATCTTCTGAAGAAATTTGACCTCTCAGAATGTAAGCCATCAAAGATTCCAATGCATCCCACGTGCATTCTGGAAAGAGAAGAGGTAAGCAAAAGTGTAGAACAGAAAGTCTACAGAGGTATGATCGGTTCTCTCCTCTATCTGACTGCTTCAAGACCTGATATCTTATTCAGCGTATGCATTTGTGCTAGATTCCAATCAGATCCTAGAGAATCTCACTTAACAGCTGTTAAGCGAATTTTCAAGTATCTGAAAGGTACTACTAATCTGGGTTTGTTTTATAGAAAATCTAGTGATTACAGCTTAGTAGGCTACTGTGATGCTGATTTTGCTGGAGACAGAGTGGAACGTAAAAGTACTTCTGGAAGCTGCCAGTTTCTGGGAGAAAATCTGATCTCTTGGTCCAGCAAAAGGCAATCAACAATTGCTCTGTCAACAGCAGAAGCTGAGTACATAGCAGCAGCAGGATGTAGCACACAAATGCTCTGGATGAAAAGTCAGCTTGAAGACTTCCAGATTTTTGAGAGTAACATTCCTATACTTTGTGATAATACTTCTGCTATTTGCTTAAGTAAGAATCCTATTTTACATTCTAGAGCTAAGCATATAGAAATAAAGCATCATTTCATTAGGGACTATATTCAGAAAGGTATTTTGAACTTAAAATTTATAGATACAGACCATCAATGGGCTGATATCTTTACTAAACCCCTTTCAGAAGATAGGTTTAATTTCATTCTGAAACATCTCAGCATGAAAGTATGCCCAGAATGAAAATGTTTTAATTCCATATATTTATCTTCAGAATGTAATTATATTACTGTGAACTTCTGATCAATCTTCTTTCAGAAAGATAGAACATGCAGATTGTATCAGATGCAAGTCTAAAGATCTGAGAGTTTAATCTCAAAGACAGACGTGCTGATCACTACATCAAACAAGTGTCATCCAATCATCAGCATATCTCTGAAGCAGAACGCGTGCACGCTTCTGAGAAGGCAAAGCGCTGATTGGGTGCATTAAGACACATGTCTGGTAACCGTTTTTAAGTATCTTTCTCAAATCCCCCAAAATCAGCAAGCATTTAATGAAAAGTAATCACGCTTGTTAAATTGCAATCATTATTTTTTCTCTCTCTTAAAAACGTTTATTTTTTCAAAATAATCTTGAAAACTCTATTTAAGCACATTAATCCTTCATTCTTATTCTTTACGCTTTCTCATTAACACTCAAGCTCCTTCTGCATATTTCTGAGTTCATCTCCTACAAACCTTTTTCTCTCAAATCATTCTCAAAGATTTTTTAGTGTGAACAATGGCATCCTCCAGCATTTCTGCAGGCAATCAGAAGAAAGAAACCTCTGAACAATATCAGGTGCCCCTCAGAACTCTTCTCACTCCGGTAAAGAACCTTGAAGTGCTTTCTGAGTTAATCATTGACTTTGAAAGCTTGAAGGAAAATGGATTTGACCTAACTGAAGAAATTAGGGCTCAAAAGTGGGAGAGGTATTTCGATAGGTTGGTTGGACCAACATTCCCAGCGCTAGTCAAGGAATTTTGGATTCACGCCAAAGTTGCAAAACATCTAGTCATTTCTTCTGTTATGGGAAAGAAGATCGTGATTTCTGAAGATCTCATTGCAAAGCTAATCGGTCAAAGTGGTGGTGGAGTCCGTTGTGTGGACATGGCCGAAAGATGCGCTGATGTAGGTGTGGTAGCCAACAGAATTTTCACTCTTGGTATGCCCAGCAGCAAAATTAAGGATCTGAAGGATCACTGCAGAGTATGGGCTAAGATTATTCTGGGATGCTTCAACCACAGGAAACCAACAAGTTCTCCTGATTATATAAACGTGGATCAGCAGTTTCTGATCTACTTTATTGATCAGAAGGTTAAGATCAATCTGGCTCACTTCCTGTTCAACCATCTCAAAACCAGTGTGAAAGAGACAAGAGAAGAAGAAAGAACCAAGAGGGACTGGATACCGTTTGGAAGGCTTATATCAGATATTCTGACAGAGAATAGGCTGATTGAACATCTGATTGAAGCTCAGGAGATGAGCACTATTGAACCAACTATTGGGAAACCGCTGAACGCTAAGAATCTAAAAAAGATGAAGCTGATAGAAAATATTCAGAAGGAACCCAAAGCTACTTCAACTGCTGATATCTCCAGCAGAAGAGTGCCTCTGAGTAATTTTCCGGTATTTTCTGAAATGGAATCCAAACCAGAAATGTTTCTCAGGTATCCAGATGCGTACAAGGAAGAAGATACAGGTTCAAAGCTGAAGATCAAAGATCTGAGTCAACCCCAACCGGAAGTGACTCAGAAGAAGACAAAGAAGAGGAAAGCGCCAACAGAAGGATCATCTCATCAGACTCCAAAGAAAAGAGGTATTTCATCTGCTGCCCCTGTTTTAATTTCATCTACTATTCCAACATCTGCTGCTCCTTCTCAAACTTCCCACAGAATATCCATCCCAATCCCTACTATTGATGAAACCATACCAGAATACCCTTCTGAGGCCTTACTACTCAGAAGACCCAGAACCAAACTCCCCAAACAACCAACAGTTTCAACAACTCCAGCACTTGACCGAGTGCTAGCTGATATTGAGCGTGAACATGTTTCTGCTCAACCAAATTCTGAACCACCAAATATTCCTCCTCCACAACCAGAACAACAACAACAACCTCAACCAGAACAACAACAACAACCAGAACCAGAACAACAACAACAACAACCTCTCACAGAAGAACCTCTGATCCCTGAGCAATCAGAGATTCCACCTCCTCAACCAGAAAATAATCCACCTTCACCACAAACAGAGTTTCACCATTCCAAAACCCCTTCTCCTCATAAATCTGACCCTCACTCACCTCAACCTTCACCGCTGGCAATCCAGTTGCCATGTGGAACCACTATTGTCATGCCCCAGTTACCATCTTCAGAGGAATCAACACCTCCAAATACTCCCAAACCACCATCCACTCCAATCGAAATATCTGACTCTGATTCTGATACCCTTCCTCCAAAACAAACAGCCTCTAAGCAAATCTCTGAAAACCCCAGCAGAACTTTCATTGACTTAACAAGTCTTGAACGTCTTGCTGATTTAAGACACAAAATTGCCATTCCCAAACCAAAGCAACCAGATGTTGGCTCTGGTATTTTGAATTTTGAAACAGGTATGCTGCAATGGATTGCTTCTTTGAAGCAAGTCTGTCCTGGGATGATTGACCCAGCTGCTTCTGATCAGCTCTGGTCACAGTTCAGATTATGGGTACGTGCTGAAGCCCTGAAGTTGCAGGATGTCAACTATGAGCAGGCTCAACAGAACTTCAGCAAGCTGCTGAAGGAAGTTGAAAGTCAGCTGCCTCAGGAAGTTGTGCTCCCTCTGGACAGTGAATCTTGGTCTGAGAAACAGCAAGCTGCACAGGTGCAACCATCAGAAGAAGACAAGACCATTCAGGCTGAAAGTCAAGCAGAAGATGTCGCTGAAAGTTCTGAGAAGCCTCCTCCTTCTGATGCTTCTCAAGCTGCCTTGGACAGGCAGGCTCTGGAAGAACTAAGGCTGAATGACTTGCGTCTACAGCAGCGGATGGAAGAGAATGATCAGAAGATGAAAGCACGAATGGATGTGCAGGACAGTAAGATTGACACTGTTGTCAACATGGTTCAGAAGCAGAATGAAACTTCTGAAAAGATTCAAGCGATGCTGGAGAGCCTGTTCTCACGCATGCCTCCTCAACCTTAAATCTTTTTCATGCATAACTTTTTCATGTTTTCTTCATTTTCTGATGCTTTGACTATGCTGTGTAATATTTTCTTCCTCTGATTCTGAACTATCTTAATATGATTAGTTTTTCTGATAAAATTGTTTTAGCACATCACCAACACTTTTTGATTGCTGACAAAAAGGGGGAGAACAAGAATGATATTTAAATCAATAACGGGCTAACTAGACAGAAATTCTCAAACATTCTAACTCTATTACTTGAAATGTTTTTTTTGTTTTGTTTAAAGTCTACAGGCACAAGGAAGCTCCTGGACACTCTGAAGACTAGAAGCTCTAATCAAAATGTAGAAGCTCTGATCAATGTTGCTCTGATCAAAATGAAGTTCTGGTCGACCTAATACTCTGATCCAAAGCAAAGCTCTGATAGGAAAAGCTCTGAAGCTCTGCTCTCTGATAAGTCAAAGACTCTTATAATCTGATGTTCAAAGAAAGAAAAAGATCTGATCCTGAAGAACACGTATATCAAAGGGAAGTAACAAACTCAGGGGGAGTATCTCTTAACTCTGACTTCTTCGTACTTCCTATTCTGATACATATCCAGATACCTTTTCACGTTATTTTTCATTTAAAATATCTAGTTTTTGTCATCATCAAAAAGGGGGAGATTGTTAGAACAATGTTTGAATCTACTACCCTATATTTAAGTTTTGATGATAACAAAGTGAAAAGATATAGTATTTATAAGGTTCATGAATGAACTATATGCTGCCTAAAATTATTATGTTCTGACTTGCAGATACTCTGATTAGTATAAGCAAGATCACGTCTTTTCAGCATCAGAATTTGTTTTCATACACCAGCATCAGAAGTTGCTACATCAGAATGTCAAGATCAGATAATCAACTCACGTACATGCTGAAGCTTGATGAACAGAACTGCGCGTAAACACTCTGATACAGAAACACAATAGTTCATCAGCAGCGAAGCAGAATCAGAATGAGCCAAGCCAGAACGTGCATTGAAGAAGCAACGGTACTGTGCATTGAAAGCTAATTAATCCCAACGGCCTCATTCTAGACAAGATCTGCTCAAAAAGGAAAGCTTGTTATTAGCATTGAATCAAGAATATTTCATTCAACGTTCATCTTTTCAAGTGCTATATAAACAAGGCTTTGAAGATTATAATGGCTAATGCTCTCCAAATCTCTACACGCACAAAGCTGAACCATAATCTTCATCTACCAGTTTTGCTAAACCACAAACTCTGATACTCCATTACAGTTTAGCAATCTAGTTTCTAAGCTTCATTTTGTGTATACATCACAGTTGTGATAAAGTTTTGTAGAAAACATTCACACACATTGTTTTATACCTTTGTAAGAAAGTGTTGCCTTGACAAACCGGATTGTGGTTTGAATCAAGAAGGCTTTAGCAGTTGTTAAAGCAGTCTGTAATATTCAGTTGAATATAGTGAATTAAGACCTCGTTGGAGAGAGGCGAAATCACCTTGACGGGTGGACTGGAGTAGTTTGAGATCAAACGAACCAGGATAAAAATATCTTGTCAATTGCTTTAGATTTCAGTTTTACAATTCAACCCCCCCTTCTTGTGTTTTTCACCCCTTCATATTCTCCAGCAGCTATCCGGGATTTATTTTCCCCAGCTAAAACATTACATTTCCATACATCATGATACATGCATATACGCTTCATACCATACAATATCATTTATGTTGAGAACATTATTGCTTGATCCATATCATGCATTGCATATGACTGACCTTTACCTTTCAGGAAAGATGTAGTTAAATTCTAAGCTATATCAAAGACCTCCTCTGGTTCAATTAGATCGCCGATAAGATCTCCCTGATTCGTATTCCAGTTGAAGTTATTCCAAGACTTTCGTCTGGTCCAGTTAAATCGATTCGAAGATTTTTCTGATGCCGATCCAGTCAAAGTTAATCCAAGACCTCCTCTGGTTCAGTTAGATATCCGATAAGATCTCCCTGATTCGTATTCCAGTTGAAGTTATTCCAAGACTTTCGTCTGGTCCAGTTAAATCGATTCGAAGATTTTTCTGATTCCGATCCAGTCAAAGTTAATCCAAGACCTCCCCTGGTTCAATTAGATAGCCGATAAGATCTCACTGATTTGTATTCCAGTGGAAGTTATTCCAAGACTTTCGTCTGGTCCAGTTAAATCGATTCGAATATTTTTCTGATGCCGATCCAGTCAAAGTTAATCCAAGACCTCCTCTGGTTCAGTTAGATCGCCGATAAGATCTCCCTGATTCGTATTCCAGTTGAAGTTATTCCAAGACTTTCATCTGTCCAGTTAAATCGATTCGAAGATTTTTATGATTCCGATCCAGTCAAAGTTAATCCAAGACCTCCTCTGGTTCAGTTAGATCGCCGATAAGATCTCCCTGATTCATATTCCAATTGAAGTTATTCCAAGACTTTTGTCTGGCCCAGTTAAATCGATTCGAAGATTTTTCTGATGTCGATCCAGTCAAAGTTAATCCAAGACCTCCTCTGGTTCAGTTAGATCGCCGATAAGATCTCCCTGATTCATATTCCAGTGGAAGTTATTCCAAGACTTTCGTCTGGTCCAGTTAAATTGATTCGAAGATTTTTCTGATGCCGATCCAGTCAAAGTTAATCCAAGACCTCCTCTGGTTCAGTTAGATCGCCGATAAGATCTCGCTGATTCGTATTCCAGTTGAAGTTATTCCAATACTTTCGTCTGGTCCAGTTAAATCGATTCGAAGATTTTTCTGATGCCGATCCAGTCAAAGTTAATCCAAGACCTCCTCTGGTTCAGTTAGATCGCCGATAAGATCTCCCTGATTTGTATTCCAGTTGAAGTTATTCCAAGACTTTCGCCTGGTCCAGTTAAATCGATTCGAAGATTTTTCTGATGCCGATCCAGTCAAAGTTAATCCAAGACCTCCTCTGGTTCAGTCAGATCTCGGATAAGATCTCCCTGATTCGTATTCCAGTTGAAGTTATTCCAAGACTTTTGTCTGGTCCAGTTAAATCGATTCGAAGATTTTTCTGATGCTGATCCAGTCAAAGTTAATCCAAGACCTTCCCTGGTTCAGTCAGATGGACGATAAGATCTCCCTGATTCATATTCCAGCCGACGTCCAGACCACCTATCAACAGTCTCCAAATGGCATCTGATAGCCCATTCCTGACATCACAATGCTGATACCACTTCATGCGAGTGCAAATTTCTGGGCACTCTAGTGTTCAATCATCTTCCACCTTTGGATCACGAAAGGCCCGAAAGCCAATCTATATCCTCAGGTTTAAGAAAATTGAACAGGGACAGCTGTTGCACCCCAAAATTTTCCTTCTCATATCTCTCAAAACATTGCAAGAAAAATCTCCAAGTTGCTCAAGATTGCTCAAGAGTTGGACAGTCAAGTCATCTCCTAAGGCAGTCAGCCTCAAATTAGGGTTTTGTGTTGCATCAAGGTCCTTGCATCCAAATGACCTCAAGTGCTCCCCAATGTCCTAATATGTTCTCAATATCATCCATGCCAAATTTCAAGCCTTGCAGAGGAAGTTTGCTCAGTCAATTGCTCAAAGGGTCCAAAAATCGACTGTGCTAGGGCAAAAGTCAACTGTGACCCAAATACAGTCAAACTTCAAGATTTTTTGTCAACATTCTCATTTTGAAGGATATTTAATCATTTGATCAAGGGTTGATCATGATTCATCGAGGATTGCTCAAAATTCATCAAGACTCAAAAGTTGCTAAATTAGGGTTTTGTAGGAAAAGTCAACTCAACTTTGACCAAGCATAACTTTCTCATACTTTATGAGAAATGACCCATCCAAATATCATTTTGAATAGGATTCAATTTCCTACAATCCATATTCATACCCCAAGATCAAGAAATGCACTCACAAGAAGTTACAAATTTCGACATTATAGGTCAATTTTGAAAGTCAACAAAAACACCTTTTTTGCCAAAGCTTATAACTTGAGCATGGAATATCAAAATGATATGATACCAATAGGGTTTGTTATAGGACATCTCAAGCTTTCTAAAAAGTCCAAGAACACTTCCAAAAGTTCAAAATTGAAGAAGTTAAGCATTGTTGAAGTTGGGCATTTTTGCAAAATTGCCAAAAGTCAACTATCCCCAAAACATCAAATTTTGTCAAATGGGCCCATTCCTTTCCACTTAATTTGATCTTGTCACACTACACACGTGTCCTAGCTTCAGCCTTGTGACCATTTGTCAATTTTATTATTTAACTTTATTTTTTAATAAATTATTTCATTTTAAATCAATTTAAATCAAATAAAATCCAAAACATTGATTATTTGATCTCTTTTTGGCTATTTCAGGACCTAATCATCATCATCAAGTGTATCAAATTAGTATCAATCATTCCATGTGCAAAAAGATTGGATTTTGGACAAAATAAGCAATCTTTCAATGGAGGATCAAATCAAATCTCCAAGCATTGATGTACAAGGATTCAGTCCACAAAAGATAACCTAATGCATTGCTTATTACATATACAAGTGAAAGGCACACGAATTTGAGGCTGAAGGCTGCAGAATCATCAAGAACCAAACTTGAAAAAAGGTAAAAAAGTGTGAAACTGAAATCGTTCCTAGAGGCAAACTCAACACCAAAACTCTACACTAATCAATTGCTGGAGGTCCATTGAAGCAAAACCAACCCAGAACCAGTCCCCATACACGTGCAAGAGCTCTGTAAGTGTCTCAAAAAATGCTTTTCGTGTGAATTCATATATCCTTATTCCTGCACTTTTCTTGCAAAATCTTTGCATATTCATGATTATCGTTCAATTTAGAAGCATTATGCATTAGCCAATTGCCTTTATCTGGCATGTAGCACCATAGCCGAACCTAGGGTTCGTGGTTTGTGTTTTTTGGGTATTTCTTTTACAGGAAAAATCAAGGTCCAAGAATGGTAAAAGTTTGTTCAGGAAGCCTAGGCGAACATAACCATGGTCTTGGAAGGAATTTTCGTGGCTTAGAATCAATTTTTGGAATGTCCTACGAATTTAGCTGCGGATATAAATCCGCATGTAAATATCCAGGGTTGAACGAAGAAGATGAAGCGTGGCCCTCCCCCATTGGTTGATTCATAATTCGCGCTTTATTTTTTATATTTTCTGATCCATTAACTTGTTTGTTTTATTATTATTAGTTTCCAATATAATAATAATAGAAGCATGATGTTTGAGTGGCAAAGGCGTTAGTTCAAAATCCAACAGGACCTGGGTTCGAATCCCAGGTCCCCCCATATTGCTTTGTTATTTTTCTTCAGGTATTTCAACGCGCTTCAGCAATTGTGGCCTATCATACACCCTCATCCAATCACTTGCCAGATGGCCCCAGGCCAGATCTGGTGGTCCAGATGTGATGTCCACCCTACTGCCTAGTCAACGTGCCATGTGGAATCAGGAAAGTCAACACAGGCTTGCACAAATGGGCCTTGGAAATTGCCATTCTCACCCCCTGATCAGGCCCAAACCCTAACTCTCTCTCTATTTTCATTTTTTTTTCTTTTAATTAATTATTGTTATTATTTTTATTATTTAACTAACCAATTAAAACTTTTTCTTAATAAAATCAAAAAACAAAAAATATTTTATTTATTAAATTAATTTTCAGCATTTTATTTTTGGTAATAAATATTAATTTAATTGATTTAGTTTTAATTAGGAATAACTTTAATATTTTTGCAATAATTAAAATTAACTTAGATAATTAAGTTTTATTAACATTGATCAAATCATTTTTATTTCTTTAAATATCAAAAATCCAAAAATATCATTTTCATTAATTAATTAATTTGTTTACTAATTTAATAATTAACTTAGTTTAATTCCTTTTTTAATTCAAAAATAACAAAAAAAATCTTTTCTTTAAACAAAGGGTCAAAACCCTAGAACTCGCCCGATTTTATTTCCCGCACGCGTTCCATTTTATTTCAAAATTGTATCTGTTTCCGGAATGTAATAGTTTAATAGGACTTTACATTATTTTATCGCTTTATTTATTTTCCGCATTTTAATTTCAAGGGTTGTTTTTGGCGATGTAAATACCCGACGCCTTGTAATAGTTAGTTTAATTTCCGCAATTTAATTTCCACGACTTATAAACTGCTAGATGTTTGATAATAGGGAATGCATGACAAGATCGAATGTTTAACCTAAAATCAACATAGATAACCATTGACATGTACAAAGACAAAATTAACTGAAAACGAAACACTCTCACATATGCACTCTTAGGTTACACCTCACTTGGTTGCCTTCGAACGTGGTCATTGAGTATAGGAAGTTTTAGAGGTCGCCCTCTTGTCCAAAGATCATAGTTGCCTCAAAACGGTTGCCTCGGAAAAATGATCTAAGACATTAGGGTTACCTCTAAGGCATCTTAACATTGCTTTAGTGACCACACGTCCCTTAATCGAATTGACCCTCAAACTCCAACAACGGTGCTACCTACTCATCAATAGTGGGATAACATTGTCTAAAGGACATTAGTACAAATTGATTCCTTTTTCGAGTAGGTAGATGGTTCTTAAGTACTTGCTCTTTCCAAAACAAAACAAACTTTTCGCACTTACACTCCTTTTCAAAACAAAAACTTCTTTCAAACCCACAAACACAAAGAAAAAGCAAATTTTGAAAACACTTTGAGCAAGTACCTAAGAGCCCATGGATAACCACGGATAGAAAGGGTGCTAACACCTTCCCTTTCTATAATCTACCCCCCGGACCCGAGAAACATCTCAAAAAAGGAATTTTTCTGTGCTTTTTTCCTTTCCTTGTTGGATAAAATAAAAGACGGTGGCGACTCTTGATTACAGCCACATTTTGCAAAAACTGACGCAAAACGCAAACCAGCATTCCAAAAAAATAGTCAGTTCTCTCCCACCGTATCACACCCATTTACTTTGGAATGTAAATATCCCCCTCCCCGAAGCCATGTAATAGTCTAGATTTATACTTTCCGCATTTTATTTTTTCTGTATATATAACTGCTAGTAACTTAGGCGTGCATGACAAGATAAAATCAATTAACCCTTAGATCACTAATCTCAAGATAATATAACTGAAAAAACACACTTCTGACACTTGCATCCTTAGGGTACTCCTCACTCAGTTGCCTCGGAAATAGTCATGTCCTTCGAACGTAGGGATATCTTTCACAAAGACCCTTAATTCTAAAGTCATCATAAAGATCATGGTCCCTTAATGTCCCTCGAGTTGCCTACGAGAAAATGATCTTGTTCCTCGATGTTACCTATATGATGACAGTCCCTTCAAAATGCTAAGATATCCTTACCTGTTGCCTTCAATGACCATAACGTCCCTTTCGATAGTCCCTCAACATCCAATGATAGGGATACCTACTCACTAATATTAGGATAGAACTATCTAAAGGAAAGGAGGAAAAGAACATCCTTTTTCGAGTAGGTAGATGGTTCTTAAGTACTTGCTCAAAAACCTGAACTTTTTCACACTTACACACTTTTCAAAAACTATTTTCAAAAACACTTTATCACACTCTTGAGGACTGATACAAGAGTTACCATAAAGCAAACAAAATCTTTCAAAACACACAAACACAAACAGTTTTCAAAAAATGAGCAAGTACCTAAGAGCCTGTGGAAAACCACGGATGAAAAGGGTGCTGACATCTTCCCTTTCCATAATCTACCCACTTACTCGGAAAAATATCGAAAAAGGTATTTTTCTATTCTTTTCACCCTTTCCTTTATTGGATAAAAGAAAAGTCGGTGGCGACTCTTGCTTACCGCGACATTTGCGAACAAAAAATGCAAACTAGTATATAACAGTCGGTTCTGCCACCGTATCACAGAATTGACGACTCTGCTGGGGAAAATTATAAAAGTGGGGTTTACCTTAGGGTCTAGATCATTTCTAAATTGTTTGCTTGTTTGTTTACTTTACTTTTAAGGGATTGTTTGGGTTATTATAGATCCTACACCCGAATCTGGGGAAACCTGTCAGGTAAGTAGCAATAGATCGTGGAAACTGTATTGGGTATACCGACACAGTTGAAGCAATGGCTACATTGATGCGACACTTTAGTTTGTACTCGTAGCCCTTGAGTTAATCAAGGAGAATATGGGGCCGTTGTGTGGTGTCATAAAGCGTCAACTGACTTTAGAACCTTTAAATGAACAACTTGGCCATTAGGACGTAGCGAGATAGCTGTCTTTGGTGTATTCCCAAAGTCGGTAGATACTCGATGCTACACTCATTGAGATTTGACTCTTGAGTTTTATTTGGTTGTGTTTCAGTCGCCTATCGAACGAAACTTGTGGGAAAGATCTGTGATATTGAGATCCCTTAGAACCCAGTACTATTTATAGGACAGGTTGAACCAATCCAACTTTAAGAGGGTACTACCTTAAAACCCACGCAAGCCTTAAACCTAAGGTCTCTTGTGTGATTTGCTTGTGCTTGTTATATTTGTGATTTCTTAGCATAATCATGACATCATAACATGGAATATCATACTAACCATTTCAAGGATTTTCTAGGGCTGATCTTTGCCTTGTTTTGCAGGACATGACATCCGCTCGCAGGAACACTATCCAAATCAACCTTGTGAAAGTGCATCCTCAACTCAAGGAGTTAGCATCAAGGATTCCTGAAATCTCTCTCTTCACTGAAAAACATGGTCGACTTCTCAACTTGGTCACTGCAACCCCTGATGAAGAAATGTTAAAGGTGATCTTTCAGTTCTTTGACCCGTTACACCACTGCTTCACTTTTCCCGACTACCAGTTAGTGCCTACTATGGAGGAGTTTTCTCAGTTATTGGGGGTACCTATCCTTAATCAGCTACGATTCAACGGTACGGAAAGAGACCCAAAGCCTGAAGAGATTGTTCAAGCTCCGTCTTTACAATGGTATGATGTAGTGGAAAATTGGGAAACCAGAAGAAGTGTCCAAGGATTTCCAACTAAGTTTCTATTTGAGAAAGCCCACTATTTTTGGGATAGCTTGGATTTACAAGCTTTTGAGGAGGTGTTGGCCCTTCTCATCTATGGGATGGTACTACTCCCTAACACAGATCAACTCGTAGATGTGAATGCGGTTAAGGTTTTTCTGTCACATAATCTGGTGCCTACCTTACTTGGGGATATTCTACACTCTCTGTATACTCGCACTCTAAAGAGAAGAGGTACCCTTCTGTGTTGCACTCCTCTATTGGCTAGGTGGTTTATTTTGCACCTACCCTGGTCTATCTTGAGAAATGAGCAGGGTATGAGATGGTCTCATAGGATGATGTCCCTTACACATTCAGATATTCATTGGTGTTCGCAATCCTTAGAGAATGTTACCATCATTGATCGTTGTGGGGAATTCCCTAATGTCCCTCTCTTAGGAATTAGGGGAGGAATCACTTATAATCCTTGTTTGGCGTTACGACAGTTTGGTTATGCTAGAAGGGATTGTCCTCACAACACGCTCGTCCAAGAAATCACATTTAACTATGAGAATGATGTTCAGGGTTATCGTAAGAGGTTCATTCGAGCTTGGGGCATGATAAACAGAGTTAATAGCAAGACACTGGGACACAAGAATTCCATCCCTCTTGGGCCTTACCTCAAATGGGTGCGAACTCGTGCTCAATGTATTATGATGCCTTACCCTGCCATCTTAAATGTGATTGTAGAGCTAATTGCTGAAGGAGACACTCCTTACATCGTGCTTCATCCTGACATGCCAACTGATTTTGAGGAGCTGTGGAAGTCCTGGATTCAACTTAAAGAAGAATGGGATACTTTCGAAGCCCAATTCTACGCCAACGAGAATAAGGTTCTAGAGCTCACCCGGTTACTTCACGAGGAGAGGAATATAAATTCCTACATTGCACCAAAGAGGATGCTCCTGTGGGAAACTTGAGTCTTCTTTTGATTGGAGAATTTTATTGTTGCTTTGTTCCCTTTGTGAGCCTAAGAGGCATTATTGTGATCAATAAAATATCTTAACGTTTGTTCTCTTTCTGTTTAAGCAAATTTGAGTCTTAAAAATCCTTGAAAACATTGCATACATATATTATACATATCATTTCATAAGCAGGTTTCAAAGCAGGTTTCTCATCCTCTTCGCTGTTTATTTCAGCAATGGCTCTAGAACAAACAATGAAGGATCTACAGACTCATAATGCCCAGTTTCAACAGATGATCATGGCTCTGACCAAGGGGCAGGAAGAACTGAAAGCCCTGCTTGCCAAAGAAAATAAGAAGCCAAAGAAGCCAATTAGGTTAGTGAGTCTGGGAAGAAGGATGCATCCTCCAGTGTAGGAAGGAAGCCATTTGCTGGGAAAAAGAGGTTAGTGATGTGTACCATAGGATATAACTGAACACCGTCCAACGGTAGGGGCTGTTATGATATCCAAGCCTACACCTACTCAATAAAGGAATAATAAACCAAGAACAGAAAGGCCGGTAAGACAGTTTACCCAGATAAATATGACTTTATCCCAAGTTTTGCCACAATTACTGAAGTCCAATCTGGTAACTTTGAAAGAAGCCCCGAAGAATCCTAATACTGCCTCTCCCCACTACAATCCGAATGCTCGATGCGCCTACCATTCTAAGACTCTGGGGCATGACACGAACGATTGTTGGGCTTTGAAGAACAAGGTGCAGGATTTGATTGAGGCAAAGGAGATTGAATTCGATCCCCCTGAGACTCCCAACGTCATAACTGCACCCATGCCAAGCACGGCTCGGGAATCAATGCTATTGATGTTGTCTCCGCCATGGAAGATGCTGACAATGAGTATGATGTGGATAGCTGAATCTTCCCTACTACCAACGGTGGACCCAGTAAATGGACAGCAAAAGACTTTGTACCAATTAATTTTGTTCAGAAGTAATTGTCTTTCTTGTTTTTGGATATGTAATAAACAATATAAACTCTATGGCCATGTGTCTTACCCGGGGCCTAATGGTTTCATTTGTGAGGGTTATCATGTTTAATTTCATATGGCATTAATAAAGCATTGGACGTTTATGCATACAAATTTTGCGCTCTCTATTTTTCTTTTCTGCTTTTTTTACTTTATCAATACAGCTACGCTCTTACACACACCGACATATCAAACTGCAGATCCATATCCACTCTGGATCCCATTGATAACAGTTCTGCTATTTCCGGTTATGACTTTGAAAATCCGATCAACCAAGCCGAGGACGAAGGTGAGGAAGATTGTGAGGTACCCGGAGAACTTGCCAGACTGTTACAACAGGAAGAAAGGGCTATACAGCCTCATGAAGAGCTAGTTGAGACAGTGAATTTGGGCACAGAAGAGAACAGAAAAGAGGTCAAGATAGGTGCAAATTTGGAGCTTCGTGTCAAACAACGTTTGATTCAGATGTTGCATGATTATGTTGAGGTCTTTTCCTGGTCATATGAAGACATGCCAGGACTAGACACGAATATTATGGTTCATCGTCTGCCAACTAAAGAAGATTATCCTCCGGTAAAGCAGAAGGTCCGTTGCATGCGCCCTGAAATGCCAAAGAAGATTAAAGCAGAGGTTATGAAACAAATCAACATTGGGTTCCTAGATGTCACTTCTTATCCCCAATGGGTTGCTAACATAGTCCCGACACCTAAAAAGGACGGCAAGGTACGAATGTGTATGGACTACCGAGATTTGAACAGGGCAAGCCCCAAGGATGACTTCCCGCTTCCCCACATTGAAGTTCTGGTTGACAACACCGCACAACATAAGATCTTTTCCTTCATGGACGCTTTCCCTGGCTACAATCATATCAAGATGGCACCCGAAGACATGGAGAAGACAACCTTCGTCACACAATGGGGCACTTTCTGCTACAAAGTGATGTCGTTTGAATTAAAGAATGTTGGGGCAACCTATCAGCGAGCCATGGTAGCTTTGTTTCATGACATGATTCACAATGAGATAGAGGTTTATATTGATGACATGATATCCAAGTCTCAAACTGAGGAAGAACACCTTGATCATCTACAAAAGTTGTTTGACAGGTTGAAGACGTATAAGTTGAGGTTAAATCCGAACAAGTGCACCTTTGGGGTAAGGTCTGGTAAACTGCTAGGTTTCATTGTCAGTGACAAGGGCATTCAGGTAGACCCTGCAAAGGAGAAGGATATACAAGATGCCAGCTCCTCGCACTGAGAAGGAGGTTAGAGGTTTCTTGGGACGCCTAAATTACATTTCCAGGTTCATTTCCCATTTAACTGCTACTTGTGAGTCAATCTTCAAATCCTGAAGAAAGATCAAGTGGTAAAGTGGAATGACGAATGCCAGACTGCCTTTGAGAGAATCAAGGAATACCTTCAAGAGCCTTAAATTCTGATGCCTCCGATTGAAGGAAGACCCTTGATAATGTACTTAACAGTGATAGATAATTCAATGGGGTATGTGTTGGGGCAACATGACGAGTCCGGTCGAAAAGAGCACGAAATATACTACCTTAGCAAAAAGTTTACCGACTGTAAAACAAGATACTCATTGCTCGAGTAAACTTGCTGCGCTTTGGCATAGGCTTCTCGCTGACTGAGACAGTATATGTTGACCCACACTACTTTGTTGATATCTAAGATGGATCCGATCAAGTACATCTTCGAGAAGCCCGCTCTCTTCGGAAGAATAGCAAGATGGTAAATGATCTTGACCGAATACAATATCTAATACACGATGCAGAAAGAAATCAAGGGAAGTGTACTAGCTGATCATTTGGCTCATCAGGCTGTGGATGACTACCAATCCATGGACTTTGAATTCCCGGATGAGAATATTACGTTAGTGACTGACTGTGAAGAACCTGGACCGGATGAAGTACCTGAGGAAGGATCTCGATGGACTATGGTTTTTGATGGGGCCTCCAATGCACTCGGCAATGGCATTTATGCTGTAATCATATCCCTCGAGGGATGTCATACTCCTTTCACCGCCAGATTATGTTTCAATTATACCAATAATATGGCAGAGTATGAAGCATGCATTATGGGTCTCAAAGCTGCTATTGACCTGAGGATCAAGTTCTTGAGCATTTCTGGGGATTCATCCTTGGTAATAAGTCAAATCAAAGGGGAGTGGGACACGAAGCACCCGAATCTCATCCCTTATAAAGGACACGTGCTGACATTTCTTCCACATTTTGAAGAGGTCACCTTTGAACATTTCCCACGAGAAGAGAATCAGTTAGCGGACGCACTAGCTACTATGTCATCTATGTTCAAGGTCTAGTGGGACAACAAAGCTCCTCAGATCACTATTGAGAGGTTGGATGAACCAGCATACTGCTATGAGATTGACACTGAAGAGGTAGTAGATAAGCCTTGGTTCCACGAAGTGAAAAGGTATCTTGAGGCTCAAGAGTATCCTTAGGGAGCATCTGTCAATGATAAGAAGTTTCTGAGAAGGTTCTCCATAAAGTTCTTCCTCAGTAATGGAATCCTCTACAAGCGCAATCATGGTTCTACTTTACTTCGGTGCATAGACAAGAACGAAGCAGAGAGGATTATGGCAGATTTACACGAAAGTACCTTTGGCACCCATTCTAGTAGACACACCATGGCTAAAAAGATCCTATGGGCAGGATACTATTGGTCCACTATGGAAGCAGACTATTATCAACATTCTTGAACTTGTCACAAATGCCAGATCTATGCTGACAAAGTACATGTACCTTCGTTCCCTTGAATGTCTTGACGGCTCCCTGGCCCTTTGCGATGTGGGGCATTGACATGATCAGAGAGATTAGACCTACCGCTTCCAATGGGCATCACTTCATCCTAGTCGCTATTGATTACTTCACGAAGTGGGTTGAGGCTGCCTCTTTTTCTACTGTTACCAAAAATGTTGTGGCGCGGTTTATCAAGCATAACCTGATTTGTCGGTATGGTGTTCCATAAAGAATCATCACGGACAATGGTACAAATCTCAACAATACAATGATCACCGAGCTCTGTAAACAACTCAAGATCCAGCATCATAATTCTTCCCCTTACCGGCCGAAGATGAATGGCATTGTGGAGGCTGCTAATAAGAACATTAAGAAAATCATACAGAAGATGATAGTAACGTACAAAGACTGACATGATATGTTACCATTGGCTCTTCATGGTTACCGCACCTCAGCGCGTACATCAACAGGGGAAACACATTATTATATATTATATGGTATGGAGGCTATCCTACCTATTGAAGTCCAGATACCTTCTCCGAGGATCATGAAGGATGCGGGTTTGAATGAAGACAATTGGATCCAGACTCGACTTGATCAACTGAATCTGATTGATGAAAAAAGGCTTGTTTTTGTCTGTCATGGTCAGATATACCAAAAGCGAATGATCAAGGCTTTCAAAAAAAAGGTCAAACGACAAGTATATCAAGTGGGTGATCTGGTAATCAAGCGCATCATACTTCCACAAGGTGATCCCAGGGGAAAATTGACTCCCACGTACGAAGGGCCATTTGTGATCAAAAGTATATTTTCCAGTGGAGCCATGATTCTGACCACCAAGGATGGTGATGATCTTCCTCACCCTGTTAATGTGGACTGTTGTACCCCAAAATTTTCCCTCTCATATTCCTCAAGACATTGCAAGAAAAATCTCCAAGTTGCTCAAGTTTTCTCAAGAGTTGGTCAGACAAACTATCTCCTAAGGCAGTCTACCCCAAATTAGGGTTTTGTGTTGCATCAATATCCTTGAGTCCAAATTACTTCAAGTGCTCCCCAATGTCCTAATATGTTCTCAAGATCATCCATGTCAAGTTTCAAGCCTTGCAGAGGAAGTTTGCTCAGTCAATTACTCAAAGGGCCCAAAAATCGACCGTGCTAGGGCAAAAGTCAACTGTGACCTATAAACAGTCAAACTTCAAGATTTTTTGTCAAAATTCTAATTTTAAAGTATATGTCATCATTTGATCAAGGGTTGATCATGATTCATCAAGGATTGCTCAAAATTCATCAAGATTCAAAAGTTGCTAAATTAGGGTTTTGTAGGAAAAGTCAACTCAACTTTGACCAAGCATAACTTTCTCATACTTTATGATAAATGACCCATCCAAAGCTCATTTTGAAGAGGAGTCAATTTCCTACAATCCATATTCATACCCGAATATCAAAAAAATGCACTCACAAGAAGTTATAAATTTGGACATTATAGGTCATTTTTGAAAGTCAACAAAAACACCTTTCTTGCCAAAGCTTATAACTTGAGAATGGAACATAAAAATGAGATGAGACCAAAAGGGTTGGTTATAGGACACCTCAAGCTTTCTAAAAAGTCAAAGAACACATACAAAATTTCAAAATTGAAGAAGTTATGCATTGTTGAAGTTGGGCATTTTTGCAAAATTGCCAAAGGTCAACTATCCCCAAAACTTCAAATTTTGTCAAATGGGCCCATTCTTTTCCACTTGATTTGAGCTTGCATCATTGCACACGTGTCCTATCTTCATCCATGAGCCCACATTATATTTTTATTATTTAATTTGATTTTTTTATTGAATTTATGCATTTTAAATCAATTTAAATCATATAAAATCCAAACTTTAATTACCTAAGATATTTTTGGTTATTTCAGGTCTTAATTATCATCATTAGCATCATCAAACTCGAATCAAACTAGATCATGTGCAAAAAGATTGATTTTTGATAAATTTAGCAAGCTTTAAAGAGGAGATCAAATCAAATATGGGTGCATTGATTTAGAGGGATTCAATCCATAATTCTTAACCTAATGCATTCCATAGTACATAAGCAAGCCACAAGAATCGAAATAGGGGTTGGAGGCTGCAGCAAGAAGCAAAACAAAGTTTGGAAAAAGTAAGATACCAAAATCCAAGCTAGAGGCATTTTCAGAAGCTAAGACCCATCTCAATCGTTTCCTGGGGGTTCACACAAGCGATCTGGATCAAAATCACGCGTCCTCAGGCTTTCAAAAGCGCTGTAAGTATCATGATACCAAGCTTTGTTCTTGAAATCACAACTCATTATTTTGGCATCCTTTAAACAAACTAATGGCATATTTGTAATCACCAGATCATTTCCAAGCCTTTTGCATTATTTGATTTCATTTATATACTCTGTGGCACAAATCACCATTGTTAGGGTTTTGCATCTTGGTTTAGGGCTTTTCGTTTCAGATAAAATTAGCCTTAATATTGGCTACAGGCGTGACCGAAAGAGGAAGACGAACTCAACCCTGGGTTCAGAATGCATTTCCATGGCGCCTATAGGATTTTAGAGATGTTTGACTTATAGCTACAGACTTTTGTCTGTTGGTACAGGCCAGAGTTGTTTTAGTCACGGTTCAACAAAGAAGACGATGGCGTGTCGCTTCCCCATTCGCCCGTTCAAATAGCGCGCGCATTTTTTTGTTTTTTCTGGCATATAATTTGTTTTCTTTTATTATTATTATTATTGTGTAATATATTAACAAATGAAGCAAAACGGTGTAGTGGCAAGGCAAGATAGCAATCACCATCAGGACCTGGGTTCGAATCCCAGGTCCCCCACTTTCTTTGTTAATTTTATTCTTTAGGTGATCTTGTACATGTCCAAGGCTACAGCATACCATGCACCAGCAAGCAACCAATTGCCATATGGCCAGAGGCCAGATCTGGTGGCCAAGATCTGATGGTCTACCATAGACCAAGTCAACACGCGCCTACTGGATCTCAAAAGTCAACAAGGCCAGATCTAAATGGGCTTCAGATTGCTATTCTGACCTCCAAAATCAGGCCCAAACCCCCTTACTCTCTCCTATTTATTCTTTTGTTTTATTTAATTGTTTTATTGTATTTTATTCAATTACTAACCAATCAAATTTCTTTTTCTTTATAAAATAAAATCACCAAAAATATCTTTTATCAAATCAAATTTTAATTTTTATTAATAAATACTAATTAAATTAATTTAGGTTCTTAATTAGAATAACTTTAACATTTTTGTAAATAATTAAAATTAACTAGACATAATTAGGTTTTAATTACTAACTTAATTATTTTATTTTCTTTCTTTAAATAACAAGAACCCAAAAATAATTTATTTTTATTAATTTATTTATTTATTTAATCTAGTAATTAATTTAGATTTATTTCTTTCTTAAAATAAAAAACAACAAAAGATGTTTTCTTTAAAGGGTCAAAACCCTAGAACTTTGCGCTCAATTTAATTTCCCGCATGCGATTTATTTTCTTTTACCAATGATGTACTTGCCTCCGGTTTGTAATAGCTTAATAGGACTTTTATTTTTTTATCGCTTTATTTATTTTTAAAGGGTTTGTCTTTGACGATGTAAATACTCGACGCCTTGTAATTTAAATTCCGCATTTTATTTCCGCAAAATTATAATTGTTAGATGTTTGACAATAGGATGGCATGACAAGACTGAATGTTTCAACCTAAAATCAACTTAGATCACCATTAACATGTACAAAGATAAAAATAAACTGAAAACGACACACTCGCACATGCGCACTCTTAGGGTACACCCCACTTGGTTGCCTTCGTACACGGTCATTGAGTATAGGTTGTTTTAGAGGTCGTCCTCTTATCTAAAAGATCATAGTCACCTCGAAATGGTTGCCTCGGATATTGTTGCCTCAAACAAATGATCTAAGACATTATGGTTATCACTAAGACGTCCTAACGTTGCTTTAGTGATTGTATGTCCCTCTTTCGAATTGACCTTCAAACTCCAACGACGGTGCTACCTACTCACTAATAGTAGGATAGCATTGTCTAAAGGAAATTAGCATAGAACAATTCCTTTTTCGAGTAGGTAGATAGTTCTTAGATACTTGATCTTTCAAAAACAAAACTTTTTTTACACTTACACTCCTTTTCGAACAAAGTTTTCAAAATACTTCATTACACTCTTGAGGACAGAAGCAAGAGTTAAATCGAAGTTTTAAAACAAAACTTTTTCAAACCCATAAGCACAAAGAAAACAATTTTGAAAACAAATGAGCAAGTACCTAAGATCCCGTAGATAACTACGGATAGAAAAGGTGCTAATACCTTCCCTTTCTATAATCTACCCCCCGAACCCGAGAAATATCTTGAAAAAGGAATTTTTCTGTGCTTTTTTCCTTTCCTTGTTGGATAAAATAAAAGTCGGTGGCGACTCTTGCTTACCGCGATATTTTGCAAAAACAAAACGCAAAACGCAAAACCAACATTCCAAAAAACAGTCAGTTCTTCCCACCGTATCACAGAAATGGTGACTCTGTTGGGGATATCTTTTATAAGTGGGTGTATCTTAGGAATAGTTCATATTTTTTTCAATTTCTTGACTTGTATGCTTTATATTTGTGGGCTTGCATCGGAGTTACTATAGATCCTAACCCGGATCTGAGGGATACCCTTTAAGTAAGTAGCAATAAACTGTGAGGGAACTGTACGGCGTAGACCGATACGGTTGAAGAAGTAGCTACGTTGGTGTGGCACTTTAGTATGTACCGATATCCCTTGTGGCGCAACGAGGAGAATATGGGTCTGCTAAGGGGACATTAAGCACCAACTGAACTTAGAACCTTTAATTGACCAACTTGGCCATAGAACAGTAGCAGTTTTCTACCCTCATTGAGACTAAACTCTCGCGATGATTCCATCCGCAAGAAAAGGTTGCTAAACTGGAGTTATGACCGATCTAGGGTAGTCAGTGATATTGAGATCCTCTAGAACCCGGTTACTATTTTTAGGAAAGGTTTGAACCAACTGAACTTAAAGAGGGTAGTACCTAGACTCCTTGTCAGCCTGAAATCTAAGGGCTATCTGTGTGACTTGTGTGCCTTTACCATGTTTTCTATTTGTGGATACTTGTGGTGTGCTTTCTATCATGACATCATGACATCATGACATTGCATGCATCTTGCATTGGACTAACCTATTTCAAAGACATGAGGGATTCATCTTTGTTCTGTTTTGTAGGTCATGGCACCAATGCGTAGAAACACCATCCGGATCAACTTTGTCCAGGTTCCCACTTTACTTAAAGAATTGGTTGCAAAGATGCCAGATACTACCTCCTTTATCATAAGGCATGGTCACCTCCTGGGTTTGGTCACTTCCAAATTGGATGAACAGATGATGAGCGTCTTAGTCCAGTTCTTTGATCCAATGTACCATTGCTTTACTTTTCCGGACTACCAGCTGGTCCCTACCTTAGAAGAGTTCTCTGATCTACTTGGTATCCCTATTCTGGAGCAGACCCCATTTACAGGTTGGGAGAAGATCCTTAGGCCGGAAGAGATTGCTTCATCCCTTCATTTGATAAAGGCTGAGGTAATGTCAAACTGGGAAACTCGTAGTGGAGCAAAGGGCTTCTTGACTAAATTATTGGTTGGTAAGGCTAATCAGTTCTAGGACAGTCTAGACTTCCAGGCATTTGAAGACATTCTGGCTCTTCTGATATATGGTTTGGTGTTGTTTCCTAACTCTGATTCCTTTGTTTACGTGAATGCGGTAAAGATCTTCATCTCCGATAATCCTGTGCCCACTCTCTTGGGTGACATTCTTCATTCTCTTTATGCCCGTACTGCTCAGAGGCGGGGAACCCTTATGTGCTGTGCTCCGTTGTTGGCGAGGTGGTTTATTTCTCACCTCCCCAAATAAGTCCTGAAGAACAAAGAAGGCATGGGCTGGGCCTACAGGATTATGTCTCTCTCTCATAATGACATCATTTGGGCTATTAAGGGCATGGAAGACGTGGATATTATTGATCATTGTGGGGAATACCCTAATGTTCCACTGATAGGAACCAATGGAGAAATCACTTATAATCCGTGCTTGGCCTTACGTTAGTTTGGACGAGCTAGGAGGGAAGGACCTCATGAGTTGCTAACGCCGAGTATTGTCTTTGATTTCCAAGGGGACAGTGACGAGCAACGCCGCAGATTTATAAGAGCTTGGGATAGAGTAAACAGGTCTGATCCACACGAGCTGGGTGCGAATACTTTTCTACCAATGGAACCATATCTCTGATGGGTTCGTATCTGTGCCCAAAAGCTGGGAATGCCCTACGAAGCCATCTTTCCTATCATTGTTGAAGTTGCTGATGAAGAGGTGGTTCCTCCTACCATCCTACACCCTTACATGCCTATTGACATTGGGGCATTAAAGAGACCATGGATGCAACTGAGAGAATAACGGGATACTTACCAAGAGAAGTATCACGAGCAAGAGCAGAAGATTCAGAAGTTGACAAGGCAGCTAGAGAACGAGCGGATCCTCAATGATTATGTCCGCACCGACAAGAAACGACCATGGGAGCACTGATTATCCCTTTTGATTATTTCTAGTTTCTGATTTACTTTTCAGTTTTTCTTTCTTGTAACGCCTTAAAGGCATCTGTTGAACAATTGATTTTGAAGTTTATCTAATAAAAATGTGTTTCATTTTGTTTACGAATTTGAATCCCTAAAAGTCTTTGAAATCATATCATATGCATTTCATTCCATGCATCTCATAATAGGCACCCTACAGGTTTTCTCATCTTCTTCGCTGTTTATTTCAGCATCATATCTTCTGGACCATCAACTGAACAAGCAATCAAGGCTCTACAGGCTCAAAACGCCCAATTCCAGGAGTTGTTCATGAACCTGGCTAAGGGTCAGCAAGATCTGAAGGCCCTTATCCTGAAAGAGAAGAAGAAGAAGAAGAAGAAGAAGAAGAAGAAGAAGACGGTCTTGTTTAATATGGATCGCAGATTCGGAAACGATTTGCGAGAAGAGGTTGATTTGACCCACTCATCTGGAGGGGGAGATAATCAGGAAGAAAGAAGGGCTCCTAGCCCTGTGGTTTCAGACAACGAGACTGACTTCGACGAAGACCAGTATCCTCCGGTTGAGGATAGATACAAACAACTGAAAGACCGGTTAAGTGCCATGGAGATCCAAAAGGTCCCTGGGTTGGACTTTGGTGACCTGGGTTTATCGTCTAGGGTGGTGATTCCCCACAAGTTCAAAGAACCAGCCTTTGCTAAGTACGACGGGGTTTCTTGCCCAAAATTGCATCTCCGTTCGTATGTTAGGAAGATTCAGCCATGCACCGCTGACGAGAATCTCTGGATCCACTTCTTTCAAGACAGTCTCTTAGGGACTCAGCTTGAATGGTTTTACCAGCTAGAAGGAGCTAGTATCCGTAATTGGGAAGATTTGGCCGCTACTTTTTACAAACAGTACCAATACAATGCCGACCTCGCTCCCACACGTACCTAACTCCAGGGTATCTCTATGGGTGCGGCCGAAAGTTTCAAAGATTATGCTCAGAAGTGGAGGGACCTCGCTGGAAGAGTGCAACCACCATTGGATGATAGGGAGCTAGTGGATATGTTTCTGGGGACTTTGTCTGGTCCGTATTTTAACCATCAGATTGGAAGTTCTTCATCCGGGTTTACAGAGCTGATTATGACCGGGGAAAGGATCGAGGATGGTATCAAATCAGGTAAAATACAGAAGGGTGCTTCATCAAGCACCAAGAAGAAACCATTTAAGAAGGAATCCAGTGCTGTTTACAGTTCGAAGAGCCATAATAGACTTGAACGCCGCCAAGCTGTTAATGCGGTGGTTATATCAAGACCTGCTGGTGCTCCTCAGCGCAACAATCATTCAAGGGACGAGAGACACCAAAGACAATTATTGTTGAAGCCTCTAGATAAGAGATGGAGGAAATTTTGAAAATCATCAAAAAGAGCGACTACAATGTAGTCGAGCAGCTGGGGCATACCCCGTCCAAAATCTCTATGTTGTCTCTGTTACTATGCTCAGAAGCCCATGCCAACGCTCTAATTGCTTTCCTGAAGACTGCACACGTACCACAAGAAACATCAACTAATTAGTTTAAAGATTGCGTGGCTAGTCTGATTGCTGATAACGGGTTGGGTTTCTCTGACGCCGACTTGACTGTTAAGGGGAAGAATCACAATGATGCCCTGCATATCTCCATTGAATGCAGGGGAACTACTCTTGCTCACGTATTGGTAGATACTGGATCTTCATTGAATGTATTACCTAAGAAGGCACTAGACCGGTTAGATTATGAAGGGTTGGAGCTGAAGCCGAGTAACATTGTAGTCAGGGCTTTTGATGGGTCCAAGAGAATGGTGCATGGAGAAGTGGATATTCCGATTAAGGTTGGTTCTCAGTTTTTCCATCTACATTCTATGTGATGGACATTCGGCCATCTTATTCTTGTTTGCTGGGACGCCCGTGGATCCACAAAGCTGGGGCAGTGACGTCTACGCTCCACCAGAAGCTAAAGTACCCGGTTAAAGGGAAGATCGTGATAGTACAAGGAGAGGAGGAGTACATGGTGAGCCACCTCAACTCTTTCCGATACGTAGAGATGGATGGGGAGTTCATTGAGACCCTGTTTCAACATTTTGAAGAGGTTCCCCAGACGCTGGCATCAACTGAGACTGTTGTTGAAGATCCTCCTATGAAGATGGCTTCCTTCAAGGATGCCCGGGCTGTTGTCGAGAAAGGTGGGTGTGCAAATTGGGGCCAACTCCCTGATTTCGCACATAAGACTAACAAGTTTGGTTTGGTTTTCACTGCAGTAGCTCAAAGGGATGTTCAGAGTGCACGGATCGGAAGACCTCCCTTGTTTATCAGCAATTCAGGAGTGAATGCCATTGAAGACGATGTTGAAGAGTCTGAGTTCGACAGTTGGATCTATCCTACTACTGATGGTGGACTAAGCAACTGGACAGCAAAGGACTTCATCCCAATTTCTTTTGTTACCCAATAATGAGACTTTTGTCTTAAATTTGTAACAGACAATGTTTTAAACTTTACGGCTCGGTGTCTTACCCGGGGCACCGTGGCTTCATTTGTGAGGGCTTTATGTGTGTCATCTACATATATCGTTAATAAAAGCATTGGACGTTTCTTGCATTTCAAATTTTGCGCTCCTTGTTTTCCTTTTATTATATTTCAAAACAGCTATTTTACACACACTCATATATACTAATCTACATCCACTCTGGATCCCACTGATAACGACTATGCTACTGCCGGTTATGGCTTTGAAAGTCCGATCAACCAAGCCGAGGACGAAGGTGAGGATGATTGCGAAGTACCTGGTGAACTTGCTAGACTATTTCTTCAAGAAGAGAGGGCCATACTACCTTCAAGCCACCAATTCCGATGCCTTTAATTGCAGGAGGACCATTGATCTTATACTTAAAAGTGCTAGATAAAACAAAGAGGTGTGCTGGGACATCATGCCATTTACTGCTTTAGCAAAAAGTTTACCGACTGTGAGACCCAATACTCACTGCTCGAGAGAACTTGCTACGCTTTGGCATGGGCTGCTCGCCGG
Source organism: Vicia faba (assembly GCA_948472305.1). Lineage (NCBI taxonomy): Eukaryota > Viridiplantae > Streptophyta > Magnoliopsida > Fabales > Fabaceae > Vicia > Vicia faba. Next base: position 296,722,967 of record OX451735.1, read on the forward strand.
CTGAGACAGTACATGTTGGCTCATACTACCCTTTTTGATACAAAAAGAGGTGAACGTCCTGACGACTCCGTGGCCTTTTGCAATGTGGGGCATTGATATGATCGGGGAGATCACACCTATGGCATCTAACGGGCATCGTTTCATCCTGGTAGCTATTGATTACTTTACGAAGTGGGTTGAGGCAGCTTCATTTGCTACTGTGACCAAGAACGTCGTGGCACGGTTCATTCGGCATAACCTGATCTATAGATATGGTGTACCAGAGAGGATCATTACGGACAATGGTACCAATCTCAACAATAAGATGATCACCGAGCTCTGCAAGCAGTTCAAGATACAGCATCACAACTCTTCTCCCTACCGACCAAAGATGAATGGGGCTGTAGAAGCGGATAATAAGAACATTAAGAAGATTGTTCAGAAGATGACAGTGACATACAAAGATTGGCACGAGATGTTACTGTTTGCTCTTCACGGGTACCGTACCTCAGCACAGACGTCAACAGGGGCAACACCCTATTCTTTGGTTTATGGCATGGAGGCCATCTTTCCCATTGAAGTTCAGATACCCTCTCTTCAGATTATGAAGGATGCAGGTTTGAGAAAAGATGACTGGATTCAGACCCGGCTTGATCAGCTGAACTTAATCGATGAAAAAAGACTTACTGCTATTTGTCATGGTCAAACGTATCAAAAGCGAATGATCAAGGCATTTAATAGGAAATTCAGACGACAAGAGTATCAAGTTGGGGATCTGGTAATCAAGCGCATTATCTTACCTCAAGGTGATCCCAGGGGCAAATGGACCCCTACCTACGAAGGGCCATTTGTGGTTAAGAACATTTTCTCGGGAGGAGCTATGATTCTAACCACCATGGATGGTGATGACCTTCCTCACCCCGTCAATGCAGACATAGTGAAAAGATACTACACATAATCAAAGACCCGCTAGGTTGACTGGCCTAGGCAAAAATAAGGGCTTCCCGGCGAACCAAAATGGTTCGGGCAAAAACAAGGGATGAAAATGAAAAAAATTTGTACACCCGGCAAGTCGAAAACCTGAAAAGGCGGCTTAGGCAAAAAAGGGTATCCTGGTGGACTAAAAACCCGAAAGGGCGGTCCAGGAAAAAGTTAGGGATTAAAGCGTAACATTATGTCTCATTGGATCACCTTGCATCCAGAGTTTAGTATTGACTATCAAGATCGGACGACACTAATCAATCTGATCTACCTTCAACCAAGTAGCAAAGTGATGAGATGCTCGAGAACATAAGGGCAATAGCAGAGTTGGAACCCAGTGGGATTATTCACATAGTTGTTTTGTTTAGTTTTTTCACAAATTGTGTAAATTCTATTGTTCGGCGGCGTTCTCTTACTAGGACATCAGCCTCTTGTACAAAAACGCATATTTACAGGCCAAATTTCAAAAATCAATACAATTCATTTTCCGAGAAATTTCAAACTGTTTTTTCCTTTTTCTATTTTGTTTTGTAAAGAACGTCCAATGTTCATTTTTGATATATGCATTTGACATTAATTTCTTCTCATGAATATTTACATGCGAAACAAAAAGATGATTACTGGTAATATCAGAAACAGGGGCAATAAAAAGTGTCCAAGCTTTACAGTTGCTCTGTCCACCAGGTACAAGGTGAATTCGGCTGAAGAACATGGTTGAGATGCATTCACTCCCCGCAGAGTAAGACAGTAATGACAACTCTCCCCAGCTGAGACTTGCAACTGTAAATGAATCGGCAATATTCTCCCCAAGCAGAGTTTATCTACCCTCAACACTGAAAAGGCTTAATATCCTCGGCAGTCTTAATATTCCCCAACGGAGTATAAGAATATTCCCCGGCAGAATACAAAATATCCTCAGTGGAGTTTGAAATTTTTCCCAGCGCAGTCTGAAGAAGCTTCCCCAGCAGAGCTTGGAGAATCATCCCCAGTAGACTTCGGAAGATTGTCCCCAACAAGTTCAAAGGATTATCCCCATTAGATTCTAAAAGGTTATCCCCAGTGAAGTCGCAATTGAAAGATCATCCCCAGCGGAGTTCTTCCTTTCACAAACAGAGTTCAAATCCCCAACAGGATTTAGTATCACCAGCAACGGTAATTCATCCCCAGCGGAATTTATCGGTGGAATCCTCAACAGAGCATCTCTTCCCCACAGAGTAATCTCCTCATCAGTTTATGCCCCAACAGAGTTATCCTCTCCTGCAGGTCTATTCTCACAATCATCTTCGTTCGCCATCTCCAGCGGAAACGAAGGATTCCATTCTTTTCTCCAGCAGCTATCTGGGATTTATTTTCCCCAGCTAAAACATTACACTTCCATACATCATGATACATGCATATACGCATCATGCAACACAATCTCATTTATTTTGAGAATATCATTGCTTGATATATATCATTCATTGCATATGACTGACCTTTACCTTTCAGGAAAGCTGCAGTTAAGTTCTCAGCTATGTCGAAGACCTGACCGGTTCTTAAATCTCAACTGAATTATCCTCGGTTGAATTACAGATAAGGTTCTAAATCTCGACAATTTTCCTCTGTCGTAGTGTGGACGAGTTCTTAAATATCAATAGAATTATTCTCCGTTGAAGTAAATAGACAATCTTAGATCTTGATGAAGATGTTTCCCTCAGTCGAAGACCTGACCGGTTCTTAAATCTCAACTAAATTATCCTCAGTGGAATTACAGATAAGGTTCTCAATATCGATAATTTTCCTCCATCGAAGTGTGGACGAGTTCTAAAATCTCAACATAATTATACTCTGTTGAAGACCAGACAGTCCTAGATCTTGATGAAGATGTTTCCCTCAGGCGAAGACCTAACCGGTTCTTAAATCTCAACTGAATTATTCTCGGTTAAATTACAGATAAGGTTCTCAATCTCGACAATTTTCCTCCGTCGTAGTGTGGACGAGTTCTAAAATCTCAACAGAATTATACTCCGTTGAAGACCAAACAATCCTAGATCTTGATGAAGATGTTTCCCTCAGTTGAAGACTTGACCGACTCTTAAATCTCAATTGGATTATTCTCGGTTGAATTATAGATAAGGTTCTCAACCTCAACAATTTTCCTCCGTCGTAGTGTGGACGAGTTCTAAAATCTCAATAGAATTATACTTCGTTGAAGACCAGACAGTCCTAGATCTTGATGAAGATGTTTCCCTTAGTCGAATACCTGACCAGCTCTAAAATCTCAACTGAATTATTCTCAGTTGAATTACAGATAAGGTTCTAAATCTCAGCAATCCTCCTTGGTCGAAGACCTGACCGGTTCTTAAATCTAAACTGAATTATCCTCGGTTGAATTACAGACAAGTCCTAAATCTCGATGAAGATGTTCCCCCTAGTTGAATTATGGACAAAGTTCTTAAAACTCAGCAGAGGCATTCACTCAGTTGAGGTACAGGCAAGTTCCTAAATATCAACAAGATCAGACATCCCCCAGCGGAATCTTCCACAACAACAGGTATGCAAGTCCTCGCTAAGGAATCTCTTATACGATCGACCCTCCTGCAGATGGCATCTTTAAGCCCATCCTCCCGTCAGCAATCTCCAAATGGCATCTGTAAGCCCATTCCCGACATCACAAGGCTGATACCACTTCATGCGAGTGCAAATTTCTGGGCACTCTAGTGTTCAATCATCTTCCACATTCGGATCACGAAAGGCACGAAAGCCAATCTACATCCTCAGGTTTAAGAATATTGAACAGGGGCAGCTGTTGTACCCTAAAATTTTCCCTCTCATGTTCCTAAAGACATTTCAAGAAAAATCTCTAAGTTGCTCAAGTTTGCTCAAGAGTTGGTCAGACAAACTATCTCCTAAGGCAGTCTACCCCAAATTAGGGTTTTGTATTGCATCAAGATCATTGAGTCCAAATGACTTCAAGTGCTCCCCAATGTCATAATATGTTCTCAAGATCATCCATGTCGAGTTTCAAGCCTTGCAGAGGAAGTTTGCTCAGTCAATTGCTCAAAGGGCCCAAAATCGACTATGCTAGGGAAAAAGTCAACTGTGACCTATAAACAGTCAAACTTCAAGATTTTTTGTCAACATTCTCATTTTAAAGGATATGTCATCATTTGATCAAGGTTTGATTATGATTCATCAAGGATTGCTCAAAATTCATCAAGATTCAAAAGTTGCTAAATTAGGGTTTTGTAGGAAAAGTCAACTCAACTTTGACCAAGCATAACTTTCTCATACTTTATGAGAAATGACCCATCCAAAGCTCATTTTGAAGAGGAGGAAATTTCCTACAATCCATCTTCATACCCGAAGATCAAAAAAATGCACTCACAAGAAGTTACAAATTTGGACATTATAGGTCATTTTTGAAAGTCAACAAAAACACCTTTTTTTCCAAAGCTTATAACTTGAGCATGGAACATCAAAATGAGATGAGACCAAAAGGGTTGGTTAGAGGACATCTCGAGATTGCAAAATTGGTCGCAGGAACCGGTTCTTATATAGGTAGGAACCGGGTTCCAGTACATTTTCCAGAAACATAACTTTTTGAAAAATATTAAACTTTGAAAATTCATAACTTTCAAACCGTAAGTCCGATTTGAGTGCCGTTTTCGGCAGTATTTCTTAAATTAAAATGCTATCTTATTAAATAAGAAAAATATTATTTTATGAAAATTATTTTAAAAAGAGTCAAATTCCCGATTTTTGTAAACTTGGTATTTTGAGAATGATGTAGAATTGTTTGTAAATTGTTCTGATTTGGTGAATGAGAACTGATACTTATGTGTTGTGCCTGCTATCCATTATGATTGATATGTGATCATGTGATATATTGGTTTTGGCATTATTTGGAATTATGTTGTGATCATATTCCGTTGATTTGATGTTGACTTTCCGATTATGCGGTTTATTATTATGTGCATATTTGGTGTATATGCAATGGAGTATCCATGATAATTGATTGTATCAGGTCCTTGTGGATGAAGTGCATGTTTATGTTGTTTGATGTGTGTATGATAAATAATGATATCATGTTTCTTTCGGTTTTGGTTCAGTTATGATAAATTGATGTATTTCATAGACTGATTTGATGTTGCATGCTGGTGATGTGCATGCATATGCATTGTTTTGGTGAAGTTAATTCCCATTGTGTGGAATTTGACTTGTATTGCCGTTAACCGATACCCGAGTGATGATGGGTGGTTAGGCTGGATTCGTGTCCGGTGTTATGGACGAATCGATGATTGCTGTATCCGGTTGATGATGGATCAGTTGGATTCGTGTCCGAGTGTTTATGGACGAATCGATGGGTGTTGTATCCGGTCGATGATGGATCAGTGTTGGATGACTTGGTCACGTGATTGGTACCACATGCATTGTGTCTGCCTTTGTGTTTGCATGGAATTGTAACATGTTAGGATGTCTTCCAGTGTTACGATTCTTTGGTTGATTATTGATTTGTGCAATATGACTTGTATGATTGAAATTGTGTGTTGAATCTGGATTTATGCTAAAATGGGTGAAATAATATGCTTGTGATATAATGTTGATTGAGAAGCTTATAATGCATGTTAATTATGAGAAATCTCACCCTTACTTTAATGATTTCAGATTAAAGTTAGCAGCTCAGGAGTTGGTGAGGATGGCTCTAGAGCTATGTTACTTTAAGTCCACATGTCAGTGTCATGCTCTGATAGGTTGTAACACTGGGGGAACGTTTGAATGATGAGTTTTATTTTATACTCTATTGTTAAATTTATGTTCGGAATACTTATAAAGTGAAGTTATTCCGGTTTTGAGACATTTCCGCAGTGTAGAACATGATATTGATTTAAATATTTATATTAATAATTCCTTCAGTAAAGCATGATAACTGTAGATTTGAGGTTTTTATATTTATCCTGAATTGTGACATCCTTGTTTTCCATGTTACTCTGATTTAATTAATATATTCGCGGGTTATTTAGAAGGGGTGTTACAATGTGCACCTTATCAGCATAGACATGACACTTGTGACATGTCCGAGAATGCTGATAACAGTCAGCTTCCATTGTGGACCAATAATATCCTGCCCGTAGGATTTTCTTTGCCATGGTATGTCCACTAGAATGGGTCCCGAAGGTACCTTCATGTAACTCTGCCATGATCCTTCCTGCTTCATTCTTATCCACACAACGCAGTAAGGTTGAATCATGGTTACGCTTGTAAAGGATGTCATTGCTGATGAAGAACTTTGCTGCAAACCTCCTCAGAAACTTCTTGTCATTAACAGATGCCCCCTCAGGGTATTCTTGAACTTCAAGATACCTCTTCACCTCATGAAACCAGGGTTTATCTGCTACCTCTTCAGTCTCAATGTCACAGTAATGTGCAGGTTCATCCAACCTTTCAATGATAATCCGGGGAGCCTCGTTGTCCCAATTGACTTTGAACATAGAAGACATCATAGCTAACGCGTCCGCCAACTGATTCTCCTCTCTAGGGAAGTGTTAAAAGGTTATCTCCTCGAAATGGGGAAGCAATGTCAACACATACTCCTTGTAAGGGATAAGATTCGGGTGTTTCATATCCCACTCGCCTTTGATCTGACTGACCACGAGAGCAGAATCTTCGAAGACACTCAAGAACTTAATCCTTAGGTCAATTGCTGCTCAAAGACCCATAATGCATGCTTCATACTCCACCATGTTATTGGTGCAGTTGAAACATAGTCGGGCGGTAAACAGAGTATGAGAGCCTTTAGGAGATATGATCACGGCGCCAATGCCATTACCCAAAGCGTTCGAAGCTCCATCAAAGTACATAGACCATTGGGATCCTTCCTCAGGTCCTTCATCCGGTCCAGGTATCTCACAATCAGTTATCAACATGATATTCTCATCCGGGAATTCATAGTTCATAGACTGATAATCATCCACTGCCTGATGTGCCAAATGGTCTGCCAATACACTTCCCTTGATTGCCTTTTGGGTCGTATACTGGATATCATACTCAGTCAAGATCATCTGCCATCTTGCTATTCTTCCGGACAATGCAGGCTTTTCGAAGATATACTTGATGGGATCCATCTTTGATATCAATAGAGTAGTGTGAGTTAACATATAATGTCTCAGCCGGCGAGCAGCCCATGCCAAAGCGCAGCAAGTTTTCTCGAGCAGTGAGTATCGGGTCTCACAGTCGGTAAACTTTTTGCTAAGGTAGTAAATTGCATGCTCTTTTCGGCCAGACTCGTCATGCTGCCCCAGCACACACCCCATTGAGTTATCGAGCACTGTCAAGTATAAGATCAGAGGTCTCCCTTCAACTGGAGGCATCAGAATGGGTGGCTCTTGGAGGTACTCTTTGATCCTTTCGAAAGCGGCATGGAATTCATCTTTCCAACGTACTACCTAATCTTTCTTCAGTAACTTGAAGATTGGATCACAAGTAGCAGTTAGGTGTGAGATGAATCGGGCAATGTAATTCAGTCGTCCTAGAAAGCCTCTGACTTCTTTCTCTGTTTTGGGAGCTGGCATCTCCTGTATAGCTTTCAACTTTGCAAGGCCTACTTGAATACCTTTGTCGTTCACGATGAAGCCCAGCAGCTTGCCCGATCTCACTCCGAAGGTGAACTTGTTCGGCTTTAACCTCAGCTTGTACAACTTCAACCTGTCAAACAACTCCTGCAGATGGTCAAGATGTTCCTCCTTAGTCTGGGACCTTGCAATCATATCATCGACGTATACCTCAATCTCATGATGGATCATGTCATGAAACAAAGCAACCATGGCACGCTGATACGTTGCCCCAACATTCTTCAGTCCAAAAGGCATGACCTTGTAGCAAAAGGTACCCCACTGAGTAACAAAAGTTGTCTTCTCCATGTCTTCGGGAGCCATTTTAATCTGGTTATAACTGGAGAAGCCATCCATGAAGGAGAAGACCTTGTGCTGAGCGGTGTTGTCAACCAGAACGTCGATATGAGGTAGAGGGAAGTCATCCTTGGGGCTTGCCCTGTTTAAATTCCTGTAATCAACACATATTCGGACCTTACCATCTTTATTCGGCACTGGAACCACATTGGCCACCCACTGAGGGTAAGAAGTAACTGCTAGAAAACCAGCGTCAAACTGTTTCATCACCTCAGCCTTGATTTTCTCAGACATCTCTGGGCGCATACGGCGAACCTTCTGTTTCACTGGAGGACAGTCTTCCTTGGTAGGCAGGCGATGAACCACGATATCGGTATCCAAACCAGGCATATCTTCATAGGACCAGGCTAAGATCTCAACATAGTCATGCAGCATTTGAATCAACAGTTGTTTCACACTAGCATCCAGATTTGCACCGATCTTGACCTCTTTCTTGTCTGTCTCAGTACCCAGATTCACTGATTCCACTGGCTCTTCATGTGGCTGAATAACCCTCTCTTCCTGGAGTAACAGTCTTGCAAGTTCACCAGGCACTTCGAAATCATCTTCACCTTCGTCTTCGGCTAAGTTGATCGGATTTTCGAAGTCATAACTGGCAGTAGCAGAGTCGTTACCAGTAGGATCCAGAGTGGATGTGGACCTGTATATGCGATTGTGTGTAAAATAGCTGTTTTGCAATATATAATAAAGAAAAACAAGGAGCGCAAGATTTGAAATGCAAAAAACGTCCAATGATTTTATTAATGATATATGTAGATGACACACAAAAAGCCCTCACAAATGAAACCACAGTGCCCCGGGTAAGACACTGGGCCGTAAAGTTTCAAACATTGTCTGTTACAAATTCAAAACAAGAAGTTTCATTACTGGGTAATAACGGAAACGGGCATAGAATCTTTCGATGTCCAGTTGCTTAATCCACCGTTGGCAGTCGGGTAGATCCAATTGTCGATATCAAACTCTTCATCATCGTAATCCCTGATAGCATTCACCCATGCATCTTGTTTAGGCCTCTCCGGTTCTCCGAACTCGATCTCTTTCGCATCAATCAAGTCTTGTACCTTGTTCTTCAAAACCCAACAATCATCTGTATTATGCCCCGGGCTATCAGAGTGAAAAGCACAGCGGGCATTAGGGTTATACCTCGGTGATGTGATAATTGGATTCTTTGGGACTTCCTTTGGAATCACCAGATTGGTCTTCAGCAACTGTGGCAGAATCTGAGATAAGGTCATGCTGAGACGAGTGAATTGCCTTCGAGGTCTCTCGTCCTTTTGTTGATTGTTGTGCTGAGGAGCACCAGTAGGTTTTGAAATCACAACCGCATTAACAGCTTGGCGGTGTTCGGGTCTATTCTGGTTTCTTGAACTGTAGACAGCACTGGACTCTTTCTTAAACGGCTTCTTCTCGGTGCTCGATGAGGCACCCTTCTGTATTTTACCAGCCTTAATACCAGCCTCGATCCTCTCACCAGTCAAAATAAGCTCTGTAAATCCAGATGAAGAGCTTCTAATCAGGTGGTTGAAAAATGGACCAGACAGGGTCCCCAAGAACATGTCCACAAGCTCCCGATCAGCCAAGGGTGGTTGTACTCTTCCGGCAAGGTCTCTCCACTTCTGAGCATAATCTTTGAATCCTTCACCCATTCCCATTGACATACCCTGGAGTTGGGTACGCGTAGGAGCGAGGTCGTAGTTGTACTGATACTGCCTGTAGAAAGTAGTAGCCAAATCTTCCCAACTGCGGATACTGGCTTCGTCTAACTGATAGAACCACTCAAGTTGAGTCCCTGAGAGACTGTCTTGAAAGAAATGGATCCATAGGTTCTTATCAGCGGTGTATGGCTGAATCTTCCTCACATATGACCAGAGGTGCAGCTTCGGACAAGAAACTCCGTCATACTTAGCAAAGGCCGGTGCCTTAAATTTATGGGGAATCACCACCCCAGATGATAGACCTAGATCTCCAAAGTCCAGACCAGGCACCTTCTGAACTTCCATGACACTCAACCGGTCTTCCAATTGCTTGTATGTGTCCTCAGCAGGAGGATACTGTTCTTCGTCGAAGTCTGTCTCGTTGTCGGAGACCACAGGGCTAGGAGCCCTCCTTTCTTGTGGACTATCTTTCCCTCCAGATGAGGTGGTCAGATCAACTTCATTCTGAAGCCTGTTCCCAAACCTATGCCCTGTGTTAAATAGGATGGTCCTCTTCTTCTTCTTCTTCTTCTCTTTCATAATCAGGGTCTTCAGGTCTTGCTGACCCTTAGCTAGACTCATGAACAACTCTTGAATTTGGGCATTCTGGGCCTGGAGGGCCTTGATGGCTTGCTTAGTTGAAGGTTCAACAGACATGATGAGTGCTGAAATAAACAGCGAAGAAGATAAGAGACCTGTAACGGGTACCTGTTTATGAAGTGCATGGGATGAAATGCGTATGATTTATGATTTCAAAGACAATTGAGAGATTCAAATTTGTGAACAAGAAAGGAAACACACTTTATTAGATAAACTTTAGAATTCAAATTGTTCAACTGATGCCATTAAGGCGTTACATGAATGGAAATACTGAAAAGTAAAAATAAAACTGGAAAGGAAACCATCAAAGGCCTATCAATTCTCCCATGGTCGCTTCTTCTCAGTGCGGACATAGTCGTTGAGAATCCGCTCGTTCTCCAGTTGCCTAGTCAGCTTCTGGATCTTTTTCTCTTGCTCGTTGAACTTCTCTCAGTAAGAATCCCGTTCATCCCTCAGCTACATCCAAGATCTCTTCAGTGCCCCAATGTCAGTGGGCATATAAGGATGGAGGATGGTTGGAAGAACCCCTTCTTCATTAGCAACTTCAAGAGTGACAGGTCGGATGGCTTCATATGGAATACCCAGCTTTTGGGCACAGATACAGACCCATCTGAGATATGGCTCCATCGGGAGTGAAGTCTTTGGACCCAACTCATGTGGATCAGATTGGTGAACTCTGTCCGAAGCCCTTATGAATCTACGACATTGCTCGTCGATATCCCCTTGGAAATCAAAGATGATATGAGGCATTAGCATCTCATGAGGTCCTTCTCTTCTGGCTCCTCCAAATTGACGGAGAGCTAAGCATGGGTTGTAAGAAATTCCTCCATGGGTTCCTATCAATGGAACATTAGGATGCTCTCCACAACGATCAATGATAGTCACCTCATCCATACCTTTGAGAGTCCAAATGATGTCATTATGCGAGAGAGACATCACCCTATAAGCCCAGCCCATTCCTTCTTTATTCTTCAGCACTGACTTGGGGAGGTGCGAAATAAACCATCTCGACAATAAAGGAGCACAACGCATCAAGGTTCCCCGTTTTTGGGCAGTACGAGCATAGAGCTGATGAAGAATGGCACCCAAGAGAGTGGGTACAGGGTTCTGAGAGATGAAGATCTCTATGGCATTCACATCAACAAAAGTGTCAGGATTCGGAAACAATACCAAGCCATATATCAGAAGAGCCAGAATATCCTCGAAGGCCTTGAAGTCTAGATTATCCCAGAAATAGTTAGCCTTACCAACCAAGAATTTAGTAAGAAAACCCTTAGCTCCACTTCTAGTCTCCCAATTAGCCATTACCTCTTCCTTAGTCAAATGAAGGGCTGCAGCAATCCCTTCGGGCCTAAGGGTCTTCTCCCAACCAGTAAACGGGGTCTGCTCCAGAACAGAGATACTGAGCAGCTCAGAGAACTCTTCTAGGGTGGGAACCAGCTGATAGTCTTGAAAAGTGAAGCAATGGTACAGCGGATCATAGAATTAGACTAGGACACTCATCATCTGCTCGTCCAATTTGGAGGTGACCAAACTGAGAAGAGAACCATGCCTCTTGATGAAGGAAGTAGTGTCAGGCATCTTGGCAACCAACTCTTTAAGCAAGGTAGGAACTTGGACAAAGTTGATTCGGATGGTATTCTTATGCATGGGCATCATGATGACCTACAAAACAGAACAAAGATGAATCCCTCCTGTCTTTGAAATAGGTTAGTCCAATGCAAGATGTATGCAATCTTATGATGTCATGATGTCATGATAGTAAGCATGCCACAAGTATCCACAAAAAGCAAACATGGTAAAGGCACACAAGTCACACAGAGAGCCCTTAGATTTCAGGCTGGCAAGGAGCTTAGGTACTACCCTCTTTCAGTTCAGTTGGTTTAAACCTGTCCTAAAAATAGTAACCGGGTTCTAGAGGATCTCAATATCACTGACTACCCTCAATCGGTCATAATTCCATTTTAGCAACCTTTTCTTGCGGTCGGAATCATCGCGAGAGTTTAGTCTCAATGAGTGTAGCATACTGCTACTGTTCTATGGCCAAGTTGGTCAATTTAAGGTTCAAAGGTCAGTTGGTGCTTAATGACCCCTTAGAAGACCCATATTCTCCTTGTTCCAACACAAGGGATATCGGTACAGACTAAAGTGCCACACCAATGTAGCTACTGTTTCAACCGTGTTGGTCTACGCCGGATAGTTCCCTCACAGTTTATTGCTACTTACCTAAAGGGTACACTACAAGAAAAAAAGAGATTTACGACACATAAATTGCGACAGTTCCCACAAAACCGTCCTTATTCCTGAATTGCGACAGTTGTCACGACGGTTAGGCTCAACCGTCGTAGATTTTCAAGCATTATGGGTAACATAATTGCGACAGTTACCAAAAAACCGCCCTCTTTTCACATCCGCGACAATTAGGTGAACTGTCGTAACTACATTAGCCAATCATAATCGCTACTTTTTTTTATTCTTTTACTTTCCCACTTTTTTTCTTTCATTTCCCCTTCTTTTTCTCTTTTATTAATAATAATAATAATAATAATAATAATAATAATAATAATAATAATAATAATAATAATAATAATAAAATAAATTACCAACAAAATAAATTTTCACACCCATCAATATTAACCGCCGCATGAAAAAAATCTAATTAATTACTTGAAAAAAATTATTTAAAAATCATCAAAGACCACGACGGTGAAAATACCGTCGCCTACAATTACAAAACATCCACGACAGGGTCCCACCGTCGTCATCCAATAACTTATATTTCGCGCAGTGCCCTTGCGTTTTGTCTTCACTGCCAAACAGAATTCACGCACGTAAATGAGTTAGGGTTTTCTTGCGTCTCTTTGCAGGTACGACGAGATCTTCGACGGCGTCGTTTTGGCTTACGATGTTTACTCGTTTGACAAATGCGCCAAGATCCTTCCTGGAGTTTATCCTTATTTTGGTGTTAATTTGAAGCTTAATCTGTTGCTTTTTTCTCCCAAGCCAGATATGCTTTTAGGTATTGTTAAATTTCATTTGTTAATGCTACTTGTATTCTTTCATTTCGGTCTATTGTTTTAACAAAAATTAACAAATTGTGATAGTTCAATTTTTTTAGGATAGTTTATTGATTAATAGGGTTTGTGTTTTTTTTTTTTCCAGAAGGAAAGGTAGTGAAACTTACACATGAGTCTATTCATGTTGTTGTGCTTGGATTTGCTTCTGCGATTATAACGGAGAAAGATATCAGGGCAGAGTTTGTGTATAAAATGGTGAGCTTCTCCCAGGAATGTTTTGGTGGTTATATATGTGTGTGGTTTTAGTGTTCTGTAGCGGTGATATGTGGTTTTTGTTTTTGTAGAAACACGGGCAAGAAGTGTATGCGAGTAACTCTCACAAGCGACATGTGATAAAGGTTGGAACCACGATACAATTTTTGGTCAAGAGGTGACATACTTTTTAAATTGATTAGAATAAGATTAGATTTGTGTTCAATGCATCTTTTTGCCTTACAATTGCATGAATATCTGTCTCTAGTTTGGTTTCTATTTCCCGATCTTCATTCTCTAGACTTGAATTAGTGGTATTGATTGTGTGTTGAATTTTAAATATCCGCGTTAGCTTAGACATCCCCAAGGATATAGTAATCATCCCTCTAGATGGGTTTCATTGTGTATCCTAATTGATTTTTGACACGAAGGAGTACTATGTATATGTACATTTGTATGAGTCCTTTAAGTTTGTTCTATCTTCACCAACAAGTCCTTTAAGTTTCACAATGTAATCTTTGAATAAGTCTAGTTGTCCAGACATAGATATAGCTACCTGCTTAAACAGAGCAAGGAAGAAGAATTCATGAATGAAAATACCAATTTTTATAGTAACATTTTTGGGGTTGGTGAAAAATATGTTTACCTCTAATTGTGAAGTCATAGGATCATATCCTGCACCACCAGATGCAAAGTTTACACCTGTGAGTAGTTCACTAGGCTGCAGATTTGGGTCCAAATATGCTGGCAGATACTCTTTAATTCCTAATTCTTCAACTGATAGTACAATTTCAAATGAAAAACAAATACAACTCTATTCAAATTCACATCTTAGATTAAACTATTAAGTATTTCTTTTGATTGCTTTTGAGTTTATCATATCATTATAAGCATTATCTGGGTAACGAATTTTAAACATTATCTGGGTAATGTGTCTTTGATATCTTCAATTGGACTATAGTTTGACCTTTATCTTTCTAAAGAAATAATGTATAATAAAACATGTGTTATAACCATCAACTTTAATAGTATATTAAGATTTATATTACTATTCAACTCTCGTCACTTCGATTCGTAATTAAAAAAAAAGAATAATATAAAACTTATGTTACCTATAATATCCGAGGGAACTTTTCTGTTACTAAATCTTCCGGTTGGAAGTCCTCCTTGAAAATCTTTGCCATAGGGAGGGTAATTGCAGCGAGAAGGTGTTGTCATGTTGTTGTTATTTCCAGTATCCATGATTGAATCTCCAAACACAAACACGGCAGGAATCGAAACATTTGGCGGCAGTTTCAAAACCGCTTTTGTTTTCAACAAAACAACTAAAAATATTGTGAAACGGAGAAACGCAGTTGAAAATAGATAAGAATGTGTTGGGAACTCCATAATGTATAGAAATGGAGTTTACAACATTTCCTCCTTCTACTGTAACATCAATACTGCCTCCTTCTCGATATAAAAGGACACTGTGACACACAAATTAAAAATAATAATAATGACTGAAATAATAAATACAACACGTTTATAAAATTGTCTTTAATATTATTGATTATTTTTATATTATCATAAAATCAAAATGAAATTTAATATTTTGAGAGTAGTATAGAGATAATTAATTAAAGATATAATTGATGAAAATCAATTAATATTATATTAGAAAAGTAAAAAAAACAATTATTTTGGAACAAATTATTTATATTAAAGAGACATTTATTTTGGGGTAGAAGGAGTACAAAAGAAGATGAATAATAATAGTAATGACAAAAATTGAAGGGTATTTATTTGTGCTGTGCTGTGAGATTGTTATGCAATGAAGGTAAAGTTTTATCAGTAGTTTACTGGATTTGGTTGAATTGCATGTGGGTGCATTAAATAGGTTGTGCCAACTATGTCTAAAGACTGAGTAAGTGTTACTTTCATGAGACCCAATTGGGTAGGTAGGTATAAGGACCCTCACTGGATTTATAACTAGAAACAAATGTACACAACCATTCTCTTGGGATGCCTTGAACCATTTTATAAAACTCATCCTTTTAAAATTTCACCTTTTACCTCTTGGTATAAATCTAGTTTTTGAATCTGTTAAAATTTCATCTTTTAAAAATAAATAAACTAAATATCATGAATGTAAGTTCATACAAATTTTCTTGCATTTATCAACTGAATTGAACAAACTAAAAATAATATAATTCTGTACCACTGTATCATTGGTTGCACATGAATATATACAAAAAGAATTGGCTACCTAATCAATAAATCTGTAGGGAGTGACAGGAGTTGGACTTCTTCTACTAACATATATAGATCCCTTTCTGTGTCTTTGGATTGATATCTAGTATCTACTATGTAGGTTTGCCTGTTCTTTGTATAAATCTTTGTTCTATTTTGGGTCTTGTCTAGTCTAGAAGCACCCTCAAAGGTGCACACACATATTTTAGGTAATTATTTAATTTTACTCGGATTATCATCAGTATTATTATGTCATTTTATTTCATTTCAGCTTATTTCATTCATATTTTAGTTGTGTATCAGGTCTGAGATTGGCGTCTGTGTCTTATATATGCTTATTTAGTGTTTCGTATTAATGATCAGTTAATGAATTTAGTTTCCTTGATGCTCTAGAAAGCTTGTTATCAAATTGCTGTTTTTCTTTCTTAAGCTTAACATACTTGATTTGTGTTTATTTTTCTTGCCTTAACTATTGTGTAATTATCTAATATTCTATAAATCTAGATTAAGTTTTAATTTATTAAACACCTTTGCATTCAAGAGATATAGGCTAAAATTGTGCTCTATAATGACTTGATAATAACACAGATTGCTGTAACAATGTCTGTTCATCAGTATTCTATTTCAGTGCTGTCAATCGTGGTTCGCAGAAAATACTGGTTTTTAACTGCAATCTCAGTTTTCAGTGCCGTCGTGCTTCTTGTATCAACCCTATAGTTATATATGATAATCATAAGCTTGTAGTAACAATACTATTTTGATTTTGCAGGTAAGGATTTAAAAGACTCACGAGTGCTAACTGATGTCGGTGACGTCCCTATTCAAGAAATTCGAGATTGTGGCGTAGATGATAAAAGATTGATGAGTGTCATTGGCGAATCTGTCAAGTTAGTGATGGAAGAGGTAAATTTGTCAATTTATGATTTTGAATTAAAAAAGTACACCTTTATCATCCTCATATATTGTTTCTTAGCATTCACTCCACTATCATGTGAAATGCTATAACATTTTGCAGATAACTTTCTGTTCGAACTTGCTTGATCCTCGTGTTGTTTATATTCTTTCAGGCTCCTCTAAGACCCTTAGTTTTAGGTGGTGATCACTCAATATCATTTCCAGTTATTAGAGCTGTCTCGGAGAAGCTTGGAGGACCAGTTGATGTTCTTCATATTGATGCGCATCCTGACAACTATGATGCATTTGAAGGGAACATTTATTCGCATGCTTCTTCCTTTGCTCGTGTCATGGAGGGTGACTATGTTCGGCGACTCTTGCAGGTAATCTTTTATTGTTGATAAGTATAAAATCAAGGTGGCGCCGTGATTTTGTTGAAACTACAAACTGTAACCTTTTGCCAAAACAATGCTTTTTAATACATTTCAGGTTGGTATTCGATCAATAACAGCTGAAGGACGTGCACAAGCAAAAAAATTTGGGGTCGAGCAATATGAAATGCGAACATTTTCCAGAGATCGCCCCTTCCTAGAGAACCTGGTATGTCTCTCTCTGCCTCCGTGTTTGTATGCTCGTGTATATATGCACGTACGCACGCGTGCGCATAGTAAATTCCAAACATGTATTGATACTAACTTGTGCATTTGTATGTTCTTTTTAAACCTTGGTGATTTCCTTGTGCAGAAACTAGGGGAAGGTGTGAAAGGGGTGTATATCTCGATAGACGTGGATTGTCTTGATCCTGCATTTGCTCCGGGAGTGTCTCATATTGAACCGGGAGGTCTTTCTTTCCGCGATGTTCTTAACATCCTACACAATCTTCAAGGTGATGTTGTTGCTGGAGACGTCGTTGAACTCAACCCACAACGCGATACTGTTGATGGAATGACTGCTATGGTAGCTGCTAAGTTGGTCAGAGAAATGGCTGCAAAGATTGCAAAATGATCAAGAGATTTCGGAGCTAACCTCTTTTTGTTATAGTTCCTGAAAATCGGAAAATCTCACTTGTTATAGGTAACTTGTAGCAAAGTTATAAGGTGGTATAAGCATATTACAATGTGCAATAATTCATAAATCTTTTCTCCCAATAATACTAAGGACTAAGGACTTTCATGAATTTTGTAGAATATTGTAACATTTTTTGTAATTCTCTCAAGTTGTAGCAAACCAATGTAAATATTAAAATGAAATTTGGCCTTTGATGATATTTGAATTTTTCTTGTTTATTGGTAAAATTTGCACTTCTTTTTACCTTTGATCACATTTTTTTGATATTATTGATGATTATTTGATATTAAATGTTTTTATTGTAATTAACTTTATTATGTTGAAAAGTGATAGAAAATAAAATAAAAATACTATAAATAAAAAAATATTAAAGTAAATAATAATTTAAATATAATAGTAAAATATTATAGTAAAATAATATTATATTTAAAATTATTTTACTAAATAATAATTTAAATAAAAATATTATTTGAAATTTATAAATCAGATTACGACGGTTAAAACCGCCGCAATTTCTAACCTACGGCGGTAGAATAACCGTCGCAAACAACAACAAAAACAAAAAATAAAGTCAAATTCACGACTGTATATAACCGTCGCTATCTATTGTGCGTGACAGTTTTTGCAACCGTCGCGAAATAGGCTGGGGACGCACGATTCTGCGACGGTACTTCTACCGTCGTAGATTGTAAATTGCGACGGTTTTAACCGTCGTAATCAGCCAAAATAACCGTCCCAATCTATCATTTTTCTTGTAGTGGTATCCCCAGATCCGGGTTAGGATCTATAGAACTCTGATACAAGCCCATAAATATAAATCATACAAAGCAAACAATTGAAAACACAATGATCTAATCCTAAGGTACACCCCACTTATTAATTTTCCCCAGCAGAGTCGCTAGTTCTGTGATACGGTAGGAAGAGAACTGACTGTTTTTGGAATGCTGGTTCGCGTTTTACATTTGTTTTCGCAAAATGTCTCCGTAAGCAAGAGTCGCCACCGTATTTTATTTTATCCAACAAGGAAAGGAAAAAAAAGCACAGAAAAATTCCTTTTATTTCATGAGTACTTACAGTGCGTTTTAGGCAACGAGAGGACTTGGTTCTGATTGCTATAACTTCAGTGGAATCCTGGCAATTGAACCACGTTGAGGTTTTGGATTGAATTGGCCTCCAAGTATGATTTCGGTTTCAAGATTTTCAAGCTTTTTTCCAAGTTTGGTCTGGCCATTTGTGCAACTTTTTGGTCGTGTTTTTGTGTGCTCTAGCTTGTATCAGTAATAAGGGTTGTATTAGGTTAAATCTTTGGGCTTGAATCCATGTGAATTGATGATTCAAGATTTGATTAGATCATCATTAACAAAGATTCCAAAATTGTCTCAAATCAAATATTTTGTTCACAATATAGCATGGTAAGAATTTGATTGGGTGTATCGTGATAATTAAGACCTGTAATGATCAAAAAGATCTTATTCCATCAATTTTTGGATTTTATTTGAATTAATATTGATTTAAAATGAATTAATTCAATAAAAATCAAATAAAATAGAAAAATTAATGAATTGACATGAAACTGAAGATAGGACACGTGTGTGGTGTGACAAGATCAAATCAAGTGGAAAACAGTGGGCCCATTTGGCAAAATTTGAAGTTTTGGGGATAGTTGACTTATGGCAATTTTGAAGAAATGCCCAACTTCAACAATGCATAACTTCATCAATTTTGAACTTTTGGAGGAGTTATTAGACTTTTTAGAAACCTTGATATGTCCTCTAATCAACCATTTTGGTCTCATCTTATTTTGATATTCCATGCTCAAGTTATAAGCTTTGGAAAAAAAGGTGTTTTTGTTGACTTTCAAAAATGACCTATAATGTCCAAATTTGTAACTTTTTGTGAGGGCATTTCTTAATCTTGGGGTGTGAAGATGGATTGTATTGAATTGCATACTATTCAAAATGAGCTTTGGATGGGTCATTTCTCATAAAGTATGAGAAAGTTATGCTTGGTCAAAGTTGAGTTGACTTTTCCTACAAAACCCTAATTTAGCAACTTTTGAATCTTGATGAATCTTGAGCAATCCATGATGAATCATGATCAACCCTTGATAAAATGATGAATTATACTTCAAAATGAGAATGTTGACAAAAAATCTTGAGATTTGACTATTTGTAGGTCACAGTTGACTTTTGCCCTAGCACAGTCGATTTTTAGGCCTCTTGAGCAATTGACTGACCAAACTTTCTCTACAAGGCTTGAAATTTTTCATGGATGAACTTGAGAACATATTAGGACATTTGGGAGAATTTGAGGCTATTTGCATGTAAGGACCTTTATGCAACACAAAACCCTAATTTTGAATTGATTGCCTTAGGAGGTGATTTGACTGTCCAACTCTTGAGCTAACTTGAGTCACTTGGAGATTATTCTTGACATGTCTTGAGAAATATGGGAGGGAAAATTTTGGGGTACAACACCAGGTCCCCCACTTTCTTTGTTAATTTTATTCTTCAGGTGATCTTGTACATGTCCAAGGCTACAGCATACCATGCACCAGCAAGCAACCAATTGCCAGATGGCCAGAGGCAAGATCTGGTGGCCAAGATCTGATGGTCTACCATAGACCAAGTCAACACGCGCCTACTGGATCTCAAAAGTCAACAAGGCCAGATCTAAATAGGCTTCAGATTGCTATTCTGACCTCCAAAATCAGGCCCAAACCCCCTTACTCTCTCTTATTTATTCTTTTGTTTTATTTAATTGTTTTATTATATTTTATTCAATTACTAACCAATCAAATTTCTTTTTCTTTATAAAATAAAATCACCAAAAATATTTTTTATCAAATCAAATTTTAATTTTTATTAATAAATACTAATTAAATTAATTTAGGTTCTTAATTAGAATAACTTTAACATTTTTGTAAATAATTAAAATTAACTAGACATAATTAGGTTTTAATTACTAACTTAATTATTTTATTTTCTTTCTTTAAATAACAAGAACCCAAAAATAATTTATTTTTATTAATTAATTAATTTATTTAATCTAGTAATTAATTTAGACTTATTTCTTTCTTAAAATAAAAAACAACAAAAGATGTTTTCTTTAAAGGGTCAAAACCCTAGAACTTTGCGCTCAATTTAATTTCCCGCATGCGATTTATTTTCTTTTACCAATGATGTACTTGCCTCCGGTTTGTAATAGCTTAATAGGACTTTTATTTTTTTATCGCTTTATTTATTTTTAAAGGGTTTGTCTTTGGCGATGTAAATACCCGACCGCCTTGTAATTTAAATTCCGCATTTTATTTCCGCAAAATTATAATTGTTAGATGTTTGACAATAGGATGGCATGACAAGACTGAATGTTTTAACCTAAAATCAACTTAGATCACCATTAACATATACAAAGATAAAAATAAACTGAAAATGACACACTCGCACATGCGCACTCTTAGGGTACACCCCACTTGGTTGCCTTCGTACACGGTCATTGAGTATAGGTTGTTTTAGAGGTCGTCATCTTGTCTAAAAGATCATAGTCGCCTCGAAATGGTTGCCTCGGATATTGTTGCCTTAAACAAATGATCTAAGACATTAGGGTTATCACTAAGACATCCTAACGTTGCTTTAGTGACTGTATGTCCCTCTTTTGAATTGACCCTCAAACTCCAACGACGGTGTTACCTACTCACCAATAGGGGTGTTATACCCCAAAATTTGCCCTCTCATTCTTCAGGAAATCATCCTGGATTCTCAGAGTTTCTCTTAAACAAATCCAAGTCCTGAATTATCATTTCTTCCCAAGAAAACCATTTACAAGAGCAAAATGAGCACACAAGCTCTAAAGGCAAAGCTTTTACCTTGAAAAAATTAAATTCTAAACAGTTGGAATTTTTCTCTAGAAATGGGTGTTTAAGAAGAAAATAGCACTTCAGAACTTCTGAACCAACCTCCAGACAGAAACGGTCAGAAGTTGCAAGCTTGGCTCAACGTAGTCAGAAGTTGGCTCTTCAGCAGCTACATCAACTCAGTTAGAGGTTATAAACATGGTTCAACACGTAATCTTCAAACAGAACATGGCTCTTTCAGCAGTTACACAAGTTCAGCCAGAGTTTGCTAGAGGAATGTAAAGAAAGCAAAGAAGTCTAAAGGCTCCTTCAGAACATGCTGAAATCAGAAGATGAAAGGATCAGAAGAGTGGGTGTTACACTGACACAGAATCTCTAAGTCCAGGACTTCCAGAAGCAAATCCAAAGAACGTGCTAGAAAGTCCGGAGAATCCTCAGAATTTGCTGAGACAACAAGAGGCCAAGGTCAGTGCCTGGTTTACGTTGTTTTTGGTAAAGCAGAACTGTTGATTCAGGTTTTAGGTAATGATGCAAAATCTCCTATTACAAGATTTTTGATGTTGATAAATCTCATCACCATTTAATGCTCATTAATGCTCCCAACCACTCCTGAACATTCATCCAAGGGGTCTCTCCACGTGTGGCTTGGTAAACACCTTTATGCAGGCTTAGGCATGGGTCTATGCGCCACCATTCACCTATAGAGGTCGCTTCTCCTCAATCCTTGCATGTTGTTCCAGCCTAGGCTGAAAAGCTGTCCATTATCACAACTTTTCATGAACTTCTGTCAAAAGAAAACAAGTTAACCTCTACTACATAATTTTGGCGCCTTTAACGTTCAAAAATCCACAAGAGCTTTTCCTATAAATAGAGCACCATTGACCACTAAGAAAGGGCGGTCAAAAACAAAAAAATTGCTAGAAGAGAAACAGAAATTTTTAGCAAGAAAATACTTTGAAACTTTGTCAAAAATCTTGGTGTTTCAAGAGCCTCAAACACAACTTTGAATCTCCTGCCTCAAAACCTCATTTGTACCCAGTTTGCTTCTTGATTAAAGAAAGACACCCCTACAGTTTCTGACCATATATACTCTCCATCCACCCCTTCAAAAAAGAACTTGTCCAGAACACCATCAGAGCTAAAAGCTAGCTCTCACTCACAGACTTTTCCAACAGCCAGGTAAGCACCTGCTGACCTTCATCACGCTGCTAAGCATCATCAGCTTTGCATGCTCAATAAACATAATGTAAATACCATGTTGCTGATGTTTGCGTTCTGAGGATTTTCATACCTCAGAATGTTCAAGTAGGAAGTGAATCAGTGTAGAACCTTCCTGTGACCTTGTTGGTTATGTCTCCTGAAACACTTTGACATTTGCTGAAGTCGTCCCAAACATGTTTTCTATTTTATGGAAAAATAACAAAACTGCAGATGCTCTGACTAGCACAGGGAGAAGCCAAGTGCTGAGCATTTTCAAAACATTTTCCAAAATCACACGCAAAGCACCATTTCAAAACAATTGAAATCAAAGCAAGTGATCTAAGCAAGTAACTAAGAGCCCATGGATAACCATGGATAGAAAGGGTGCTAATACCTTCCCTTTCTATAATCTACTCCCCGAACCCAAGAAAACATGTCAAAGGTCTTTCCTGTGCTTTTTGGCCTTTCCTTAGGGTAAAATAAAAAGTTGGTGGCGACTCTTGTTAAACCGAAACATTTGCGAACACAAACGCAAAAGCCAAGTCAGTTCTCCCACCGTATCACAGAACTGGCGACTCTGCTAGGGAAATAACTTTGAAAGTGGAGTAACCTTAGGGCTTAGATCACCCTTTTTGCATGATTATTGTTTGCTTTGATTGCTTTACATTTTGGTTCTCTTGTTTGGGCTTGAAATCCTCCACCTGGATTTGGGAAACATTCATAGATAGCAATACGTTGTGGAAACTGTGCGGGGTATACCGACACGGTTGAAGCAATAGCTATATTAGTGCGACATATTTGTGAGTACCGGTAGCCTTTGAGTCAATCAAAGAGAATACAGGGTCGCTGAGTGATGTCATTAAGCACTAATGAACTAGAACCTTACTTGACCATCTTGGCCTTTCATTAGGGGTAGTGAGATGACCGGCTTTGGTATAGTCCGAAGTTGGTAGATACTCGATACTACACTCATTGAGGGTTGTTTTCTTGGAATATTTTGGTCGCTAGTTAAGTGGCTAAACCAAAACAATGAACATAGAAAACAATCCAATGATATTGAGCTCCTTAGAACCTGGTTACTATTTATAGGACAGGTTTTGGGCCAACTAAACTCAAGAGGGTACTTACCTATGAAACCTCATGCAAGCCTGAAACTAGGGTTTTGTGTGATTTGCTTGTATATGTGCTTGTGCATACATCATGAACATCATAAAGCATCATATGCATCCACTAACCATTTCAAGGGTTTGGATCTTCATCTTTGTTTTTGTTTTGTAGGTCATGGAATCTCTTTGCAGGAAAACAATTCAAGTCAACCTTGTGAGAATCCCTCCTCAACTCAAGGAGCTTACTTCCAGGATTCCAGAGAATTCTCTCTTCAGTGAAAGACATGGTAGACTTCTCAACTTAGTCAACACCAGCATTGAAGAAGACTTGGTGAAAGTTCTCTTCCAGTTCTTTGACCCCCTACACCACTGTTTCACATTCACCAATTACCAATTGGTGCCTACTTTGGAGGAATTTTCTCAACTCCTGAGAATTCCTATTCTTAATCAACTACCCTACAACGGTACGAAAAAAGAACCAAAGCCTGAAGATGTTGCTCAAGCATTACACTTGCAACCATCTGACATCAAGGGGCATTAGGAAACCAGAAGTGGTGTCAAGGGCTTCTTGGCAAAGTTCTTGTTTGAGAAGGCACAAGAGTGTTGGAATTCTCTTGATCTACAAGCCTTTGAAGAGATTGTGGCACTCCTCATTTATGGGTTGGTCTTGTTCCCAAACCCTGACCAACTTATAAATGTGAATGCTGTCAAGATTTTCATGTCCAAGAATCCCATACCTACATTGCTTGGGGACATCCTACACTCATTTTACACACGAACAATGAGGAAAAGAGGTGTTCTCATGTGTTGTACTCCTCTCCTAGAAAGGTGGTTTATTTCTCACCTTCCACAATCAATATTGAAGAATGAGCAGGGTTTAAGGTGGTCACAACGACTGATGACCCTCACACATTCTGATGTACATTGGTGTTCTCGGTCCAGAGAAAATGTCATCATCATTGATCATTGTGGTGAATTCCCTAATGTCCCATTACTTGGCGTTAGAGGAGGCATTACCTACAATCCCTATCTAGCTTTGAGATAATTTGGATATGCTTGGAGGGATGGCCCTCATGACATGCTGATTCCTGACCTAGTTTTTGACTTTGACAACGATGCGCAAGGACTTCGACAAAGGTTCATTGGAGCTTGGAGGATGCCTAACAAGGTGGATAGTAAGACACTGGGGCACAAGAATTCCATCCCCCTTGAGCCTTACCTCAAGTGGGTACGAACCCGCTCCCAAAATCTTATGATGCCATATCCTCACATTCTCCCCTTGATTAAAGAGCCTGTTAAGGAAGGAGAGGTTCCATACACCATCCTACATCCTGACATGCCAACATCATGGGAAGAAATGCAAAAGATTTGGATCCACCTCAAAGAAGAACGGGATACCTTTGAAGCCAACTTCTATGCCAGTGAGAAGAAGGTTTTAGAGCTCACCCGCCGACTTCACGAAGAAGAAACTCTCAACACCTACATCGCACCAAAGAGGATGCGCAACGTCTTTTTACATTAAGAATTTTGTAATATTTCGCCCATGGGGAACTTACGTACTAACGAGTTCTTCTTAAATATGACGTGTGTTCTTTTTGTTTGCAACAAATTTGAATTTTTGAACCCTTGAATGCATTACATGAATAACATATCATTCATCATATGCATAAGCAGGTCTTCAAGCCAGGTTTCCTTATCTTTCTGCTGTTTATTTCAGCAAGATGGATTTGGAGCAAACAGTGAAGGACCTACATGCACAAAATTCACAATTTCAGCAACTCCTCATGACCTTGGCAAAGGGTCAGGAGGATCTCAAAGTTCTTCTAGAGAAGAGTAAAGAGAAGAAAAAGAAAAAGAGACCCGGGGTAGCTACTTTAGGAAGAAGATTTGAGGGCGATGCTAGAAGGACTCTTGAGTTTCCTTCAACGTCCGACGAAGGGATTGGCAAGGGGAAAGGAGTTACCGTATCTTCCGAATCTGAGGTAGAAGAGGAGGAAGAGGAAGCAGACGAGGACTATTCAGAACAACAGTATCCACCAGCGGATGACAAGTATAAGAACCTTGAAGACAGATTGGCAGCTATGGAGTTGCAGAGGGTGCCCAGATTGGATTTTGAGGAGCTGGGATTGTTATCCCTCCTAAGTTCAAGGTGTCGAAATTCGCCAAGTACGACGGTCTGTCTTGCCCTAAGATGCACTTAAGGTCGTATGTTAGAAATATCCAACCACATCCATCCGACAAAAACCTCTGGGTACACTTTTTCCAAGACAGCTTGTCTGGAACTCAGTTAGATTGGTTTTATCAGCTCGAGAGATCAGAGGTCCATAACTGGGAAGACTTGGCAGCCGCTTTCTATCTTCAGTATCAGTTCAACACTGATTTGGTGCCTACCCGTACTCAGCTACAGAGTATGGGGATGGCTTCAAATGAAGGGTTTAAGGAGTACGCCCAGAAGTGGCGTGACCTGGCGGGAAGGGTGCAGCCACCGCTATCAGATAGGGAATTAGTTGACATGTTTTTGGGGACCCTATCTGGCCCTTTCTTCAACTATCTAATCGGAAGCTCTTCTGCGGGATTTACTGAGTTGATTTTGACTGGCGAGAGGGTGGAAGCCGATATCAAAAGTGGAAAAATTCAAAAGGATGCTTCCATATCCACAGCTTCTAGAAAACCTTTCCCAGCCAAGAAAGAAGCATCTACTGTGTACACTCAGAAAAATCGGGAAAGAGAGGAACATCAGCCAACAGTGGGGGGCGTATTAATATAGAAATCCGCATCAGACCAACTTAGAAACAGTCAACCGAAGAATGATCAGCCTAGAACTTATCAGCAAAGGCCGCCACGGAAGTTTACTCCAGTAAATATGACACCGGCTCAAATCCTTCCACATCTCCTAAAGTTGAATCTGGCTAGTTTAAAAGAGGCGCCAAAGAATGTAAATACTTCCTCTCCATACTATCACTCCAACGCCAAGTGTGCTTACCATTCCGACAGTGCTGGGCACGATACCAATAATTACTGGGCACTCAAGAACAAAATTCAAGATTTAATTGACGCCAAAGAGGTTAAATTTGACGCTCCTAAAAAGCCCAATGTCATGTCCGCGCCGATGCCCAAGCACGGCCACAATGTGCATGCTGTTTTGGAAAATCTCCATGTTACTGATGTTTCCGATCTGTTGACTCCATTGTTAGTGATAAAAGAAAATTGGTTGAAAGTCGAGATCTTTCCTGGTTGTGATGAAGATTGCTATTTTTGTTGGAACATTCAAGGTGATTGTCCAATGTTGAAGTCGGGTGTCCAACGCCTGATGGATACTCAAGAAATACTTTTCCAGAAAACCCTTGTTAACACTTTCAATCCAATTACTCCTGATACTTGTGATACCTCAACCAATGATATTGCCATCATAACCATTTCCGACAATCCTCCCAAGGCTTGCAAAAGGCCTGTCAGGATTACACCTAACTCTGATTGTGTACCTCTAAAGATCACAATGCCGGGACCTGTCCCGTACCAATCAAGCAAAATGATACCGTGGAACTATGGGGGAGAAATCTTCTACCACGGCATCAAACAAATCGAAACAGTCCAAGAAATCTCTGAAGAAGACCCTGATATAGGAAACATCGCGGGTACTAGCAAGATCACCCGCAGTGGCCGGATCTTTTCTCCGGAGATTGCTCCTCCCCAAGCAGTCTTCGGACCCTTAAAAACTTCTGCACCTGTTGGACCCTCTGTGCAAGGCCCAGTGATTGAAGAGTTAAACACTCCTGAAGAAAGACCATCCACTGATAACACCGACAAAGGTAAGGGGATACTGGAAATTCCTGTCAGGACGAAGGCTCATGCTGTGGTTGTCCCCGAAACCACTTAGAAGGAGATGGATGAGATCCTAAAAATAATCATAAAAAGTGACTACGACATTGTGGAACAATTAGGGAAAACCCCTTCGAAGATCTCAATGTTAGCTCTCCTGCTCTGTTTAGAGGCCCATGCTAAGGCTCTGATTAAATTCTTGAAGACGACAGATGTCCCCCAAGAGACCTCAGCTGACCAATTCCAAAATTGTGTGGCCAGTCTTACTACAAACAACGGCCTAGGCTTTTCCGATGCGGACTTAACTCCCAAAGGAAGGAAACACAATGATGCGTTACATGTTTCAGTTGAATGCCGAGGGACCACCCTCGCCCATGTCTTGGTCGATACTGGTTCTTCCCTGAATGTGCTGCCAAAGAAGGCCTTAGACCATTTGGATTGCGAAGATTTGATCCTCAAACCTAGTAACATAGTCGTTAGAGCTTTTGATGGTTCCAAGAGAATGGTTCATGGAGAGGTTGATATTCCCATCAAGGTAGGCACCGAAGTGTTCAACTCCACTTTCTATGTGATGGACATCCGTCCGTCATACTCATGTTTGCTGGGAAGACCGTGGATCCATTATGCCGGGGCAGTTACATCCTCTTTGCACCAGATGCTGAAGTATCCTGTTAAGGGTAAAATCATAACCGTGCATGGCGAGGAAGAGTACATGATTAGTTATCTCAATTCCTTTCGACATGTGGAGTTAGACGGCGAGTTCATCGAAACACCTTTTCAACATTTCGAGGAAGTTTCTCCCGAGGTAGCAGTTGCAAAGATAGTAGTTGAGGTACCTATCATTCCCAAGCATGTGGCTAAGATGGCATCTCTCAAGGACGCAAAGGTTGTGATTAAGGAGGGGAAGAGCACAATATGGGGACAATTGCCTGACTTTCCCCATAAGACGGACAAGTTTGGTTTAGGGTTTACTGCTGCAGGATAAAAGGTTATGCGTCGTTCTAAGATTGAAAGATCACCTGTCAAGATTTCTCACCATGGAATCAATGTTGTTGAAGATGAAGATGAGGAGAGCCACTTTGAAGACTGGATTTTTCCGACTGTTGAAGGGGGTTTGAGAAATTGGGAAGCAAAGGATTTCGTTCCTATCACCTTTATCAATCAGTAATTTTATCTTTGAACAATTTCCCATTTTTATGGTCTGTAATAACTAAAACAATTCGCACACTATTTTCACCTCATGCGTTGCCCGGGGCATGTAGGTCCATTTGTAAAGGTTTGATTTCCTTCATAATCATATGCCATGTTTTAATGAATCATTGGACGTTTTTCATCTATAAACTGCTAATTTTCTTTCCTTTTTTCATTTTTGTTTGTTTAAGGATGGCTATCCCTTACACACACCCACACTCACAAATGCAGGTACCCATCCACTCCGGATTCTATGGGTGACTATTATGTTTTAGCCTTCGATAACTCTGAAGATTTGGTCAATCATGCAGAGTGCAAAGCTGACGAAGATTGTGAAGTGCCGGGAGAGTTAGCCAGACTTCTACAACAAGAAGAGAGGGCCATTCTACCTCATGAAGAGTTGTTAGAAACCATCAACTTAGGGACAGAGGAGGACAGGAAAGAAGTAAAAGTGGGTGCCAACTTGGAACCCAGTGTCAAGGAACGCTTAATATAGTTGTTGAATGAATACGTTGAAATCTTCGCCTGGTCTTATGAAGACATGCCAGGGTTAGACACAGATATCGTGGTTCACCATCTCCCTACAAGAGAAGACTGTCCACCGATCAAGCAAAAGGTTCTCCGAATGAGGCCTGACATGTCTGAGAAGATTAAGGCTGAAGTAATGAAGTAATTCAATGTCGGCTTTCTGGCTGTTACAACCTATCCACAATGGGTTGCTAATATTGTGCCTGTACACAAAAAGGACGGCAAGGTCAGAATGTGCGTGGACTATCGGGATTTGAACAGGGCTAGCCCTAAAGATGATTTTCCACTGCCATATATCGACATTTTGGTTGACAACACAACTCAGCACAAAGTATTTTCTTTCATGGACGGATTCTCGGGCTACAACCAGATCAAAATGGCCCCCGAGGACATGGAGAAAACTACCTTTGTCACACAATGGGGTACCTTCTACTACAAGGTGATGTCGTTCGGACTGAAGAACGCAGGGGCAACCTATCAACGCACCATGGTAGCTCTATTTCATGATATGATACATCATGAGATCGAAGTTTACGTAGACGACATGATAGCTCGATCACAAACAGAAGAAGAACACCTTGAACATTTGCAGAAGCTGTTTACCAGGTTGAAGGAATATAAACTCAGACTGAATCCAAGCAAGTTCACTTTTGGAGTTAGATCTGGTAAACTTCTGGGGTTTATTGTTAGCAACAAGGGTATTGAGGTTGATCCGGATAAAGTAAAGGCTATACAAGAAATGCCGGCCCCCCGTACTGAAAAGGAGGTTAGAGGATTCTTGGGACGCTTGAACTATATCGCCAGGTTCATCTCTCACTTGACGTCTACCTGTGAACCAATTTTCAAACTATTGAAGAAGGATCAGGTAGTTGAATGGAACGATGATTGTCAAGTTGCTTTTGATAAGATCAAGGAGTATTTACTAGAACCTCCTATCCTGATGCCACCCGTCGAAGGAAGGCCGTTGATCATGTATCTGACTGTTTTGGACAACTCAATGGGGTGCGTACTGGGCCAACATGACGAGTCTGGTCGAAAAGAGCATGCCATTTATTACCTTAGCAAAAAGTTTACCGACTGTGAGACTCGCTACTCACTACTCGAGAAAACTTATTGCGCTTTGGTATGGGCTGCTCGCCGGCTAAGGCAGTATATGTTTACTCATACCACTTTGTTAATCTCCAAGATGGACCTAATCAAATATATCTTCGAAAAGTCAGCTTTATCTGGAAGAATCGCTAGATGGCAGATGATCCTGACTGAGTATGACATCCAGTATACTACCCAAAAAGCTATAAAAGGGAGTGTACTAGCTGACCATCTAGCTCATCAAGCCGTCGAAGATTATCAATCTATGAGATTCGACTTCCCTGACGAAGATATCATGACTCTGGACAACATCGAAGGTAACGGATATGACAGACCTGAACAAGGATCCCGTTGGACCCTGTACTTTGATGGAGCTTCAAATGCACTTGGCAATGGGATCGGCGCGGTACTCATTTCCCCAGAAGGTTGCCATACACCTTTCACTGCCCGACTTTGTTTCAGCTGTACCAACAATATGGCCGAATACGAAGCTTGCATCTTTGGTCTCAAGGCTGCTATAGACTTGGGAATCAAATCTTTGGTCGTATTTGGGGACTCGGCTTTGGTTATCAGTCAAGTCAAAGGAGAGTGGGACACCAAACATCCTAATATTATCCCATACAAAGAACATGTCTTGAATTTGTTGCCTCATTTCGAGCAGATTACTTTCGAGCATTTCCCGCGAGAAGAGAATCAGCTAGCAGATGCTCTGGCTACAATGTCTTTCATGTTTAAACTTAACTAGGATAACGAGGCTCCCCAAATTACCATCGAGCGAATGGACAAACCTGCACACTGTCATGAGATTAATACCGAGGAAGTAGTGGAACAACCTTGGTTTCATGAAATCAAAAGGTATCTCCAGACTAGAGAATATCCCGAAGGAGCTTCCGTCAATGACAAAAAGTTCTTAAGGAGATTTGCTGCCAAGTTCTTCCTAAGCAATGGCATCCTTTATAAGCGTAACCATGATTGTGTTCTACTTCGATGTATGGACAAAGCTGAAGCGGAGTTGATCATGACTGAAATACACAGCGGCACATTTGGCACCCATTTGAGCGGACATACGATGGCAAAGAAGATTCTAAGGGCAGGCTACTACTGGTCTACCATGGAAGCTGATTATCATCAACACTCCCGTACCTGCCATAAATGCCAAGTCTACACCGACAAAGTACATATTCCTCCTGTTCCTCTCAATGTTATGACAACTCCTTGGCCATTCTCAATGTGGGGAATTTACATGATTGGAGAGATCAGGCCCACGGCGTCCAATGGACATCGCTTCATCTTGGTCGCTATTGATTACTTCACCAAATGGGTCGAGGCAGCTTCCTATGCCTCAGTTACAAAGAATGTGGTTTCCCGCTTCATCAAACAGAATCTCATATGCCGGTATGGTGTCCCCGAAAGGATCATCACAAACAACGGTACAAACTTGAACAATACTATGATCACCGCTCTATGTGAACAGTTCAAGATTTATCATCACAATTCATCTCCCTATCGGCCGAAGATGAACGGTGTTGTTGAAGCTGCGAACAAAAATATCAAGAAGATCATTCAAAAGATGACAGTCACCTACAAGGACTGGCATGAGATGTTACCGTTTGCTCTGCATGGATATCGTACCACGGCACGTACTTCAACAGGGGAAACCCCATTCTCTTTGGTATATGGCATGGAAGTTGTCCTACCTATGGAAGTGAAGATTCCTTCCTTATGGATTATGAAGGACGCTGGTTTGAGTGAAGACGATTGGATTCAGACCCGACTTGATCAACTCAATTTGATCGACGAGAAGCGACTTACTGTTGTTTGTCATGGTCAGACGTATCAAAAACAGATGATCAAGGCTTTTAACAAGAAAGCCAGGCGTCAGATATATCAAGTCGGGGATCTTGTAATCAAGCGGATCATCTTACCGCAAAGTGATCCCAGGGGCAAGTGGACTCCTACTTACGAAGGGCCATTTGTAATCAAGAGCATCTTTTCTGGTGGGGCAATGATTCTGACCACCATGGATGGCGATGACTTACAACACCCTACGAACACAGACATAGTCAAAAGATACTACACATAAAACAACCCGACAAGTTGAAAACCCAAAAGGGTGACTTGGGCAAAAATGGGCATCCCGGTGGACCGAAAACCCAAAAGGGCGGTTCAGGCAAAAATTAGGGATAAAACAAAAAAAAAATTGTACACCCGGCAAGTTGAAAACCCGAAAAGGGCGACTTGGGCAAAAAAGGGTTTCCCAGTGGATCGAAAACCCGAAAGGGCGATTCAGGCAAAAGTTAGGGAATTAAAGCGTATGACTGTGTCTCATCGGATCACTTCAAGAACAATCTCTTCACCAACAAGCTTCGAGCTTCTTATCAACTTAGTCATCGGCGGACAAAGCAACGAATGGACAAGATATTCAGAGTTGTGAAGGCCATAACAGAATGGGAATCTCATGGAATTGTTACACATAGCCATCTTTCTTGTGTATAAATTTTTTCCATTTTTATGACAACATTCTCTTACTAGGATGTCTGTCTCCTTTGTACAAAAATACTCACAAAAGTTAATACAAATACACTTCCAAATGCAGAAGTTTGCTTGCCTTTCTTTTCTTTTTACACTTATGTTTATTTTTGAAAACGCACAATGTTTTGTTAAATAGGCATATGCATTTGAACATAATCATTGCTTACAAATAAAACGAATTTAAGAAAGGATAGTTACTGATAGGTGGAAGGTATAGGAAGATATCTTTATGCCATTTCAGAAGAAATCCCCAGCGGAATTAAACTTCAGGACCCTCAACAGAGTTAAAATTTGGAATATATTTCCCCAACAAAGTTAAACTTCAGGATCCTCAGCAGAGCAAAAGCTTTCTAAAGCTGGATTCCCCAGCTAAAGTGTATTCCAAAACTTAATTCCCCTCAGAGTCAAGTTTCAAGATCCCCAGTGGAGCCCAAAAACCCTGAAAACTATCCCCAACGGAACCAGAGTAGTGAACATTCTCCCCACAGAGATGCTTCCCCAGTAGTTGGGAAAATTCTCAGTCTCTTTTCTCCAACATGAGTCTCCTAGGTTTTGACTTCCCAGTAGAGATGTCCAAAGTTTTCCTTATTTCCCAAGCAATCAGCAGTCAGCGGTCAGCGGGGATTTCTCATCTTCAGTAATCAAAGAATTTTGGAATCCCCAGCTGCAGTCTTGGATTCATTTTCCCGGCAGCAGTCAAAGATTCTGATTATCTCCAGCTACCAGGATGTATCTTCCTCAGCAAGACGGCTACTCAGCTTACATGCATAATCATTACATTCATATATCATAAACATTGATGAAACACGATTCATTGCATCATACATATCATGCAACATAACTTTGTGTTTAGCTAACATCTTAGCCTTTTCAGGATGAGATCAAAAGACTATCATTAACAATCATTCAGATACAGTATGGATACACCCCAAACACGGCGGTCATTCTATTACTCATTTACAAGTCAGATACAATATGGATACACCCCAAACACGGCGGTCATTCTATTACTCATTCAGAACTCCAATTCAGATACAGTAAGGATACACCCCAAACACGACGGTCATTCTATTACTCATTCAGAATTTCAAGTCAGATACAGTAAGGATACACCCCAAACACGGCGGTCATTCTACTACTCATTCATACTTCGGCAATCCGATACAGACTAGATACGCTTCAGACACGGCGGCCATTCTATCTCTCATTCAGATTCAATTATCAACCTCAAGTCCAGATATGCTCCAAACACGGATGCCATTATGGCCCTTACACCAGCAGTTTGATTCTCCCCAGTGCGGTCACCACGGAAGTCATTCTGTCACTTATTCAAATCCCAGTTACAGTTTTAGATACACTCCAGACACGAAAGTCATTCTGCTAACTCATACAGATCTAAACTTCAGATACAGTCCAGATACGCTCCAGACATGGTTGCCATTCTGTCACTTATTCAGATCCCAGTTACAGTTTTAGATACACTCCAGACACGGAAGTCATTCTGCTAACTCATACAGATCTAAACTTCAGATGCAGTCCAGATACGCTCCAGACACGGTTGCCATTCTGTTACTTATTCAGATCCCAGTTACAGTTTCAGATACACTCCAGACACGGATGTCATTCTGCTAACTCATACAGATCTAAACTTCAGATACAGTCCAGATACGCTCCAGACACGGTTGCCATTCTGTCACTTATTCAGATCCCAGTTACAGTTTCAGATACACTCCAGACACGGAAGTCATTCTGCTAACTCATACGGATCTAAACTCCAGATACAGTCCAGATATGCTCCAGACACGGTTGCCATTCTGCCACTCATTCAGAACTTATCCCCAGCACACAGTTGCTCCATACACAGATATTCCTCTGTTATCCGGATACAATACAGATACACTCCAGACACGGCAATCATTCTGATATTCATTCTACATTCAAACACAATCACAGCTCAGATACACCCCAGACACGGACGCCATTCTTTTGCTCATACAAATTCAGGCTCCAGATACAGTTCGAGTGCATTCCAGACACGGATACCATTTTGATACTCATTCTTTTGACCTACAACATTGCAAGTTAACAAAGATTCTTGGATGGCATCTTTAAGCCCATCTCCAGCAAGATTCTAGCATCTCCAAATGGCATCTTTAAGCCCATTCCCTCAACTATGCTTTGGACGAGTGCAAATTTACGGGCACTCTAGTGTCCAATCCTCTTTTACCTTTGAGTCGCGAAAGGCAAACTTGCCAATCTAACTATTCAGGTTCAAGAAGATTGAACAAGGGCAGCTGTTATACCCTAAAATTTGCCCTCTCATTCTTCAGGAAATCATCCTGGATTCTCAGAATTTCTCTTAAACAAATCCAAGCCCTGAATTATCATTTCTTCCCAAGCAAACCATTTACAAGAGCAAAATGATCACACAAGCTCTAAAGGCAAAGCTTTTACCTTGAAAAAATTAAATTCTAAACAGTTGGAGTTTTTCTCTAGAAATGGGTGTTTAAGAAGAAAATAGCACTTCAGAACTTCTGAACCAACCTCCAGACAAAAACGGTCAGAAGTTGCAAGCTTGGCTCAACGTAGTCAAAAGTTAGCTCTTCAGCAGCTACATCAACTCAGTTAGAGGTTGTAAACGTGGTTCAACACGTAATCTTCAAACAGAACATGGCTCTTTCAACAGTTACGCAAGTTCAGCCAGAGTTTGCTAGAGGAATGCAAAGAAAGCAAAGAAGTCTGAAGGATCCTTCAGAACATGCTGAAATCAGAAGATGAAAGGGTCAGAAGAGTGGGTGTTACACTGACACAGAATCTCTAAGTCCAGGACTTCCAGAAGCAAATCCAAAGAACGTGCTAGAAAGTCAGGAGAATCCTCAAAATTTGCTGAGACAGCAAGAGTCCAAGGTCAGAGCTTGGTTTACGTTGTTTTTTGTAAAGCAGAACCGCTAATTCAGGTTTTAGGTAATGATACAAAATCTCCTATTACAAGATTTTTGATGTTGATAAATCTCATCACCATTTAATGCTCATTAATGCTCCCAACCACTCCTGAACATTCATCCAAGGGGTCTCTCCAGGTGTGGCTTGGTAAACACCTTTATGCAGGCTTAGGCATGGGTCTATGCGCCACCTTTCACCTATAGAGATCGCTTCTCCTCAATCCTTGCCTGTTGTTCCAGCCTAGGCTGAAAAGCTGTCCATTATCACAACTTTTCATGAACTTCTGTCAAAAGAAAACAAGTTAACCTCTACTACATAATTTTGGAGCCTTTAACATTCAAAAATCCACAAGAGCTTTGCCTATAAATAGAGCACCATTGACCACTAAGAAGGGGCAATCAAAAA
Organism: Vicia faba; assembly: GCA_948472305.1. Taxonomy (NCBI): domain Eukaryota; kingdom Viridiplantae; phylum Streptophyta; class Magnoliopsida; order Fabales; family Fabaceae; genus Vicia; species Vicia faba. The sequence continues at coordinate 296,759,297 of OX451735.1, forward strand.
CAAAAAAAATTGCTAGAAGAGAAACAGAAACTTTTAGCAAGAAAATACTTTGAAACTTTGTCAAAAATCTTAGTGTTTCAAGAGCCTCAAACACAACTTTGAATCTCCTGCCTCAAAACCTCATTTGTACCCAGTTTGCTTCTTGATTAAAGAAAGACACCCCTACAGTTTCTGACCATATATACTCTTCATCCACCCCTTCAAAAAAGAACCTGTCCAGAACACCATCAGAGCTAAAAGCTAGCTCTCACTCACAGACTTTTCCAACAGTCAGGTAAGCACCTGCTGACCTTCATCACGCTGTTAAGCATCATCAGCTTTGCATGCTCAATAAACATAATGTAAATACCATGTTGCTGCTGTTTGCGTTCTGAGGATTTTCATACCTCAGAATGTTCAAGTAGGAAGTGAATCAGTGTAGAACCTGCCTGTGACCTTGTTGGTTCTGTCTCCTGAAACACTTTGACATTTGCTGAAGTCATCCCAAACATGTTTTCTGTTTTGTGGAAAAATAACAAAACTGCAGATGCTCTGACTAGCACAGGGAGAAGCCAAGTGCTGACTTTGACGTTAGCACATCTGAAGCCTGTTTTGCTGTCAATAATATCAGAACTTCTGAACATTATTGTATTTCCAGCAGGGTCAGAACTTCTGATCTCCCCACTAACAAACTTTTGTCTTGCAGCGCATGGGGGTCAGAACTTATGATCTTCCCACTAACAGGTTTCTGTTTTGCAGGTGCCAGAGTCAGAAGTTCTGACTCATACAGTTTAACCAAAAGGTTGATAATCTGGAAATAGGCCTGAGTCAGAACATCTGACTTTCTCTCAGCGGTGCACTAGCTCTCTCTCTCTCTTTCTATCTATCTTGCCTTTGTTATTTTCTTTTCTTATCTATTTTTCTCGTTGAACCACCCCATGTACAAATGTGTATCCCCACCCCCTAAATGTTGTAATAGCGTAGGATTTTTACATTTCCGCCTTTTATTGCTTTCAAATATAAATGCTAGTAATTAGGATGTGTATGGCAAGATAAAATCAATGAAATAGAAAATCCTAATTCAAGATAAACGCTTGTATGCAATAAAACACACTTGCACACAAATACCCCTTAAGGTATCTCCACTCGGTTGCCTAAATTTAAAATGGCCATGTTACGCATGCAAAGTATCTTGGTAAAACAAACAAAATCAAAAGATCATAGTCCATCGATGACGCTATTCAAAGTTGCCTTACAAAAATGATCTTAGTCCCTAAAAAAAAGCTAAGATACTTTGCCAAATTGCTAATCATGGTCTATACGATGACCCGCGCCTGTCCCGTTAACATCCTAACACAAGGTTGTTCACTAAATACAATAGTGAAACAACACTGTTAAAAGGGTTAAAAACATAAGAAAGATCTTTGAGTAAAATAGGGTAGATAACTCTTAGTTACTTGATCAAACTTACAAAACATCCTTGCTACTTTTCAAAACACAACACAATTTCAAAACCCTACTTTCAACGTTGGAAGCTTTTCAAAAGACAAAAACACCTTACTATACATTCAAACAAGGATCATTACAAAGGTTGCCACAACAATGGCCTCTTTTCAAAACATTTTCCAAATCACACGCAAAGCACCATTTCAAAACAATTGAAATCAAAGCAAGTGATCTAAGCAAGTAACTAAGAGCCCATGGATAACCATGGATAGAAAGGGTGCTAATACCTTCCCTTTCTATAATCTACTCCCCGAACCCAAGAAAACATCTCAAAGGTCTTTCCTGTGCTTTTTGGCCTTTCCTTAGGATAAAATAAAAAATCGGTGGCGACTCTTGCTAAACTGAAACATTTGCGAACACAAACGCAAAACCCAAGTCAGTTCTCCCACCGTATCACAAGGGGGATAGCATTGTCTAAAGGAAATTAGCATAGAACAATTCCTTTTTCGAGTAGGTAGATAGTTCTTAGATACTTGCTCTTTTAAACGCAAAACTTTTTTCACACTTACACTCCTTTTCGAACAAAGTTTTCAAAACACTTCATTACACTCTTGAGGACAGAAGCAAGAGTTAAATCGATGTTTTAAAACAAAAACTTTTTCAAACCCACAAGCACAAAGAAAACAATTTTGAAAACAAATGAGCAAGTACCTAAGAGCCCGTAGATAACTACGGATAGAAAGGGTGCTAATACCTTCCCTTTCTCTAATCTACCCCCCGAACCCGAGAAATATCTCGAAAAAGGAATTTTTTTGTGCTTTTTTCCTTTCCTTGTTGGATAAAATAAAATTCGGTGGCGACTCTTGCTTACCGCGACATTTTGTGAAAACAAAACGCAAAACGAAAAACCAGCATTCCAAAAAACAATCAGTTCTTCCCACCGTATCACACGGACATAGTGAAAAAATACTACGCATGAATAAAGACCCGCTAGGTTGACTGGCCTAGGAAAAAATAAGGACATCCTGGTGAACCAAAAGGGTTCGGGAAAAAATTAGGGATAAATGCAAAAAAAAAAAAATATGTACACCCGGCAAGTCAAAAACCTGAAAAGGCAGCTTGGGCAAAAAAGGGTATCCTGGTGGACTGAAAACCCGAAAGGGCGGTCCAGGAAAAAGTAAGGGATTTGAAGCGTACAACTATGTCCCATTGGATCACCTTGTGTTTAGACTTCAGTATTGACTACCAAGACTCAAACGATACCGATCAATCCAGTAAGCTTCGAACAAGTAGCAAAGTGATGAGATTCTCGAAGACATAGGGGCAATAGCAGAATTGAAACTCAATAGGATTATTAAACATATATGTTTTCCCTTTGTACACTATTTTGTGTAGTTTTCATTTTTTACGATGGCGTTCTCCTACTAGAGCGTCTGTCTCTTTGTACAAAAATGCCTGTTATAGGCGAACTTCAAAAAAATCAATACAAATCATTTAAAGTACAAAATTATTTGCTTTTATTTTTTCTATTTTGTTTTGAAAAAAAATCCAATGACTTATTTTTGACATATGCATTTAAATATGATCATTGTTTACAAATACTTGCATAAAAAATAGAAAGATAGTTACTAACGATTTTAAGAAATAGGGCAAAGTCTAAGAAACAATTTGCAGTCCCGACAGTTATTCCTTCCAGCAGGTACAGGAGCAGGGACAGTTTGAGACAAAGTCATCATTGCATACGACCCCGTGACATCTATGTTCCCCACAGAGCAGAAATAACCAAAGTTTTGATCTCCTCCTTCCCCTAGCAAGAATTACTTCCTCTAGCAAAGTTCTTCCAGAGAGCTGAAATCTATTTTCCCAGCCGAGTTTTAAACAGTTTATAAAACTTCCTCCCCGATAGAGTTTATTTCTCTAACTGTGGAAGTTCATTCCCCAACAGAGTTTATTTCTCTACATTGGAAAAATCTTCCAACAAAGCATCTTCTCTCCATAGAGTTATCCTTAAGCAGAGTCAATCCTCGGCAAAGTATTCTCAAACAGAAAGAGGAAATCCCCGGCAAATCATCTCCATTCATCATCCCCGTCGGAAATGAAGGATTCAGCTTCCCAACTCTCTTCAGCAGTAGTCCGAGATTTATTTTCCCAGACTAAGAAATATCGCAATATAACCCCATATTTATACATCATGGCATCCACATACACATCGCATGCAGCATAATCTCATTTATTTGGAGACCATCATCACAATGCATTTCATACATCATGAAATTACATACAACTAACTATTTGCCTTTTTCAGGGAGAAGATCAAATCAACAAACACAATTGACTACTTATGTGACATGATAGTATCATCGAAAGCTATATCTAAGGAAGGGCTATTTCAGCAATTTCCTCAGAAAGACGTTCTTAAAAGACCTTCTCTGGTTCAGTCAGATTGACACTAAGATCTCTCTGATTTTTATTCCACTTGAAGATATTCCAAGACTTTTATCTGGTTCAGTTGAATCGATACTAAGATTTTCCTGATTTCCATTCCAGTCAAAGTTAATCCAAGACCTTCTCTGGTTCAGTCAGATCGACGCTAAGATCTCTCTGATTTCTATTTCAGTTGAAGATGTTCCAAGACTTTTGTCCGATTCAGTTGAATCGATGCTAAGATTCTTCTGATTTCCATTTCAGTGAAAGTTAATCCAAGACCTTCTCTGGTTCATTCAGATCCACACTAAGATCTCTCTGATTTCTATTCCAGTCGAAGATGATCTAAGACTTCTTTTTGGTTCAGTTAAATTGACACTAAGATTTTTCTGATTCTTATCCAGTCAAAGTTAATTCAAGATTTTCCTCTGGTTTAGTCATATCGCCACTAAGATCTCTCTGATTCCTATTCCAGTTAAAGATATTCCAAGACCTTTTTCTGGTTCAGTTAAATCGACACTAAGATTTTTCTGATTCTTATCCATTCAAGGTTAGTTCAAGATTTTCCTCTGGTTCAGTCAGATCGACACTAAGATCTCCCTGATTCCTATTCCAGTTGAAAATGATCCAAGACTTTTTTACTGGTTCAGTTAAATCGGGGCTAATATTTTTTTGATTCTTACCCAGTCAAAGATAAACCAAGACCTTTGTTGGTTCAGTTTGAATCGACCACTGATTTGTTAATAATTCTTTTCCCATAGACCTTTTTCTGGTTCAGTTAAATCGACACTAAGATTTTTCTGATTCTTATCCAGTCAAAGATAAATCAAGACCTCTGTTGTTGGAGAAAATGCAAAGCCTGGAGTATGACTAGACAACAATTTAACCTCATTTCCCCAGTAAGTCACTGTGAAGCCTGGAATACGACCAGATAGCAGTCAGCCTCATCATCCTCAGCAAGTCACTGTGAAGCCTAGATCCTAACCCGATAGAAGTTCACTTCCGTCTCTTCAGTCAAGAGACGACTCCCCAATAGAGTAATGGACAACTAAAGCTCCTAAAATCTATTTCCCAAGACAGAGACCGACATTCCCCAGCGGACTCCTCCTCGGGCAGTAGGAACAGGGATCCCCACAAAGAGAATTCTTATGAAATCAGCATCGATTTCGGATGGCATCTTTAAGCCCATATTCGACGACTCTCCGTCATATTCCTTGGATGGCATCTTTAAGCCCATCTACAACAGTCTTCTATCATCTTTTCCGAATGACATATGTAAGCCCATTCCCGATATTATTCACCAATAGTCTCACTTCGGGCGAGTGCAAATTTCTGGGCACTCTAATGTTCAATCATCTTCCACCTTCAGATCACGAAAGGCAGACAAGCCAATCTACATCTTCAGGTTTAAGAAGATTGAACAGGGGCAGCTGTTGTACCCCAGAATTTTCCCTCCCATTTTCACACAAGATATACCCCTAGAGGTTCTCAGTTGCTCAAGGTTGACCAAGGATTGACCAGACAATTCTCCTCTTAAGGCAATGAACCCCCAACTAGGGTTTCCATTTCCATCAAGATGTTTGAGCTCCAATGGTATCAAATTTTTCCCATGGTACTAATATGTCCTCAAGATCATCCATGCCAAGTTTCATGCCTTTCTCAATAAGTTTGCTCAGGCAATTGCTCAAGTATTGGAAAATCAATTGTGCTAGGTCAAAAGTCAACTATGGCCCATGTATAGTCAAACTTCAAGATTTTTGGTCAACATAAACATTTTGAAGTGATATCCATCATTTGATCAAGGGTTGATCACGATTCCTCAAGAAATGCTCCTAATTCATCAAAAGTCAAAAATGGCAAATTAGGGTTTCTATAGGAAAAGTCAACCAAACTTCGACCAAGCATAACTTTCTCATACTTTATCAGAAATTTTCCAACCAAAGCTCATTTTGAAGATAATCTAATTCCCTACAACTTATCTTCATCCCTAAAGTCCAATAAATGCACCATTTGAAATATATAAGTTCATACATTACAGGTCATTTTTAGAAAGTCAATAAAAGCCAAAAAATTTCCAAGACCTTTAACATCAACATAACATCTTCAAATGCAAAATTGATCAAAAGAGGGATTGGATTAGACATCTTGGGATTTCCAAAAAGTCCAAGATCATCATCATTAGATAAAAACTGAGCAAGTTATGGCTTTCCCAAGTTAGGGAAATTTGGGAAATTTCAAGAAATATGCATTGAGAAAATTTGAGTTTTTAAGGCAATGGCTCAAATTCTTGAACTTCAAAAATCTTCCTAAGATCATAGAGGACACCTAAAACCATTTTTGCATAGTCTTGATTTTATTTGCATTTTATATTAATTTTATTTAATTAAAAATCAAATAAATCAAGATTATTGCAAAATATATAGGCCAGTATCATTTGGGCTTCGTTTGGTGCATGGAGAGGCCCCGTATTTCATGTGCAACAAGGCCAACTTTGTCTAGGTGCATTCAAATTTGAAAATATACAAAATCCATTAACTTTGGCCAAGGTTACAAATGGACATTCATGGCATTCAAATGCTTGTCTATGGTTGTTACAAGCGTTACATTTCGTGTCTCCTCATTATTCTCTATATAAACAAGCTATTGGAAAGCATCAAACAGAGAGACATACATAGCCTGGGGAACCCCTGAAATTTTTGCAAAAAAAACACTAGAATTGTCAAATTCGAATTTCCATCTCCAACCTATTTTAGTCCCAAACAAAGATCACAACACACTCCTGGAGGTCCCCTGAAGCATTTGCAACCATTACTAAGCTCTAAAACATTGCCAAATGCATCAACCAATTCGCACGGTTTGTATTTTTTTCCAAATTCATTCTGCTTGATTCATGTAACATAAATGCTTTTTGATCATACATTACTGATTGTTGAAGTGTTTGCAAGCTTTTTGCATAGTTGGATTGAAGTTTGAGTTCAGGTATAATAGTTTGCCATAGCTAGCGTTTGAACCTCGAAATTGGGGTTTTTTGTATTGGCCAAAATTAGCCCAAACCAAGGGCACCATCTTGCTCAGGAGGTTGAAAGCAATCAGTCCAGGGCCTCACATTTGATTTTTGTTGCGTGTTATGAGTTTTATGAATTGCAGGTCCTATAGTGACAAGTGAAAAACTGTCATTATAGGTTTTTGATCTGAGACAACGGAGGAACAAAGAAGACAAGGCATGGCATTGTCTGATTGGTCCGTTCAAATAATGGCGCACGTTTTTTTTATTTCCTGGATAATGACTTGTTTTTGAATATAATATTATATTTTCATTATAATAAATGAATTTCATGTTAGTTCAGTTGGCAGGGAAGCGCGTTGGTAAAGGAAAGGACCCGGGTTCGAGTCCCATGTCCAACATTTTTTTATTTTCCCATTATTTAATGCAGCATTCAATACTCTTCAGGGTCTAATGCTCACCATATTCCAGCAATTCTCAACCACCAGTTGTCTCCTGATCAGATCTAATGCATACAAATATGCAAGCCCATCATGGACTCTCCAGACACGCCCATACAAGATCAAACACCAATATGGGCTTTCACCTTTGGGCCAAGCGTTTTTTGACAACCACACCCCCCATTTTTGTTTTGATGACCAGGACCATGTTATTTTCTTTTTCTTTATTTTATTTTGTTTATCATTTTCAAAAGGTTTTTTTTATATAAATCATAAAAACAAATCAAAAAATAAAAAAATAGATTTAGTTTTCTTTTTTCTAAAAATATTTTAATTAATTAGTTGAATATTTTAATTTTATTTTATTAACTTTAAAATCAAATTAGACTTAGTTTCTTTTTAATTTAAATTATTTTCTTAATAAAAAATACCAAAAAAACATTAGAATTAGGATTTATTTTCATCCAACTTTTTTTTTATTTCACTAATTAAATTTTAGATATTTACTTCACTTACTTTTTGTTATTAAAAATAAAAAACAATAACAAAAAAGATTTTTCCTCTAGGTTTTAGAACGTGTTTTCATTTATCGCGCGTTTATTTCCCTTTGCATTTTATAGTCATGTAATTGTTATACATGGTGTAATTTACTTTATTGATTTATTTCCTTTTTCCCATTTACTTTGGAATGTAAATATCCCCCTCCCCGAAGCCATGTAATAGTCTAGATTTATACTTTCCGCATTTTATTTTTTCTGTATATATAACTACTAGTAACTTAGGCGTGCATGGAAAGATAAAATCAATTAACCCTTATATCACTAATCTCAAGATAATATAACTGAAAAAACACACTTCTCACACTTGCATCCTTAAGGTACTCCTCACTCGGTTGCCTCGGAAATGGTCATGTCCTTCGAACGTAGGGATATCTTAGCAAAGACCCTCAATTATAAAGTCATCATAAAGATCATGGTCCCTTAACGTCCCTCGAGTTGTGTTGTACCCCAAAATTTTCCCTCCCATATTCCTCAAAACATTTCAAGAAAGATCCTCAAGTTGCTCAAGGAAGTCCAAGGGTGGACCAGACAAGCTCTCTCCTAAGGCAGTCTACCTCAAATTAGGGTTTCATATTGCATCAATATACTTGAGTCTAAGGGATCCCAAATGCTCACCATTGTCCTAATATGTTCTCAATATTATCCAGGTCAAGTTTCAAGCCTTGCAGAGGAAGTTTGCTCAGTCAATTGCTCAAAGGCCTGAAAATCGACTGTGCTAGGGCAAAAGTCAACTGTGGCCTACATACAGTCAAACTTCAATATTTTTGGTCAACATCCTCATTTTGAAGTATTATTCATCATTTGATCAAGGGTTGATCATGATTCATCAAGTATTGCTCATAATTCATCAAGAACTAAAAGTTGCTAAATTAGGGTTTTGCAGGAAAAGTCAACTCAACTTTGACCAAGCATAACTGTCTCATACTTTATGAGAAATGACCCATACAAAGCTAATTTTGAAGAGGATGCAATTCTCTACAATCCATCTTCAGCTCCCAAGTTCAAAATATGCACTAACAAGAAGTTATGAATATGGACATTGTAGGTCATTTTGAAAAGTCAACAAAAACACCTTTTTTGTTAAAGCTTCATACATGAACATGGAATACCAAATTGAGATGAGACCAAAAGGGTTTCTTATAGGACATATCAAGATTTCTATAAAGTCCAAGAACACCTTCAAAGAGTCAAAATTGAGGAAGTTATGCATTGGTGAAGTTGACCCTTTTTGCAAAATTGTCAAAAGTCAACTATGCCTCAAATTGCAATTTTTGTTAAATGGGCCCAATCTTTTGCACTTGTTTTGAGTTGGTAGCATGGTCCACGACCCAAGGAAGCAACAACATCTTATTTTATCCATTTATTTATTTTATTATGGTTTTTATTTATTAAAAATCATTTTAAATCAAATAAATAATAAAAAATACCAAGATTTGTTTTGAAGATCTGATTTTGATGAAAATCAAATCCAAATGAGCTGGCCTAATCAATTAAATTCGAATCAAGGCAAAAGGGCATGATTTGCATGGTTATGGAAAGATTTCATATGGCTTAAAGACCAAATATTCCATTCATGAATTCTTGAGATCTTGGCCAAAAATAATTAACCTAATGTGATTCACTACTTATGCTAAAGATCATTGAACCCTAACAACAAGAATTTTCGTGCAGAGCTGCCTCCAAGAACAAGAGCAAAATCTCAAAATTCCTAAGAAAAGTGTGAGACAAATATCCTTCTGTAGGCCAATTCAAGGCGTGTTAAAGCTTCCAATCGCTTGTTGGCAATCTCCTAGAGCTAACCCAATCATTAGCCAAGCTTGAAACGCCCAGAATCACCCTACAACACTCATACGGTTTGCCTTCAAACTTAAAATCGTTTTCAATATTTCACGTATCCTAAACACATTCTAATCATATATTCTTGTTCATCATCTTGTTTGCAAGCTATTGGTGTTGTTTAATTGCATTTATAACGCATGAATTGTCATATGCCATATCTAGGGTTTGCAAACTCGTTTTGGGGTTTTTTAACCTAGGCAAAATTGGGCCATGATTAGGGTACCATGAAGCTCGTTAGATTGAGACCAGTGGATTGGTACCATCACCATTGATTTATTGTTCTTGTACATTATTTTTGAGATGCACAAGTTTTTAGCTACGACGAATGTCCGTTGGTAAAAGTCTGTTATCTAAGACAACGGATCCTTGGAGAAGAAGATGTCATGGCAAGCAACCATTCGCTCGTTTGAAAATTCGCGCGTTTGGACTTAGTGTTTTGTTATTTTATCATATTATGATTATTGTTTATTCCATGTACAACAAAAGCATGCAACGCAGTTGGTAGTGGAGCAGTTGGAAAAGGCTTTGGGGCCTGGGTTCGAATCCCAGGTCCCCTCATTCTTTCATGTTATTTTTCTTTCAATGTTCAGGCACGCACACAAGGCCAAGAGAATACCATGTGACCTCAGGATCCAACCATTGGATCTCCTGGAAGCCATATCTGAAGGTCATCAATGAAAGAGCATCATAGGCCATGGTCAATGCATCACAGGAAATCTGGGCAAGTCAATGTGGACCAACCTGTTTTGGGCCCAGAATTTGATATTCACACCCTCCAAAATTGCTTTCTCAGGCCCATATCTCTTTCTCTTTTCTTTTTATATTTTCTTATTAATCTATTTATGTATTCATTTTACTAACACAAATTAATAATTCTTTTTATCAAAAAATCACAAAAATAATTTTTCACCCAATTAAATTTAGGATATTTATTTTTTATAAATTAATTAATTTAATTAGGATATTTAATTTTAGGTAACTTAAATTTCTTTTGTAAATAAATTAAAAACAATTAGAACAATTAGGGTTTTAGTTCAATTTAATTCTATTTTGTTTTTCTTTAAAACAATAAAACATAAAATTAGGTCATGTTAATTATTTTCTTTAATTTAGTTTAATTACTAATTAATTTTGTATTTAATTTAAAAAAAACTTAATTCTTTTTTCTTAAAAATTCATAAAAACAACAAAAATAATTTCTCTTTCGATTAGGTTAGACGGGGTCAAAACCCTAATTCTCTCTCGTTCTTAACTCATCGCGCGCACTTTATTGTATTATTTTTACCATATTGATGTAATTGCTCATAAGTTGTAATAGATTAATTAGGACTTTTTACTTTCATTTATCGTTTTTTTAAGGGTTTGTTTTTGGCTATGTAAATACCCGAAGCCTTGTAATAGCGTAGCTTATTTTTCGCATTTTAAATTCCGCAAATATTAACTGTTAGATGTATGAATATTAGGGATGCATGACAAGAATGTATGTAAACTTTAAAATGGTTAGCAAACCCTAAATGTGCAAAGATAATAATTTGAAATTGACTCACTCGCACATGCGCACTCCTAGGGTATACTCTCACTTCGGTTGCCTTCGGTAAACGTTCATTAGGTATAGGATATTTTAGTGGTCGCTCTCTTGTCTAAACAAAAGATCAAAGTCCCGTTCAGAAAAGTTGCCTTGGAATGGTTGCCTCGGATATTATTGCCTCGAATATTGATCTTAAGACATTAGGGTTACTACTAAGACGTCCTAACATTGCTTTAGTGATCGTACGTCCCTTTCAAATTGACCCTCAAAACTCCGACGATGGTGCTACCTACTCACTAATAGTGGGATAGCACTGTCTAAAGGAAACAAACAAAGAATAATTCTCTTTTTCGAGTAGGTAGAATCTTAAGTACTTGCTCAATCCAAACAAACTTTTCCACACTTACACTCCTTTCAAACAAAGTTTTCAAAATGACTTCGTAACACTCTTGAAGACAGAAGCAAGAGTTAAATCGAAGTAAAACAAAAACTTTTTCAAATCAAACACACACAAAGAAAATTTTGAAAATGATGAGCAAGTACGTAAGAGCCCGTAGATAACTACGGATAGAAAGGGTGCTAATACCTTCCCTTTCTATAATCTACCCCCCGTACTGAAAATCTCGAAAAAGGGAATTTTTCTGTGCTTTTTTCCTTTCCTGTTGGATAAAATAAAAGTTGGTGGCGACTCTTGCTTACCGCGACATTTTACGAACACAAACGCAAAATGCAAACCAGCATTCCTAAAAACAGTCCAGTTTTGGCCACCGTATCACAGAACTGGCGACTCTGCTGGGGACAAGTAAGTGGGGTATACCTTAGGATTAGTTCATCATATTGCTTCTATTGTTTGATCTGATTGCTTTATCTTTGTGGGCTTTGTATTGGAGTTACTATAGATCCTAACCCGGATCTGGGAGACACCTTTTAGGTAAGTAGCAATAAACTGTGAGGGAACTGTAAGGCGTAGACCGATACAGTTGAAGCAGTAGCTACGTTGATGTGGCACATTAGTTGGTATCGGTATCCCTTATGGAGGTACAAGGAGAGTACGAGGCTGCTATATGGGTCGTTAAGCACCAACTGACCTTAGAACCTATAATTGACCAACTTGGCCATAGGAAGTAGTGAGATAGCCGGTCTCGGCATAGAGCTTGGAAATGGTTGATACTCGATACTACACTCATTGAGACCATACTCTCGAGATAGTTTCATCCGCAAGAAAAGATTGTGTGAGCTGAAACCATGACCGATGAAGGATGGTCAGTGATATTGAGAACCTCTAGAACCCGGTTACTATTATTAGGACAGGTTGAACCAACTGAACTTCAAGAGGGTAGTACCTAGACTCCATGCAAGCCTGAGACTTAAGGGCCCTTGTGTGACTTATGTGCCTTTACCATGTTTGTTACCTGCTATACCTATTGTGTATTTTATCATGACATCATGCATCATGACATAGCATGCATATTTCATTAGAATAACCATTTCAAAGACCGAGGGGATTTATCTTTGTTCTGTTTTGCAGATCATGGCTTCCATACGCTGAAATACCATTCGAGTCAACTTCGTGCAAATCCCTGCTCAACTCAGACAGTTAGTCTCAAAAGTTCCTGATACTTCCTCATTTGTTAGAAGACATGGTCATCTCCTTAGTTTGGTCACTTCAAAGTTGGATGAGCAGATGATGAGCGTCCTTTTCCAGTACTTTGATTTGTTTCATCATTGTTTCACCTTCCTGGATTATCAGCTAGTTCCCACTTTGGAGGAGTTTTATGATTTATTAGGCCTATCTATCCTCGAGCAGACACTCTTCACAGGTTTGGAGGAGGTTCCTAGGCCAGAGGACATTGCTTAAGCTTTACACTTGAAAAAGGCTGATGTAGTGTCTAATTGGGAGACACAGAGCGGGGTTAAATGTTTCTTGGCTAAGTTCCTGGTTGATCAAGCTCAACAGTTCTGGGATAACTTGGATTTTCAAGCTTTTTAAGAAATCTTGGCTCTCCTCATCTATGGCTTGGTTCTTTTCCCGAATCCAGATTCCTTCATAGATGTGAATGCAGTTAAGATCTTCTTGTCTCGTAATCCAGTGCCTACTCTTCTGAGTGATATTCCATATGCTCTCTATACTCATATTGTGCGAAGAAGAGGTCTCCTCATGTGTTGCACGCCGTTGTTGGCGAGGTGGTTTATTTCGCACCTCCCCAAGTCTGTGTTCAAGAATGAGGAAGGTGTAGCTTGGGCTTACAGAATCATGTCCCTTGCTCATACGGACATTCTTTGGAGTTCTAAGGATATGGAAAGAGTAGCTATCATTGATCGGTGTGGGGAATACCCTAATGTTCCGTTGCTTGGAATTAGAGGGGGAATAACCTATAGTCCTTGTTTGGCTTTGACATAGTTTGGTCGCGCTCAGGGAGACGGTCCTCATGAGCTACTTCTTATAGACATTGTCTTCGACTATAAGGAGGACGTTAAAGAGCATCGCCGAAGGTTTATACGAGCCTGGGGCATGGTGAACAGGTCTGACCCTCAAGAGCTAGCATTAAAGACTTCTCTCCCTATGTAACCTTATCTCCAGTGGGTTCGAGCCCGTGCTCAAAAGCTAGGGATGCCTCATGAAGCTATTTTGCCGGTGATTATGGAGCATACTAATGAAGAAGGGGTTCCTTATACCATGCTTTATCCCTACATGCCTACTGATCTTGGGGCATTGAAGAGATCCTTGATTCAATTGAAGGAGGAAAGGGATACCTACCGAGAGAAGAATCATGAGCAGGAAAGGAAGATCTTGAAGCTCACGAGGCAGCTTGATAATGAAAGGACAATCAATGATTATGTCAGCACGAAGGGAAAGCGACCATGGGATTTATGATTTTTGCTTGTTTCTAGTTTAGATTTGTTTTCAGTTTATTTCTTTTTGTAACGCCTTAAAGGCATTGTTAAACATTTTTACAAGTTTGAATCTAATAAAGTTTGCTTATTTCTTGGTTTGCAAATTTAAATCACCCAAAGTCTTTGAAATCATTTCATACGCATTCCATTATCATGCACCTCATTACAGGTATCATTACAGGTTTCTCATCTTCTCCACTGTTTATTTCAACATAAAATGTCTTATGAAATACCTACCGATCAAGCCATTAAGGCTCTTCAAGCATAGAATTTTCAGTTCCAAGAGATGTTCTTGAATTTGGCTAAAGGGAAACAAGATTTGAAGACTCTCATCTCGAAGGAGAAGAAGAAGAAGAAGAAGAAGAAGAAGAAGAAGAAGGTGGTCCTTCTGAATATGGGTCACAGATTTGGGAATAGGCTGCGACAGGAAGCTGATTTGTCTCATTCATCTAAAGGAGGAGAGAATCAAGAGGAAGAGAAGGGTCCTAGTCCTGTGGTCTCTGATAATGACATTGATTTTGATGAAGACCATTATCCTCCTGTTGAGGATAGGTACAAGCAACTCGAAGACCGTCTGAGTGCAATGGAGATTCAGAAGATACCTGGTTTGGACTTCGGAGATTTGGGACTAGCATCTGGGGTGGTGATCCCTCATAAATTCAAAGCTCCTGTTTTTGCTAAGTACGATGGAGTATCTTGTCCAAAGCTCCATCTCTGCTTGTATGTCAGAAAAATCCAACCTTACACTGCTGATAGAAATCTGTGGGTTCATTTCTTTCAAGACAGTCTGTCAGGGACTTAGCTTGAATGGTTTTATCAATTGGAAGGAGCTAATGTCCGCAACTAGGAGGACCTTTCTACTGCTTTTTACAAGCAATACCAGTATAACGCTGACCTTGCTCTCACACGTACTCAGCTTCAGGGTATGTCTATGGGTGCAGGCGAAGGCTTTAAGGACTATGCTCAAAAATAGAGAGATCTGGCTGGAAGAGTCCAACCCCCTCTGTCTGATAGGGAGTTGGTAGACATGTTTCTTGGGACTTTGTCTGGTCCATTCTTCAATCATTTGATCGGTAGTTCGTCATCAGGTTTTACTGAATTGATTTTGACGGGGTATAGAGTAGAATCTGGTATCAAAAGTGGCAAGATACAGAAAGGTGCTTCGTCCAGTGCAGAAAGGAAGCCTTTCAAGAAAGAAGCTAGTGCAGTTTACAGCTCAAGGAGCCAAAACCAACCTGAACGCCGCCAAGCAGTGAATGCGGTAGTAATATCAAGACCCATTGTTGCCCCACAATGCAACAATCAGCAAAGAGTAGAGAGGCCGCAAAGACAGTATACTCGTCTCAGTATGACCTTATCTCAAATTCTACCGCAATTGTTGAAGACTAACTTGATAACTCTAAGGGAAGCCCTGAAGAATCCCAGCACCACGTCTCCGCTATATAATCTGAACGCCCGCTGTGCTTATCACTCCGATAGCCCAGGGCATGATACAAACAATTGTTGGGCCTTGAGGAATAAGGTGCAAGATTTGATTGAAGCTAAAGAGATCGAGTTTGACGCACCGGAAAAGCCCAACGTCATGACTGCTCCTATGCCCAAGCATGGAGTAAATGTTGTGGATGATGATTCATTTGTGACCTCTGTGGAAGAAGTTTCTACTCCGTTAATGATAGTAAAGAAGAACCTATTATTGGTCGGTTTATTTCCGGGATGTGGCGAAGGTTGCCACCTATGTTCAATCCTGCCTGCCGGTTGCCATTTACTGAAATCAGGTGTTTAACGCCTGATGGATAACAAAGAGATCTTGTTCGAGAAAACTTTGATTCCGTTGATTTCTGTTGAAGATGCGTCCATCATAACCATTTCCGCCAATCCTTCCAAGGCTTCCCCGAGAAAGCCTGTTAAGATTACATCCGTTCAGAGAGTTGCTCCATTGATCATTACTATTCCTGGTCCAATCATATACACTTCGGATAAGGCTGTCTCGTGGCACTATGGGGCCGATGTATATTATTATGGGATCAAACAAGACTTGAAGGTTGAAGAGGCTGATACTGAAGTCAACAATATTGTCGGGGCTAGCAAGGTCACCCGAAGCGGAAGACTCTTCTCTCCTGAGATTTCCCCTCTGATTGTTCAAAAGCCTGCTGTTGTTCCATCTGCCAGTACATCAGCTACTGTCCCAGTTCATATTCCAGCTATCACCCCTGTCACCGATCCATCTGACGCTCGGGGCAAAGAAGTCACAGGTGAGCCTGCCCGGATGGAGGCACAGAAGAAGATTGTTGTAGAAACCTCTAGACATGAGATAGAGGAAATTCTAAAGATCATCAAGAAGAGTGACTACAACATAGTCAAGCAGCTGGGGAAGACCCCGTCCAAGATCTCCATGCTATCCTTATTGTTGTTCTCGGAAGCCCATGCAAAGGCTTTAATTGATTTCCTTAAAACTGCGCAGGTGCCGCAGGAAACATCTGCTGATCAATTCAAAGACTGTGTAGCTAGTTTGACCGCTGACAACGGGTTGGGTTTCTCCGACGCAGATCTGACTGCTAAAGGAAGAAATCACAATGATGCCTTGCATGTCTGGATCGAGTGCAGGGGCACTACTTTGGCCCATGTACTGGTGGATACTGGGTCCTCATTGAATGTTTTACCCAAGAAAGCGTTAGATCGGTTGGACTATGAAGGGTTGGTTCTGAAGCCGAGTAATATTGTGGTTAGGGCTTTTGACGGGTCCAAAAGGATGGTGCACGGGGAGGTGGACGTCCCTGTTAAAGTTGGCTCTCAAACTTTTGAGTCTACGTTCTATGTGATGGATATCCGACCATCCTATTCTTGTTTGCTGGGTCGCCCGTGGATTCATAAGGCTGGGGAAGTGACTTCTACACTCCATCAGATGCTAAAATATCCAGTAAAGGGGAATATTGTTACAGTACAAGGAGAAGAGGAGTACATGGTGAGCCACCTTAAGTCTTTTCGGTATTTGGAGATGGATGGGGAGTTCATCAAAACCTCGTGTCAGAAATTTGAAGAGGTCCCCCAGACTCTGGTGTCGACTGAAATTGCTGGTGAAGAACCTCCAATGAAGATGGCTTCCCTCAAGGATGCCAGGGTTTTTATTGAAAAAGGTGGGTGTGCAAATTAGGGCCAACTCCCTGACTTCGCACATAAAACTGACAAGTTTGGTTTGGGTTTTACTGCAGAAGCTCAAAGGGTTGTTCGGCGTGCGCGGATTAGAAGACCTCCCCTGCATATCAGTAATCAGTGATTGAATTCAATTGAGGATGATGAAGACGAGTCAGAGTTTAAAAGCTGGATTTACCCGACTATCGACGGTGGACTGAACAATTGGATGGAAAAGGACTTCGTGCCAGTTTCTTTTATTACACAGTAATAGACTTTTGTTTTTGATATTTGTAACAAACAATTTAAAAAAATCTATGGCCCGATGCCTTGCCCGAGGCACCTTGGCTTTGTTTGTGAGGGCTTATTACTTGTCATTTCCATATATCATCAATAAAGCATTGGACGTTTTTCTTGCATTACAAATTTTGCGCTCCTTGTTTTTCTTTTCTATCTTGCACTTTATCAAAATAGCTATTGTCTTACACACACTCATATATCATAATGCAGATCCACATCCACTCTGGGTCCTATTGATAACGACTCTGCTACTGCCAGTTATGACTTCGAAAGTTCGATCAACCAAGTCGAGGACGAAGGTGAGGATGATTGTGAAGTGCCTGGGGAACTTGCTAGACTATTACTACAGGAAGAGAGGGCCATACAGCCCCACGAAGAACTAGTGGAATCAGTGAATCTGGGTACAGAGGAAGACAAGAAATAGGTCAAGATCGGTGCGAATCTGGAGCCTAGTGTCAAGCAACGGTTGATTCAGATGCTACGTGACTATGTTGAGATCTTTTCTTGGTCTTATGAAGACATGCCTGGGTTGGATACCGACATTGTGGTTCACCTCTTGCCAACTAAAGAAGACTGTCCTCCGGTAAAACAGAAGGTTAGCCGTATGCGCCCAGAGATGTCTGAGAAAATCAAAGTTGAGGTCATGAAACAGTTTGATGCCGGTTTTCTAGCAGTTACTTCTTATCCGCAGTGGGTTGCCAACGTGGTTCTGGTGCCGAAGAAAGATGGTAAGGTGCGGATATGTGTGGACTATAGGGATCTGAACAGGGAAAGCCCCAAGGACAATTTCCCACTCCCTCACATCGACATTCTGGTCGACAATACCACGCAGCATAAGGTCTTCTCTTTTATGGATGGTTTTTTTGGTTACAATAAAATTAAGATGGCTCCCGAAGACATGGAGAAGACAACCTTCGTTACGCAGTAGGGCACCTTTTGCTACAAAGTCATGCCGTTCGGATTGAAGAATGTTGGGGCAACGTATCAGCGCGCCATGGTTGCTTTGTTTCACGACATGATTCACCATGAGATTGAGGTTTACGTTGATGACATGATTGCAAGATCCCAGACTGAAGAGGAACATCTTGACCATATCCATAAACTATTTGACAGGTTAAAGACGTACAAGCTGAGTTTAAACCCAAACAAGTGCACCTTCGGGGTAAGGTCTGGTAAGCTGCTGGGTTTCGTCGTTAGTGATAAAGGTATTCAAGTGGATCCTGCAAAGGTGAAAGCTATACAGGAAATGCCAGCTCCCCGAACAGAAAAAGAAGTCAGATGCTTTTTGGGACGACTGAATTACATTGCCCGATTCATTTCACACCTGACTACTACTTGTGAGCCAATCTTCAAGCTGCTGAAGAAAGATCAAGTGGTAAAATGGAATGATGAATGTCAGGCCGCCTTTGAAAGGATCAAAGAATATCTCCAAGGGCCACCTATTCTGATGCCTCCAGTTGAAGGAAGACCTTTGATTTTATACTTAACAGTACTCGACAATTCAATGGGGTGTGTGTTGGGGCAGCATGACGAGTTTGACCGAAAAGAGCATGCTATTTACTACCTTAGAAAAAAGTTTACCGACTGTGAGACCCGATACTTACTGCTTGAGAAAACTTGTTGCGCTTTGGCATGGGCTGCTCGCTGGCTGAGACAGTATATGCTAACTCACACTACTCTATTGATATCAAATATGGACCCAATCAAGTTTATCTTCGAAAAACCTGCCTTGTCTGGAAGAATAGCAAGATGGAAGATGATCTTGACTGAGTATGACATCCAATACATAACCCAAAAAGCAATCAAGGGGAGTGTGTTGGCAGATCATTTGGCGCATCAGGCAGTGGATGATTACCAGTCTATGAACTTTGAATTCCCGGACGAGAGCATCATGTTGGTGACTGACTATGAAAAACCTGGACCGGATGAAGGACCTGAGGAATGATCCTGATGGTCTATGTATTTTGATGGAGCTTCAAACGCGTTGGGTAATGGCATTGGCGCCATGATCATATCTCCTGAAGGCTGTCATACTCCGTTCACCGCCCGATTATGTTTTAATTGCACCAATAACATGGAGGAGTATGAAGCGTGCATCATGGGCCTTCGAGCAGCTATTGACCTGAGGATTAAGTTCCTGAGTGTATTCGGAGATTCCGCTCTAGTGATCAGTCAGATCAAAGGCGAGTGGGATACGAAACACCCAAATCTTATTCCTTACAAAGAGTAAGTATTAACGCTGCTCCCACATTTTAAGGAGATAACCTTTGAACACTTCCCCAGAGAGGAGAATCAGTTAGTGGACGCGCTAGCTACCATGTCTTCTATGTTCAAGGTCAGATGGGATAATGAGGCTCCCCAGATTACCATTGAGAGGTTGGACGAACCCACGCATTGCTGTGACATTGAGACTGAGGAGGTAGCAGATAAACCCCGGCTCCACGACGTAAAGATGTATCTTGAGGCTCAAGAATACCCCGAGGGTGCATCTGTTAATGATAAGAAGTTCTTAAGGAGGTTCGTTGCGAAGTTCTTCATCAGTAATGGTATCCTTTACAAGCGTAACCATGATTCAACCTTACTGCGATGTGTGGATAAGAACGAGGCAGAAAGGATTATGGTGGAGTTACATGAAGGTACTTTCGGGACTCATTCCAGTGGACATACCATGGCAAAGAAGATCCTACGGGCAGGATATTATTGGTCTACCATGGAAGCCGATTGTTATCAGCATTCTCGGACCTGTCACAAGTGCCAAGTCTATGCTTATAAGGTGCATATACCTCCAGTTCCTCTGAATTTCTTGACAGCTCCTTGGCCTTTTGCAATGTGGGGCATCGATATGATTGGTGAGATCAGACCTACTGTGTCCAACGGACATCGTTTCATTCTGGTGGTGATTGATTATTTCACAAAGTGGGTTGAGGCAGCTTCCTTTGCTATGGTAACCAAGAACGTCCTGGCACGGTTTATTCAGCACAATTTGATCTGTCGATATGGTGTACCCGAAAGGATCATTACGGACAACGGTACAAATCTCAACAATACGATGATCATCGAGCTCTGCAAGCAGTTCAAGATACAGCATCACAACTCTTCTCCTTACCGGCCGAAGATGAATGGGGCTGTTGAAGCGGCTAATAAGAACATCAAGAAGATTGTGCAGAAGATGACGGTGACATACAAAGACTGGCACAAGATGTTACCATTCTCTCTTCATGGGTACCGTACCTCAGCACGAACTTCAACAGGGGTAACACCTTACTCTTTGGTATATGGCATAGAGGCAGTCTTACCCATTGAAGTCCAGATACCCTCTCTTCGGATTAAGAAGGATGCAGGTTTGAGCGAGGACGACTGGATCCAGACCCGACTTGATCAGTTGAACTTAATCGACGAAAAGAGACTTACTGCTATTTGTCATGGTCAGACGTATCAAAAACGAATGATCAAGGCATTTAACAAGAAAGTCAGACGACAAGAGTATCAAGTTGGGGATCTGGTAATCAAATGCATCATATAACCTCAAGGTGATCCCAGGGGCAAATGGACCCCTACGTATGAAGGGCCATTTGTGGTTAAGAACATTTTCTCAGGAGGAGCTATGATTCTAACCACCATGGATGGTGACGACCTTCCTCACCCCATCAATGCAGACATAGTGAAAAGATATTACGCCTAATCAAAGACTCGCTAGGTTGAATGACCTAGGCAAAAATAAGGGCTTCCCGGCGAACCAAAAGGGTTCGGGAAAAAATAAGGGATGAAAATGAAAAAATCTGTACACCCGGCAAGTCGAAAACCTGAAAAGGCAGCTTGGGCAAAAAAGGGTATCCTGGTGGACTGAAAACCCGAAAGGGCGGTCCAGGCAAAAATTAGGGATTAAAGCGTAACACTATGTCTCATTGGATCATCTTGCAACCAGACTTCTGTATCGACTATCAAGCTCGGACGGCACTAATCAATCTGATCTACCTTCAACCAAGTAGCAAAGTGATGAGATGCTCGAAAGACATAAAGGCAATAGCAGAGTTGGAACCTGGTGGGATTGTTCACATAGCTGTTTTTCTTTGTTTTTCACAAATTGTATAATTTTTATCATTCGGCGGCGTTCTCTTACTAGGACGTCAGCCTCTTGTACAAAAACGCCTATTTATAGGCCAACTTCAAAATCAATACAATTCATTTTCACAAAGAAATTTCAAATTGTTTTTCTTTTTCTGTTTTGTTTTGCAAGAACGTCCAATGGTTCATTTTTGATATATGCATTTGACAATAATTGTTGCTCATAAATATTTACATGCGAAACAGAAGACGATTACTCGTAATATCCGGAACAGGGGCAAACAAGAAATGTCCAAACCTTACGGTTGCTCTGTCCACCAGGTATAGGGATAGACCTAGCTGGAGAATACGACTAAAGGTACATTCACTCCCCGCAAAGCAAAAGGTATCTAAAAACAGTGATTCTCCCCAAGCAAAGTTTCTCTATCACCAGCACTAGAAGATTATCCCCAGCGGAGTTTATTTCTTCCACAAGAAGAAACTCAATCCCCGACAGGTTTCATTATCGCCAACAATGGTAATTCATTCCCAATCAAGGTTTTCTCTAAATCAACAGGTCCTTTAGCAGAGTATCTCTTTCCCACATAATCATTTTCTCGTCAGTTTATTCTCCAGCAGGATTATTCTCACAATCATCTTCGGTCGTTATCCCCAACGAGCGAAACTCTTTTTCTCCAAGCAGCAGTCCGGGATTTATTTTCCCCGGCTAGAGAACATCACAAAAACATTACATATCCATACATCATGACATACACATACGCATCATAAAACACAATCTCATTTATTTTGAGAACATCATTGCTTGATACATGTCATGCATTATATATGATTAACCTTTACCTTTCAGGAAAGATACAATCAAAGTCTCATAAAATTCAAGCTATGAAGCCCGGATTCGACCGAATAGTACCTTGATTTCTACAGCATATTGTGAAGCCCGGATTCGACCAGATAATAGTATCAAACACCGCAAAGCCTGGATTCGACCAGATAATGGTTTATCTTTAAGCTATAAAGCCCAGGTTCGACCGGATAATATCTTAATCTCCAGCAAGCCGTGAAGCTCAGATTAGGACCGGATAACAGCTCAGCAAGTTACTGTGAAGCCTGGATTACGACCAGATAGCAGTCTGAGACACCATGAAGCATGGATTCGACCAGATAGTAGTTTATCATAAACACAAGCCATGAAGCCCGAATTACGACCGGATAACAGCTCAGCAAGTTATTGTGAAGCCTGGATTACGACCAGATAGCAATACAAGTTTCTGTGAAGCCTGGATTACGACTAGATAGCAGCCAAAGACACCATAAAGCCTGTATTACGACCAGATAGTGGTATATCTTTAATACAAGTTATGAAGCCCGGATTCAACCGGATAGTATCTTAATTCCTCCAAACACCGCGAAGCCTGGATTACGACCAGATAGTGGTATGAGATATCGTGAAGCCTGGATTACGACCAGATAACAGTACAAGACACTGTGAAGCTTGGATTTCTACCAAATAGCAGTTTACCTGGACATTACTAAGAAGCCCAGAGCTGACCGAATATTAGTGTGCCCTAAATTCAAGTTGAAGCCCGGATGCGACCGGATAACAACTTATTTCCTTCTGAAGCCTGGATTATGACCAAATAAGAATCGAGAAATTGCGAAGCCCGGATCACGACCGGATAGCAAGTTTAATCTCATCTCCCCATTAAGCCACTGTAAAGCCTGGATTACGACCAGATAGCAGTCGGTCTTATCACTATGAAGCCTGGATCATGACCAGATAGTAGTTCATTTTCACCACCTTGACTAAGAGACGATTCCCCGGTAGGATAACGGACGACCGAAGCTCCTAAAAATTCTATTTTTCTCAAGACAAGGATCAGCATCCCCCAGCGTAGTCTTCCTCAATAATAGGTATACTGACTCTCGCTAAGGAATCTCTTAGGCGATCGACACTCCTTCAGATGGAATCTCTAAGCCCATCTTCCGTCATCAATTTCCAAATGGCATCTGTAAGCGCATTCCCGACATCACAAGACAAATACCACTTCATGCGAGTGCAAATTTCTGGGCACTCTAGTGTTCAATCATCTTCCACCTTCGGATCACGAAAGGCAAAAAAGCCAATCTACATCCTCGGGTTTAAGAAGATTGAACAGGGGCAGCTGTTGTACCCCAAAATTTTCCCTCCCATATTCCTCAAAACATTTCAAGAAAGATCCTCAAGTTGCTCAAGGAAGTCCAAGGGTGGACCAGACAAGCTCTCTCCTAAGGCAGTCTACCTCAAATTCGGGTTTCATATTGCATCAAGATACTTGAGTTTAAGGGATACCAAATGCTCACCATTGTCCTAATATGTTCTCAATATTATCCATGTCAAGTTTCAAGCCTTGCAGAGGAAGTTTCTTCAATCAATTGCTCAAAGGCCTAAAAATCGACTGTGCTAGGGCAAAAGTCAAATGTGGCCTACATACAGTCAAACTTCAAGAATTTTGGTCAACATCCTCATTTTGAAGTATTATTCATCATTTGATCAAGGGTTGATCATGATTCATCAAGTATTGCTCATAATTCATCAAGAACTAAAAGTTGCTAAATTAGGGTTTTGTAGGAAAAGTCAACTCAACTTTGACCAAGCATAACTTTCTCATACTTTATGAGAAATGACCCATCCAAAAATCATTTTGAAGAGGATGTAATGCTCTACAATCCATCTTCAGCTCCAAAGTTCAAAATATGCACTCACAAGAAGTTATGAATATGGACATTATAGGTCATTTTGAAAAGTCAACAAAAACACCTTTTTTGTCAAAGCTTCATACATGAACATGGAATACCAAATTGAGATGATACCAAAATGGTTGCTTAGAGGACATCTCAATCTTTCTAAAAAGTCCAATAACACCTTCAAAGAGTCAAAATTGAGGAAGTTATGTGTTGGTAAAGTTGACCCTTTTTGCAAAATTGTCAAAAGTCAACTATGCCTCAAATTGCAATTTTTGTTAAATGGGCCCAATATTTTGCACTTGTTTTGAGTTGGTAGCATGGTCCACGACCCAAGGCAGAAACCACATCTTATTTTATCCATTTATTTATTTTATTATGGTTTTTATTTATTAAAAATCATTTTAAATCAAATAAATAATAAAAAATACCAAGATTTGATTTGAAGATTTGATTTTGATGAAAATCAAATCCAAATAAGCTGGCCTAATCAATCAAATTCGAATCAAGGAAAAAGGGCATGATTTGCATGGTTATGGAAAGATTTCATATGGCTTAAAGACCAAATATTCCATTCATGAATTCTTGAGATCTTGGCCAAAAATAATTAACCTAATGTGATTCACTACTTATGCTAAAGATCATTGAACCCTAACAACAAGAATTTTCGTGTAGAGCTGCCTCCAAGAACAAGAGCAAAATCTCAAAATTTCAAAGAAAAGTGTGAGACGGATATCCTTCTGTAGGCCAATTCAAGGCGTGTTAAAGCTTCCAATCGCTTGCTGGCAATCTCCTGGAGCTAACCCAATCATTAGCCAAGCTTGAAACGCCCAGAATCTCCCTACAACACTCATACGGTTTGCCTTCAAACTCAAAATCGTTTTCAATATTCCACGCATCCTAAACACATTCTAATCATATATTCTTGTTCATCATCTTGTTTTCAAACTATTGGTGTTGTTTAATTGCATTTACAACGCAGGAATTGTCATATGCCATAGCTAGTGTGATACGGTGGGAGAACTGACTATGGGTTTTGCGTTTTTTATTCGCAAATGTTTCGGTTGAGCAAGAGTCGCCACCGACTTTTTATTTTATCCTAAGGAAAGGTTAAAAAGCACAGCAAAAACCTTTTGAGATGTTTTCTTGGGTTCGGGGAGTAGATTATAGAAAGGGAAGGTATTAGCACCCATTCTATCCATGGTTATCCATGGGCTCTTAGTTACTTGCTTAGATCACTTGCCTTTTGTTTTCAATTGTTTGAAATGGTGCTTGTGTGTGTGGGTTTGAAAATGTTTTTGAAAAGAAGCCAATGTGGTGGCAACCTTTGTAATGATCCATGTGGGGATGTGTACAAAGGTGTATGTCTTTTGAAAAGGTTTTCATTTGTTTTTGAAAGTGGTTTTTTGAAAGTGTTGTGAGGTATGGTTTAAAAACAGGCAAGTGTTTTTGTTTTGCAAGTTGACAAGTACTTAAGAGCGATCTACCCTAAAGTTCTCAAAGATTTTTTGCTATGTTTTTAACCCTTTTAACAATTTTGTTCCACCATTGTATTTGGTGGGCAATCTTGTGTTAGGATGTGAAAGGAACGAGCGCGGGTCATCGTTTGGACCATAATTGCAATGGTGCCAAGTATCTTTGGGCATTTTCTTTTAAGGGACTTGATCATTTTGTTTTTGGCAATGTTTTGAAAATGTTATCGAGGGACTATGATCATTTGATTTGTTTGTTTTGCCCAAAGAGACCTAACATGCAATATGGCCTAATTTTGAAAGGCAACAAGTGGATGTAACCCTAGGGGTGTTAGTGTGCAAGTGTGTTTTGTTGCATACAAGAGTTTTTTCTTTGAATTAGGTTTTTCTATTTCATTGATTTTATCTTGCCATACATGTCCTAATTACTAGCGATAAGACGCGGAAATGTAAAATCCTACGCTATTACAACAATTAGGGGAGGGGGATACACATTTGTACATGGGGGGTTCAACGAGAAAAATAGACAAAAAAGAAAATAGCAGAAAACAAGATATATATATAGAGAGAGAGAGGGAGCCCGCGCGCTGCTGGGAGGTCATCAGAAGTTCTGACCCAGATCCGCTGCCAGATGATCAACCTGTTAGTGAAACTGGATGAGGCAGAACTTCTGACTCTAGAACCTGCAAAACAGAACCTTGTTAGTGGGGAAATCAGAAGTTCTGATTTCCCTGCGCTGCAAGGCAGAAGTTTGTTAGTGGAGAAACCAGAAGTTCTGATTCTGCTGAAAAGGCAATAATTCTCAGAGGTTCTGATATCATTGACAGCAGAACAGGCTTCAGATGTGCTAACATCAAAGTCAGCACTTGGCTTTTTCCTGTACTAATCAGAACATCTGCAATCCTGTTGTTACTCCACAAAACAGGAAACATATTTGGAACATATCCAGCAAAATAGCAAAAACGTTTCAGAGGTCAGAATCACCAAGGTCACAGGCAAGTCCTATACTGGCTCAGAACGTTCTGAGGTATGAGAGTCCTCAGAACATAAACAGCAATAACATGAATATTTACATTATGTTACTTGAATATGTACAGCTGATGATGCTTAACAGTGTGATGAGGGTCAGCAGGTGCTTACCTGACTGTTTGGAAAAGTTGGTGAGTGAAAGTTTTAGCTTTTAATTCTGGTGGTGTTCTGGACAGATTTTGAAAAGGGGAAGTAAAGGTGTATACGTGTATAGGGTCATAAGTTTGGAAAGAGTGTTTTTGGTTTACAGAAAAGAGCTGGATATTTGATGAAGTTGAAGGTGAGAAACTTAAAGTTATGAAACAAAGCTGGAGATTTTGGCAGAGTTTCAGAATGCTGTGTTGCTAGGAGTTTTGTTTCTCTCTTAGCAATTTCTGTTTCTTTTCTTGTACCCCTTTTGCAGTGGTGAAAGCTCTCTATTTATAGGCAAAATTCTTGTGGATGCCTTGAACATTTAAGGCGCCAACAGAGCTTGAATTTGTTCTTTGACAGAAATTCCTGGGAAGTTGTGATAACAGCTAGCTTTCAACCTAGGTTGCAGCAGCAGGCGTAGATTGGGGAGAAGTGACCTCTGAAGTGGGCGGTGGCGTGAAGACCCATGCCAGAATCTGTGCAAAAGCGTTTTCCAATCCACACGTGAATGCTCAGGAGTGGTTGGAAGCATTAATGGGCATTAAATGGTGACAAGACCTGTCAATACTAACGTGCTGGTAATGAAAACCAGCGTTGAATCAGCAGCGTAAACCATGCTCTGGCCTTGGCTACCTGTTGCCTTAGTAAGCTCTGGAGATTCTCCTAGTTTTCTGGTACGTTCCTTGGATTTACTTCTGGACAATCTGGACTTAGAGATTCTGTATCAGTGTAACACTCATTCTTCTGACCTTTCATCTTCTGATTTCAACCTGTTCTGAAGGAGCCTTCAGACTTTCCTGCTTCTCTTGCATTCCTCTAGCAAATTCTGACTGAGCTTGTGTAACTGCTGGAGGGGCATGCTTTGTTTGAGACTTACATTCTGAACCACGTCTACAACTTCTGATTGAACTGATGTAGCTGCTGAAGAGCCAACTTTTGACCATGCTGAGCCAAGCTTGCAACTTCTGACCGTCTTCATCTGGAATGGGTCCAGAAGTTCTGAAGCGCTGATTTTTCTAAAAACACTTATTTTAGAGAAGCATTCTAAATACTTGGAATTTGATTTTTTCTCAAGATAAAAGTGTTGTTTCTGGAGTTCGTGAGATCATCTTGCTCTTGTAAGTGGCTTGCTTGGGCAAAGGGATAACTCAGGACTTGGATTTGTTTCAGAGGGACCTTGAAAATCCAAGATGGTTTCCTGAAGAAAGGGAGGGCAAATTTTGGGGTACAACAGTTGCCCCTGTTCAATCTTCTTGAACCTGAAGAGTTAGATTGGCAAGTTTGCCTTTCGCGACTCAAAGGTAAAAGGAGATTGGACACCAGAGTGCCCGGAAATTTGCACTCGCATAGTAGAGTATCAGCAATGTGATGGCGGGAATGGGCTTATAGATGCCATTTGGAGAGGTGGTGGATAGGGAGATGGGCTTATAGATGCCATCTGGAGATGTGACAGATCTTCGTCGGGAATGGGCTTACAGATGCCATTTGGAAGTGTTGATCGCACAAGAGATTCCTTAGCGAGAACTTTAAGTATCTGAGAAAGGCAGATGTTTTCCTGGCTTGTTACAGGTGTTTGATCTTCAATCTCCTTATGCAGATATACCCTGGCTGGATACAGCTATCGAATCTTCGAACTCTTCAGACGTGCCCTGGCTAGATACAGGAATCGAGTCTGGAAATGTTGTAGTTGATAGATGTGCCCTGGCTGGATACAGGAATCGAATCTTCGAACTCTTCAGACGTGCCCTGGCTAGATACAGGAATCGAGTCTAGAAATGTTGTCGATAGATGTGCCCTGGCTGGATACAGGAATCGAATCTTCGAACTCTTCAGACGTGCCCTGGCTAGATACAGGAATCGAGTCTGGAAATGTTGTCGATAGATGTGCCCTGGCTGGATACAGGAATCGAATCTTCGAACTCTTCAGACGTGCCCTGGCTAGATACAGGAATCGAGTCTGGAAATGTTGTAGTTGATAGATGTGCCCTGGCTGGATACAGGAATCGAATCTTCGAACTCTTCAGACGTGCCCTAGCTAGATACAGGAATCGAGTCTGGAAATGTTGTCGATAGATGTGCCCTGGCTGGATACAGGAATCGAATCTTCGAACTCTTCAGACGTGCCCTGGCTAGATACAGGAATCGAGTCTGGAAATGTTGTCGATAATTGATGGTAGTTGTCTTTGGGATTGTCTTTTTTTCTGAAAAGGCAAAACATAAGTTGTATGCAATGTTATGATGTATGATATGCGTGATGTTTTAACATGAGACAGCATTGTATGCACTTTATCATGTATGTAAGCGAGATGTATGAAAGTGTGGAATGTTTATGAATGTAACTTCGTCTTTAGGAAAATAGATCTTCGATGATTGGCCGGGGAGTTGCCTTGTGGCCAAGATACTTTGCTGAAGTGTTGATGAGAGGCCTGCTGAGGACTTTAATGATGGATCCTGCTGGGGATAAAAAAAACTCCGCTGGGAAACACCAAAGGTAGACTATGCTAGGAAATACCAAAAATAGACTCCGCTGGGGATATCAAAAATAAACTCCGCTGGGGATTGAAAGATACTTTGCTGGGGGCGATCTTCCGTGGCGGTCAGCTGAGAGTAACCCAGTTATAAGCCCTTGTGAGGAATAACTCTGAACAAAGCTCGGGAGAGATGTCCGTATTCTGCAGGGAACAAGCTTCCAAAATCTTCTGGGGATAAGCTTTTAGACCTGCCGGGGAAAGTTGAAGACTTCACTGGGGGAAGTACTGCTGAATCCTGCCTTACTCTGCGGGGCGTTGAGATGATTTGGTCACATCCTTTAGTCGAATCTACCTGGGTACCTTGGCGGACAAAGCAATCAGACTGCATCATACAACTTCACATTGCCCCTGTTTCTGATGTCACCTGTAATTAATCTTTCGTTTCAGGTGCAAATATTTATGAATCAGCAATTTAATGTCAAATGCATATATCAAAAATGAACATTGGACGTTCGTCGCAAGACAAAACAGAAAAAGGAAAAACGATGGCAATTTGTATGGACAAGTGAATTCGTTTTGATTTGAATTTTTGCCTGTGAATAGGCATTTTTTGTACAAGAGGCTGACATCCTAGTAAGAGGATGCCGCCGAATAGCGCAGAACTTACAAATTTTGAAAAGAAAACAAAACAGCTATGTGAACAATCCTACTGGGTTCCAACTCTGCTACCGCCTTTATGTCTCCAAGCGTCTTATCGCTTTGCTGCCTAGTTGAAGATGAAGCTGACTGGTCGATGCCGAAGTCTGAGCCAGATAGTTGATGCCGAGTTCCGGATGCGAAGTGATCCAATGAGACATAGTATTACGCTTTATCCCTAATTTTTGCCTGGACCGCCCTTTCGGGTTTTCAGTCCACCGGGATACCCATTTTTGCCCAAGCTGCCTTTTCAGGTTTTCGACTTACCGGGTGTACAGATTTTTTTTCATTTCATCCCTTATTTTTGCCCGAACCCTTTTGGTTCGCCGGGAAGCCCTAATTTTTGCCTAGGTATGTCAACCTAGCGGGTCTTTTATTTATGCGTAGTATTTTTTCACTATGTCCGCATTCGCGGGGTGAGGAAGGTCGTCACCGTCCATGGTGGTTAGGATCATGGCTCCTCCTGAGAACACATGTTTAACCACAAATGGCCCTTCGTAAGTAGGGGTCCATTTGCCCCGGGGATCACTTTGAGGAAGGATGATGCGTTTGATTACCAGGTCCCCAACTTGATACTCTCGCGGTCTGACTTTCTTGTTAAATGCCCTGATCATCCGTTTTTGATACATTTGACCATGACAGATAGCGGTGAGTCTCTTTTCGTCAATCAGGTTTAATTGATCAAGTCGAGCCTGGATCCAGTCATCTTCACTCAGATCTGCATCTTTCATTATCCGGAGAGAGGGTATCTGGACTTCAATTGGCAAGACTGCCTCCATGCCATAGACCAAAGAGAAGGGAGTTGCCCCGGTTGACGTCCTTGCTGAGGTACGGTACCCATGAAGAGCGAATGGCAACATCTCGTGCCAATCTTTATAAGTCACTGTCATCTTCTGCACAATTTTCTTGATATTCTTATTGGCTGCCTCTACAGCCCCATTCATCTTCGGCCGGTAGGGAGAAGAATTGTGGTGCTGTATCTTGAATTGTTCACAGAGTTCAGTGATCATCTTGTTGTTGAGATTGGTACCATTGTCCGTAATGATTCTTTCCGGGACGCCGTACCGACAGATCAGATTATGCCGGAGGAAACGTGCCACGACGCTCTTGGTTACTGTAGCGTAAGAAGCTGCCTCAACCCACTTTGTGAAATAATCGATCGCCACTAAGATGAAGCGATGCCCATTGGATGCCGTCGGTCGGATCTCGCCGATCATATCAATCCCCCACATTGCAAAAGGCCAAGGTGCCGTCAGGACGTTCAGAGGAACTGGAGGAATATGTACCTTGTCAGCATAGATTTGGCATTTATGACAAGTTCGAGAGTGTTGGTAACAATCAGCTTCCATTGTGGACCAGAAATATCCTGCCCGAAGGATTTTCTTTGCCATGGTGTGCCCACTGGAATATGTTCCAAATGTACCTTCATGCAGTTCTGACATGATCTTCTCTGCTTCAGCCTTATCCACAAAACGTAGTAGAGTTGAATCATGATTCCGTTTGTAGAGAATGTCGTTGCTGAGGAAGAATTTTGCCACAAACCTCCTCATGAACTTCTTGTCATTGACAGATGCACCTTCAGGGTATTCCTGAGCTTCTAAGTACCTCTTCACTTCATGATACCAGGGTTTTTCAGTCACCTTTTCAGCCTCGAGATCGCAGCAGTATGCTGGTTCATCCAACTTCCATATAATGATCCGGGGAGCCTCATTGTCCCATTTAACTTTGAACATTGAAGACATCG
This sequence comes from Vicia faba, assembly GCA_948472305.1. NCBI lineage: Eukaryota > Viridiplantae > Streptophyta > Magnoliopsida > Fabales > Fabaceae > Vicia > Vicia faba. Next base: position 296,791,171 of record OX451735.1, read on the forward strand.
TAGCTAGTGCGTCCGCTAGCTGATTCTCCTCTCTTGGGAAGTGCTCAAAAGTTATTTCCTCAAAGTGGGGAAGCAAGGTTGACACATACTCCTTGTAAGGAATAAGATTTGGGTGTTTCATATCCCACTCGCCTTTGATCTGATTGATCACGAGAGCGGAGTCTCCGAAGACTCTCAGAAACTTGATCCTTAAGTCGATTGCAGCTTGTAAACCCATGATACATGCTTCATATTCTGCCATGTTGTTGGTGCAGTTGAAACACAATCGGGCGGTGAGTGGAGTATGAGTTCCTTTGGGAGATATGATTACAGCGCCGACGCCGTTACCCAAAGCATTGGAGGCTCCATCAAAATGCATAGACCATCGGGATCCTTCCTCAGGTCCTTCATCTGGTCCAGGTACTTCACAGTCAGTTACCACCATGATGTCTTCGTCCGGAAAATCAAAGTTCAATGATTGGTAATCGTCCACAGGTTGGTGCGCCAAATGATCTGCCAGTACACTTCCTTTAATAGCTTTCTGAGTTGTATACTGGATATCATACTCTGTCAAGATCATTTGCCATCTCGCTATTCTCCCAGACAGAGCAGACTTTTCAAATATGTACTTGATGGGATCCATCTTTGAAATCAACAAGGTAGTGTGAGTCAGCATATACTGTCTTAGTCGGCGAGCAGCCCATACAAGAGCGCAGCAAGTTTTCTCAAGCAGTGAGTAACGAGACTCACAGTCGGTAAACTTTTTGCTCAAGTAATAAATAGCGTGCTCTTTTCGGCCAGACTCGTCATGCTGCCCCAGCACACACCCCATTGAATTATCAAGCACTGTCAAGTATAGTATTAGAGGTCTTCCTTCCACTGGTGGCATAAGAATGGGGGGCTCTTGAAGATATTCCTTTATCCTTTCAAAGGCAGCCTGACATTCATCGTTCCAGCGTACTACTTGATCTTTCTTCAGTAATTTGAAGATTGGCTCACAAGTAGCAGTCAGATGTGAGATGAATCGGGCAATGTAATTCAATCGTCCCAGGAAGCCTCTGACTTCTTTCTCTGTCTTCGGAGTCGGCATCTCTTGAATGGCTTTAACCTTGGCAGGGTCCACTTGAATACCTTTATCACTTACAATGAAACCTAGCAATTTTCCGGATCTTACCCCAAAGGTGCATTTGTTGGGATTCAACCTCAGCTTGTATAATTTGAGTCGGTCAAACAACTTCCTCAGATGGTCAAGGTGCTCTTCCTCAGTTTGAGACCTTGCAATCATGTCATCAACGTATACCTCAATCTCATGATGGATCATATCATGAAATAAAGCAACCATGGCACGTTGATAGGTTGCCCCAGCATTTTTCAACCCGAATGGCATGACCTTATAACAGAAGGTGCCCCACTGAGTCACAAAGGTGGTCTTTTCCATATCTTCCGGAGCCATCTTGATCTGATTATACCCTGAAAAACCATCCATGAAGGAGAAAACCTTGTGTTGAGCAGTATTGTCAACAAGAACATCGATGTGAGGTAAGGGGAAGTCATCCTTGGGGCTTGCCCTGTTCAAGTCTCTATAGTCGACACACATTCTGACTTTACCGTCTTTCTTCGGCACTGGCACCACATTGGCAACCCACTGAGGGTAAGAAGTTACTGCTAGAAACCCGGCGTTGAACTGCTTCATAACCTCAGCCTTGATCTTTTCAGACATCTCTGGGCGCATACGGCGGACCTTTTGCTTTACTGGAGGGCAATCTTCCTTGGTTGGTAGATGATGAACTACAATGTCGGCATCCAAACCAGGCATATCTTCATAGGACCAAGCAAATATCTCCATGTAATCCTGTAGCATCTGGATCAATCGTTGCTTTGCGCTGAGCTCTAGATTAGCCCCAATCTTGACCTCTTTCTTATCTGTCTCAGTACCTAGGTTAATTGTTTCCACCGGCTCTTCATGTGGTTGAATAACCCTCTCTTCTTGGAGTAGCAGCCTTGCGAGCTCACCAGGCACTTCGCAATCATCTTCACCTTTGTCTTCGGCCAAGTTGATCGGATTCTCGAAGTCATAACTGGCGGTAGCAGAGCTGTTACCAGCAAGATCCAGAGTGGACTGAAACCTGTATAAGTGAGTGTGTGTAAATATAGTTGTTTTGTAATATATAACACAGAAAGAAAAGAGCACAAGATTTGAAATGCAACAATCGTCCAATGTTTTTGGTTGATGATATATGGAAATGACATACAAAAAAGCCCTCACAAATGGAGCTATGATGCCCCGGGTAGGACATCGAGCCAATAAAAGTTTTAACATATTGCTTGTTACAAATTGGAAATCAAAAGAATTAATTACTGCGTGACAAATGTGATAGGTGTAAAATCCTTTGCCGTCCAATTGCTTGGTCCGTTGCTGGTAGTCGGGTAGATCCAACTGTCAAACTCTGCTTCCTCTACATCCTCCTCAATAGCATTCACCCTTGGATTGGAGATAAACACTGGAGCCTTTCTGATCTTGTCCTTGCGCACAGCCCTCTGAGCCTCTGCAGTAAAGCCTAGTCCAAATTTGTCAGTTTTCTGTGTAAAGTCAGGAAGCCTGCCCCAGTTAGTACATTCACCTCTCTGAACCACAGCCCGGGCATCCTTTAGGGAAGCCATCTTCAAAGGAACATTCTCTTCGACTGCTGTTTCTGCTGCTGCTGAAATTGGATGCACCTCCTCGAAATGCTGAAAGGGGGTTTCAATAAACTCTCCGTCCATCTCAATGTATCTGAAGGAATTCAAATGGCTCACCATATACTCCTCTTCTCCTTGCACAGTGACGATCTTCCCTCTGACAGGGTACTTCAGCTTCTGGTGCAAGGTAGAGGTTACTGCCCCAGCTTTATGGATCCAAGGTCGACCCAGTAGACAAGAGTACGATGGACGTATATCCATCACATAAAAAGTAGATTCAAACACCTGAGAGCCCACACGAATAGGAATGTCAACCTCTCCATGAACCATCCTTTTTGAACCGTCAAAAGCCCTGACGATGATATTGCTGGGCTTCAGTTCTAGGCCTTCACAATCTAAACGGTCTAAAGCCTTTTTTGGTAGAACATTCAAGGAAGAACCAGTATCCACCAATACATGCACCAGAGTAGTGCCCCTGCATTCGATAGAGACATGCAGGGCATCATTGTGATCTCTTCCCTTCGCAGTCAGGTCAGCATCTGAGAAACCCAAGCCATTGTCTACTGTCAGATTTGCTACGCAATCAGTGAACTGGACTGCAGATGTCTCCTGTGGCACATGGGCCGTCTTGAGAAATGAGATCAAGGCCTTAGCATGGGCCTCGGAGTATAGCAATAAGGAGAGCATGGAGATCTTGGAGGGCGTATGCCCTAGCTGCTCGACAATATTGAAATCACTCTTCTTTATTATTTTCAGGATTTCCTCCATTTCTTGTTGGGAGGCCTCAGCATTTATAGATATTGGGGCCTCCATCCGGGCAGGCTCCTCTTCAATCCCTTTGCCCCGAGCATTAGATGACTCGGCAGCAGGGGAAACAACTTGATCAGTAACAGGAACAGGTACACTTGTAGGTGTTATAAGGAGGGGTCTTCGAGTAGCGGGCGGTGCAATGTCAGGCGAGAAGAGCCTGCCACTGCGGGTGACCTTGGTTGGACCAGTGATATCGCAGATACTGGCGCTAGTGTTGAATTCTTGTTTGATTCCATTCACATATACGTCTGCCCCATAATGCCAGGGGACAGCTTTATCAGACACATAGGGGAGAGGCCCCGGAACAGTAATAACCACAGGTGCAACAGTCATGATTTGAACAGGCTTCTTCGGGAGAGCCTTGATTGGATTATCGAAGATGGTAACCACAGAAACTTCTTCTACCGGAACCAACTGAACAGCAGACTTTTTAAACAGAATCTCCTTGCTATCCATTAGGCTTTGGATGCCTAACTGCAGCAAGGGACAACCAGATAGGGAGACAGCACAGAACCGGCAACCTTCACTGCAACCTGGAAATAAACCGGCCAGCAGTAGGTTCCTCTTGACAGTCTTCAGAGGGGTAGCTAGATCATTCACAGAAACAACATACAACTCTTCCTCAATGGCATTTACTCTATGCTGGGGCATAGGAGCAGTTACAACATTCGGTCTCTCAGGCGCTTCAAACTGAATTTCCTTTGCGTCGATAAGATCTTGCACTTTGTTTCTCAAGGCCCAGCAATCATCAGTAGTGTGCCCGGGGCTATCAGAATGATAAGCACACCGGGCATTTGGGTTATACTTAGGAGATGCAGTGTTGACGACCTTAGGAGCCTCTTTGATGGTCACCAAGTTGGTTGACAACAGTTGGGGTAAAATTTGAGATAAGGTCATACTCAGCCGAGTATACTGCCTCTTGGGCCTTTCACCTCTTTGTTGATTGTAATGCTGAGGAGCAGCAACAGGTTTTGAAATGACCAGAGCATTGACGGCTTGGCGACTTTCGGGCTTGACTTGTCTTCTAGGACCATAGACGACACTTGCTTCTTTCTTAAAAGGCCTCTTCTCAGTACTTGTAGCGACACCCTTCTGAATCTTTCCTGACTTGATGCCAGCTTCTATTCTCTCGCCTGTTAAGATCAAATCGGTAAACCCAGCGGAAGAGTTACCAATTAGATGATTGAAGAAAGGCCCAGATAGGGTCCCTAGAAACATATCAACAAGCTCACGATCGGTTAAAGGAGGCTGCACCCTGCCAGCCAAATCCCCCCATTTTTATGCGTACTCTTTGAATCCTCCGCCTGTTCCTAACGACATACCCTGAAGTTGGGTACGAGTAGGGGCAAGGTCAGAATTGTATTGGTATTGTTTGTAGAAAGCGGTGGCCAAATCTTCCCAATTTCGAATGTTGGTTCCTTCTAGCTGATAAAACCACTCCAACTGAGCTCCAGAAAGACTGTCTTGAAAGAAATGAATCCAAAGGTTTTTATCTGCCGTATAGGGTTGAATTTTTCTCACATAGGACCTGAGATGCATTTTGGGACAGGACAACCCATCATACCTCACAAACGCTGGCACTTTGAATTTTGGGGGAATCATAATCCCGGCAACCAGATCCAAGTCTTCAAAATCCAAACCCGGTACTCTTTGTAATTCCATGGCAGCTAGTCTGTCTTCTAACCCTTTGTATTTATCATCAACTGGAGGGTATTGCTGATCAGTATAATCTTCATCCTCTTCAACCTCTTCTTCTTCCGCATCAGACTCGGAAGGTACCGCCGGTCCACCTCCTTTACTGGTTCCTTCATCAGAAGTAGGAGGAAATTCAAGCACTCTTCGAGCTTCTCCGTCGAATCTTCTCCCCAAAGTAGCCACCCCGAGTCTCTTTTTCTTCTTTTTCACTGGGTCTTTGTTTCCCAATTGAGTCTTGATATCTTCCTGACCCTTAGCCAAGGTCATCAGGAGTTGCTGGAACTGTGCATTCTGAGCCTGTAGGTCTTTGATTGTTTGCTCGAGATCCATCCTGACTTAAACAGCAGACAGATAAGGAAACCCGGAATGAGACCTGCTTATGCACATGATGAATGGTATGCTTATGTATGCAATGCATTCAAGGATTTAGGACATTCAAAATTGTTTTAGACAAAGAAGAGCGCACGTCATATTAATAAGAAGAAATTTGTCAGTACATAAATGCCCCATGGGCCAAATATTACAAAATAAACTTCTTAAGGCAGAAAGACATTGCGCATCCTCTTTGGCGCGATGTAGGTATTGAGGGCCTCTTGCTCGTGGAGTCGGCGGGTAATCTCTAGAACCTTCTTTTCACTGGCGTAGTAGCTAGCCTCAAAAGTATTCCGTTCCTCCTTGAGCTGAATCCAGCTTTTCTGCATTTCCTCCCACGATGTAGGCATGTTTGGATGTAGGATGGTGTAGGGAACCTCTCCTTCCTTGACGGGCTCTTTAATCACTGGGAGTACATGAGGATAAGGCATCATTAGACTTTGGGCTCGGGCTCGTACCCACTTGAGATAGGGCTCAAGAGGGATGGAGTTCTTGTGTCCCAGAGTCTTGCTATCAACCTTGTTGAGTTTTCCCCAAGCTCTGATGAATCTTTGGCGAAGTCCTTGCGCATCGTTGTCGAAGTCAAAAACTAGGCTAGGAATCAACATATCATGAGGGCCATCCCTCCGTGCATATCCAAATTGCCTCAAATCTAGGCAAGGGTTGTAGGTGATACCCCCTCTAATTCCAAGTAAAGGAACATTAGGAAATTCTCCGCAACGATCGACAATGATGACGTTTTCTCTGGACCGAGAACACCAATGCACATCAGAATGAGTAAGAGTCATCAATCGTTGGGACCACCTTGCACTTTGGTCATTCTTCAAGACAGACTGTGGAAGGTGCGAAATAAACCACCTCGCAAGGATATGAGTACAGCACATGAGAACACCCATCTTTCTCATTGTTCGTGTGTAAAATGAGTGAAGGATGTCCCCAAGCATTGTTGGTATTGGATTTCTGGACAAGAAGATTTTGACAGCATTGACATCTACCAATTGGTCAGGATTTGGGAACAAGACCAACCCATAGATAAGGAGTGCCACAATCTCTTCAAAGGCTTGTAGGTCCAATGAGTTCCAACATTCTTGTGCCTTCTCAAACAAGAATTTTGCTAAGAATCCTCTGACGCCGCTTCTGGTTTCCCAATGCCCCTTGATGTCGGATGGTTGTAGATGTAATGCTCGAGCAACATCTTCCGGCTTTGGTTCCTTTTCCGTACCGTTGAAGGGTAGTTGATTAAGGATAGGAATTCTCAGGAGTTGAGAAAACTCCTCCAAAGTGGGTACCAACTGATAATCAGGGAAAGTGAAACAGTGGTGAAGAGGGTCAAAGAACTGGAATAGCACTTTCATCATGTCTTCTTCAATGTTGGTGTTGACTAGGTTGAGCAGTCTACCATGTCTTTCACTGAAGGATGAATTTTCCAGAATTCTTGAGGTGAGCTCCCTGAGTTGAGGAGAGATTCTCACAAGGTTGACTTGAATGGTATTTCTGCGAGGAATTTCCATGTCCTACAAAACAAGAACAAAGATGAAGATCCAAAACCCTTGAAATGGTTAGAGAATGCATATGATGCTTCATGATGTTTATGATGTATGCACAAAACATATGTACAAGCAAATCACACCAAACCCTAGTTTCAGGCTGGCATGTGGTTTCATAGGTAAGTACCTTCTTGAGTGTAGTTGGCTTAAAAAACCTGTCCTATAAATAGTAACCGGGTTCTAAGGAGCTCAATATCCCTGGATTGTTTTCAATGTTCATTGTTTTGGTTTAGCCACTTAACTAGCGACCAAAATATTCCAAGAAAACAACCCTCAATGAGTGTAGTATCGAGTATCTACCAACTTCGGACTGCACCAAAGCCGGTCATCTCACTACCCCTAATAAAAGGCCAAGATGGTCAAGTAAGGTTCTAGGTCATTAGTGCTTAGTGACATCACTCAGCGGCCCCGTACTCTCCTTGATTGAACTCAAGGGTTACCGGTACTCACAAATATGTCGCACTAATATAGCTATTGCTTCAACCGTGTCGGTATACCCCGCATAGTTTCCACAATGTATTGCTATCTATGAATGTTTCCCAAAATCCGGGTGTAGGATTGCAAACCCAAACAAATAGAACCAAAATATAAAGCAAACAATTCAAACAATTAGTCATGCAAGAGGGTGATCTAAGCCCTAAGGTTACTCCAATTTTAAAATCTATCCCCAGCAGAGTCGCCAGTTCTGTGATACGGTGGGAGAACTGACTATGGGTTTTGCGTTTTTTATTCGCAAATGTTTCGGTTGAGCAAGAGTCGCCACCGACTTTTTATTTTATCCTAAGGAAAGATTAAAAAGCACAGCAAAAACCTTTTGAGATGTTTTCTTGGGTTCGGGGAGTAGATTATAGAAAGGGAAGGTATTAGCACCCTTTCTATCCATGGTTATCCATGGGCTCTTAGTTACTTGCTTAGATCACTTGCCTTTTGTTTTCAATTGTTTGAAATGGTGCTTGTGTGTGTGGGTTTGAAAATGTTTTTGAAAAGAAGCCAATGTGGTGGCAACCTTTGTAATGATCCATGTGGGGATGTGTACAAAGGTGTATGTCTTTTGAAAAGGTTTTCATTTGTTTTTGAAAGTGGTTTTTTGAAAGTGTTGTGAGGTATGGTTTAAAAACAGGCAAGTGTTTTTGTTTTGCAAGTTGACAAGTACTTAAGAGCGATCTACCCTAAAGTTCTCAAAGATTTTTTGCTATGTTTTTAACCCTTTTAACAATTTTGTTCCACCATTGTATTTGGTGGGCAATCTTGTGTTAGGATGTGAAAGGAACGAGCGCGGGTCATCGTTTGGACCATAATTGTAATGGTGCCAAGTATCTTTAGGCATTTTCTTTTAAGGGACTTGATCATTTTGTTTTTGGCAATGTTTTGAAAATGTTATCGAGGGACTATGATCATTTGATTTGTTTGTTTTTCCCAAAGAGACCTAACATGCAATATGGCCTAATTTTGAAAGGCAACAAGTGGATGTAACCCTAGGGGTGTTAGTGTGCAAGTGTGTTTTGTTGCATACAAGAGTTTTTTCTTTGAATTAGGTTTTTCTATTTCATTGATTTTATCTTGCCATACATGTCCTAATTACTAGCGATAAGAAGCGGAAATGTAAAATCCTACGCTATTACAACAATTAGGGGAGGGGGATACACATTTGTACATGGGGGGTTCAACGAGAAAAATAGACAAAAAAGAAAATAGCAGAAAACAAGATATATAGAGAGAGAGAGAGGGAGCCCGCGCACTGCTGGGAGGTCATCAGAAGTTCTGACCCAGATCCGCTGCCAGATGATCAACCTGTTAGTGAAACTGGATGAGGCAGAACTTCTGACTCTAGAACCTGCAAAACAGAACCTTGTTAGTGGGGAAATCAGAAGTTCTGATTTCCCTGCGCTGCAAGATAGAAGTTTGTTAGTGGAGAAACCAGAAGTTCTGATTCTGCTGAAAAGGCAATAATTCTCAGAGGTTCTGATATCATTGACAGCAGAACAGGCTTCAGATGTGCTAACGTCAAAGTCAGCACTTGGCTTTTTCCTGTACTAATCAGAACATCTGCAATCCTGTTGTTACTCCACAAAACAGGAAACATATTTGGAACAGATCCAGCAAAATAGCAAAAACGTTTCAGAGGTCAGAATCACCAAGGTCACAGGCAAGTCCTATACTGGCTCAGAATGTTCTGAGGTATGAGAGTCCTCAGAACATAAACAGCAATAACATGAATATTTACATTATGTTACTTGAATATGTACAGCTGATGATGCTTAACAGTGTGATGAGGGTCAGCAGGTGCTTACCTGACTGTTTGGAAAAGTTGGTGAGTGAAAGTTTTAGCTTTTAATTCTGGTGGTGTTCTGGACAGATTTTGAAAAGGGGAAGTAAAGGTGTATACGTGTATAGGGTCAGAAGTTTGGAAATAGTGTTTTTGGTTTACAGAAAAGAGCTGGATATTTGATGAAGTTGAAGGTGAGAAACTTAAAGTTATGAAACAAAGCTGGAGATTTTGGCAGAGTTTCAGAATGCTGTGTTGCTAGGAGTTTTGTTTCTCTCTTAGCAATTTCTGTTTCTTTTCTTGGACCCCTTTTGCAGTGGTGAAAGCTCTCTATTTATAGGCAAAATTCTTGTGGATGCCTTGAACATTTAAGGCGCCAACAGAGCTTGAATTTGTTCTTTGACAGAAATTCCTGGGAAGTTGTGATAACAGCTAGCTTTCAGCCTAGGTTGCAGCAGCAGGCGTAGATTGGGGAGAAGTGACCTCTGAAGTGGGCGGTGGCGTGAAGACCCATGCCAGAATCTGTGCAAAATCGTTTTCCAAGCCACACGTGAATGCTCAGGAGTGGTTGGAAGCATTAATGGGCATTAAATGGTGACAAGACCTGTCAATACTAACGTTCTGGTAATGAAAACCAGCGTTGAATCAGCAGCGTAAACCATGCTCTGGCCTTGGCTACCTGTTGCCTTAGTAAGCTCTGGAGATTCTCCTAGTTTTCTGGTACGTTCCTTGGATTTACTTCTGGACAATCTGGACTTAGAGATTCTGTATCAGTGTAACACTCATTCTTCTGACCTTTCATCTTCTGATTTCAACCTGTTCTGAAGGAGCCTTCAGACTTTCCTGCTTCTCTTGCATTCCTCTAGCAAATTTTGACTGAGCTTGTGTAACTGCTGAAGGGGCATGCTTTGTTTGAGACTTACATTCTGAACCACGTCTACAACTTCTGATTGAACTGATGTAGCTGCTGAAGAGCCAACTTCTGACCACGCTGAGCCAAGCTTGCAACTTCTGACCGTCTTCATCTGGAATGGGTCCAGAAGTTCTGAAGCGCTGATTTTTCTAAAAACACTTATTTTAGAGAAGCATTCTAAGTACTTGGAATTTGATTTTTTTCTCAAGATAAAAGTGTTATTTCTGGAGTTCGTGAGATCATCTTGCTCTTGTAAGTGGCTTGCTTGGGCAAAGGGATAACTCAGGACTTGGATTTGTTTCAGAGGGACCTTGAAAATCCAAGATGGTTTCCTGAAGAAAGGGAGGGCAAATTTTGGGGTACAACAACTAGGGTTTGCAAACTCGTTTTGGGGTTTTTTAACCTAGGAAAAATTGGGCCATGAGTAGGGTACCATGAAGCTCGTGAGATTGAGACGAGTGGATTGGTACCATCACCATTGATTTATTGTGCTTGTACATGATTTTTGAGATGCACAGGTTTTTATCTACGACGAACGTCTGTTGGTAAAAGTATGTTGTCTAAGACAACAGATCCTTGGAGAAGAAGATGTCGTGGCAAGCAACCATTCGCTCATTTGAAAATTCGCGCGTTTGGACTTAGTGTTTTATTGTTTTATCATATTATGATTATTGTTTATTCTATGTACAACAAAAGCATGCAGCGCAGTTGGTAGTGGAGCAGTGGGAAAAGGCTTTGGGGCCTGGGTTCGAATCCCAGGTCCCCTCATTCTTTCATTTTATTTTTATTTCAATGTTCAGGCACGCACACAAGGCCAAGAGACTACCATGTAACCTCAGGATCCAATCATTGGATCTCCTGGAAGCCATATCTGAAGGCCATCAATGAAGGAGCATCATAGGCCATGGTCAATGCATCACAGGAAATATGGGCAAGTCAACATGGACCAACCTGTTTTAGGCCCAGAATTAGATATTCACACCCTCCAAAATTGCTTTCTCAGACCCATATCTCTTTCTCTTTTCTTTTTATATTTTCTTATTAATCTATTTATTTATTTATTTTACTAACACAAATTAATAAATCTTTTTATCAAAAAATCACAAAAACAATTTTTCACCCAATTAAATTTAGGATATTTATTTTTTATAAATAAATTAATTTAATTAGGATATTTAATTTTAGGTAACTTAAATTTCTTTTGTAAATAAATTAAAAACAATTAGAACAATTAGGATTTTAGTTCAATTTAATTCTATTTTCTTTTTCTTAAAAACAATAAAACATAAAATTAGGTCATGTTAATTATTTTCTTTAATTTAATTTAATTACTAATTAATTTTGTATTTAATTAAAAAAAACCCTAATTCTCTCTCGTTCTTAACTCATCGTGCATGCTTTATTGTATTATTTTTACCTTATTGATGTAATTGCTCACAAGTTGTAATAGATTAATTAGGACCTTTTACTTTCATTTACCGTTTTTTTTAAGGGTTCGTTTTTGGCTATGTAAATACCCGAAGCCTTGTAATAGCGTAGCTTATTTTCTGCATTTTAAATTCTACAAATATTAACTGTTAGATGTATGAATATTAGGGATGCATGACAAGAATGTATGTAAACTTTAAAACGGTTAGCAAACCCTAAATGTGCAAAGATAATAATTTGAAATTGAATCACTCGCACATGCGCACTCCTAGGGTATACTCTCACTTCGGTTGCCTTCGGTAAACAGTCATTAGGTATAGGATATTTTAGTGGTCGCTCTCTTGTCTAAAAAAAAGATCAAAGTCCCGTTCGGAAAAGTTGCCTTGGAATGGTTGCCTCGGATATTGTTGCCTCGAATATTGATCTTAAGACATTAGGGTTACTAATAAGACGTCCTAACATTGCTTTAGTGATCGTACGTCCCTTTTGAATTGACCCTCAAAACTCCGACGATGGTACTACCTACTCACTAATAGTGGGATAGCACTGTCTAAAGGAAACAAACATAGAACAATTCTCTTTTTCGAGTAGGTGGAATCTTAAGTACTTGCTCAATCCAAACAAACTTTTCCACACTTACACTCCTTTCAAACAAAGTTTTCAAAACGACTTCGTAACACTCTTGAAGGCAGAAGCAAGAGTTAAATCGAAGTAAAACAAAAACTTTTTCAAATCAAACACACACAAAGCAAATTTTGAAAATGATGAGCAAGTACCTAAGAGCCCGTAGATAACTACGGATAGAAAGGGTGCTAATACCTTCCCTTTCTATAATCTACCCCCCGTACTCAAAATCTCGAAAAAGGGAATTTTTATGTGCTTTTTTCCTTTCCCGTTGGATAAAATAAAAGTCGGTGGCAACTCTTGATTACTGTGACATTTTGCAAACACAAACGCAAAATGCAAACCAGCATTCCTAAAAATAGTCCGGTTCTGGCCACCGTATCACAAGTTGCCTACGAGAAAATGATCTTGTCCCTCGATGTTGCCTATATGATGACAGTCCCTTTGAAATGCTAAGATATCCTTACCTGTTGTCTTCAATGACCATAACATCCCTTTCGATAGTACCTCAACATCCAATGATAGGGCTACCTACTCACTAATAGTAGCATAGCACTATCTAAAGGAAAGGAAGAAAAGAACGTCCTTTTTCGAGTAGGTAGATGGTTCTTAAGTACTTGCTCAAAAACCTGAACTTTTTCACACTTACACGCTTTTCAAAAACTATTTTCAAAAACTATTTTCAAAAATGCTTTATCACACTCTTCAGGACTGATACAAGAGTTACCATAAAGCAAACAAAATCTTTCAAAACACACAAACACAAACAGTTTTCAAAAAATAAGCAAGTACCTAAGAGCCCATGGAAAACCACGGATGGAAAGGGTGCTAACACCTTCCCTTTCCATAATCTACCCCCTTACTCAGAAAAATATAGAAAAAGGTCTTTTTCTGTTCTTTTCACCCTTTCCTTTATTGGATAAAAGAAAAGTAGGTGGCGACTCTTGGTTACCGTGACATTTGCGAACAAAAAACGCAAACCAGTATAAAACAGTCGATTTTGCCACGGTATCACACAAAGCAAGACCAAAGCCATCACGAACGTCACACCTCCGTCGACCAAAAAAGAACTTCAGTCTTTGTTAGGCAAGATAAATTTCCTAAGGAGGTTCATATCCAACTTAAGTGGAAAAACCAAAGTATTTTCACCACTACTTCGACTGAAGAATGAGGATTTCGTTTGGAAAGAGGAGTATCAAGAGGCTTTCGACAAAATCAAAGACTACTTAGTGAAGCCTCCAATATTGGCAACTCCTGTTAGACATAGGCCTATGAGGTTATATATTGCAGCCTCAGATTCGACTATAGGAAGTATGTTAGTCCAATAGGACGAAAAAGGTGTCGAGAGACCTATATATTATCTTAGTCGAATGCTTAATGATCCTGAAACTAGGTATAGTGATATAGAAAAACTATGCCTTTGCTTGTATTTCTCTTGTATTAAATTAAAGAAATATATAAAGCCTGTTGATGTGTATGTATCTTCTCATTTTAATATTATTAAGAAAATGTTATCCAAACCGATTTTACATAGTTAAATTGGTAAATGGACTTTAGCATTAACAGAGTATTCTCTAACTTATGTGCCCTTAAAAGCAATGAGGGGACAAGTGGTGGCAGATTTCTTGGTCGACCATTCAATGGTTGGTATGCCTCAGAATTATGTAGATCTAGAGCCATGGAAATTATACGTTGATGGTTCTAGCCATAAAAATGGAGCTGGAATAGGAGGAATTATAATTTCCCCCAGTGGAATTCCCGCAGAGTTCAAGTATAGAATCGACGGTATATGTACAAATAATGAAGCAAAATACGAGTCTTTAATAACAGGACTTGAACTACTGCTAGAATTGGGGGCAAGGAACGTCGAAATTATGGGAGACTCTGAATTAGTAATTAAACAAGTATCAAAGGAATACAAATGTGTTAAAGAAATTTAATCATGTATTTTGTGATTACTATTAGATTGTTAAAACAATTTGAACAAGTGAGTATTCGACACATACCTCGACGAGAGAATGAAGAGGCTAATGACCTAGCACAAGAAGCTTCAGGATACAAGAAATACCAAAATGAAGAACTTATTCAGGTAAGAGAGAAAGTTCGAGCAACTTTGTTATGTCATTCAGATTTGTCAATAATAAAGTTAGGGGTTGTAGATGCCAAAAAATTTCAGATTTTAACTGTTGACAATGGGCAAGAGAATGATTGGTGAAAGCTGTGATACAGTGGCAGAACCAACTGTTTTGGAAATGCTGGTTTTCATTTTGCGTTTTGTATTCGCAAAATGTCGCGGTAAGCAAGAGTCACCACCGACTTTTATTTTATCCAACTGGAAAGGAAAAATGCATAAAAAAATTCCTTTTTCGAGATTTTGAGTACGGGGGGTAGATTATAGAAAGGGAAGGTGTTAGAACCCTTTTTATACATGGTTTTCCATGGGCTCTTAGGTACTTTCTCATCTTTAAAAATTGCTTGTGTGTGTTTGTTTTGAAAAGTTTTTGTTTTACTTCGTTTTAACCCTTGTTTCTATCCTCAAGAGTGTTACGAAGTTGTTTTGAAAAGTGTTTGGTGTGAAAAAGTTTGTTTTGAGCAAGTACCTACTAGCATCTACCTACTCGAAAAAGAATTGTTTCTATTCTCGTTTCCTTTAGACAATGCTATCCTACTATTGAGAAATAGGTAGCACCGTCGTTGGATTTGTAAGGGTCAATTCGAAAGGGACGTACGATCACTAAAGAAATGTTAGGACGTCTTAGTAATAACCCTAAAGTCTTAAGATCATATTCGAGGCAACATTTCCGAGGCAACGTTTTCAAACGAGACATTTGATCTTTGTTTAGATAGGAGGGCAACCACTAAGACACCCTATACTTAATGATTGTTTACCGAAGGCAACCGAAGTGAGAGTAAACCCTATAAGTGTGCATGTGCGAGTGATTTGATTTCGGTTATTATCTTTGCACATTAGGGTTTTCTAGCCATTTTAAAATTTATCATGCAATCTTATCATACAATTCTATTATCATACATCTAAATAGTTAATATTTGCGAGAATTAAAATGCGAGAATAAAACCTACGCTATTATAAGGCTTCGGGGTAGGGATTAATTACATAGCCAAAAAAACCCGTAAGAAACGATAAATAAAAGAAAGTCCTAATTTAAAACTATTACATACCGTGAGCAGTTACATTAATATTGCAAAAAATAATAAGCGCGTACGACAAATCAAAAACGAGAGATTTAGGGTTTTGACCCCAACTACCTAATTGTAACTTAAAAAGAAAAAATCATTTTTTTGTTGTTTTTGATTATTTGAGAAAATAAAGTTCAATTGAATAAAAATAACCTAATTACTAATTAATTTAAATTAAGAAATAATAACTAAATTAACTTATTTTGTTTTTTTTTTTTAGTTTTGAGAAAAGAAATAAAAATAAAAATTAAATCAAGCTAACCCTAATTTTTTCTAATTGATTTTAAATATATAAAAAAAGTTAGAATTAACCTAAATTAAATTTAAACTAATATTAAATTAAATTTGATAAAATAATAAAAAAAACTAATTCTAAATTTGTGAAATTTGATTTTATGATTTTAAGAAAAAAAAGAAATTAATTTTGTTAAAAAATAATTAAGCAAATTAAATAAATAAAAGGAAATAGAAAAAAGAATAAGAATGGGCCTGGTTGCTGTTTAGTAAGAAAGGGGGTATGGTTGGCAATTCTGAGCCCAACAATGTTCTTGGCCCCCTTGACTTTGCCAGATCATGTATGTCAACTTGACTCAAGTGCATGGTAGTCCTTCAGGGAGAAGGCGTTGGATCTGAAGCCTTGTTGATCTGATGGTTGGACGCTGATGGTGTATGGTAGACTCGTGGGATGCTAGCACGCCTGAATATGTGAGAAAAAATAATATGAAGCATTGTTGGGACCTGGGGGTCGAACCCAGGTCCTTGAGCATTATCACACTGCGTGCTTGCCATATGAACTAGCCATGTTAGTTGTTCAAATAATAACAAACAATTATTATATAATATAAACAAATGGCTAATCTCAAAACGCGCGAATTTTCAAACTGGCCATTCACCACCTGCCATGCCATCATCTTCCTCGTTGCTTCTGTCATTTTAGACAACAGACCTTTACCTACGGACACTAGGCGTAGGTATAACCCTGTGCTTCTCCAAAATTTCATACAGGCATGATAAATGACAACCAATGGTACCAATCAACTCGTTGCAACCTCACGAGCATCATGGTACCATTATTAATGGCCAATTGTTCCTGTATGCAAAAACCCTAAAAACAAAACACGAACCCTAGCCATGGCACTTTCATGTTCAGTTAGTAAAAATGCAATTGAATGTAACCATTAGCTTGCAAACAACTCAAGGATTATGAATATATCAATTAAACATGCTAAATGTGCCAGAATTAACGTATTCGAATTCAAGAAAATATGGAAACTGTGTGAACCTTACAGTGTGTTTCAAGCCGTGAAAAAGCTTGCTAGCGATTGAATCTTGATCCTAGGGAGTCCAGCAATTGATTGGTGTGACTGGAATGCCTTGAGGTGGCCTGAAACCTGGAAACCAGTTTGCAACTTTTCTTGAATTTTTTGAAACTTGTTCTCTCCTTTGCACGCCTCTAATCTCTTTTTCTTTGATCTGAACTTGTTCCTTATGTATCCAAGAATGAATTAGTGTTACAATTGGTTTCAAATCTTCTCCAATTATGAATATTGATTCATGATTTGATCCCTTGTACATAATCTTTCCAAATCAAGAAAATTCAATCTTTTTCTGTCCATTTTTCACCTTTCATGATTTGATCTCACTTCCAGCTGTGTAATGGACCTAAACATGCACAAAATCTCAAGATTTAATTAGATTTTGATATTTTTACTATTTTATATTGATTTTATTTTATTTAATTGAAATAAAATCAAAATAAATAACAAAAATAAAAGAATGACAAGTGGAAGGGCTCATGGGTCGTGGGTCACATTACAAACTCATTGCAAGCATAAAAACTTGGGCCCATTTAGCAAAAAATGCAATTTTGGACACTTTTGACTTTTGGCAATTTTGCAAAAATGGTCAAATTTGCCAATGCGTAACTCTCTCAATTTTGACCATAGAGAGGTGTTCTTTGACTTTTTAGAAATCCTAATATGTCCTAAAATCAATCCTTTTGGTCTCATCTCAATTGAGTCTTCCATGTTTATGTATGAAGCTTTGACCCAAAAGGTGTTTTTGTTGACTTTTCAAAATGACCTATAATGTCCAAATTCATATCTTCTTGTGAATGCATATTTTGAACTTGGGAGATGAATATGAATTTTAGTTAATTGCATCCTCTTCAAAATGAGGTTTGGATGGGTCATTTTTGATAAAGTATGAGAAAGTTATGCTTGGTCAAAGTTGAGTTGACTTTTCCTACAAAACCCTAATTTAGCAACTTTTGGGTTTTGATGAATTATGAGCAATCCTTGAGGAATCATGATCAACCCTTGATCAAATAATTAATAATACTTAAAAATGAGAATGTTGACCAAAAATCTTGAAGTTTGACTGCATGTGGACCACAATTGACTTTTGCCCTAGCACAGTCGATTTTCAGGCCTTTGAGTAATTGACTAAGCAAACTTCCTCTGCAAGGCTTGAAACTTGACATGGATGATCTTGTGAACATATTAGGACAATGGTGAGCATTTTGGATCCTTTGGACTTAATCATCTTGATGCAAAGTGAAACCCTAATTTGAGGTAGACTGCCTTAGGAGAGAGTTTTTCTGGTCAACCCTTAGACTTCCTTGAGCAATTTGAGGACCTCACTTGAAATGTATTGAGAAATATGGGAGGGAAAATTTTTGGGTACAACAGCTTCCCCTGTTCAATCTTCTTAAACCTGAGGATGTAGATTGGCTTGTCTGCCTTTCGTAATCTGAAGGTGGAAGATGATTGAACACTAGAGTGCCCAGAAATTTGCACTCGCATGAGGTGGTACTGGTCTTGTGATATCGGGAATGGGCTTATAGATGCCATTTGAAAGTCAATGACAGAAGATAGGCTTAAAGATTCCATCCGAAGAAATGTCGATCGCATAAGAGATTCCTCTGCGAGAACCCGTATATCTGTTGTTGAGGAAGATTTCGCTGGGGAATGCTGGTCTTTATCTTGGGAGAAATAGAATTTTAGGAGCTTCAGTTGTCCATTATTCTACTGGGGAATCATCTCTTAGTCGAGGAGGTGAAAATGAACTTCTATCTGGTCGTGCTCCAGGCTTGACAGTGATTTGCTGAGGAAAATAAGACTGACTGCTATCTGGTCGTGCTCCAAGTTTTACAGCGACTTACTGGGGAAATGAGATTAGGCTTGCTATCTGGTTGTCTTCCAGGCTTTGCAATTTCTCAATTCTTATCTGGTCGTGCTCCAGGATTCAGAAGGAATCAAGTGGTTATCCGGTCGCATCCGGGTTTCAACTTGAATTCAAGGCATACTAATATTCGTTCGATTTCTGAGCTTCATAGTAATTAGTCGGGTAAACTGCTATTTGGTCGAATTCCAAGCTTCGCAGTACCTTCTACTGTTATCTGGTCGTGTCCCAGGCTTTGGTGTCCTTTGTCATTATCTAGTCGATTTTCAGGCTTCACAGCGTCTTATACCATTATCTAGTCGATTCCAGGCTTCATGGTATCTTGTATTGCTATATGGTCGATTTCCAGGCTTCACAATAACTTGCTGAGAGTTAAGCTGTTTTCCGGTCGATTTTTGGGCTTCATAGCTCGTATTTTAAAATATACCACTATCTGGTCGATTCCAGGCTTCGTAGTATTTTAGAGAAATCAAGATATTATCCAGTCGATTTCCGGGCTTCATAACTTGAATTTAAGATATACCACAATCTGGTCGATTCCAGGCTTTGTAGTATTTTGTACTATTATCTGGTGGCGCTCCAGGTTTCACAGTATGATGTATTGTTGGTTGACTATTATCCGGTCGGTTTCCGTGATTCATAGCCCTTTTTAACTGGAATAGAAATCTTAGTATCGATTTGACTGAACCAGAGAAAACTTGTGAGAACTTGATTGCATATTTCCCTGAAAGGTAGAGAGTTAGTCGTATGTAATGTCATGACGTATGAAATGTATCGAGTAATGATGTTCTTAAAATAAATGAGATTGTGTTTTATGATGCATATGCGCATGCCATGATGTATGGATATGCAATGCTCTTTGTGATATTCTCTAGCTGGGGAGGATAAATCCTGGACTGCTGTCAGAGAGTACAAGGAGTTGAGTTCTTCTCTCTCGCTGGGGATAGTGATCGAAGATGATTAGCTGGAGATTGGCGTCTGTTCTGCTCGAGAACATTCCGCCGCGAGAGACTCTTGTTTGAGAATAACCCTGTGGGAGAATGACTCTGCGGGGAAGAGAGATACTCTATTGGATGATCTGTCGATTTGGAGAAATAAACTCAGGTGGTGGTGAGCTTCTATTGCTGGTGATAGATAAACCCTGCTTGGGGAGAATTTTACCGACCCATTCGTGATTATGAACCTCGGCTGGGGAGAGCTACACCGCTGTCTTTGGATACTTCTTACTCTGCGGGGAGTGTATGTACCTTTAGTCATATTCTCAAGCTGGTTCTATCCATGTACCTAGTAGGTAGAGCAACTGTAAGGTTTGGACATTTCTTGTTTGCCCCTGTTCCTGGAATTGCGAGTAATTGTATTTTGTTTTTTATGTAAATATTTATGAGCAGCAATTATTTTCAAATGCATATATCAAAAATGAATCATTGGACGTACTTGCAAAACAAAACAAAAAAAGAAAAAAAACAAGTTGAAATTTCTTGTGAAAATGAATTGAATTGATTTTCGAAGTTGGCCTGTAATAGGCGTTTTGTACAAGAGGCTGACATCCTAGTAAGAGAATGTCGTTGTAGGATATAAAATTTGTAAAAAAGAAAGAAAAACAGTTATGTGAAACAATCCCACTGGGTTCCAACTCTGATATTGCCCTTATATCTTCGAGTGTCTCATCACTTTGCTACTTGGTCGAAGGTAGATCAGATTGATTGGCACCGTCCGAGCTTGATAGTCGATACTGAAGTCTGGTTGCAAGATGATCCAATGAGACATAGTGTTACGCTTCAATTCCTAATTTTTTCCTGGACCGCCCTTTCGGGTTTTCAGTCCACCGGGATACCCTTTTTTGCCCAAGCCGCCTTTTCCGGTTTTCGACTTGTCGGGTGTACAGTTTTTTTTTTCTTCTCTTACTTTTGCCCGAACCCTTTTTGTTCGCCGGGAAGCCCTTATTTTTTCCTAGGCCAGTCAAACTAGCGGGTCTTTGATTAGGCGTATTATCTTTTCACTATGTCTGCATTGACAGGGTGAGGAAGGTCGTCACCATCCATGGTGGTTAGAATCATAGCTCCTCCCGAGAAAATGTTCTTAACCACAAATGGCCCATCGTATGTGGGAGTCCATTTTCCCCTGGGATCACCTTGCGGCAGTATGATGCATTTGATCACCAGATCCCCGACTTGATATTATTGACGTCTGACTTTTTTGTTAAATGCCTTAATCATTCGCTTTTGGTACGTCTGACCATGACAAATAGCAGTAAGCCTTTTTTCATCGATTAAATTCAGCTGATCAAGCCGGTTTTGGATCCAGTCGTCCTCGCTCAAACCTGCATCCTTCATAATCCGGAGAGAGGGTATCTGGACCTCAATGGGTAAGACTGCCTCCATGCCATACACCAAAGAATAGGGTGTTTCCCCTGTCGATGTCCGTGCTGAGGTACGGTACCCATGAAGAGCGAATGGTACCATCTCATGCCAATCTTTGTAGGTCACTGTCATCTTCTGAACAATCTTCTTGATGTTCTTGTTAGCCGCTTCAACAGCCTCGTTCATCTTCGGCCGGTACGGAGAAGAGTTATGATATTGTATCTTAAACTGTTTACAGAGCTCGGTGATCATTTTATTGTTGAGATTTATACCATTGTCTGTAATGATCCTTTCTGGTACACTGTATCGACATATCAGATTGTGTCGGATAAACCGCGCCACGACGTTTTTGGTTACTGTAGCAAAGGAAGCTACCTCAACTCACTTCATGAAATAATCAATAGCCACCAGAATGAAATGATGCCCGTTGGACGCAGTAGGTCTGATCTCACCGATCATGTCGATGCCCCACATTGCAAAAGTCCAAGGATCTGCCAAAACATTCAGGGGAACCGAAGGTACATGCACCTTATCAGCAGAGACTTGGAACTTATGACAGGTTCGAGAATGCTGATAACAATTGGCTTCCATAGTGGACCAGTAATATCCTGCTCGTAGGATTTTCTTCGCCATGGTATGTCCACTGGAATGAGTTCCGAAGGTACCTTCATATAATTCTGTCATGATCCTTTCTGCCTCGCTCTTGTCTACACACCGCAGTAAGGTTGAATCTTGGTTACGCTTATAGAGGATTCCATTACTGATGAAGAACTTCGCGACGAACATTCTCAAGAACTTCTTATCATTAACAGATGCCCTCTCGGGGTATTCTTGAGCCTCAAGATACCTCTTTACCTCATGTAACCAGGGTTTATCTTCCACCTCTTCAGTCTCAATGTCAAAGCAATGTGCGGGTTCGTCCAACCTCTCAATGGTAATCTAGGGAGCTTCATTGTCCCACCTGACTTTGAACATAGAAGACATGGTAGCTAGTGCGTCCGCTAACTGATTCTCCTCTCTTGGGAAGTGTTCAAAGGTTATCTCCTCAAAGTGTGGGAGCAATGTCAGTACATACTCTTTGTAAGGAATAAGATTTGGGTGCTTCGTATCCCACTCGCCTTTGATATGACTGATCACTAGAAAAGAATCTCCAAATACACTCAAGAACTTAATCCTCGGGTCGATAGCAGCTCGGAGACCCAGAATACATGCTTCATACTCTGTCGTGTTGTTGGTGCAGTTAAAACATAATTGGGCGGTGAACGGAGTATGACAGCCCTCAGGAGATATAATTATAGCACCAGTGCCATTACCCAATGCATTAGAGGCTCCATCAAAATACATAGACCATCGGGATCCTTCCTCAGGTCCTTCATCCGGTCCAGGTTTTTCACAGTCGGTCACCAACATAATGTTCTCATTCGGGAACTCGAAATTCATGGATTGGTAGTCATCCACAGCCTGATGCGCCAGATGATCTGCCAATACACTTCCCTTGATTGCTTTTTGGGTTGTGTATTGGATTTCATACTAAGTGAGGATCATCTGCCATCTTTCTATTCTTCCAGACAAGGCAGGCTTTTCGAAGATATACTTAATTGGGTCCATCTTATATATCAATAAGTTAGTGTGAGTCAGCATATACTGTCTCAGCCGACGAGCAGCCCATGCCAAAGCGCAGCAAGTTTTCTCGAGCAATGAGTATTGGGTCTCACAGTTGGTAAACTTTTTGCTAAGGTAGTAAATAGCATGCTCTTTTCAGCCAGACTCGTCATGCTGCCCCAGCACGCACCCCATTGAATTGTCCAGTACTGTCAAGTATAAGATTAAAGGTTTTCCTTCAACTGGAGGCATCAGAATTGGTGGCTCTTGGAGGTACTCTTTGATTCTTTCGAAAGCGGTCTGGCATTCGTCATTCCACTTTACCACTTGATCTTTCTTCAGCAGCTTGAAGATTGGTTCGCAAGTAGTAGTCAGATGTGAAATGAATCGGGTGATGTAATTTAGACGTCCCAAAAAGCCTCTAACTTCCTTTTCTATGCGGGGAGCTGGAATTTCTTGTATAGCTTTTACCTTTGCAGGGTCCACTTGAATACCCTTATCACTGACGATGAAACCCAGCAGCTTACCAGACCTTACTACGAAGTTGCACTTGTTCGGGTTTAATCTCAACTTGTACGTCTTCAACCTATCAAATAGTTTCTGGAGATGATCAAGGTGCTCTCCCTCCGTCTGGGATCTGGCTATCATGTCATCAACATAAACCTCAATCTCATGGTGAATCATGTCGTGGAACAAAGCGACCATGGCGCGCTGATAAGTTGCCTCAGCATTCTTCAACCTGAAAGGCATGACCTTGTAGCAAAAGGTGTCGCACTGTGTGACGAAGGTTGTCTTCTCCATGTCCTCGGGAGCCATCTTGATCTGGTTGTAGCCATAAAAACCATCCATGAAGGAGAAGATCTTATGTTGCGCAGTGTTGTCAACCAGAACATCAATGTGAGGGAGTGGGAAATCATCTTTGGGGCTTTCCCTGTTCAGATCTCTATAGTCCACACACATTCGTACCTTGCCATCCTTCTTAGGTACTGGAACAACGTTGGCAACCCACTGCGGATAAGAAGTGACAACTAAAAATCCCGCGTCAAACTATTTCATGACTTCAGCTTTGATTTTCTCATACATCTCAGGGCGCATACGGTGGACCTTCTTCTTTACCGGAGGACAGTCTTCTTTGGTTGGTAGGCGGTGTACCACAATATCGGTGTCCAAACCAGGCATATCTTCATAATACCAAGCGAAGATCTCAACATAGTCACGTAGCATTTGTATCAACCGTTGCTTGACATCAGGCTCTAGATTTGCACCTATCTTAACCTCTTTCATGTCTTCATCTGTACCCAAATTCACTGACTCAACTGGCACTTCATGAGGCTGTATGGCCCTCTCTTCCTGTTGTAATAATCTAGAAAGCTCTTCAGGCACCTCACAATCATCCTCACCTTCGTCCTCGACTTGGTTGATCGTATTTTCGAAGTCATAACTGGCAGTAGCAGAGTTATTATCAATGGGATCCAGAGTGGATATGGATCTGCAGTATGATACGTGAGTGTGTGTAAGAGAATAGCTGTTTTTGATAGAGCGAGAGACAGAAAAAGAAAAACAAGGAGCACAAAATTTGTAATGCAAAAACGACCAATGTTTTATTAATGATATATAAAATGACAAATAATAAGCCCTCACAAGCAAAGCCAAGATGCCTCGGGCAAGGCACCGGGCCATAAAGTTTCAAACTGTCTATTACAACTTTTAAAACAAAAGTCAATTACTGTGGAATAAAAGAAACAGGTATGAAGTCCTTCGTCGTCCAGTTGTTCAATCCACCATTGGTTGTAGGGTAGATCCAGTTGTCGATATCTGAATCTTCTTCACCATCTTCAATTGCATTAACTCCTTGATTACTGATGTGTAGAGGAGGTCTTCCAATCTGTGCGTGCCTAACATCCCTTTGAGCCCCTATAGTAAAGCCTAAACCAAATTTTTCAGTTTTGTGCGTGAAATCAGGGAGCTGACCCCAATTTTCACACCCACCTTCTTCAATTACGGCCCTGGAATCCTTGAGAGAAGCCATCTTCATCGGAGGTTTGTCAGTAGTAACTTCAGTTGACGCCAAGGTCTGGGGGACCTCTTCAAAGTTCTGACAAGGGGTTTTGATGAAATCCCCGTCCATCTCCACGTAGCGGAAGGAGTTGAGATGACTCACCATGTACTCCTCTTCACCTTGTACCGTGACAATCTTCCCCTTTACTGGATATTTCAACATTTGATGGAGCGTTGAAGTCACAGCCCCAGCCTTATGAATCCAAGGGCGACCCAGTAAGCAGGAATACGATGGCCTAATATCCATTACGTAGAAAGTGGACCAAAAGGTCTGAGATCCAACTTTAACAGGGATGTCCACCTCCCCGTGCACCATCGTTTTTGACCCGTCGAAGGCCCTGACCATAATATTGCTCGACTTTAGAATCAAACCTTCACAGTCCAGACGGTCTAATGCTTTCTTTGGCAAAACATTTAACGAGGACACAGTATCTACCAATACATGGGCCATAGTAGTGCCCTTGTACTCGATCGAGACGTGCAGAGCGTCATTATGATTTCTTCCCTTAGTAGTCAGATCTGCATCTGAGAAACCCAGCCCATCGTCGGCAGTCAAACTAGTTACGCAGTCTTTGAATTGATCGGCTGAAGTTTCCTACGGCACATGCACAGTTTTGAGGAATGCAATTAAAGCCTTTGCATGGGCTTCAGAACATAATAACAAGGATAACATGGAGATTTTTGACGGGGTCTGCCCCAGCTGCTCGACTATGTTGTAGTCACTCTTCTTGATAATCTTCAATATTTCCTCTATCTCCTGCTTTGAGGTTTCTATGATGATCTTCTTAGGTGCCTCCGTCTGGGCAGGCTCACCTATGATTTCTTTGCCCCGAGTCCCAGATGGCTCGGCGACAGGGGTGATAACTGGAATAGGAACCGGGATAGTAGTTGATGTAATAGCAGATGGAATGACAACAGGTTTGTGGATAGTCAGAGGGGAAATTTTGGGAGAGAAGATTATTCCACTTCTGGTGACCTTGCTTGTCCCAATAATATTACTGACATCAGCATCAGCTTCCTCACTCTTTAAGTCTTGTTTAACTTCATGGTAATACACATCAGCACCATAGTGCCAAGGGGCAGCCTTACCCGAAGTGTATGGGATAGGACCAGGGACAGTAATTATTAACGGAGCAATTCTTGGGACGGGTGTAATCCTAACAGGTTTTCTCGAGGAAACCTTGGAAGGATTGGCGGAAATGGTTATGATGGCAACATCTTGAATAGGAACCAACGGAATCATAGTCTTTTCGAACAGGATCTCTTTATTATCCATCAGGCGCTGAACACCTGATTTCAATAAATGGCAACCAGCAGGAAAAAATTGAACACGTGTGGCAACCTTCACCATAACCCAGAAATAAACCATCCAACAACAAATTCTTCTTAATTGTCGTCAAAGTAGTAGAAATTTCTTCCACAAAGGTCACAAATAAATCATCGTTCACAGCATTTACTCCATGACCATGTTTAGGCATGGGAGCAGTTATGACGTTGGGCTTCTCCGGAGCATCAAACTCAATCTCTTTGGCTTCGATCAAGTCTTGCACCTTGTTTTTCAAGGCCCAACAGTTGTTTGTATCATGACCTGGACTTTCGGAGTGATAGGCGCAGCGGGCCGTAGACTGCTTGACGGTGTTCAG
The DNA here is from genome assembly GCA_948472305.1 of Vicia faba. Lineage (NCBI taxonomy): Eukaryota > Viridiplantae > Streptophyta > Magnoliopsida > Fabales > Fabaceae > Vicia > Vicia faba. Next base: position 296,817,528 of record OX451735.1, read on the forward strand.
GTCTGCTTTGGCCCCTCGGGCCGTAGACTGCAGTAGCTTCTTTCTTACCGGTGAAAGGCTTCTTTACTGCACTTGATGAAGTATCCTTCTGTATCTTACCACTTTTGATACCAGCTTCTACTCTCTCTCCAGTCAAAATCAACTCAGTAAACCCAGATGATGAACTGCCGATCAGATGATTGAAAAATGGACCAAATAGCGTCCCTAGAAACATGTTAACCAACTCCCTGTCAGACAAAGGGGGTTGGACTCTTCCAGCCAAGTCTCTCCACTTTTGAGCATAGTCCTTAAAACCTTCACTTTCCCCCATAGACATACCCTGAAGTTAAGTACGAGTGGGAGCAAGGTCGGCGTTATACTGATATTGCCTGTAAAAGGCAGCATCAAGGTCTTCCTAGTTTCGGACACTGTCTCCTTCTAACTAATAAAACCATTCAAGTTGAGTCCCTGACAGACTATCTTGAAAGAAGTGTACCCACAAATTTCTATCAACAGTGTGGGGTTGGATTTTCCGGACATAAGAGCAAAGATGAAGTTTTGGACATGACACTCCATCGTACTTGGCAAAAACCGGAGCTTTGAACTTATGAGGGATCACCACTCCCGATACCAATCCCAACTCTCCGAAATCCAAACGAGGGATCTTCTGAATCTTCATAGCACTCAGACGATCTTCTAGATGCTTATATCTATCCTCAGCAGGAGGATATTGTTCATCATCGTAATCTGTATCGTTGTCATAAACTACTGGACTAGGGTCCTTTGTCCTTTCTTGGTTCTCCCCGTCTTTGGATGAGGAGGTCAGACCAACTGATTGTCTTATCCTTTCTCCGAATCTTCTACCCATGTTCAGAATACCAACCTTCTTCTTCTTCCTCTTTTCTTTCAGAATCAGAGTCTTCAAATCTTCTTGCCCTTTAGCCAAGCTTAAGAACATTTGTTGGAATTGGGAATTTTGTGCCTGAAGATCTTTGATGGCTTGACCAGAAGACATTTCTGCTAAAATAAACAGCGAAGAAGATGAGAAACCTGTAATGGTACCTGTAATGGTGTGCATGATAATGGGATGCGCATGTAATGATTTCAAAGACTTTGGGAGATTTAAATTTTCAAACCAAAAAAATAAATAAACTTTATTAGATTAACTTGTAAAAGGTTCAACAATGCCTTTAAGGCGTTACAAAGAAGTAAATGGAAAACAAATCTAAAACTAGAAAAGCAAAATCAAAATTCCCATGGACGCTTCCTCTTTGTGCTGACGTAGTCATTGATCACTCTTTCCTCCTCGAGCTGCCTGGTGAGTTTCAGAATCTTCCTTTCTTACTCATGGTATTTCTCCCGGTAAGTGTCCCTCTCCTCCTTCAGCTGAATCCAGAATCTCTGCAATGCCCCAGGATCAGTGGCCATGTGGGGATAAAGAATTGTGTAAGGAATTCCCTCCTCATTAGTAGGTTCCACAATCACTGGCAATACAGCTTCATAAGGTATCCCAAGCTTCTGGGCACGAGCTCGGACCCACTGTAGATAAGGCTGCATAGGAAGGGAAGTCCTTGGTCCCAGCTCTTCGGGGTCAGATCTGTTCACCATGCCCCAAGCTCGTATAAACCTCCGGCAGTGCTCCTCAACGTCTTCTTTGTAGTCAAATGCAATATCCTCAAGAAGTAGCTCATGAGGACCATCTCTCCGAGCACGACCAAATTGTCGCAGGGCTAGACAAGGATTGTAGGTTATACCCCCTCTGATTCCAAGCAACGGGACATTAGGGTATCCCCCACAACAATCAATGACAGTAGTGTCTTCCATAGCCCGGGAGCTCCAAATAATGTCTGTATGGGCAAGTGACATTATCCTGTAAGACCATCCCAAACCTTCTTCATTCTTTAACACAGACTTGGGGAGGTGCGAAATAAACCACCTTGACAGCAGCGGCATGCAACACATGAGAGTCCCTCTTCTTCGCACGGTACGAGTGTAGAGGGCATGCAAGATATCACCCAGTATAGTAGGCACAGGATTGCGAGAAAGGAATATCTTAACCGCATTCACATCCACGAAGGAATCCATATTCGGGAAGAGAACCAAACTGTAGATAAGGAGAGCCAAGATATCTTCGAAAGCCTGAAAATCCAAATTATCCCAGAACAACTGAGCCTGATCCATTAGAAATTTGGCTAAGAAACCTTCGACTCCGCTTCGTGTTTCCCAATTGGATACTACATCAGCCCGTTTCAGATGTAGAGCTAAAGCAATGTCTTCTGGTCTAGGAGTCTCTTCCATACCTGTGAAAGGCACCTGCTCTAGGATGGGTATACCCAATAAGTGAGAGAACTCTTCCAAAGTGGGAACCAACTGGTAATCTGGAAAAGTGAAACAATGATGCACAGGATCGAAGAACTGGAAAAGCACACTCATCATCTGCTCATCAAGCTTTGAGGTGACCAGGCTAAGAAGTTGACCATGTCTCTTAATGAACATGGAAGTCTCAGAAACTCTTGAGGCTAACTCCTTAAGTTGAGCAGGTATTTGCACGAAGTTAACTCGGATGGTGTTTCTGCATACGGAAGCCATAATCTACAAAACAGAACAAAGATAAATTCCCTTGGTCTTTGAAATAGTTAGTATAATGAAGTATGAATGCCATGTTATGATGCATGATGTCATGATAAAACAAACAACAGGTATAGCAGATAACATGCATGGCAAAGGCAAACAAGTCACACAATAGCCTTTAAGTTTAAGGCTTGCATGGGGTCTAAGGTATTACCCTCTTGAAGTTTAGTTGGTTTTAACCTGTCTTAGCAAAAGTAACCGGGTTCTAGAGGTTCTTAATATCACTAACCATCCTCCATCAGTCATAGTTTCAGCTCACGCAATATTTTCTTGTAGCCGGAACTATCTCGAGAGTATGGTCTCAATGAGTGTAGCATCAAGTATCAACCAGTTCCCAACTTTACACCAAGACCGGCTATCTCACTACTTTCTAATGGCCAAGTTGGTCGATTAAGGGTTCTAAGGTCAGCTGATGCTTAATGACACACGTAGCGGCCCCGTATTCTCCTCGTTTCTCCACAAGGGATACCGGTACCAACCAATGTGCCATATCAACATAGCTACTGCTTCAATCATATCGGTCTACTCCGTACAGTTCCCTCACAGTTTATTGCTACTTACCTAAAAGGTGTCCACAGATCTGGGTTAGGATCTATAGTAACTCCCAAACAACCCTTAAAAGTAAAGCAACCAAAACAAACAAGAGAAGAAAATACGACGACCTAGATCCTAAGATATACCCCACTTATTAGTCCCCAGCAGAGTCGCCAGTTCTGTGATACGGTGGCAGAACCGACTGTTTTGGAAATGCTGGTTTGCATTTTGTGTTTTGTATTCGCAAAATGTCGTGGTAAGCAAGAGTCGTCACCGACTTTTATTTTATCCAACTGGAAAGGAAAAAAGAACAGAAAAATTCCTTTTTCGAGATTTTGAGTACGGGGGGTAGATTATAGAAAGGGAAGGTGTTAGCACCCTTTCTATCCATGATTTTCCATGGGCTCTTAGGTACTTGCTCATCTTTAAAAATTGCTTGTGTGTGTTTGTTTCGAAAAGTTTTTGTTTTACTTCGTTTTAACCCTTATTTCTGTCCTCAAGAGTGTTACGAAGTTGTTTTGAAAACTTTGTTTGAAAAGTGTTTGGTGTGAAAAAGTTTGTTTTGAGCAAGTACCTACTAGCATCTACCTACTCGAAAAAGAATTGTTTCTATTCTCGTTTCCTTTAGACAATGCTATCCTACTATTGAGAAATAGGTAGCACCGTCGTTGGATTTGTAAGGGTCAATTCGAAAGGGACGTACGATCACTAAAGCAATGTTAGGACGTCTTGGTAATAACCCTAAAGTCTTAAGATCATATTCGAGGCAACATTTCTGAGGCAACATTTCCGAACGGGACATTTGATTTTTGTTTAGACAGGAGGGCAACCACTAAGACACCCTATACTTAATGATCGTTTACCGAAGGCAACCGAAGTGAGAGTATACCTTAAGAGTGCACATGTGCGAGTGATTTGATTTCAGTTATTATCTTTGCACATTAGGGTTTTCTAGCCATTTTAAAATTTATCATGCAATCTTATCATACAATCCTATTATCATACATCTAAATAGTTAATATTTGCGAGAATTAAAATGTGAGAAATAAAACTTACGCTATTACAAGGCTTCGGGGTAGGGATTAATTACATAGCCAAAAAAACCCGTAAGAAACGATAAATAAAAGAAAGTCCTAATTTAAAACTATTACATACCGTGAGCAGTTACATTAATATTGCAAAAAATAATAAGTGCGTGCGACAAATCGAAAACGAGAGATTTAGGGTTTTGACCCCAACTACATAATTGTAACTTAAAAAGAAAAAATCATTTTTTTGTTGTTTTTGATTATTTGAGAAAATAAAGTTCAATTGAATAAAAATAACCTAATTACTAATTAATTTAAATTAAGAAATAATAATTAAATTAACTTATTTTGTATTTTTTTTTGTTTTGAGAAAAGAAATAAAAATAAAAATTAAATCAAGCTAACCCTAATTTTTTCTAATTGATTTTAAATATATAAAAAAAGTTAGAATTAACCTAAATTAAATTTAAACTAATATTAAATTAAATTTGATAAAATAATAAAAAAACCTAATTCTAAATTTGTGAAATTTGATTTTACGATTTTATGAAAAAAAAAAAGAAATTAATTTTGTTAAAAAATAATTAAGCAAATTAAATAAATAAAAGGAAATAGAAAAAAGAATAAGAATGGGCCTGGTTGCTGTTTAGCAAGAAAGGAGGTATGGTTGGCAATTCTGAGCCCAACAATGTTCTTGGCCCCCTTGACTTTTCCAGATCCTGTATGTCAACTTGACTCAAGCGCATGGTAGTCCTTCAGGGAGAAGGCGTTGGATCTGAAGCCTTGTTGATCTGATGGTTGGACGCTGATGGTGTATGGTAGACTCGTGGGATGCTAGCACGCCTGAATATGTGAGAAAAAATAATATGAAGCATTGTTAGGACCTGGGGATCGAACCCGGGTCCTTGAGCGTTATCACACTGCGCGCTTGCCATCTGAACTAGCCATGTTAGTTGTTCAAATAATAACAAACAATTATTATATAATATAAACAAATGGCTAATCTCAAAACGCGTGAATTTTCAAACTGGCCATTCACCATCTGCCACGCCATCATCTTCCTCGTTGCTTCTGCCGTTTTAGACAACAGGCCTTTACCTACAGACACCAGGCGTAGGTATAACCTTGTGCTTCTCCAAAATTTCATACAGGCATGATAAATGACAACCAGTGGTACTAATCAACTCGTTGCAACCTCAAGAGCATCATGGTACCATTATTAATGGCCAATTGTTCCTGTATGCAAAACCCCTAAAAACAAAACACGAACCCTAGCCATTGCACTTTCATGTTCAGTCAGTAAAAATGCAATTGAATGTAACCATTAGCTTACAAACAACTCAAGGATTATGAATTTATCAATTAAACATGCTAAATGTGCCAAAATTAACGTATTCGAATTCAAGAAAATATGGAAATTGTGTGAACCTTACAGCGTGTTTCAAGGCATGAGGAAGCTTGCTAGCGATTGAATCTTGATCCTGGGGAATCCAGCAATTGATTGGTGTGACTGGAATGCCTTGAGGTGGCCTGAAACCCGGAAACCAGTTTGCAACTTTTATTGAATTTTTTGAAACTCGTTCTGTCCTTTGCACGACTCCAATCTCTTTGTATTTGATCTTAACTTGTTCCTTATGTATCCAAGAATGAATTAGGGTTACAATTGGTTTCAAATCTTCTCCAATTATGAATATTGATTCATGATTTGATCCCTTGTACAAAATCTTTCCAAATCAATAAAATCCAATCTTTTTTTGTCCATTTTGCACCTTGCACGATTTGATCTCACTTCCAGCTGTGTAATGGACCTAAACATGCACAAAATCTCAAGATTTAATTAGCTTTTGATATTTTTACTATTTTATATTGATTTTATTTGTTTTAATTGAAATAAAATCAAAATAAATAACAAAAATAAAATAATGACAAGTGGAAGGGCTCATGGGTCGTGAGTCACATTACAAACTCAGTGCAAGCATAAAAACTTGGGCCCATTTAGATAAAAATGCAATTTTGGACACTTTTGACTTTTGGCAATTTTGCAAAAAGGGTCAACTTTGCCAATGCGTTACTCTCTCAATTTTTGACCCTAGAGAGGTTTTCTTGGAATTTTTAGAAAGCTTAATATGTCCTCTAAGCAACCCTTTTTGTCTCATCTCAATTGAGTCTTCCATGTTTATGTATGAAGCTTTGACCCAAAAGGTGTTTTTGTTGACTTTTCAAAATGACCTATAATGTCCAAATTCATATCTTCTTGTGAGTGCATATTTTGAACTTGGAAGCTGAAGATGAATTGTATGGAATTGCATCCTCTTCAAAATGAGCTTTAGATGGGTCATTTTTGATAAAGTATGAGAAAGTTATGCTTCGTCAAAGTTGAGTTGACTTTTTCTACAAAACCCTAATTTAGCAACTTTTGGGTTTTGATGAATTGTGAGCAATCCTTGAGGAATCATGATCAACCCTTTATCAAATGATGAATAATACTTCAAAATGAGAATGTTGACCAAAAATCTTGAATTTTGACTGCATGTGGACCACAGTTGAATTTTGCCCTAGCACAATCGATTTTCAGGCCTTTGAGCAATTGACTGAGCAAACTTCCTCTGCAAGGCTTGAAACTTGACATGGGTGATCTTGTGAACATATTAGGACAATGGTGAGCATTTGGGATCCTTTGGACTTAAGCATCTTGATGCAAAGTGAAACCCTAATTTGAGGTAGACTGCCTTAGGAGAGAGTTTGTCTGGTCAACCCTTAGACTTCCTTGAGCAATTTAAGGACCTCACTTGACATGTATTGAGAAATATGGGAGGGCAAATTTCGAGGTACAACAAAAGCCATTGGCCGACTATCTACGCATCCCTACGGGGTAGACAAATCGTGAGATCAAATATCGCACCATCAGTTATGTTTTGATAGAGAACGAATTATTTAAGAAAACTGCTGAAGGAGTATTTCTTAAATGCCTTGGATAAAGTGAGGCATATGTAGCAGTGTCAAATGTGCATAGTGGAGCATGTGGCACACATCAAGCATGACACAAAATGAAATGGCTTTTGGTGCGTTCAGGTGTTTACTGGCCTTCAATGCTAAAAGATTGCATCGAATTTACAAAAGGTTATCAAGAATGCCAAGTGCATGGGGCATACAACATGTTCCTTCAAGTGAATTACATGCAATTATAAAACCCTAGCCATTCAGAGGATGGGCTTTAGATATGATTGGAGAAATAAAACCAGCGTCATCAAAACAACAAAGGTATATTTTAGTTAGTATTGATTATTTTACAAAATGGGTCGAGGCAGTAGCCTTAACAAATGTCGATCAAGAAGCTGTTATTGATTTTATACAAAATCACATAATATGTCGGTTTAGGATTCCATAAACAATTACAACCGACTAAGGATCACTGTTTACTGGATGAAAAATGCAAGAATTTATTCAAGAAGTTGGAATTAAATTGTTAACTTCTACTCCTTACTATGCTCAGGAAAATGGCCAAGTCGAAGCTACCAATAAAGTAACAATTAGCCTAATTAAGAAGCATGTAGGAAAGAAGCCAATGAATTGGCATAAAACACTAGATCAAGCCTTATGGGCGTGTAGAACTTCCCCTAAGGAAGCAACAGGAACTACTCCATTTCGACTTGCATATGGGCATGATGCAATGTTACCAGTGGAGATACATGTTCAATCAATAAGAATCCAAAGACAGCATGAAATACCATCTGAGGATTACTGGAATATGATGGTGGACGATCTTGTCGACTTAGATGAAGAAAGGATGTTGGCCCTTGATTCATTAATAAGAAAGAAAGAGTTGCCAGTGCTTATAATAAAAAAAGCAAAAGATAAAGTATTTGTTGTCGACGATTTAATATGGAAAGTAATATTACCTATGGACAAAAATGATAGAGTCTTAGGGAAATGGTCCAAAAATTGGGAAGGGCCTTTTAAGGTGATGCAAGTTTTTTCAAATAATTCCTATGAACTTGAGGAGTTAGCCCCAGATTGACGGATCTTAAGGGTAAATGGTAAGTACTTTAAAAAGTATAAGCCCATTCTTCAAGAAGTCAGAATTTTTGACAGAATGAATATTCGTCGAATCAACAAGCTGGTAAAATTGTGTTTGAAACTAGTAAATTCAAAACATGAATAAAATGTGTACAATATAGGAAGATATATATAATACAAATAAAGAAAGGTGCCATTAAAATTTGGCTTAAAGCCATAAAGAAATCACAATATCGCTGATACAATGATTAAAAGTGTTTAAATCTGTTTTAGAATGACCACAGTTCACCATGGAGGTTTGCGGCCTGATATTCAAAATCTTCTGCTTGAGTCCTAAGTGTTTCAAGCTCCATTCTGACAGAAGAAATTGCTTCACTTACGGCCATAGCATCCACGGCTATTTGGTCAGCCTTTGCTTGAGCTGGATTAATAACGTTATTAATCTCTTCCTCTTTCTTGGCAATCGATTCTAATTCCTTGTTGAGAGAAGAAATCTGGTCACGTATTTCAGTAGATCTTTTCTATTTGGGACCAATTTCCTGTTTTTTCTTTCCAATCATTGCTAATAAATCAGTGATTTTTTCAGTGGCTTGTACCACCATATCCAAATTCTCTTTCACAAAAGCTTTCTTCTACTCGACCGCTTCCTCATTTTCCCTAATACTTTCGACATTTTAGAGTAGAGGAATAAAGAATTTCTCAAATGTCGTTATCATAAATGTGGTTGATTCATAAGTGTTGAGCTCTTTCATTTGAGTGAGAGCGTCTGAAAGTTTTGGGCCAAGAGTTGGATCACAATGAAGCAGATGAGGAAAATCAAGATTCAAAGCATGAGTCTGAATTTTAGTCATTAGATTTTTGGCTTTGATTGCTTCAGGACTTATCTTGTCATTGTATGCTTGAGATTGGTTAGAGTCAGAAGAAATAGTGTGAGAACTCACGAAGCGATGCAACCTAGCAATTGCTCTAGAGCAGAAGGCTTGACTCCCATGTCTTTTGGTGTAGTAGGTGACTCGACCTTTACTTTCCCAGAAGAAGTGACAGGCGTGCCTTATGTGCCTTTAGGAAGGGGCAGGATTTGGGAGTTGGTAACATTTCTATTTGCTTCTGAACCCTGCAGGGAATCTGAGAGGCTAGAGTTAGAGCTAGTCGAACTATAACCCTTATGTTTGGCAGGACTAGTGACTGAGTTAGAGTCACTAAGAGTAGCGAGAATAGTCAGGACAATAAACTCACCATCAGTAATGTCGGGATTCTCATGATGATGAGGGGAAGAAGCTTCTGACAAAGGAGTATAGTCAGACACACTTAGTTATTGGCCATAGATATTAACCTAAAGAAAGAAAGAAAAGATATCAACCAAACAAATTCAACAAAAAAAAAGGAAAAATAAACTTAAAAAAATAATCAGCTAGTACCTGTGTCAACGGATCAAGATCAACAGACTCATCGTTAGTGGAAGCATCAACATCGTCTCCTATTGGGTTTGGAGCTTTATCGATTCCGGGAGTACGATTCGGAGTGACAATGGATGTGTCAACCACTATAGTGTCAGCACCTAAATCTAAGGTAGCTTCAGGATTTTCAGCCAAGATCACTTTACGTCTCCTTCTTGACAAGGGGTACTTCGACATCATCTGCTTCTTCTATTTCATCAACAGGATTTAAGCCAACTTTTGCTTCAGCGTTCTGGGACATAGGTATTGTGATATGGTGGAAGAACTGACTGTTTTTGGAAATGCTGGTTTGTGTTTTGCGTTTGTGTTTGCAAAATGTCGCGGTAAGCAAGAGTTGCCACCGACTTTTATTTTATCCAACAAGGAAAGGAAAAAATCACAGAAAAATTCCTTTTTCGAGATATTTCTGAGTACGGGGGGTAGATTATAGAAAGGGAAGGTATTAGCACCCTTTCTATCCGTAGTTATCTATGGGTTCTTAGGTACTTGATCATCATTTTCAAAATTGGTATTCTTTGTGTTTGTGGGTTTTGAAAAGTTTTTGTTGTAACTTCGATTTAACTCTTACTTCTGTCTTCAAGAGTGTAATGAAGTGTTTTTGAAAACTTGTTTGTAAAAGAGTGTAAGTGTGGAAAAAGTTTTGTTTTTTTGGATGAGCAAGTATCTAAGAACTAATCTACCTACTCGAAAAAGGAATCGTTCTATGTTAATTTCCTTTAGACAATGTTATCCCACTATTGGTGAGTAGGTAGCATCGTTGTTGGAGTTTTGAGGGTCAATTCGAAAGAGGGACATGCGATCACCAAAGCAATGTTAGGATGTCTTAGCAGTAACCCTAATGTCTTAGATCATTTGTTCGAGGCGACAATATCCGAGGCAACCATTTTGAGGCAAATATGATCTTTTAGACAAGAGGGTGACCTCTAAAATAACCTATACTCAATGACCGTTTACGAAGGCAACCAAGTGGGGTGTATCCTAGGAGTGCGCATGTGCGAGTGTGTTGATTTCAGTTATTTTTATCTTTGTACATGCTTAGGGTGATCTAACTGATTTTAGATTAAACATCCATTCTTGTCATGCAAACCCTATTATCAAACATCTAGCAGTTGTATATTTGCAGAAACTAAAGGTGCGTAATTTAAACTAAATTATTACAAGGCGTCGGGTATTTACATCGCCAAAGACAAACCCTTTGAAATTTAAAAGCGGAAAAATAAATAAATGTCCTAATTATTTATTACAAACTAGGAGCAGATACAATAATTTGGATAAAGAAAAAATAAAGTGCGCGAGACAATTGAATCAAATGCGAAATTAGGGTTTTGACCCTCCTAATTAAAGAAAATGTTTTTTTTGTTATTTTTATTTTTTTAAGAAAAGAAATTAATTCCTAAAGTTAAATACTAATTTAGTTAATTAATTAAGTTAATAAATGAAAAATAATTTAAGTGACATATTTTTGGAGTTTTGTTAATTTAGGAAAGAAAATAAAATAATTAAATTAATATTAAAACCTAATTATTCTAATTGATTTTAAATATTTGCAAAATAAATGAAAGTTATCTAAAATTAACCTAATTAAATTAATTGATTTATTAATGGAAAAAAATTCTGAAATTTAATTGGGTAAAAATATTTTTGTGATTTTTGATAAAAAGAAAAATTAATTTTGGTTAGTAATTACATAAATAAATAATTAAATGAAAATAAACAAAAATATAAAAAAGTAGAGAATGGGCCTGATTTTTGAGGGTGTCAATAGCAATTTTTCTGGCCCATTTGTGAAGTTCACTTGGACTTTTGTAATCCTGTACGCTGGCGTTGACTTGGTCCTTTGGTGCACCTTCAATGATGGCCACCAGATCTGGCCATCTGACCATCTGGCGTGTTGGATGGTGAATGTCCATGGTGGATCTCTTGGCCACGCTTGTACTGAATTACCTGGAAAAAAATGTTATAGAGAAAATAGGGGGACCTGGGATTCGAACCCAGGTCCTGAGGGGAATTCCATGCCACGCTTGCCACTACGCCACTTGCTTCTTGTTGTTAATATAATATAAACTAAATATAATATAAGAAAACAAGTGCTAATGGAAAATGAAAAGAAAAAGGCGCGCTCATTCAAACAAGCCAATGGAATCCGGCCACGTCTTCATCCCTGTCATGGCACCGTCGCTAAAAGTCCAAATACCTATACCTACAGACAGAGTCCGTTGCTACAGGTCTGTCCACTCTCAAAATCTCGTACAGGCCATGTAAATGAATTCTAGCACCATGGTTAGACTCGTCTCCTTCTTCTGATCACAACCATACCCATTATTAGGGCCAATTATTCCTGAAAAGAAAAACCCCAAAAACAAATCTGAAACCCTAACAATGATGGATTTCGTTACAGGTCATATAAATGCAATTGAGTAATGCCAAAAGCTTGCAAATGATTTGTAGATTAAGAATATGCCATCAAATCATGTCAACAATGCCTAAATTTCAAAATACAAATTCAAGAACAGGGCGAGTTCGTGAGTGACTTACAACGTATTCTGGGATTGGAATGGACCGGTTCTGAGTTGCTTTAGCTTCTAGAGAATGCCAGGAAGCGATTGAGACAAGTAACAGGCCTTGAGGATGCCTCTAACCTCTGTTTCGATCTCACACTTTCTTTGATATTTTTTAGATTTTGTTTTTTCTCCCACGCCTATCTCCAACCTTGTTTTTGATATCCCTCGCCTCCTTATGTATCATACAATGTATTAGGGTTGCAAATTATGTCCAAATCCCTCTCCATTAATGACTTTGATATTGATTTGATTTTCTTCTTTAAAGCTTTCCAAAATTGGCTTATTTTGAATCTTTTTGCACACAATTTCCTTGATACGAGTTTGATTAGTCCTAGTTGTGTAATAAGACCTGCAATCATCACCAAATCCTTGGTTTCAATGTTTTTGGATTTTATTTGATTTAATTTGATTTAAATTGAATTAATTCAAATAAAAACAAAATTAAATAATAAAAATATGATATGGACAAGGCTAGATCACGTGGGCTATAATGCCAACTCAAAACAAGTGAAAAAGAATGGGCCAATTTGGCAAAATTTGAAGTTTTGGGCATAGTTGACTTTTGGCAATTTTGCAAAAAAGTCCAACTTCAACAATGCATAACTTCCTCAATTTTGAACCTTTGGAGGTGTTCTTTGACTTTTTAGAAAGCTTGAGATGTCCTCTAACCAACCCTTTTCGTCTCATCACAATTTGATATTCCATTCTCATGTATGAAGCTCTAACAAAAAAGGTGTTTTTGTTGACTTTTCAAAATGACCTATAATGTCCAAATTCATAACTTCTTGTGAGTGCATATTTTGAACTTGGGAGCTAAAGATGGATTGTAGGAAATTGCATCCTATTCAAAATGAGATTTGTATGGGTCATTTCTCATAAAGTATGAGAAAGTTATGTTTGGTCAAAGTTGAGTTGACTTTTCCTACAAAACCCTAATTTAGTAAATTTTGAATCTTGATGAATTATGAGAAATCCTTGATGAATCATGATAAAATCTTGATCAAATGATGAAATATACTTCAAAATGAGAATGTTTACCAAAAATATTGAAGGTTGACTGTATGTAAGTCACAGTTGACTTTTGCCCTAGCACAGTCGATTTTTGGACCTTTGAGCAATTGACTGAGCAAACTTCCTCTGCAAGGCTTGAAACATGACATGGATGATCTTGAGAACATATTAGGACATTGGTGAGTATTTGGGACCACTTGGACTCAAGTATCTTGATGCAACATGAAACCCTAGTTTTGAGGTAGACTGCCTTAGGAGAGAGCTTGTTTGGTCAACCTTGGACTATCTTGAGCAACTTGGAGATCTTTCTTGACATGTTTTGAGAAATATGAGAGGTAAAATTTTGGGGTACAACAGCTTCCCCTGTTCAATCTTCTTAGACCTGAGGATGTAGGTTGGCTTTTGTGCCGTTCGTGATCTGAAGGTGGAAGAGGATTGAACACTAGAGTGCCCAGAAATTTGCACTCGCATGGTGTGGTGTCTATCTTGTGATGTTGGGAATGGGCTTACAGATTCCATTTGGAGATTGCTGACGAGGAGATGGGCTTAAAGATTCCATCCTAAGAAGTGTCGATCGCATAAGAGATTCCTTAGCGAGAGCTTGTATATCCGTTGTTGAGGATGATCCCGCCGGGGAAGGCTGATCTTTGTTGGGAGAAGTAGAATTTTAGGAGCTTCTTCATCCGTCATTCTGCTGGTGAGTCGTCTCTGCTGAGATTTAGGAACTCGTCCGTAATTCAACTGAGGAACATTTTTGTCGAGATTTAGGAACTTGCCCGTAATTCAACTGAGAAACTATCTCTGCTGAGATTTAGGAACTTGTTCGTAATTCAACCGGGGAACATTTTTGTCGAGATTTAGGAACTCGCCCGTAATTCAACTAAGAAAACATCTCTGCTGATATTTAGGAACCCGTCCGTAATTCAACTGATGAAACAATTATGCTGAGATTTAGGAACTCGCCCGTAATTCAATTGAGAAAACATCTCTGTTGAGATTTAGGAACTTGTCTGTAATTCAACTGGGGAACATTTTTGTCGAGATTTAGGAACTTGCCTGTAATTCAACTGAGAAAACATCTCTGCTGAGATTTAGGAACCCGTCTGTAATTCAACTGATGAAACAATTATGCTGAGATTTAGGAACTCGCCCGTAATTCAACTGAGAAAACATCTCTGCTGAGATTTAGGAACTTGTCTGTAATTCAACTGGGGAACATTTTTGTCGAGATTTAGGAACTTTCCCGTAATTCAACTAAGAAAACATCTCTGCTGAGATCTAGGAACCCGTCCATAATTCAACTGATGAAACAATTATGCTGAGATTTAGGAACTCGCTCGTAATTCAACTGAGAAAACATCTCTGCTGAGATTTAGGAACTTATCTGTAATTCAACTGGGGAACATATTTGTCGAGATTTAGGAACTTGCCCGTAATTCAACTGAGAAAACATCTCTGCTGAGATTTAGGAACCCGTCCATAATTCAACTGATGAAACAATTATGCTGAGATTTAGGAACTCGCCTGTAATTCAACTAAGAAAACATCTCTGCTGAGATTTAGGAACCCGTCTGTAATTCAACTGAAGAACATCTTTGTCGATATTTAAGAACTTACCCGTAATTCAACTGAGAAAACATCTCTGCTGAGATTTAGGAACCCGTCCGTAATTCAACTGATGAAACTATTATGCTGAGATTTAGGAACTCGCCCGTAATTCAACTGAGAAAACATCTCTGCTGAGATTTAGGAACCCGTCTTTAATTCAACTGAAGAACATCTTTGTCGAGATTTAGGAACTCGCCCATAATTCAACTGAGAAAATATCTCTGCTGAGATTTAGGAACTTGTCTATAATTCAACTGATGAATCAATTATGCTGAGATTTAGGAACTCGCCCATAATTCAACTGGGGAAACATCTCTGCTGAGATTTAGGAATCTATCCGTAATTCAACTGATGAAACAATTATGCTGAGATTTAGGAACTCGTTTGTAATTCAACTGAGAAAACATCTCTGCTGAGATTTAGGAACCCGTCCGTAATTCAACTGAAGTAAAAGCTTTGTAGCTTGAATTTTGTGAGAATCTTTCCTGAAAGGTAAAGGCTAGTTGTATGTAATGCATGATATGTATCAAGCAAATGATGTTCTCAAAATAAATGAGATTGTGTCGTATGATGCGTATGCATGTCATGATGTATGGAAATGTGATGTTTCGAAGTTGGGGAAAATAAATCTCGGATTGCTGCTGGAGAAAAGAAATGAATTCTTCATTTCCGCTGGAGATAGTGGATGAAGATGATTGTGAGAATAAACTTGCAGGAGAGGATAACCCCGTTGAGGAATAAACTGACGAGAGAATGACTATGTGGGGAAGAGATGCTCTGCCGGAGGATTCCGTTGATAAATCCAGTTGGGGATGAATTATCATAGCTGGTGATGATGAACCCTATCGGGGATTGAACTTCTACTTGTGAAAGGAATGAGCTCCATTGGGGATGACTTTCCAATAGCGACCTTACTGGGGATATCCCTTTAGACTTTACTAGGGATAGCCTTCCAGAGTCTACTGGGGACAATTATTTAAACTCCATTGGGGATATTTTTTATGCTCTACTGGGGATGATAAGACTTTTTAGTGCTGACGGTAGATAAACTCTGCTTGGGGAGAATATTACTGATTCATTCACAGTTGCGAGTCTCATCTGGGGAGAGTTAAAACCACTATCTTTCTCCTTACTCTGCAGGGAGTGAATGTACTTTCAAATGTTTCCCCCAACTAGGTCTATCCCTATACCTGGTGGACAGAGCAACTGTACGATTTGGACTTTTCTCGTTTGCCCCTGTTTCTGATATTACAAGTAATCGTCTTTTTTTTGTATGTAAATATTTATGAGCAGCAATTAATGTCAAATGCATATATCAAAAACTGAACATTGGACGTTCTTTGCAAAACAAAAAAGAAAAAGGAAAACAGTTTGAAATTTCTTTGTAAAAAATGACTTGTATTGATTTTGAAGTTTAGACTGTAAATAGGCGTTTTTTGTACAAGAGGTTGGCGACCTAGTAAGAGAACGCCGCCGAATAAATAGAATTTATACAACTTGTGAAAACAAAGAAAAACAGCTATGTGAACAATCCCACTGGGTTCCAACTCTGCTATTTCCTTTATGTCCTCGAGCATCTCATCACTTTGCTACTTGGTTGAAGGTGGATCAGATTGATTAGTGTCGTCCGAGCTTGATAGTCGATATCGAAGTCTGGTTGCAAGGTGATCCAATGAGGCATAGTGTTACACTTTAATCCCTATTTTTTGCCTGGACCGCCCTTTAGGGTTTTCAGTCCACCGGGATACCCTTTTTTGCCCAAGCTGCCTTTTCAGGTTTTCGACTTGTCGGGTGTACAATTTTTCATTTTCATCCCTTATTTTTGCTCGAACCCTTTTGGTTCGCCGGGAAGCCCTTATTTTTGCCTAGGCCAGTCAACCTAGCGGGTCTTTGATTATGCGTAGTATTTTTTCCCTATGTCTGCATTGACGGGGTGAGGAAGGTCATCACCATCCGTGGTGGTTAGAATCATAGCTCCTCCTGAGAAAATGTTCTTAACCATAAATGGCCCTTCGTAGGTAGGGGTCCATTTGCCCCTGGGATCACTTTGAGGTAATATGATGCGCTTGATTACCAGATCCCCGACTAGATACTCTAGTCGTTTAACTTTCTTGTTAAATGCCTTGATCATCAGTTTTTTATACGTCTGACCATGACAAATAACAGTAAGTCTCTTTTCGTCTATTAAGTTCAGCTGATCAATCCGGGTATGGATCCAGTCATCTTCTCTAAAACCTGTATCCTTCATAATCTGAAGAGAGGGTATCTGAACTTCAATGGGCAAGACGACCTCCATGCCATATACCAAGGAATAGGGTGTTGGCCCTATTGATGTCCGCGCTGAGTTACGGTACCCATGAAGAGCAAATGGTAACATCTCGTGCCAATCTTTGTATGTCACTGTCATCTTCTGCACAATCTTCTTAATGTTCTTATTAGCCGCTTCTACAGCCCCATTCATCTTCGGCCGGTAAGGAGAAGAGTTGTAATGTTGTATCTTGAACTGCTTGCAGAGCTCGGTGATCATCTTATTATTGAGATTTGAACCGTTGTCCGTAATGATCCTCTCTGGTACACCGTATCGACAGATCAGATTGTGCCGAATAAATCGTGCCACGACGTTCTTGGTTACATTAGCAAAGGAAGCTGCTTCAACCCACTTTGTAAAGTAATCAATCGCTACCAAGATGAAATGATGCCCGTTGGACGCAGTGGGTCTGATCTCACCAATCATGTCGATACCCCACATTACGAAAGGCCAAGGAGCTATCAAGACGTTCAGAGGAACTGGAGGTATATGTATCTTATCAGCATAAACTTGGCACTTATGGAAGGTCCGAGAATGCTGATAACAGTCAGCTTCTATGGTGGACCAATAATATCCTGCCCGTAGGATCTTCTTTTCCATGGTGTGTCTACTGGAATGAGTCCCGAAAGTACCTTCATGCAACTCTACCATAATCCTTTCTGCCTCGTTCTTATCGACACAATGCAGTAAGGTTGAGTCATGGTTACGCTTGTAAAGAATGCCATTGTTGATGATGAATTTCGCCGCGAACCTCCTCAGGAACTTATTATCATTAACAGATGCACCCTCTGGATATTCCTGAGTCTCGAGATACCTTTTCACCTCGTGAAACCAGGGTTTATTTGTTACCTCTTCAGTCTCAATGTCACAGCAATGTGCAGGTTCCTCCAACCTCTCAATGGTAATTTGGGGAGCTTCATTGTCCGATCTGACTTTGAACATAGAAGACATCGTAGCTAGCGCGTCCGCCAACTGATTCTCCTCTCTAGGGAAGTGTTTAAAGGTGATCTCCTCGGAGTGGGGAAGCAACGTCAACACATAATCCTTGTAAGGAATAAGATTTGGGTGTTTTGTATCCCACTCGCCTTTGATCTGACTGATCACGAGAGCGGAATCTCCAAAAACACTTAGAAACTTAAACCTTAGGTCAATAGCTGCTCGAAGACCCATAATGCACGCTTCATACTCCGCCATGTTGTTGGTGCAGTTGAAACATAGTCGGGCGGTGAACGGAGTATGAGAGCCTTCAGGAGATATGATCACCGCGCCAATGTTGTTACCCAAAGAGTTTGAAGCTCCATCAAAGTACATAGACCATCGGGACCCCTCCTCAGGTCCTTCATCCGGTCCAGGTGTCTCACAGTCAGTCACCAACATGATATTCTCATCCAGGAATTCAAAGTTCATAGACTGGTAATCATCCACTGCGTGTTGTGCCAAATGATCTGCCAACACACTTCCCTTGATTGCCTTTTGGGTCGTATATTGGATGTCGTATTCAGTCAAAATCATCTGCCATCTTTCTATTCTTCCGGATAAGGCAGGCTTTTCGAAGATATACTTGATTGGATCCATCTTTGATATCAATAGAGTAGTGTGAGTCAGCATATACTGTCTCAGCCGGCGAGCAGCCCATGCCAAAGCCCAATAAGTTTTCTCAAGCAACGAGTATCGGATCTCGCAGTCGGTAAACTTTTTGCTAAGGTAATAAATAGCATGCTCTTTTCAGCCAGACTCGTGATGCTGCCCTAGCGCGCACCCCATTGAATTATCGAGTACTGTCAAGTATAAGATTAAAGGTCTCCCTTCAACTGGAGGAATCAGAATAGGTGGCTCTTGGAGATATTCTTTGATCCTTTTGAAAGCGGCCTGGAATTCATCGTTCCATCTTACCACTTGATCTTTCTTCAGTAGCTTGAAGATCGGCTCACAAGTAGCAGTCAAGTGTGAGATGAATCGGGCAATATAGTTCAGACGTCCCAGAAAGCCTCTGACTTCTTTTTTAGTTCGAGGAGCTGGAATTTCTTGTATAGCTTTCACCTTTGCAGGATCCACTTGAATACCTTTATCACTAACGATGAAACCCAACAGCTTACCAAACCTCACCCCGAAGGTGCACTTGTTCGGATTTAGCCTCAGCCTGTACAACTTCAACCTGTCAAATAACTTCTGGAGGTGGTCAAGATGTTCCTCTTCAGTCTGGGATCTTGCAATCATATCATCAACGTATACCTCAATCTCATTATGGATCATGTCATGGAACAAAGTGACCATGGCGCGTTGATACGTTGCCCCAGCATTCTTCAATCCAAACGGCATAACCTTGTAGCAAAAGGTACCCCATTGAGTAACAAAGGTTCTCTTCTCCATGTCTTCGGGAGCCATCTTAATCTGATTATAACCGGAGAAACCATCCATAAAGGAGAAGACCTTATGATGCGCGGTGTTGTCAACCAGAACGTCGATATGAGGCAGAGGGAAGTCATCCTTGGGGCTCGCCCTGTTCAGATCCCTATAGTCAACACACATTCGAACCTTACAATCCTTCTTCGGCACCGGAACCACGTTGGAAACCCACTGTGGGTAAGAAGTAACTGCTAGAAAACCGGCATCAAACTGTTTCATAACCTCAGCCTTGATTTTCTCGGACATCTCTGGGCGCATTCGGCAAACTTTCTGTTTCACTGGAGGACAGTCTTCCTTGGTAGGCAAGTGGTGAACCACGATATCAGTATCTAACCCAGGCATATCTTCATAAGACCAGGCAAAGATCTCAACATAGTCACGGAGCATCTGTATCAACCGTTGCTTAACACTAGACTCTAGATTTGCACCGATCTTGACCTCTTTCTTGTCTTCCTTTGTACCCAGATTTATTGTTTCCACTGGCTCTTCATGCGGTTGTATGGCCCTCTCTTCATGGAGTAGCAGTCTAGCAAGTTCACCAGGCACTTCGCAATCGTCCTCACCTTCGTCCTCGGCTTGGTTGATCGGACTTTCGAAGTCATAATCGGTAGTAGCAGAGTCGTTATCATTGGTATCCAGAGTGGATGTAGACCTGAATATGTGAGTGTGTGTAAAATAGCTGTTTTGCGAGATAGGAAAAGAAAAACAAAGAGCGCAAAATTTGTAATGCAAGAAAATGTCCAATGCTTTTATTAATGATATATGGAAATGACAAATATAAAGCCCTCACAAACAAAGCCACGGTGTCTCGGGTAAGGCAGCGGGCCATAAAGTTTAAAATTGTTTGTTACAAATCCGAAACAAAAGTCTATTATTGTGTAATAAAAGAAATTGGCATGAAGTCCTTTGTCGTCCAATTGCTCAGTCCGTCGTCAATGGTCGGGTAAATCCAGCTGTCAAATTCTTACTCTTCATCATCGTCTTCAATCATGCTCACTTCAGGATTAGTAATACGCAGGGGAGGTCTTCCAATCCGCGCATTCCGAACAGCCCTTTGAGCTTCTGCAGTAAAACCCAAACCAAACTTGTCAGTCTTATGTGCAAAGTCAGGGAGTTGGCCCCAATTCGCACACCCACCTTTCTCAATAACAGCCCGGTCATCCTTGAGGGAAGCCATCTTCATTGGAGGATCTTCAGCAATAGTTTCAGTTGACGCCAGCGTCTGGGGGACCTCTTCAAAATGTTGACACGGGGTTTCAATGAATTCCCCGTCCATCTCCATATACCGGAAAGAGTTGAGGTGGCTCACCATGTACTCCTCTTCTCCTCGTATCGTAACAATTTTCCCCTTCACTGGGTATTTCAGCATCTGGTGGAGCGTAGAAGTTACTTCCCCAGCTTCGTGGATCCATGGGTGACCCAGCAAACAAGAATAAGATGGACGAATGTCCATCACATAGAATGTAGACGCGAAAATATGAGAACCAACTTTAACTGGAATATCCACCTCTCCATGCACCATCCTCTTGGACCCGTCAAAGGCCCTAACCACAATGTTACTTGGCTTCAAATTCAACCCTTCACAGTCTAGCCGGTCTAATGCCTTCTTGGGTAAAACATTCAGCGAGGACCCAGTATCCACCAACACATGAGCTAGAGTAGTGCCCCTGCACTCGATTGAAACATGCAGGGCGTCATTGTGATATTTTCCTTTAGCAGTCAAATATGCGTCGGAGAAACCCAACCCATTATCCGCTGTCAAACTAGCCACACAATCTTTAAACTGGTCAGCAGATGTCTCCTGCGGCACATGTGCAGTTTTTAGAAAAGAAATCAGAGCCTTAGCATGGGCCTCTGAACATAACAATAAAGACAACATAGAGATCTTCGACGGGGTTTGCCCCAGCTGTTCGACTACATTGTAGTCGCTTTTCTTGATGATTTTTAAAATTTCCTCTATCTCATGTCTAGAGGCTTCAATAGTAATCTTCATCGGTGCCTCCGTCTGCGCAGGCTCACCGGTGATCCCTTTGCCCCGAGTGTCAGAAGACTCAGCGACAGGGGTAAGGATAAGAACATGAACAGGGGCAGTAGCAGACGTACTGGCAGGTGTAATAACAACAGGCTTCTGAACAATTGGTGGAGAGATCTCAGGGGAGAAAAGTCTCCCGCTTCGGGTGACTTTACTGGATCCAACAATATTGCTGACATCAGTATCATCCTCTTCATCCTTCACGTCTTGTTTAACCCCGTGGTAGTACACATCGGCCCCATAGTGCCATGGGACCGCCTTATCTGACGCGTAGGGGATAGGTCCAGGAACAGTAATGATCAAAGGAGCAATTCTCGGAACAGATGTAATTCTAACAGGCTTTCTCGAGGAAGCCTTGGAAGAATTGGCGAAAATGGTGATTATAGAAACTTCTTCAACAGGAACCAAAGGAACAACAGTTTTCTCAAACAAGATTTCTTTATTATCCATCAGGCGTTGGACACCTGACTTCAATAGATGGCAACCAGTAGATAGGACGGAACACAAATGGTAACCTTCGCCACAACCCGGAAATAAACCGGCTAACAAAAGGTTCTTCTTCACAGTCATCAACGGGGTAGAAATGTATTCTACAGAGGTTACAAACATATCATCATCTATAGAATTCACTCCATGCTTGGGCATAGTAGTAGTTACGACATTAGGCTTTTCTGGCGCTTCAAATTCAATTTCCTTAGCGTCAATCAGGTCTTGTACCTTATTCTTCAAGTTCCAGCAATTATTGGTATCATGCCCCGGGCTATCAGAGTGATAAGCACAATGGGCGTTCAGATTATATAGTGGTGAAGTGGTGTTGGGATTCTTTAGGGCTTCCCTCAGAGTCACCAAGTTAGTCTTCAACAACTGCGGCAGAATTTGGGATAAAGTCATATTGAGCCCAGTGAACTGTCTTTGAGGCCACTCTGCTCTTTGTTGATTGTTGCATTGTGGGGCAACAGTTGGTCTTGAAATAACTACTGCATTAACATCTTGGCGGCGTTCAGGACGGTTTTGGTTCTTCGAACTGTAAACTTCACTAGATTCCTTCTTGAAAGGCTTCTTCTCGGTACTTGATGAAGCACCCTTCTGTATTTTTCCGCTCTTGATACCGGCTTCAATCCTTTCCCTAGTCATAATTAACTCAGTGAAACCAGACGATGAACTTCTGATCAAATGATTAAAATACGGACCATACAAAGTCCCCAGAAACATATCCACCAACTCCCTATCAGCCAGTGGGGATTGGACTCTTCCAGCAAGATCTCTCCACTTCTGAGCGTACTCCTTAAAACCTCCGCTCGCACCCATAGACATACCCTAAAGTTGGGTATGCGTGGGAGCAAGGTCGGCATTATATTGGTACTGCTTGTAAAAAGCAGCAGCAAGGTCCTCCCAATTACGGACGTTAGCTCCTTCTAGCTGATAGAACCATTCAAGTTGAGTCCCTGACAGACTATCTTGAAAGAAGTGAACCTAGAGGTTCCTATCAGCAGTATATGGTTGCATCTTTCTAACATACGAGCAGAGGTGCAACTTTGGGCAAGAAACCCCGTCGTATTTAGCAAAGGTAGGAGCCTTAAACTTGTGGCGAATCACCACCCCAGACGCCAAACCCAAATCTTCAAAGTCCAACCCATGTATCTTCTGGATCTCCATTGCGCTTTGCCGGTCTTCGAGTTGCTTATATCTATCCTCGGTCGGAGGATACTGGTCTTCGTCAAAGTCAGTGTCATTATCAGAAACAACAGGGCTAGGAACCTTCCTTTCTTCTTGGTTTCCTCCCCCTCTAGATGAGTGAGATAAATCAACCTCTTGTCTCAACCAATTCCCAAACTTGTGACCCATGTTCAGTAGGATCGTCTTCTTCTTCTTCTTCTTCTTATCCTTCAAGATAAGAGTCTTCAAGTCTTGTTGACCCTTGGCCAGGTTCATGAACATCTCCTGGAACTGAGCATTTTGAGCTTGTAGAGCCTTAATAGCTTGATCAGTTGATGTTTCAGCAGACATGATTGCTAAAATAAACAGCGAAGAAGATGAGAAACCTGTAAGGGTACCTGTGATGAGGTGTATGGTAATGGAATGCGTATGATATGATTTCAAAGACTTTAGGGAGATTCAAATTTGTAAACCAAAATGAAACACACTTTTATTAGATTAAAACTGAAACAATGTTTGACAAATGCCTTTAAGGCGTTACAAAAGAAGCTAATAAGTAAATTAAAACTAGAAATAACAAAAGACATCAGCGCTCCCATGGTCGTTTTCCTCTCGTGCCGACATAGTCGTTGAGGACCTTCTCATTTTCCAGCTGCCTTGTAAGCTTTAGGATCTTTCGTTCCTACTCATGATACTTCTCTCTATAATTATCCCGTTCTTCCTTTAGCTGTATCCAAGACCTTTTTAATGCCCCAATGTCAGTAGCCATGTATGGGTGGAGGACAGTATGAGGAACCCCTTCTTCATCAGTACTCTCAACAATTACCGGTAAGACAGCTTCATATGGCATCCCCAGTTTTTGGGCACGGGCTCGCACCCACCGGAGATACGGTTCCATCGGAAGAGAAGTCTTCAATCCTAGATCATGTGGATCAGACCTGTTAACCCTATTCCAAGCTCGTATGAACCTGCGGCGATGTCCATCACTATCCCCTTGGAAGTCAAAGACAATGCTTGGAATCAGCAACTCATGAGGACCATCCTTTCGAGCTCGCCCAAACTGTCGTAAGGCCAAACAAGGATTATAGGTTATTCCTCCCCTAATTCCAAGCAAAGGAACATTGGGTTATTCTCCGCACCGGTCAATAACAGCTACTTCTTCCATGTCTTTAGTGCTCCAGATGATGTATGTATGAGCAAGGGACATAATTCTGTAGGCCCAACCCATACCTTCCTTGTTCTTCAAAACAGATTTGGGGAGGTGAGAAATAAACCACCTCGCCAACAATGGTGCACAGCACATAAGGGTTCCCCGTTTCTGAGCAGTGCGGGCATAAAGAGCATGCAGAATGTCACCTAAGAGAGTGGGCACCGGATTACAGGACATGAAGATCTTCACTATGTTCACGTCGACGAAAGAATCTAAATTAGGGAACAAAACCAGACCATATATGAGAAGAGCTTGGATGTCTTCGAATGCTTAAAAATCTAAACTGTCCCAAAACTGGTTAGCCTGATCAACCAAGAACTTAGCCAAGAAGCCTTTTGTCCCACTCTGAGTCTCCCAGTTAGACATTACCTCAGCCTTTGTCAGATGTAGGGCTGTAGCAACATCCTCTGGCCTAAGAGCTTTCTCCTAACCTGTAAATGGCGTTTTCTCTAGAATAGAAATACCAAGTAACTCAGAGAACTCCTCCAAAGTAGGGACCAACTGATAGTCCGGGAAGGTGAAGCAGTGGTGCAATGGGTCAAAGAACTGGCACAAGACACTCATCATTTACTCATCCATCTTGGAAGTGACCAAACCAAGGAGGTGACCATGTCTTCTGATAAAGGAGGAAGTATTTGGAACCTTTGCAACCAAATCTCTAAGCTGAACAGGGATTTGTACGAAGTTAATCCGAATAGTATTTCTGCGCATAGATGCCATGACCTACAAAACAGAACAAAAATGAATCCCCTCGGTCTTTGAAATGGGTTAGTCTGATGAAATATGCATGCAATGTTATGATGCATGATGTTATGATAGAAACACACCACAAGTATTCACAGATAGCAAACATGGTAAGGGCAAACAAGTCACACAGTAGCCCTTAAATTTCAGGCTGGCATGGAGTTTAGGTATTACCCTCTTTCAGTTTAGTTGGTTCAACTTGTCCTAGTAATAGTAATCGGGTTCTAGAGGATCTCAATATCACTGACCACCCTTGATCGATCATAATTCCAGTTTAGCAACCTTTTCTTGCGGTCGGAATCATCGCGAGAGTTTGGTCTCAATGAGTGTAGCATACTGCTACTTTTCTATGCCCAAGTTGGTCAATTATAGGTTCTAAGGTTGGTTGGTGCTTAATGACCCCTTAGCTGCCCCATACTCTCCTTGTTCCTCCACAAGGGATATCGGTACAAACTAAAGTGCCACACCAACGTAGCTACTGCTTCAACCGTATTGATCTATGTCGTACAGTTCCCTCACAGTCTATTCATACTTACCTAAAAGGTATCCCCAGATCCGGGTTAGGATCTATAGTAACTCCGATTCAAACCCACAAAGATAAAGCATACAAATCAAGCAATTGAAAACATTATGATGAACTATTCCTAAGGTACACCCCACTTATATACTCCCCAGCAGAGTCGCCAGTTCTTTGAGACGGTGGAAGAACTGACTGTTTTTGGAAATGCTGGTTTGCATTTTGCGTTTGTGTTCGCAAAATGTCGCGGTAAGCAAGAGTCGCCACAGAAAAATGTTGCGTTTTTGTTTTGCACAGAAAAATTCCTTTTTCGAGATATTTCTGAGTACGGGGGGTAGATTATAGAAAGGGAAGGTATTAGCACCATTTCTATCCGTAGTTATCTACGGGCTCTTAGGTACTTGCTCATTATTTTCAAAATTCGTTTTCTTTGTGTTTGTGGGTTTTGAAAAGTTTTTGTTTTAACTTCGATTTAACTCTTGCTTCTGTCTTCAAGAGTGTAATGAAGTGTTTTTGAAAACTTGTTTGTAAAAGAGTGTAAGTGTGGAAAAAGTTTTGTTTTTTTGGATGAGCAAGTATCTAAGAACTAATCTACCTACATGAAAAAGGAATTGTTCTATGTTAATTTCCTTTAGACAATGCTATCCCACTATTAGTGAGTAGGTAGCATCGTCGTTGGAGTTTTGAGGGTCAATTCGAAAGAGGGACATGCGATCACCAAAGCAATGTTAGGATGTCTTAGCGGTAACCCTAATGTCTTAGATCATTTGTTCGAGGCGATAATATCCGAGGCAACCATTTTGAGGCAACTATGATCTTTTAGACAAGAGGGCGACCTCTAAAATAACCTATACTCAATGACCGTTTACGAAGGCAACCAAGTGGGGTGTACCCTAGGAGTGCGCATGTGCGAGTGTGTTGATTTCAGTTATTTTTATCTTTGCACATGTTTAGGGTGATCTAACTGATTTTAGATTAAACATTCATTTTTGTCATGCAAACCCTATTATCAAACATCTAGCAGTTGTATATTTTAGAAATTAAAGGTGCGGAATTTAAACTAAATTATTACAAGGCGTCGGGTATTTACATCGCCAAAGACAAACCCTTTGAAATTTAAAAGCGGAAAAATAAATAAATGTCCTAATTATTTATTACAAACCGGGAGCAGATACAATAATTTGGATAAAGAAAAAATAAAGTGTGTGAGACAATTGAATCGAATGCGAAATTAGGGTTTTGACCCTCCTAATTAAAGAAAAAAAATGTTTTGTTATTTTTTTTTTAAGAAAAGAAATTAATTCCTAAAGTTAAATACTAATTTAGTTAATTAATTAAGTTAATAAATGAAAAATAATTTAAGTGACATATTTTTGGAGTTTTGTTAATTTAGGAAAGAAAATAAAATAATTAAATTAATATTAAAACCTAATTATTCTAATTGATTTTAAATATTTTCAAAATAAATGAAAGTTATCTAAAATTAACCTAATTAAATTAATTGATTTATTAATGAAAATAAATAAATTTCTGAAATTTAATTGGGTAAAAATATTTTTGTGATTTTTGATAAAAAAAGAAAAATTAATTTTGGTTAGTAATTACATAAATAAATAATTAAATGAAAATAAACAAAAATATAAAAAAGTAGAGAATGGGCCTGATTTTTGAGGGTGTCAATAGCAATTTTTCTGGCCCATTTGTGAAGTTCGCTTGGACTTTTGTAATCCTGTGCGCTGGCATTGACTTGGTCCTTTGGTGCACCTTCAATGATGGCCACCAGATCTGGCCATCTGACCATCTGGCGTGTTGGATGGTGAATGTCCATTGTGGATCTCCTGGCCACGCTTGTACTGAATTACTTGAAAACAAATGTTATAGAGAAAATAGGGGGACCTGGGATTCGAACCCAGGTCCTGAGGGGAATTCCATGCCACGCTTGCCACTACGCCACTTGCTTCTTGTTGTTAATATAATATAAATTAAATATAATATAAGAAAATAAGTGCTAATGGAAAATAAAATGAAAAAGGCGCGCTCGTTCAAACAAGCCAATGGAATCCGGCCACGTCTTCGTCCCTGTCATGGCACCGTCGCTAAAAGTCCAAATACCTATACCTACGGACAGAGTCCATTGCTACAGGTCTGTCCACTCTCAAAATCTCGTACATGCCATGTAAATGAATTCTAACACCATGGTTAGACTCGTCTCCTTCTTCTGATCACAACCATGCCCATTATTAGGGTCAATTATTCCTGAAAAGAAAAACCCCAAAAACAAATATGAAACCCTAACAATGATGGATTTCGTTATAGGTCATATAAATGCAATTGAGTAATTCCAAAAGCTTGCAAATGATTTGTAGATTAAGAATATGCCATCAATTCATGTCAACAATGCCTAAATTTCAAAATACGAATTCAAGAACAAGGCGAGTTCGTGAGTGACTTACAACATATTCTGGGATTGGAATGGACCGGTTCTGAGTTGCTTTAGCTTCTAGAGAATACCAGGAAGCGATTGAGACAAGTAACAGGCCTTGAGGATGCCTCTAACCTCTGTTTCGATCTCACACTTTCTTTGATATTTTTCAGATTTTGTTTTTTCTCCCACGCCTATCTCCAACCTTGTTTTTGATATCCCTCGCCTCCTTATGTATCATACAATGTATTAGGGTTGCAAATTATGTCCAAATCCCTCTCCATCAATGATTTTGATATTGATTTGATTTGCTTCTTTAAAGCTTTCCAAAATTGGCTTATTTTGAATCTTTTTGCACACAATTTCCTTGATACGAGTTTGATTAGTCCTAGTTGTGTAATAAGACCTGCAATCATCACCAAATCCTTGGTTTCAATGTTTTTGGATTTTATTTGATTTAATTTGATTTAAATTGAATTAATTCAAATAAAAACCAAATTAAATAATAAAAATATGATATGGACACATGTCCAAGGCTAGAGCACGTGGGATATAATGCCAACTCAAAACAAGTGAAAAAGAATGGGCCCATTTGGCAAAATTTGAAGTTTTGGGCATAGTTGACTTTTGGCAATTTTGCAAAAAAAGTCCAACTTCAACAATGCATAACTTCCTCAATTTTGAATCTTTTGAGGTGTTCTTGGACTTTTTAGAAATCTTGAGATGTCCTCTAACCAACCATTTTGGTCACCTCTCAATTTTATATTCCATGCTCATGTATGAATCTTTGACAAAAAAGGTGTTTTTGTTGACTTTTCAAAATGACCTATAATGTCCAAATTCATAACTTCTTGTGAGTGCATATTTTGAACTTGGGAGATGAATATGGATTGTAGGAAATTGAATCCACTTCAAAATGAGCTTTGGATGGGTCATTTCTCATAAAGTATGAGAAATTTATGCTTGGTCAAAGTTGAGTTGACTTTTCCTACAAAACCCTAATTTATTAACTTTTGAATCTTGATAAATTATGAGCAATCCTTGATGAATAATGATCAACCCTTGATAAAATGATGAAATATACTTCAAAATGAGAATGTTGACCAAAAATATTGAAGTTTGATTGTATGTAAGTCACAGTTGACTTTTGCCCTAGCACAGTCGAATTTTGGACCTTTGAGCAATTGACTGAACAAACATCCTCTGCAAGGCTTGAAACTTGACATGGATGATCTTGAGAACATATTAGTACATTGGTGAGTATTTTTTACCACTTGGACTCAAGGATCTTGATGCAACATGAAACCCTAGTTTTGAGGTAGACTGCCTTAGGAGAGAGCTTGTCTGGTCAACCTTGGACTATCTTGAGCAACTTGGAGATCTTTCTTGACATGTTTTGAGAAATGTGAGAGCGAAAATTTTGGGGTACAATAGGTACCTTCGTCTTCTTCTTCTTTTTCTCCACCTTGTTTTTAGTAGAAGAGTCTTTTTTCCTCTTGTGGCTTTTGGATTTGTGGGAGCGTTGAGGGGACTGAACATTAGGTGATGGCTTAGTATCAGATAAAGATATAAGTCGAAGAAATTGTGTTAGTCGAGAATGGATAGTTAAATCGACAAAATATACCTCATTCCTCTCAGAAGTATGTTGGATGTCCTTCTTGGACCGTTTGGATTCATCAGAGGGAGCAGTCAAATCCGTTGAGCGTTTTTGACTCTAGCAAACAAGGAAAATATTAGTACAGTTCAAGGCATAAAAGACATGAAAAAAGTACACCTACAGAGGAAGCCTTCTTGAGTGAAGAAGAAATGGGTTCATCGTCGGAGGGTGTATGGTCATGGATAATCTACAAGAGATTGGATAAGTTAGATATGCCAAATCAGGAATGATAATTGAAAGAAGGTTGAGTTTAAACCTGATTCGTTGAAGGTTTAAGTTTGCCTATAGAAATTGAGTCCATATGATCCATTGGGATAGCTGTAAGACAAGTATAAAACAATTAAACAAGCAACCAAATCAAAATAAGTAGGAGGGTAAGCTTTCCTGAAATCGTTACCGATTTGTGTCGTCGAAAGTACTCTAACATATCGGAGATCATAATGAAGATGCCCTGAATAGTTAGGTAGATAATACTTCGTCGATACCACTCTTTCATCCTTTTTCTTATAGGAATTTTGCATATCCGATAAAGAGAAATACCACCAGTCAGGAATAGGTGGGCCAAAGGCCAAAGCCAAAGTGCTAGATGGCAAAGGAGGAAATTTGATGTTTCCAAAGTGAAGAGCATAAAGATATTTGTCTTTCACATAACCAGGGATTTTAAGTGTCGAGATCATATCGGCTGCCTTCTCCTTTAATTCGACATCGGCCTCAAAAATGGTCCGACGAAGATTATTAGGTCGATACATAACTCGAAAGTAATTCTGGAAAGCTCGAATTTGTTTAACATGAGTAACCTTACACTTGGTCGATTTCACCTACAAATTGAAAAGTTATAGTTAGTTCAGCCAACTTTGCATCAGGATCACCAATGAATGTAACAAAATATGACTGCCACCAAGTCTCAAATTCTTTAGTGTAGTAGAAATATGGTTGGAAAGGAGTGAGAGTAAGTGTAGGCCTCCATGCCCATATGTTTCTGATATCTTCTTTGATAACTTCGAAAGGTTGGTCAGATATTGTTGTACCCCAATTTTTGCCAATAATATCCCTTCACCATACCATATCGATTCAATCACAACAAGGTCACATTAGGGCTTTTGGTTCTCCTCCCTATCTTTAGCTTTGCTCTTTGAGGAATCACCAGGCACCTTGACTTGTTTTTCTTTTGTGATCATGCATGATTTGTTTTGACTTTCCTTTTAATTAATGAAATGCAATATTGGTTTGTCTTACTTTTTAATAATGTAGGTAAAGGCAATGAGGCTTAGCAAGTTGATCCATGGGTTCATGAGTTTATTTCCATGCCCTAGTCAATAAAGCTTGAGAAGTTCAAACCTCACCATTGAGGTTATTTTGGAACAAATGGCATGGAAAGGTTTATCTTGGTTCACCTTATTTAAAAGTTATCAAGATTGATTCAAAAGTACAAGGGGTTGATTGAAGAAGTTGTCATGGTTGGGCAAGGCCTTGCTCCCATTGGTTACAAGTGCATATTTCTATCAATTCTCAAGATATGGAAGTTGTTTTGGTGGATATGAGTTCTCATTATCATCCTCAACAACTTCTATTTACAAAGCAAAAGTGTTGGTACAAGAAGGTTGTTCAAAATTGTCAAAGTTCCTCAAAGCATTTTCTTGATATAGGAGCTAGGGTTTTGAACTTCAAAGAAGTATATCTTGCTCATACTTTGGAATTTTTTAGTGATTCTAAAAGAATCCCTCTCTTCAAAAGGTTATTAATAAATCACTTAAAAGGTTTCAAGGATTTTTCATGTGGAATAAACTTAATGGTGAAGAAAGATTACAAGTCCTCCAGATGAACCCCCAATTTCTCATGTGTGACTTCAAATGATCATAACTTGGTCAATTTTTATCACCTTGAGCCTGATCTTTTTCCATAATTATCTAGAGGATGTGAAATTTATTCCTTCTTTTAGGTGAAAAGTGAGAAAATGGATAGAAGATGCCCTAAGGATATAAAAGATTATAGGTTATTTCATGATTTTTTGCCAACTTCAACAATTCATAACTCTCTCAATTTTTGGATATTTTGAATCATTCAAGTTTCAAAATGTCATTCAAGAGGTTTATTTCATGCCATCTTTTTTGGTCAAGATCAAATTCTAAGAGGAAGGCCATGTTTAGATGCAAAACATTATAGGTCACTTTTGAAGAAAAATTTGAAATACTTCTAAGTATGGAAAGTCAACCATTTTCTTCCAACTTTGACTCAACACAACTTCTTGCTCAAACATCAAATTGATCTCATTCCTTGCACATATTAAAGCTTGTGACTTTATCTTTCAAATGCTTCAAAAATCACATCATATGGTGCCCTACATTGTTGGCACCATGGTTATGAAAGTAGCATCATGAAATGGAAATTCCAAGTTCAGTCAGATTTGAAAATTGGTTTAAATTTAATTACACGCCTGCTTAAATATCAATTTCGTTTCTAATCATGTTTAGGAACTTGCCATAACAAGAAGCGACCCTTAAACCATTCATTTTGCTGCATTTTGAGCCATGTGAAGTCACACTTTTCACACTTAGCAGGTCCACACGATTTCATTTATTTTTCTCCAATTCACACGCTTGAGCATTGCATCATGATTAGCTATAAATAAGGATCATCCCTCACTCATTTGGGTAAGCTTTTGATAGCCAATTGACCCTTGTTCAGATCCCACATGAACTCTGAATTTGATATTCTGATTTCTTACATTCTCACCTTAAAACACCAAAAGCTTCATTCAGTTAGCTTCACTGAACTTCTCTGAACCTAACCATGCGGTTACTTTCAAGAATTGTGACCTATATTAATCTGTAGAAGTCCAATTTCAGAGCAATTTCTCACTACTTTGTTCAGGTAGATTTCTTGGCCAAATTGATTCAAATAAAAGACTAACCCACTCCTTGTGTTCTTCTGATCCTCGTGCTCTTTATAGTTTGCAATTTCATTGAGAATTGAGTGAGATATCCCAGATTTTCGTGCTCGCTATTTTTATGGTTTTCTTCAAACATAGCCTTGCATAATTTATATAAATTTGGCACTATGGTACCATTAGAATCGTCTTAAAGAGACGAATCTAATGGTACCGGTCTGGTTTGCTAATTTTACAGTTTGAAGGATTCAATTTAGGGTTGGCTGGAGGTTGAAGACGATGGCATGTCTGTCTTCAACCAATGACATGAAGTCACGTTATTTCTTTGAAATGGATACAATATGCTTGCCTTACCATGCGCGTGCCTCAGGAGCCCTTGGATCTGATTACTTTTGTGAGTCAGACTCCATCCAACGCGCCATATTTTAAGTTGTTTTATTTTAAAAATGTTGGATCCCGTGTGATATTTAGTAATGACCATGATATGCAAAGCACGCCAGATCCCTTAGATTTAATTACTAATGCATTTTGACTCTCATCCATTGGTCCACATCTTTTTGGCTTTTATTTTCTTTTCTGATTTTTATATTTAATTATTTTAAATTTCAAAAAATCATAGAAAATTCATTATTAGTCCAAAAAATCTGAAAAAATTATGAAAAATATTTTTGATTTTTCTCTTTCTGATTTTTATATTATCACAATTTTATTTTGTGTTTTGATTTTTTTTTAGAAATTTTCACTTTATTTGAATTGTTTTAAATGTTTAAAAATACTTTTATGCATTTTTAAATTCTGAAAACAAAAATCATGGAATAATCCAATGATATTGTGACAAATATCGGTGACCTCATTTAATTTTTATTTCTGACTTTGGTATTTTTTAATCATTATTGGGTTGTTTTACTTATTTCTTTTAATTTTAAAAATAGTTTCTGACTTTAAAAAATTACCAAAAATTCTATAAATATATTTGAGTCCTTTTCTGATTTTTCTATGGTCTTACTTTTTATTTCTTGATTAACTTTAATATAGTTGATATTTTTCTCTTTTATTTCTATTTTAAAACATTTTAAAAAAACCTTTTTAATGTATATATTAAATGCAATATTATTTTGTGATTATTTTCTGGCTGAACTTGGGTTGGATTTTGATCATGAACTTTATTAACATCATTGGATCCATGGTCTTGAGTCTAACTCCATAAAAAATGGATGAATGATTTTAATAATAGTTTGATTTAAATTTAATTCAAATGTGGTTTGTATATTCTTTTCCACCCTCTTCATCTTGTCCCTTTCTTATTGCACTAAGTGTTATTGGAGTATGATCTCTATATCATGTCTCAAAACAAATGGTGCATAGATTGCTATTGACCGGCCTCAAAATAGGTGCGATTCTATATAAGTCCACTTACGATTGCTTAACATAGCGCTAAATATTTTCCCGATTCGAATAAATGATCATTCATAGCCCAAACCTATGTTTGCAAGCCCAAGTATGTTAATTTAATCTCTTTGATCCAATAACCTTGAGATTCATTGTGTGGAGGCTTTGGTTCTATCAATCCTCTAATGGATCTACAACACTTTTGGTCAACGCGGATCACTTAAACATCATTGATTATTAAATGGTATTTTTGTTGATTCCATATGGATGGTATACTTGACAAAAAGCAAATGCAACTTGTTGTATGGAGGCTTTGGTTCTACCAATCCTCTAATGAGTTCCAAATGCAAGTTTCAAGATGGTCATCCAACTAACCACTAATTATTAAATTGTTTTACTTTCTACTTTTATTTTTATGCTTTATGTATCATTTACTTTAAGCATTACATTTCATGCCATTTTTATTTTGCTCACTTGAGCGTTTATATTCTTGTTATTTTTTATTTTGCTCACTTGAGTTTTCCTTTTTTAAGACACCTAATAATCAACATGAACCATAAAAAACTTTAATGATACTTGGACTATTTGGTTACTATCCTTGGCATTATGGAGTATTGGACTTCTTGGACTTAGGATTAGAAACCTTGGCCTATATTGGAGACCTTGTGACCTTAATTGATATTTTGTCTGGAGTTCTTGAGGTTTACCTCAAGACATTGGGTTGTTTGTTTGTTTTTGTGTGCAGGTTACTGTGATTACATTCTTTATTTGGAATTTGGAATTCACTCGTATACATTTGTTACTCTGCCCAATTTTTGTGAAGACTTAATACATTTGAAGTTTGGTTCTCTCAAGAGGTCTAGTATATTTTCTTGCTTGATTTCAATCCAAAGAATGGGAATTCTATCTTGACTCATAATGTCAAGTATTGGTTTCTTGTTGGCTAGACGGTTCTTCTCCTTATTTTTTACCTTATGCTTTAGGATAGTCTCTTCTTCTCCTCCCATCTTATTTAATTTCAAAAATATTCTCTCTCCTTTTGAAAACTCTTCTGGTTTTTAAACTTGAACCACTTTCATAATAAACTTGGACCTAGGTCCATGTATTTTCAAAAACCTTTTCATAAATAAACTTCAATCAATTTAATAATACCTTGACATTTTTTGTGAGAAGACTAAAAGTCAATCAATCTCATTTCAAACCATTTTTCTACTTTGGCTTTTTACTTTAAAACTTTTCTCAAAAGATTGGACTCTTGTCAATCCTTGTAGTGATGCAAATGACTATACTTCTATAATATGTAGTGAAGTGAGATATTTTCTACTTGGGTGTTGAGTTCGGCATTATTGATTTTAAAATCCAAGTCATATCCTCCACTTTGAGATGATACAAATTCTCCTTTCTCATGATTGTGGGTAGTAAGTATGTTTTCCACACGGACAATGACGATGATGTCTTATCTCATAAAATTAACCAACACACTTGTGTTTAAAATTTTCAAAAGGTGAACTACGTGTACCCTGATCCCTTATTGCACGAAAGGTGGTACGTAGGCACTAAAGGTTCACAACCGCGGCGGGTACAAAAATCATAAAGAATTTATTTCTTTTCTCACCTCCACCATCTATTTTACATACAACATTTTATAGCCAAAATATATAGATTTTACAAAGAGGTTCTTGTGGAGTACCATAGATGTTTAGGGTGCTAATACATTCCCTTTGCATAACCAACCCCCTTACCTGGAATCTGTCCCCCTCTTTTGGGTTATTCGCTCTTTTCCCATTCCTTTGGAAACAATAAAGCGCGGTGGCAATTTTATTTTTGATCTGTACAAGTCTAGTCAATCCAATGGATTAGTCTTAACATTTCTACCGCTACAGAAAAAATGGCGACTTCACTGGGGAAAGATTGACCTCTTGTTGGTCCATCCCTAAATGGGTTAAACCTATCTTTTTTTATATCTGTATATGTGCTATTGTTGTTTGTGTGTTATATGTTGTATATATATTTGCCTGGATTTTCCTGGTTTTCAGGGTGCTTGGTGATTTCTCATAAGTCCTATACCCGGAATTGGGAAAACTTTAAGATAGGACGGGCGGTATAGTCATGTTAACTTTGAGGGAGTAATCCCAAAAAAGGAGGCATGAGATTCCCCACTCAGTGGAGGCCCCTTTGACTGTAGTGTCGTTTACCGAGTAATTGGGAAGACGTTCTGCTTTCGACATGGGAGCCTGCTGAAGCTGAGGACCGTAGAATACCTAACCCATCTTGGCATTTTAGGTGTAGTGCAGAAGCTGTGATGGAGTAATCCGGAAATAGATGTCACGCGATACTATGCCCGAACGAGTTTTTCTTGAGAATATTACTAATTACCGAGTTAATCGGGAAGTTGGTAATATCTGAAGGAAGGATGTAGACTCTGGGAACCTCTAGAACCGTGTTTGGCGGGTGATAACTTTTAGACCATACCTTATGGGTAGTACCTTCGACCTCATGCTCGTAACGTTGAACCTATGAACCCCATGTTTGTGATCTTGTGTGTGATTGTTGCATCATGCACCCATGCACTCATAAGCATCTTTTGAAGAAATTTCATTTCAAGGGACTTGAAAGTTGACCATTTGTGAATATCTCAGGTACCTTTTGACCATGGATTCTGGAAAAAGAAGGACCAGAAAATATTGTTTCAAAGATCCCAAGATAGATGAGTTGATCAGTCTAATTCCTGAGATCAGGTGTTCTGTAGATTTTTGGAAGAAGTATGGATCCATCATTCCCCTCATGAAGCTTAGGATGAAGGAGGGTATTCTCTCGACCTTGGTCCAGTTCTATGATCTGATGTATCATTGCTTTACTTTCCCTGACTATCAGTTGATGCCTACACTGGAGGAGTATTCTTATCTGTTGGATTTACCTGTTACTAATCGTGTTCCTTTTACTGGTTTTGAGGGTGAGCCAAAATCACATGAGATTGCTGCTTTGATTCATCTAGGGAATTCTAAGGTTGAAGCCCGTATGACTACTAAAGGAGGGATTTGAGGATTACCAGCTTAGTTCTTATTGGAGAAAGCTCGTTACTTTGCCAGGATGAAAAGTATCGTCGCTTTTGAGGCCATATTTGCTCTACTTGCTTACGGGTTGTTCTTGTTTCCTAATATAGACATGTTTGTTGGAATCAATGCTATCAGGATCTTCATGATTGGAAACCCAGTTTCTACATTGTTGGGTGACGCTTATTACTCTATTCATCTTCGGAATTCTTATCATGGGGGGATGATTATCTGTTGCACGCCTCTGTTGTACTGGTGGTTTATTTCTCATATGCCTCAGTCTGATACTTTCTGGGATGTCAGGAAGGAACCCCGTTGGGCTCCTAAGATCATGGAACTTACTCACTCGGATATTGATTGGTATCATAGGGCTTACCATGATGTACAGATTGTCGAAATTTGTGGTAGTTTCCCCAATGTACCTCTTCTTGGTACAAAGGGAGGAATTAACTACAACCATGTTCTTGCACAACGACAACTTGGTTATCCGATGAGGGATAAACCAAACAGTATTCATTTGAGTAGTTTCTTCTTGAAGGAGGGAGAAGACCATAAGGAAGTTAGGGAGAAGATTGCGAAGGCCTGGCGTCACATTCATAGGAAGAGTAGGAAAGACTTGGGACCTAGGGGGTTGTTTCTTTGGAGACTTATCTTCAGTGAGTCCAAATGAGAGATATTCAGTTGAAAATTTCATATTCCCGGGAAACTCTTATGCCTGATTTGTTTGTGAAGACCACTCCTCCCCTATTGGATGATATGGAAGAGCTATAGCTTGCTTTGGTTAGAATGCAACAGGAAAAGGATGCTTGGAAGAATAAGTGTAAAACTTTAGAGATTTCTTATAGAGCAGACTTGAAGGAGAAAGATGACTTGATTTAGATTCTTGAGAGTCGGGCTGTACAGACCATGGAGAGGCAGGGGGATTTATTATATCCTAAGCCTCAGTAATGTGATAGTTTATCACTTCATGATTCAGATGATTGGAAGAAGGATGCCACCAGATATGCGGAAGAAAACCAGAGGTTGAATGATCAGATTGTCAGGCTTACATGGAAGCGCCAGCGTATAAAGTGATCTCCATAAGCTTTACTTCTTAGGGTTTTAGACTTTATTTTCATTTTGTACTTGGTATTATTGAAACTTGTAATCTATTTTGAAGTTATTATAATAAAAAATTCCAGTATTTCAAATGTGTTATTACTTTGATATTTGCAATATGTCTATAAATCTTTAAGTCCCTTGAAATATTAAAATAAATCATGTGCATTGCACATCATGCATCATATTGCACATATTTCTTGCATTTCTTGGCATATCCAGGTGTCTTACCAAACATCTTTACTTCGTTCAGCAAGCTGTATCACTATTACAACACTCGAGCTAATTTCATAAGGAAGATGGACAACTTAGAACAAGAGAATTGCGAGTTGTGCAAGGAGGTTTCTGCTTTGAAGGTTGGTATGGCCAATCTTACTGCTCTGATGGAATCTCTGGTGGCTGCTCAGAATCAGCCACCGAGTTTTCAACCTCAACAAGTAAAGGTTACCATTGAAGCTCTTATTGTTCCTGTGTTTGTTACTCATGCACCTCCTGTGGTTCATGTTGCTCCTGCTGGACCTCCTTCGGTTAATATGGTTCCAATTGTTAATGATGATATATGTCATCCTTTTCCTCCACCAAGTGAAGACTTGGGTCTCTATGATAGAATGGATGATTTTCAAGAGCAGTTTGACAAGATGCAGAGGGAGATGAAGGCCCTCGGGGGAAAGGAATTGTTCGAGCAGAATGTGAATGATTTGTGCTTGGTCCTGAATGTTAATATACCTGCGAAGTTTAAGGTCCTGGAATTCGAGAAGTACAAGGGAAACACTTGTCCTCGTACTCATCTTGTGATGTATGTAAGAAGAATGTCTACCCATACTGATGATCAGCGTCTGCTGATTCACTTTTTTCAGGATAGTTTGACTGGTGTTGCGCTGTAGTGGTATATGAGTTTGGATAGCGTCAATATCCATACTTTCAATGACTTGGGAGAAGCATTTATCTGACAATACAAATACAACATGGACATGGTGAAACTACGCGGTCGGAACCTGTCATCTGGATGTTAATGAAACATCAATGAAGTCGCCACCGAACATCTTTTATCCCACCGAAAGGGAAAGGTAAACATCGAGAAAACCTGAAAAGGGATAAATCACGGTCTTTTTACCGAGAGATCGGGTAAGGGAGTCTGTTACGTGAGGGGAAGGTATTAGCACCCTACACGCCCGTAGTACTCTACGGTATCCACTCTTGTTGTCTAATCTAAATAGGTGTGGTCAAATCCTATGTATATGGCTTACAACTGAAAAGGGAATTCATGCAAAAGGAAAAAAAGAAAATAATGTAGGGAAAATAAAAGTTGTGCTCGGTTGGGCCCTACCCCAATGCCTACGTATCCCTTTTAAGGAATCAGAGCAGCCGTAGTTTGGCTTATATATTTTGGTTGGTTTGTGTTTTTTAGTTAAGACAACAAAAATAGTCAAGATGGCAAAACATCAAATAGAACAACAAGCAAATGAGATGGTAAAACCTTGGCTAAATAATAACAAAGTAACATGTCAAAGATGGTGAAACATCAAATGATAAAACAAACACACCTAACAATGACATTGAGAGTCAAAGTAGGATAACAAACATGTGCGATGATGAAACGTCGGCTTCAAACAAATGTGCGATGGCGAAACATCGGCTAAGAGGTAACAAAGATATCATGGCAAAGATGACAAAACATCAATAAAACGGATGACAAAACATCACACCTAACAATGATATTGAGAATCAAAGTAGGATAACAAACATATGAGATGGAGAAACATCGGCTTCAAAATAACAAAATATCATGGCAAAGATGGTGAAACATCAATAAAATGGATGACAAAACATCACACCTAACAATGATATTGAGAATCAAAGTAGGATAACAAACATGTGCGATAGCGAAACATCGGCTTCAAAATAACAAAATATCATGGCAAAGATGGCGAAACATCAATAAAACGGATGACAAAACATCACACCTAACAATGATATTGAGAATCAAAGTAGGATAACAAACATATGCGATGGCGAAACATCGGCTTCAAAATAACAAAATATCATGGCAAAGATGGCGAAACATCAATAAAATAGATGACAAAACATCACACCTAACAATGATATTGAGAATCAAAGTAGGATAACAAATATATGCGATGGTGAAACATCGGCTTCAAGATAATAAGATATCATGAGACACACAAACAAAAAGGATTAGTTTGTATCTTTTACTTTGAAGAAGTTTTTGAGTTTATTAGAAATGTCTTATGATTTGCCAAGAAAACAGCTTTTGTTTTAAGATGCAAAATGCAAAGAAAGGGAAGACAACTAAGGGAAACTAACCTAGTGCTATCCCTAGTGTTATCATACAATGGTTGACCCTACGGTTGAGGATAAAGGGAAAGTCCTATCCTATATTAACATGTTAAAGGGAGCTTAACAAAACTATCATATAGGTAACATGCAATGAGAGTGAAGTCGTGATCTCAATTTCTAAATTGAGTGACTCATCGATCAACAAATAAAGAAGAAAAGCAATAAACATCCTATAGGGTACATGCAATGAGAGCGAAGTCGTGATCTCAATTTCTAAATTGAGTGACTCATTGATCAACAAATAAAGAAGAAAAGCAATAAACATCCTATAGGGAACATGCAATGAGAGCGAAGTCGTGATCTCAATTTCTAAATTGAGTGACTCATCGATCAACAAACACAACACATGCAATTAGACAAAATCCAGAGGGCCTCCTGACATATATCAGTAACAGAAGTCCCATCATGCAGTCAGAGAATTATGCAAAATGAAAATGGGAGAAAGGAAGTAGTACAATACCAAACAGATAACTATATGTAGCAATCAAGTAAGAATAAAAGAAACCCAGAGAAACTTCAAGCAAGCTGGCATCAGTAGACAAATTGAGTTAGAATTTACACCATCAGGATGTAAGTAATTTATCAGATATGAACAAACCCCATAGGCAATGTGTGGCATCCACAATCATATGTATGTATATCCTGCATAAACCATCAAATATTCCAAACACAAAATAATGCCAATATAATGAATTGTGTTCCACAAATAAAGTGAAACACAAAAGCCCCAAGCCAAAAGTGGCAACTTTCTCAGAGTACCTCGCATATTCAACAACCAAGTTAGTATTCCATAAGGTGAATGATGGCTCATACATGGGATGGATGCAACATGATGAAGTGAGAACAACATAATAACAATTATCAAACATTAAAAATGATAGAAAAAGAGGACACTGGCATATGCACAGATTAGGTCAAAAGAATCAGAGAAACATTGCTCCTTTCTATCACCATGTTGAGTTGACAATTGAATATCAATCAAGGATCATAAGAGCCTGAGAATAATATGAACAAAGACCATGAAGGTCAGTAGCAAACACACTTTAATCATGCACAATTAATTCAATCACAACTTCATGAACACAATAGGAGATGAAACCTACATAATGCATTAGATGGTTCAAAACATTCAAATATGAGGCTTCTAAGTGAAATGGCTTAAGCTAACATGGACAATCAGAATCAACATGATCATTAGGTTTCCAATTATAGGCCTCACTCAAGTTCATTGGCCATCAATCAAATTGCAACAAGACATGCAAACATAATTGGGTACCTTCACTTCAAAATTACATCAAAAATGGAAATAATGGTCCATAATTCAAAACAAAAACAAATTAGAATCCTTGAAAGGTATAAAAGTCAGAATACAAGCCCTAAGTTCATGAATGATTGAGGAGGAGACCAAATGAAGCTCAAAGTTCAAAGACTAGTTGGCAAAGCTACCAAGCTAGACAAGTTTTCAAAATAATTTGTGGAAAAATGTCAAACCAAGTTAAAAAATCAAGATGAGTGGTTTTGAGATCCTCCATGCATTCATGGACCATAATCAATACTTGAATCATAATAAAAATACAAAGCACAAGGGTTTTGAACTTGAAACTTGCACCATAAACAACAAAACCCTAAATTTTGGCTTTTAATCCTAAATATTGATTAAATAGGATCAAAACTCAAACAAATTAAAACAAGATCATGCCAATAACCAAGAAACCCTAAATGTCAGAAAATATATTTTTTTCATATTTTTTTGAATTAAGGAAGGGCCAAAAATGAAATTAAATTCAAACAATTAGTCCATTAACAAATATTCCCATCTCAAAATAACATTTAAATCAAAAAGTCATAAAAATGGACAACCAAAATTATATTCAAATATTAGGACTAAAAACACACATCCCTAAATTTTTGTAGAATTTTTTAATTAAAGGAAACATTAAAATAAAAATTAAACCAAACAAATAGCAATTAAACTATTTTTTATGGGAAAAAATGTAAACCCTAGCTAAAAATTTATAAAAGGTCAAAGTAAAATTATATTCAGATCCTATGATTAAAAACAAACTTACATGATTTTTTTGAGAATTTTTGAATCAAAGGAAGTATCAAAATAAAAATTAAAAAGCAAAAATTCAAAATAAACCTCTCAAATTAAAATTCTA
Source organism: Vicia faba (assembly GCA_948472305.1). Classification (NCBI taxonomy): domain Eukaryota; kingdom Viridiplantae; phylum Streptophyta; class Magnoliopsida; order Fabales; family Fabaceae; genus Vicia; species Vicia faba. The sequence goes on from OX451735.1 coordinate 296,860,253, forward strand.
ATCAAAAATGGAAAATATGCTAGACCAATTTCATAATCAAATTTTACATTATTTTATGAGTCCAAAATATTTTTTGTGAAATTTTTTAGGTCAAAGAAGTATTAAAACAAAAATAATCCCTAAACAAACAATTATTTAAATTCAATAATTTTTAAAGTGAATCAAAACATTTTTAAAAATTCCAATAAGATTTCACAAAGTAGTAGAAATTATTTTAAACTTGTGAGAATTTTTCCAGAATTTTTTAAATTGTTTTGATCAAGAAACAAAAATCAGAAAATCAATTAAACAAAAAATATGAAAAATGCATGATAATTTTAAACAGGCCAATCACAGCGCGCCACCTCACTTCATCTTCAACCTCCAGCATAGGGAAAAACGCGTGCAATTCCACAGTTCATGAGCTTATGTTTAGATCCATCAAAGATGCTCGTTTCTTAACCAAAATCCATGAAATAAAGTGCAAATTGAAGCTAGCATATCATACTACATGATGCAATTTGAATCTGTGATCGGTGGATCTGGAACTGACTGTTTAACGCTGGTTCGCGAAATGTCGTGGAAGCAAGAGTCGCCACCGCCTTTTATTTTCTCCAAATGGAAAGGACAAAAGCACAGAAAAATTCCTTATAGAGATTGCTCTCGGTTCGGGAGGTAGATTATAGAAAGGGAAGGTGTTAGCACCCTTTCTATCCATGGTTATCCATGGCCTCTTAGGTACTTGCTCATTGTGTTTTCAAAAATGGTTTGTTTGCTTTTCAACTGTGGGTTTTAAAAGTTTCTTTGAAAATTTCAGTTCGACTCTTGTATCGGTCCTCAAGAGTGTTTGAAAAATTGTTTTCGAAAGCTTTTTGAAAAGGTGTCGGTGTGAAAAGTATTTTTGATTTGTTTTTGAAATTAGAGCAAGTATCTAGAGTCGTCTACCTACCCTAAGGAATTCGTTTGTGTAAATGTCCTTAAAGTAGTGCCATCCCACCATTGAGGGGTAGGTAGCACCACCGTTGGAGGTGTTCGGGTCAATTCGAGGGTTCGGGACATGGTGATCACCAGAGCAATAGGAAGACACCATAGAAGCTACCCTCATGCCAGGTTCCCGGATCATGAGGACTTACTAAAACATCTTCTACTCGACGATCACCTTTCGAGGGGCAAGGCAACAGTGAGGCGTACCCTAGGGGTGGTGTGTGATTTGTGTGTTGTTTTCAGATATTTTTGTCTTGTCATGTATTGGTGATCTACGCTTTTGTTTTTATTTTAACATTCATTCTTGCATGCAAATTTATTAACAGTTAAAAAAGTGTGGAATTTAAAAGTTCTACGCTATTACAAAGGCGCGGGTCCACATCGCCAAATTAATCCAGGACCCGATTTGAAAATAAAATAAAGTGCGAGAAATATAAATGTCTAATTTACGTGGCTTTGGGAGAATTACATGAATATTTACAAAAGGAAATAAATGCGCGAAACGAACTAATAATCGAAAGCGAGGGCGTTGGACCCTTTTTAATGAAATTAAATTACGATGAACAAATTAATTAAATTAAAATACAAGAGATTTTTTGGAGTTTTTCTTATTTAAAGATTTTAATGAGAGAATTAAATGAAATTAAAAAAAAGTTAATTAACCTTAATTCTAACTATTTTTATTTATTAAGAAAATGTGAAAATTAAACCTAAAACTAACCTAATTAATTAATATAATTTGATTTACAAAAATAAATAATTAGCTATTAATAATGATAAAAGAAAAGAAAAAGAGGAAAGTGGTTAAAACCCTAATTCTATAATTTTTAAGCTTATGAAAAAATGTTAAAATTAATCCTAGAATTAAAAACTAAATTAATTAATAAGATTTATTTACAAAAAATGACATTAAATAAAATATATATATTTTGTGACTTTCTGATTTTTTTATTACTTTTATTTTATGAAAATATTAATCTAAAGAATTAAATTAAAATTAAACTAAAAAAATAAAAAGAGAAAAGAAAATGGAAGAGAGCAAACCAAAGGGGGTGTTGTCCCCAAACTGGAGGAATTGTTTAGCAATTTGGCCCATTTGTTTCAAGGCCTTATTTGACTTTTCCTGGAAGCGTGTGGCATGTTTGACTGAGACGTTCCATAGACCTTGAATCCTGGCTTTTGATTTGATCTTAGTGGCTAGGTGGCACGCTTGGACATTGAGTGTACGTTGAACCTCTGGAAGCGAGCTACACAGGAGCATGGTTAGAAAAATAATATGGAATAAAGAAGGGGGACCTGGGATTTGAACCCAGGTCCCAGAGGTTACCAACCCAACGCCTTTCCACTTGATCCACCTAAACGCTTTGTATATAATATAACAAATAACCAATATCAGTCAAAACGAGAGTTAGTGATATTTTTCCGCGCGAAATTCAAACGCGCCAATCCCCTGCTTACACCTCACCTTCTTCTCCAAGTGTCCTGCGTTTGCCTGAAAAAAACATAAACAAGATTGCGGGGGTTTTAAACCCCCACTATATGATGTATGAAAAAATAGCGAATAGAAATCCTTTGATCATAAATTGATCGCGAGTTATGCATTGCATTCGTCTGAAGCTCCTGGTTTTAATGGCCTAAGTCTCATGTCCCAATTTTTCTTTAAATGTAAAGCCCCAATTTTGCAGTTTGGAAACCCTAGCGAGCTTCAATGGTGATTTCGCGTATAGGCAAGAAAAACTCAATTAAACAATATGGTTAGCTTCAGAATGATCCACTGAATATAAATCAAATATTAAAAATTGCAAACAATGCATGAATTATGATATAAGAATATGAAAAAAAGCATGAACAGGACAAGATCGTTCTACCAATTTCCTGCGTTAGGGACAATGGTTTTGATCAGTATACGTTCCTTGAAGCCTCAGGAATGCAATGGGACAGTTATTTTGCCTTGAAACGCCTTAGAATCGAGTTTTCAGTTTTTGAATTTTCTTGAAAAAGTGCAAAGTTGTTTATGAAGTGTGGCGCAGCTTAGAGGTCTCCAGGCATTAGGTTTTGATCAGTCTTATATGAGTGATGGATTAGGGTTGAAAAATATGTCCAAAACCTTTTGCATTGATGGAATGAATATTTGATTTTCATGCATATTTTTTCCAAATCTTTTCCATGAATATTTGATTCCAATCATAGCCAATCTTCCCAATTTGAGTTGTGCACGAATCTTGAGTGAATCATGAGTGATTATACTGCATAAAAAGATTCACATACATTTGTTTAGTGTTTTTTCCATATTTTAATTAATTAAATGAATTAATTGTAATTAAAAATTCAAATAAATAATAAAAATGATGAAATAAATCCCCTTTGGGCCAAATGGTCGTGCATAGTCTTTGGATGATGAATCTTGGAAGAAAATGTGGCCCATTAGCAATTTTAAGGCATTTGAAGCAAAGTTGACTTTTCAAAGTTCCCAAAAATTTCCCAACTTCCACAAGGCATATCTTGCTCAATATTTAAGCTTTGATCATGTTCTTGGACATTTTGGAAAGGTCTTGAAGTCCTCTAACCAATGCCTTTGGCCCCATGTCATTTTGATTTACCAATCTCAAGTTATGGCCTTTGACTTAAAGTCCCTTTTTGTTGACTTTTGAAAATGACCTATAATGTTGAAATTGATAACTTTTTGTGAGAGCATTTCTTGGACTTGAAGTGTGAAGAGGAGTTGTAGGAAATGTCTTTCTCTTCAAAATGAGCTTTGGATGGAATTTTTCTGATAAACCATGTGGAAGTTATGCCTTGGTCAAGTTACAGTTGACTTTTTCAACTGTCCAAATATGGAAACTTTTGCATCTTGAGACTTTTTGAGCCATGCCTTGAGAATCATGATCAAGAATTGATCAAATGATGTTTGTGGCTTCAAAATAAGATGTTGACCAAAAATTTGGACTTTTGACTGTCAAATGACCATTTTGCCCCTACAGTTGACTGCTGAGCAATTAGGGTTTTTGACTGTGCAATTTTGTGCTGTGAGTCTTGAAACTTGACATGAGGATTCTTGACAATGTTTATAGGCATGTGGGACTTGATTGGGCCCTTGGAAACTTCAATTACTTTGCCAGAACCAAAACCCTAGTTATTGACTGTTAGGAGGCCCTTGAACTGTGCAACCCTTGGGAAGATTTTGAAGCTTGCTCTTTGCAAATCTTGAAGAATATGGGAGGGCAAATTTTGGGGTACAACAGTTGCCCCTGTTCAATCTTCTTAAACCTGAGGATGCAGATTGGCTGACGTGCCTTTCGTAATCCGAAGGTGGAAGATGATTGAACACTAGAGTGCCCAGAAATTTGCGCTCACATAGTAGTGTGAGGTGGGGAATGGGCTTACAGATGCCATTTAGAGATTGATGGATAGGATGATGGGCTTATAGATGCCATGCTAAGAGATGATGGAAGGTGGATGGGCTTATAGATGCCATACGGGTGTCAATCGCGTAAGAGATTCCTTAGCGAGAACTTGCGTACCTGCAAAAAAAAAGATGATTACCTGGCCTGTTACAGGAGTTGGTCTTCAAACTCTTTGAATAGATGTGTCCTGACTGATTACAGGAATTGGGTCTGGAGCTTCAAACGGCGATGAATGAACCAGGGATGGTTACTACCTCAACAGGAACGGTGAGAGAACCTTGGATGATTACTACCTCAACAGGAACGCTGAGAGAACCTGGGGACGATTACTACCTCAACAGTAACGCTGAGAGAACCTTGGGCGATTACTACCTCAACAGTAACGCTGAGAGAATCTTGGATATTTTCTACTGAGTCTTCATCAGGAAAATCTTTTAGCGGTCGATTTAACTGGACTAGAGAAGGCCTTTGACTGGATAAGAAACAGGAAAATCTTAGGGTCGATTTAACTGAACCGGTCTAGGTCTTGAAATCTTCAACTGGATAAGAAACAGGGAGATCTTAGGGTCGATCTGACTGAACCAGAGAAGGCCTTTGACTGGATAAGCAACAGAGAAATCTTAGGGTCGATTTAACTGAATCGGTCTAGGTCTTGAAATATATCTGAGGACTTAACTGGATCTTTCCTGAAAGGTAAAGTCATTCATATGCAATGCATGATATGGATCAGGCAATGATGTTCTCGACGTAAATGAGATTTGTAAGATATGATGCATATATGCATGCTATAATGATGTATGAAAATGTGATGTTTATGAATGTATCCTTTCGTCTTAGGAAAATAAATCCTTGACGGGTGCCGGGAAGTCACTCCTGGGCTGATGTTGAAGAATATATTTTTGCTTCCGTTGGGGATGATAGTTGCAAGAATACCGGTAGGAGAAGATAACTCCGTTGGGGAATAAACTTGGCGAATGAATTACTCTGCGGGGAGAAAAGTACTCTAACGATCTTGCTGGGAAGCAATACTCTGTGGGGAGAGAGATACTTTGCTGAAATGTTGATGGTAACTTTGTTGGGGATACCGTTATTATGTTGGAAGTGTTAATAGACTTCGCTGGGGATAAGAAGATTGTGCTGAGGATGATCTTTCCGTGGCTTTTGGCTGAGGATAACCCAGTTATATCCTGGTGAGGAAATAACTCTTTGAATAAAGCCGGGAGACGCGTTCGTGCTCTGCAAGGATAAGCTTCCAGAATCTACTGGGGATAAGCTTACTGCTTGGGGAGATGATTCAAACTTTCCTGGGGAAACTGGATTGGACTCTCCTGGGGAAACCTCTGGACTGGACTCTCCTGGGGAAATTCTTGAGGTGTAATTTTTGTAAGTTGAAAGAGGGAACCTATGTAGGGTTTCCCGATGATGAGCTCGTGTAAAACCGCATCTTGGAAAGAAGGACACCTGTGTAGGGTTACTGATGACGAGTTTGTATAAAACTGCATCTTGGAGGAAGGAGACCTGTGTAAGGTTTACTGATGACGAGTCCGTGTAAAACTACGTCTGGAGCTTGAGAAGGGAACCTGTATGGGGTTACTTTGACGATGAGCCCGTGTAAAACTGCATCTTTGAAGAGGTAAAACCTGGGTAGGGTTTCTGATGACGAGTCCGTGTAAAACTGCATCTTTGGGGAGAGAGAACCTGTGTAGGGTTTCTTCGGGATAAGTTCGTGTAAAACTTTTGGCGGAATCGGGGTAAGGTTACTGCAGGGTAAGTTCGTGTAAAACTTCTTGATGAACCGGGGTAAGGTCATCTTGAGATAAGTCCGTGTAAGACTTCTGGAGGAACCGGGGTAAGGTTACTGCAGGATAAGTTCGTGTAAAATTTTTTGATGAACCGGGGTAAGGTCATCTTGAGATAAGTCCGTGTGAGACTTCTTCTGAGGATGAGTCCATGTAAGAATTTGTCTGAAAGTTGAGAAGGAACCGGTGTAGGGTTGCCTGATGGTGATCAAGTGGATGATTGTCCTGTTTGGTTTCGGATATTAACCCACGATCAGTCGTCCACTGATTTTTCTTGACTTGTTACCAATGTTGATCTGGAATTTGTAAAGGTAGATGGTAATCATCTTTATATTGATCTTTTCTTGGTACCTTGGTTGACAGAGCAACTGGATCGCCTGGACGACTCATTATTGCCCCTGTTTCTGAGGTGAGGGGAGAAGATACCTTGTGGAGGTGTTGGATGACTGCCGATTGACAAATCTTCCTTTTGGTAGGCAAGTGACGAGATGCTGGGACATAATCGTACGCTTTTGATCCCTAACTTTTGCCTGGACCGCCCTTTCAGGTTTTCAGTCCACCGGGATACCCATTTTTGCCCAAGCCGCCTTTTCAGGTTTTCGACTTGCCGGGTGTACAGATTTTTCATTTCATCCCTTATTTTTTCCCGAACCTTTTTGGTTCGCCGGGAAGCCCTTATTTTTGCCTAGGTCTGTCAACCTAGCGGGTCTTTGATTACGCATAGTATTCTTTTCTACTATATCCACGCTCTCAGAATGTAGGGAGTTGCCCCTGTTAGAAGTGTTTTGTCATGCCACCAGAAGGTGTTTGATCAGGCAAGATTCGTTGTTGGAATGCCCCAAGTGACTCAGGAGGAGATTTTCCACAGGCTGTTTGGCCTTTGAGAGATTCTCCGCATCTTGATTTAACTGCCCCAGATGATGGACCAGGGTCAGGCCATGCCCCTTGATTGGAAGTACTTTTGTTCATTAGATATTCTTCGTGCGAACTTCTATGTTGTTCAAACAAATAGTCATGTGCAAACAATGTTATATCAAAAATGCAAAGCTTATGTCTGTCTTGAAGATTTTGAAAATGCATTTTTTAGTAAAACAAGTGAATTTTGTGAACTGTGATGTCAACTCGTCATTTTACCGCAAGCCTTAAGGAGTCAGGATACCTTTCGTAACAGTATGCTTTCGAACTAACCCATGCTTCGGCTAGGACTTTTGAGGGTTATAACGTGGCCTGGTTCATGGTTTAAGAAACAAAGGATAAAGGCTCAAATTATTTGTACCCACCCACTCTTCGTGATGTTCTTCAAACCTAAGCTCAGTTGATCGTGCATTAGATCTTGATTGAGTCTTTGTCCTGACGTTTCAATGATGGTTCAGATATTGATGATTTATTCTGAATAGGCAGTCATTCCTTTTTGTTATTGTTGAGGGTTTGTATGACCTCTTTCTTCTTGATTTTGCTATCCCTAAATTTTGCCTGAACTGTTTCTTTTGTGATTACAGTCAGCGGGATGCCCCAGTTTTGTAAGTCTCTTTCATAGGTTTTGACTTATTGGGTTTTTATTTTATTTTTTGATAATGACTGCCTGTCGTTATGACTATTCTGAACCATCACTGTCTTTTGTTTTGGAAAGACTCCTTTGGTGTCGTTCGTTGTGAACTCTGGATCAACTGAGAAGACTACCCTGCCCCAGGTTATGATTAAGGGTTTTTATTTCGAAAAGAAAACTCCTACTTCTTTGGCTCAAAGGGGTTGACGAGGGATTATCCTCCTTATAACTCCAGTGTTTAGGAATTGAAACAATGCATGTACCTCATCAGCAGGGTCTATTCAAAAGCATACTGTAGTTTGCGGTATCTTTTTCGTCATCCTCCCTCAAGAGGCTTAGAATTATTAATCAAGAGTTGATCATCACAAAAATATGAAAGCAGCTTTAAGTATAGTACACATAATTAATTCAAGACAGACATGTGTAATGCATTCACGAAATAAAAGAGTTTAACATGACAATTGTTTGTTTGAACAAGAAAATAAAAATACAACTTGAATTCAAATGAACAAAAATCTCTCAATCCTAGCCATGTTTGGGCGAAGGAGCAGTGGTCACAATGGGAGTCTCAGCAGGCTCGAACTCGATCTCCTTAGCGTCGATCATATTCTGGATTTTATACTTCAGCACCCAACAGTCCTCAGTATCGTGCCCCGGACTATCAGAATGATAAGCACACCTTGCCTCTGGATTGTAGTTTGGAGAGGAGGTCTTGGAATTTGCAGGAGGGTTGATCACCGTAATCAGATTCATCTTCAACATATGCTGCAATGCTTGTGACCACGACATGTTAATGTTGGTGAACTGTCTTTTAGGCTCGTCTGGCCTTCGCTGATTTCCCTTTGGTGGTTGTCGGCGTGGTGCAGAACCAGAGATCATGACTGCCCCTGCGTGTTGGTCATGACGACTCTTTTGACTGTATGCAACATTAGATTCCTTCTTTCCCATGTAAGTATTTTTGTTAGTATCAGAAGGTGTGGCCTCTTGAATCTTCCCGGCCTTGATACCAGCTTCAATTCTTTCCCCAGTCAGAATGAGGTCGGTAAACCCTGCAGATGAATTACCAATAAGATGATTGAAGAACGGCCCGGATAGGGTCCCCAAGAACATATCAGCGAGTTCCCGGTCATTCAAAGGTGGTTGTACCCTCCCAGAAAGGTCTCTCCATCTCTGCGCATACTCTTTGAAACCTTATCCCGATCCTAACGACATACCCTGGAGTTGAGTACGTGTAGGAGCGAGGTCGGCATTATACTGATACTGCTTGTAAAAAGCAGTAGCCAATTCCTCCCAGTTACGAACCTTGGTTCCATCCAGCTGACAGAACCATTCGAGATGAGTCCCTGAAAGACTTTTCTGGAAGAAGTGGATCCACAAGTTCTTGTCCACTGTGTACGGTTGAATCTTCCGCACATAAGATCTGAGATGCAGCCTGGGACAGGATGCCCCATCATACTTGACAAAAGAAGGAGCCTTGAATTTGTGTGGGATCACCACACCGGAAGATAGACCCAGATCTCCGAAATCCAACCCAGGCACTTGTTGAATTTCCATGGCATTCAGACGATCCTCTAGTTGTTTGTACCGGTCCTCAGCTGGAGGGTACTGCTCATCATTGAACTCCGTCTCGTTGTCGGAGACCACTGGATTAGGCGCCTCTCTCTCATGGGGACTGTCTTTCCTAACAGAGGAAGTAGCTTGGTTAGCATCATTTTGTGATACATTTCCAGACTTGTGCCTAGGGTTAAACAACACAGTTCTCTTCTTCTTCTTCAGGAGTAGAGTCTTCAAATCCTGCTGCCCCTGGGCTAGGCTCATAATCAACTCCTGGGACTGGGCATTCTGGGCCTGGAGGGCCTTGATAGATTATTCGTTGGATGATTCAGGATTCATGACGATTGGCTGAAATAAACAGCGAAGAGGGTAAGCAACATGTAAAAGGGATACCTGTAATGCAATGATATGTATGTATGCATGCAATGTTTTCAAGGATCTCGCGGGGTAAACAAGAAAATTATTAGCATTTGAATTTGTAGCTTGATTGAAGGAATTCCATGTTGCTGAGAATCCTTCTTCAAGGGTCAAAGGATCACCATATCCAGTGGGTCATAGCCCCGACTCAAATCATCAACTTTGTTTTGATTTCCAAACAAACCTGGCTAGGGGAACCTTCTTCAAGAGTCAAAGCTCACCATATCCAGTGGGTCATAGCCTCTGACAACCTTGGCTAGAGGAAAATAAATCCCCTTTGCCCCTTGCTTAGACATTCTGGTTCACCATGACCTGCATCACAAGCCCTTGAGATCCTTGAAATGGGTTAGGATGTATGCAATGGTATGATGGTATGCTATGCATGGGGTAATGTAAGTAACCCTGTTATGAGTCCCAATTAAGGACTATAAACAAAACCTGCAAGAAACTCAGTACACTCTGTTATGAGTCCCAATTAAGGACTATAAACAAAACCTGCAAGAAACTCAGTAAACCCTGTTATGAGTCCCAAATAAGGACTATAAACAAAACTTGCAAGTAGTTCATGTGTCAAATAACCAGCATGCAAGTAGTCAAGTACGAAGGCACACAAGTCACACAAGAGAAGCCCTTAAAGTTTAGGCCAGCATGGGGTCTGGGTATTACCCTCTTGAAGTTGGTGGGTTCAACCTGTCCTATTAGAAGTAACCGGGTTCTAAGGGTCCTAATATCACGGGATTGCTTTCATTGTTCATCGTTTCGATTTAGCCACTGAACTGGCGACCAAAATATTCCAGGAAAGCAACCCTCAATTGAGTGTAGTATCGAGTATCAACCAACCTCGGGCTGCACCAAAGTCAGTTATCTCACTACTCTAAAGAGGCCAAGATAGTTCAATTAAGGTTCCTAAGGTCTGTTGATGCTTCACGACACCACGCGGAGGCCCCGTACTCTCCTTGACTGAACTCAAGGGTTACCGGTACACACCAAAGTGCCACATCAACGTAGCAGACTGTTTCAACCATGTCGGTATACCCCGCACAGTTCCCTCACAGCCTTGTTGCTACTTTTTAAGAAGGTATCCCCCAGATCCGGGTTAGGATCTATAGAACTCCCAAGACAGTCCCACAATAATAAAGCAAGCAAGTGAATACAATTGAAAACACAGTTATGAACTAATCCTAAGGTACACCTCACTTTAAGTTTAGGTCCCCAGCAGAGTCGCCTGTTCTGTGATCGGTGGATCTGGAACTGACTGTTTAACGCTGGTTCGCGAAATGTCGCGGAAGCAAGAGTCGCCATCGTCTTTTATTTTCTCCAAATGGAAAGGACAAAAGCACGGAAAAATTCCTTATAGAGATTGCTCTCGGTTCGGGAGGTAGATTATAGAAAGGGAAGGTGTTAGCACCCTTTCTATCCATGGTTATCCATGGGCTCTTAGGTACTTGCTCATTGTGTTTTCAAAAATGGTTTGTTTGCTTTTCAACTGTGGGTTTTAAAAGTTTCTTTGAAAATTTCAATTCGACTCTTGTATCGGTCCTCAAGAGTGTTTGAAAAATTGTTTTCGAAAGCTTTTTGAAAAGGTGTCGGTGTGAAAAGTATTTTTGATTTGTTTTTGAAATTAGAGCAAGTATCTAGAGTCGTCTACCTACCCTAAGGAATTCGTCTGTGTAAATGTCCTTAAAGTAGTGCCATCCCACCATTGAGGGGTAGGTAGCACCACCGTTGGAGGTGTTCGGGTCAATTCGAGGGTTCGGGACATGGTGATCACCGGAGCAATAGGAAGACACCTTAGAAGCTACCCTCATGCCAGGTTCCCGGATCATGAGGACTTACTAAAACATCTTCTACTCGACGATCACCTTTCGAGGGGCAAGGCAACAGTGAGGCGTACCCTAGGGGTGGTGTGTGATTTGTGTGTCGTTTTCAGATACTTTTGTCTTGTCATGTATTGGTGATCTACGCATTTGTTTTTATTTTAACATTCATTCTTGCATGCAAATTTATTAACAGTTAAAAAAGTGCGGAATTTAAAAGTTCTACCCTATTACAAAGGCGCGGGTCCACATCGCCAAATTAATCCAGGACCCGATTTGAAAATAAAATAAAGTGCGAGAAATATAAATGTCTAATTTACATGGCTTTGGGAGAATTACATGAATATTTACAAAAGGAAATAAATGCGCGAAACGAACTAATAATCGAAAGCGAGGGCGTTGGACCCTTTTTAATGAAATTAAATTACGATGAACAAATTAATTAAATTAAAATACAAGAGATTTTTTGGAGTTTTTCTTATTTAAAGATTTTAATGAGAGAATTAAATGAAATTAAAAAAAAGTTAATTAACCCTAATTCTAACTATTTTTATTTATTAAGAAAATGTGAAAATTAAATCTAAAACTAACCTAATTAATTAATATAATTTGATTTACAAAAATAAATAATTAGCTATTAATAATGATAAAAGAAAAGAAAAAGAGGAAAGTGGTTAAAACCCTAATTCTATAATTTTTAAGCTTATGAAAAAATGTTAAAATTAATCCTAGAATTAAAAACTAAATTAATTAATAAGATTTATTTACAAAAAATGACATTAAATAAAATATATATATTTTGTGACTTTCTGATTTTTTTATTACTTTTATTTTATGAAAATATTAATCTAAAGAATTAAATTAAAATTAAACTAAAAAAATAAAAAGAGAAAAGAAAATGGAAGAGAGCAAACCAAAGGGGGTGTTGTCCCCAAACTGGAGGAATTGTTTAGCAATTAGGCCCATTTGTTTCAAGGCCTTATTTGACTTTTCCTGGAAGCGTGTGGCATGTTTGACTGAGACGTTCCATAGACATTGAATCCTGGCTTTTGATTTGATCTTAGTGGCTAGGTGGCACGCTTGGACATTGAGTGTACGTTGAACCTCTGGAAGCTAGCTACACAGGAGCATGGTTAGAAAAATAATATGGAATAAAGAAGGGGGACCTGGGATTCGAACCCAGGTCCCAGAGGTTACCAACCCAACGCCTTGCCACTTGATCCACCTAAACGCTTTGTATATAATATAACAAATAACCAATATCAGTCAAAACGAGAGTTAGTGATATTTTTCCGCGCGAAATTCAAACGCACCAATCCCCTGCTTACACCTCACCTTCTTCTCCAAGTGTCCTGCGTTTGCCTGAAAAAAACATAAACAAGATTGCGGGGGTTTTAAACCCCCACTATATGATGTATGAAAAAATAGCGAATAGAAATCCTTTGATCATAAATTGATCGCGAGTTATGCATTGCATTCGTCTGAAGCTCCTGGTTTTAATGGCCTAAGTCTCATGTCCCAATTTTTCTTTAAACGTAAAGCCCCAATTTTACAGTTTGGAAACCCTAGCGAGCTTCAATGGTGATTTCGCGTATAGGCAAGAAAAACTCAATTAAACAATATGGTTAGCTTCAGAATGATCCACTGAATATAAATCAAATATTAAAAATTGCAAACAATGCATGAATTATGATATAAGAATATGAAAAAAAGCATGAACAGGACAAGATCGTTCTACCAATTTCCTGCGTTAGGGACAATGGTTTTGATCAGTATACGTTCCTTGAAGCCTCAGGAATGCAATGGGACAGTTATTTTGCCTTGAAACGCCTTAGAATCGAGTTTTCAGTTTTTGAATTTTCTTGAAAAAGTGCAAAGTTGTTTATGAAGTGTGGCGCAGCTTAGAGGTCTCCAGGCATTAGGTTTTGATCAGTCTTATATGAGTGATGGATTAGGATTGAAAAATATGTCCAAAACCTTTTGCATTGATGGAATGAATATTTGATTTTCATGCATATTTTTTCCAAATCTTTTCCATGAATATTTGATTCCAATCATAGGCAATCTTCCCAATATGAGTTGTGCACGAATCTTGAGTGAATCATGAGTGATTATACTGCATAAAAAGATTCACATACATTTGTTTAGTATTTTTCCATATTTTAATTAATTAAATGAATTAATTGTAATTAAAAATTCAAATAAATAATAAAAATGTTGAAATAAATCCCCTTTGGGCCAAATGGTCGTGCATAGTCTTTGGATGATGAATCTTGGAAGAAAATGTGGCCCATTAGCAATTTTAAGGCATTTGAAGCAAAGTTGACTTTTCAAAGTTCCCAAAAATTTCCCAACTTCCACAAGGCATATCTTGCTCAATATATAAGCTTTGATCATGTTCTGGGACATTTTGGAAAGGTCTTGAAGTCCTATAACCAATGCCTTTGGCCCCATGTCATTTTGATTTACCAATCTCAAGTTATGGCCTTTGACTTAAAGTCCCTTTTTGTTGACTTTTGAAAATGACCTATAATGTTGAAATTGATAACTTTTTGTGAGAGCATTTCTTGGACTTGAAGTGTGAAGAGGAGTTGTAGGAAATGTCTTTCTCTTCAAAATGAGCTTTGGATGGAATTTTTCTGATAAACCATGTGGAAGTTATGCCTTGGTCAAGTTACAGTTGACTTTTTCAATTGTCCAAATATGGAAACTTTTGCATCTTGAGACTTTTTGAGCCATGCCTTGAGAATCATGATCAAGAATTGATCAAATGATGTTTGTGGCTTCAAAATAAGATGTTGACCAAAAATTTGGACTTTTGACTGTCAAATGACCATTTTGCCCCTACAGTTGACTGCTGAGCAATTAGGGTTTTTGACTGTGCAATTTTGTGCTGTGAGTCTTGAAACTTGACATGAGGATTCTTGACAATGTTTATAGGCATGTGGGACTTGATTGGGCCCTTGGAAACTTCAATTACTTTGCCAGAACCAAAACCCTAGTTATTGACTGTTAGGAGGCCCTTGAACTGTGCAACCCTTGGGAAGATTTTGAAGCTTGCTCTTTGCAAATCTTGAAGAATATGGGAGGGCAAATTTTGGGGTACAACAGTTGCCCCTATTCAATCTTCTTAAACCTGGGGATGCAGATTGGCTGACGTGCCTTTCGTAATCCGAAGGTGGAAGATGATTGAACACTAGAGTGCCCAGAAATTTGCGCTCACATAGTAGTGTGAGGTGGGGAATGGGCTTACAGATGCCATTTAGAGATTGATGGATAGGATGATGGGCTTATAGATGCCATGCTAAGAGATGATGGAAGTTGGATGGGCTTATAGATGCCATACGGGTGTCAATCGCGTAAGAGATTCCTTAGCGAGAACTTGCGTACCTGCAAAAAAAAAGATGATTACCTGGCCTGTTACAGGAGCTGGTCTTCAAACTATTTGAATAGATGTGTCCTGACTGATTACAGGAATTGGGTCTGGAGCTTCAAACGACGATGAATGAACCAGGGATGGTTACTACCTCAACAGGAACGGTGAGAGAACCTTGGATGATTACTACCTCAACAGGAATGCTGAGAGAACCTGGGGACGATTACTACCTCAACAGTAACGCTGAGAGAATCTTGGGCGATTACTACCTCAACAGTAATGCTGAGAGAATCTTGGATATTTTCTACTGAGTCTTCATCAGGAAAATCTTTTAGGGGTCGATTTAACTGGACTAGAGAAGGCCTTTGACTGGATAAGAAACAGGAAAATCTTAGGGTCGAATTAACTGAACCGATCTAGGTCTTGAAATCTTCAAATGGATAAGAAACAGGGAGATCTTAGGGTCGATCTGATTGAACCAGAGAAGGCCTTTGACTGGATAAGCAACAGAGAAATCTTAGGGTCGATTTAACTGAATCGGTCTAGGTCTTGAAATATATCTGAGGACTTAACTGGATCTTTCCTGAAAGGTAAAGTCAGTCATATGCAATGCATGATATGGATCAGGCAATGATGTTCTCAACGTAAATGAGATTTGTAAGATATGATGCATATATGCATGCTATAATGATGTATGAAAATGTGATGTTTATGAATGTATCCTTTCGTCTTAGGAAAATAAATCCTTGACGGGTGCCGGGAAGTCACTCCTGGGCTGATGTTGAAGAATATATTTTTGCTTCCGTTGGGGATGATAGTTGCAAGAATACCGGTAGGAGAAGATAACTCCGTTGGGGAATAAACTTGGCGAATGAATTACTCTGCGGGGAGAAAAGTACTCTAACGATCTTGCTGGGAAGCAATACTCTGTGGGGAGAGAGATACTTTGCTGAAATATTGATGGTAACTTTGCTGGGGATACCGTTATTATGTTGGAAGTGTTAATAGACTTCGCTGGGGATAAGAAGATTGTGTTGAGGATGATCTTTCCGTGGCTTTTGGCTGAGGATAACCCAGTTATATCCTGGTGAGGAAATAACTCTTTGAATAAAGCCGGGAGACGCGTTCGTGCTCTGCGAGGATAAGCTTCCAGAATCTACTGGGGATAAGCTTACTGCTTGGGGAGATGGTTCAAACTTTCTTGGGGAAACTGGATTGGACTCTCCTGGGGAAACCTCTGGACTGGACTCTCCTGGGGAAATTCTTGAGGTGTAATTTTTGTAAGTTGAAAGAGGGAACCTATGTAGGGTTTCCCGATGATGAGCTCGTGTAAAACCGCATCTTGGAAAGAAGGACACCTGTGTAGGGTTACTAATGACGAGTTTGTATAAAACTGCATCTTGGAGGAAGGAGACCTATGTAAGGTTTACTGATGACGAGTCCGTGTAAAACTACGTCTGGAGCTTGAGAAGGGAACCTGTATGGGGTTACTTTGACGATGAGCCCGTGTAAAACTGCATCTTTGAAGAGGTAAAACCTGGGTAGGGTTTCTGATGACGAGTCCGTGTAAAACTGCATCTTTGGGGAGAGAGAACCTGTGTAGGGTTTCTTCGGGATAAGTTCGTGTAAAACTTTTGGCGGAATCGGGGTAAGGTTACTTCAGGGTAAGTTCGTGTAAAACTTCTTGATGAACCGGGGTAAGGTCATCTTGAGATAAGTCCGTGTAAGACTTCTGGAGGAACCGGGGTAAGGTTACTGCAGGATAAGTTCGTGTAAAACTTTTTGATGAACCGGGGTAAGGTCATATTGAGATAAGTCTGTGTGAGACTTCTTCTGAGGATGAGTCCGTGTAAGACTTTGTCTGAAAGTTGAGAAGGAACCGGTGTAGGGTTGCCTGATGGTGATCAAGTGGATGATTGTCCTGTTTGGTTTCGGATATTAACCCACGATCAGTCGTCCACTGATTTTTCTTGGCTTGTTACCAATGTTGATCTGGAATTTGTAAAGGTAGATGGTAATCATCTTTATATTGATCTTTTCTTGGTACCTTGGTTGACAGAGCAACTGGATCGCCTGGACGACTCATTATTGCCCCTGTTTCTGAGGTGAGGGGAGAAGATACCTTGTGGAGGTGCTGGATGACTGCCGATTGACAAATCTTCCTTTTGGTAGGCAAGTGACGAGATGCTGGGACATAATCGTACGCTTTTGATCCCTAACTTTTGCCTGGACCGCCCTTTCAGGTTTTCAGTCCACCGGGATACCCATTTTTGCCCAAGCCGCCTTTTCAGGTTTTCGACTTGCCGGGTGTACAGATTTTTCATTTCATCCCTTATTTTTTCCCGAACCTTTTTGGTTCGCCGGGAAGCCCTTATTTTTGCCTAGGTATGTCAACCTAGCGGGTCTTTGATTACGCGTAGTATTCTTTTCGACTATATCCACGCTCTCAGAATGTAGGGAGTTGCCCCTGTTAGAAGTGTTTTGTCATGCCACCAGAAGGTGTTTGATCAGGCAAGATTCGTTGTTGGAATGCCCCAAGTGACTCAGGAGGAGATTTGCCCCAGGCTGTTTGGCCTTTGAGAGATTCTCCGCATCTTGATTTAACTGCCCCAGATGATGGACCAGGGTCAGGCCATGCCCCTTGATTGGAAGTACTTTTGTTCATTAGATATTCTTCGTGCGAACTTCTATGCTGTTCAAACAAATAGTCATGTACAAACAATGTTATATCAAAAATGCAAAGCTTATGTCTGTCTTGAAGATTTTGAAAATGCATTTTTTAGTAAAACAAGTGAATTTTGTGAACTGTGATGT
Source organism: Vicia faba (assembly GCA_948472305.1). NCBI lineage: Eukaryota > Viridiplantae > Streptophyta > Magnoliopsida > Fabales > Fabaceae > Vicia > Vicia faba. The sequence goes on from OX451735.1 coordinate 296,877,943, forward strand.
CAACTCGTCATTTTACCGCAAGCCTTAAGGAGTCAGGATACCTTTCGTAACAGTATGCTTTCGAACTAACCCATGCTTCGGCTAGGACTTTTGAGGGTTATAACGTGGCCTGGTTCATGGTTTAAGAAACAAAGGATAAAGGCTCAAATTATTTGTACCCACCCACTCTTCGTGATGTTCTTCAAACCTAAGCTTAGTTGATCGTGCATTAGACCTTGATTGAGTCTTTGTCCTGACGTTCCAATGATGGTTCAGATATTGATGATTTATTCTGAATAGGCAGTCATTCCTTTTTGTTATTGTTGAGGGTTTGTATGACCTCTTTCTTCTTGATTTTGCTATCCCTAAATTTTGCCTGAACTGTTTCTTTTGTGATTACAGTCAGCGGGATTCCCCAGTTTTGTAAGTCTCTTTCATAGGTTTTGACTTATTGGGTTTTTATTTTATTTTTTGATAATGACTGCCTGTCGTTATGACTATTCTGAACCATCACTGTCTTTTGTTTTGGAAAGACTCCTTTGGTGCCGTTCGTTGTGAACTCTGGATCAACTGAGAAGACTACCCTGCCCCAGGTTATGATTAAGGGTTTTTATTTCGAAAAGAAAACTCCTACTTCTTTGGCTCAAAGGGGTTGACGAGGGATTATCCTCCTTATAACTCCAGTGTTTAGGAATTGAAACAATGCCTGTACCTCATCAGCGGGGTCTATTCAAAAGCATACTGTAGTTTGCGGTATCATTTTCGTCATCCTCCCTCAAGAGGCTTAGAATTATTAATCAAGAGTTGATCATCACAAAAATATGAAAGCAGCTTTAAGTATAGTACACATAATTAATTCAAGACAGACATGTGTAATGCATTCACGAAATAAAAGAGTTTAACATGACAATTGTTTGTTTGAACAAGAAAAGAAAAATACAACTTGAATTCAAATGAACAAAAATCTCTCAATCCTAGCCATGTTTGGGCGAAGGAGCAGTGGTCACAATGGGAGTCTCAGCAGGCTCGAACTCGATCTCCTTAGCGTCGATCATATTCTGGATTTTATACTTCAGCGCCCAACAGTCCTCAGTATCGTGCCCCGGACTATCAGAATGATAAGCACACCTTGCCTCTGGATTGTAGTTTGGAGAGGAGGTCTTGGAATTTGCAGGAGGGTTGATCACCGTAATCAGATTCATCTTCAACATATGCTGCAATGCTTGTAACCACGACATGTTGATGTTGGTGAACTGTCTTTTAGGCTCGTCTGGCCTTCGCTGATTTCCCTTTGGTGGTTGTCGGCGTGGTGCAGAACCAGAGATCATGACTGCCCCTGCGTGTTGGTCATGACGACTCTTTTGACTGTATGCAACATTAGATTCCTTCTTTCCCATGTAAGGCTTTTTGTTAGTATCAGAAGGTGTGGCCTCTCGAATCTTCCCGGCCTTGATACCAGCTTCAATTCTTTCCCCAGTCAGAATGAGGTCGGTAAACCCTGCAGATGAATTACCAATAAGATGATTGAAGAACGGCCCGGATAGGGTCCCCAAGAACATATCAACGAGTTCCCGGTCATTCAAAGGTGGTTGTACCCTCCCGGCAAGGTCTCTCCATCTCTGCTCATACTCTTTGAAACCTTCTCCCGATCCTAACGACATACCCTGGAGTTGAGTACGTGTAGGAGCGAGGTCAGCATTATACTGATACTGCTTGTAAAAAGCAGTAGCCAATTCCTCCCAGTTATGAACCTTGGTTCTATCCAGCTGACAGAACCATTCGAGATGAGTCTCTGAAAGACTTTCCTGGAAGAAGTGGATCCACAAGTTCTTGTCCACTGTGTACGGTTGAATCTTCCGCACATAAGATCTGAGATGCAGCCTGGGACAGGATGCCCCATCATACTTGACAAAAGAAGGAGCCTTGAATTTGTGTGGGATCACCACACCGGAAGATAGACCCAGATCTCCGAAATCCAACCCAGGCACTTGTTGAATTTCCATGGCATTCAGACGATCCTCTAGTTGTTTGTACCGGTCCTCAGCTGGAGGGTACTGCTCATCATTGAACTCCGTCTCGTTGTCGAAGACCACTGGATTAGGCGCCTCTCTCTCATGGGGACTGTGTTTCCTAACAGAGGAAGTAGCTTGGTTAGCATCATTTTGTGATACATTTCCAGACTTGCGCCTAGGGTTAAACAACACAGTTCTCTTCTTCTTCTTCAGGAGCAGAGTCTTCAAATCCTGCTGCCCCTGGGCTAGGCTCATAATCAACTCCTGGAATTGGGCATTCTGAGCCTGGAGGGCCTTGATAGATTGTTCGTTGGATGATTCAGGATTCATGACGATTGGCTGAAATAAACAGCGAAGAGGGTAAGCAACATGTAAAAGGGATACCTGTAATGCAATGATATGTATGTATGCATGCAATGTTTTCAAGGATCTCACGGGGTAAACAAGAAAATTATTAGCATTTGAATTTGTAGCTTGATTGAAGGAATTCCATGTTGCTGAGAATCCTTCTTCAAGGGTCAAAGGATCACCATATCCAGTGGGTCATAGCCCCGACTCAAATCATCAACTTTGTTTTGATTTCCAAACAAACCTGGCTAGGGGAACCTTCTTCAAGAGTCAAAGCTCACCATATCCAGTGGGTCATAGCCTCTGACAACCTTGGCTAGAGGAAAATAAATCCCCTTTTCCCCTTTCTTAGACATTCTGGTTCACCATGACCTGCATCACAAGCCCTTGAGATCCTTGAAATGGGTTAGGATGTATGCAATGCTATGATGGTATGCTATGCATGGGGTAATGTAAGTAACCCTGTTATGAGTCCCAATTAAGGACTATAAACAAAACCTGCAAGAAACTCAGTACACTCTGTTATGAGTCCCAATTAAGGACTATAAACAAAACCTGCAAGAAACTCAGTAAACCCTGTTATGAGTCCCAAATAAGGACTATAAACTAAACCTGCAAGTAGTTCATGTGTCAAATAACCAGCATGCAAGTAGTCAAGTACGAAGGCACACAAGTCACACAAGAGAAGCCCTTAAAGTTTAGGCCAGCATGGGGTCTGGGTATTACCCTCTTGAAGTTGGTGGGTTCAACCTGTCCTATTAGAAGTAACCGGGTTCTAAGGGTCCCAATATCACGGGATTGCTTTCATTGTTCATCGTTTCGATTTAGCCACTGAACTGGCGACCAAAATATTCCAGGAAAGCAACCCTCAATTGAGTGTAGTATCGAGTATCAACCAACCTCGGACTGCACCAAAGTCAGTTATCTCACTACTCTAAAGAGGCCAAGATAGTTCAATTAAGGTTCCTAAGGTCTGTTGATGCTTCACGACACCACGCGGAGGCCCCGTACTCTCCTTGACTGAACTCAAGGGTTACCGGTACACACCAAAGTGCCACATCAACGTAGCAGACTGTTTCAACCATGTCGGTATACCCCGCACAGTTCCCTCACAGCCTTGTTGCTACTTTTTAAGAAGGTATCCCCCAGATCCGGGTTAGGATCTATAGAACTCCCAAGACAGTCCCACAATAATAAAGCAAGCAAGTCAATACAATTGAAAACACAGCTATGAACTAATCCTAAGGTACACCTCACTTTAAGTTTAGGTCCCCAGCAGAGTCGCCTGTTCTGTGATCGGTGGATCTGGAACTGACTGTTTAACGCTGGTTCGCGAAATGTCGCGGAAGCAAGAGTCGCCACCGTCTTTTATTTTCTCCAAATGGAAAGGACAAAAGCACAGAAAAATTCCTTATAGAGATTGCTCTCGGTTCGGGAGGTAGATTATAGAAAGGGAAGGTGTTAGCACCCTTTCTATCCATGGTTATCCATGGGCTCTTAGGTACTTGCTCATTGTGTTTTCAAAAATGGTTTGTTTGCTTTTCAACTGTGGGTTTTAAAAGTTTCTTTGAAAATTTCAATTCGACTCTTGTATCGGTCCTCAAGAGTGTTTGAAACATTGTTTTTGAAAGCTTTTTGAAAAGGTGTCGGTGTGAAAAGTATTTTTGATTTGTTTTTGAAATTAGAGCAAGTATCTAGAGTCGTCTACCTACCCTAAGGAATTCGTCTGTGTAAATGTCCTTAAAGTAGTGCCATCCCACCATTGAGGGGTAGGTAGCACCACCGTTGGAGGTGTTCGGGTCAATTCGAGGGTTCGGGACATGGTGATCACCGGAGCAATAGGAAGACACCTTAGAAGCTACCCTCATGCCAGGTTCCCGGATCATGAGGACTTACTAAAACATCTTCTACTCGACGATCACCTTTCGAGGGGCAAGGCAACAGTGAGGCGTACCCTAGGGGTGGTGTGTGATTTGTGTGTCGTTTTCAGATATTTTTGTCTTGTCATGTATTGGTGATCTACGCTTTTGTTTTTATTTTAACATTCATTCTTGCATGCAAATTTATTAACAGTTAAAAAAGTGCGGAATTTAAAAGTTCTACCCTATTACAAAGGCGCGGGTCCACATCGCCAAATTAATCTAGGACCCGATTTGAAAATAAAATAAAGTGCGAGAAATATAAATGTCTAATTTACATGGCTTTGGGAGAATTACATGAATATTTACAAAAGGAAATAAATGCGCGAAACGAACTAATAATCGAAAGCGAGGGCGTTGGACCCTTTTTAATGAAATTAAATTACGATGAACAAATTAATTAAATTAAAATACAAGAGATTTTTTGGAGTTTTTCTTATTTAAAGATTTTAATGAGAGAATTAAATGAAATTAAAAAAAGTTAATTAACCCTAATTCTAACTATTTTTATTTATTAAGAAAATGTGAAAATTAAACCTAAAACTAACCTAATTAATTAATATAATTTGATTTACAAAAATAAATAATTAGCTATTAATAATGATAAAAGAAAAGAAAAAGAGGAAAGTGGAAAGTGGTTAAAACCCTAATTCTATAATTTTTAAGCTTATGAAAAAATGTTAAAATTAATCCTAGAATTAAAAACTAAATTAATTAATAAGATTTATTTACAAAAAATGACATTAAATAAAATATATATATATTTTGTGACTTTCTGATTTTTTTATTACTTTTATTTTATAAAAATATTAATCTAAAGAATTAAATTAAAATTAAACTAAAAAAATAAAAAGAGAAAAGAAAATGGAAGAGAGCAAACCAAAGGGGGTGTTGTCCCCAAACTGGAGGAATTGTTTAGCAATTAGGCCCATTTGTTTCAAGGCCTTATTTGACTTTTCCTGGAAGCGTGTGGCATGTTTGACTGAGACGTTCCATAGACCTTGAATCCTGGCTTTTGATTTGATCTTAGTGGCTAGGTGGCACGCTTGGACATTGAGTGTACGTTAAACCTCTGGAAGCGAGCTACACAGGAGCATGGTTAGAAAAATAATATGGAATAAAGAAGGGGGACCTGGGATTCGAACCCAGGTCCCAGAGGTTACCAACCCAACGCCTTTCCACTTGATCCACCTAAACGCTTTGTATATAATATAACAAATAACCAATATCAGTCAAAACGAGAGTTAGTGATATTTTTCCGCGCGAAATTCAAACGCGCCAATCCCCTGCTTACACCTCACCTTCTTCTCCAAGTGTCCTGCGTTTTCCTGAAAAAAACATAAACAAGATTGCGGGGGTTTTAAACCCCCACTATATGATGTATGAAAAAATAGCGAATAGAAATCCTTTGATCATAAATTGATCGCGAGTTATGCATTGCATTCGTCTGAAGCTCCTGGTTTTAATGGCCTAAGTCTCATGTCCCAATTTTTCTTTAAACGTAAAGCCCCAATTTTGCAGTTTGAAAACCCTAGCGAGCTTCAATGGTGATTTCGCGTATAGGCAAGAAAAACTCAATTAAACAATATGGTTAGCTTCAGAATGATCCACTGAATATAAATCAAATATTAAAAATTGCAAACAATGCATGAATTATGATATAAGAATATGAAAAAAAGCATGAACAGGACAAGATCGTTCTACCAATTTCCTGCGTTAGGGACAATGGTTTTGATCAGTATACGTTCCTTGAAGCCTCAGGAATGCAATGGGACAGTTATTTTGCCTTGAAACGCCTTAGAATCGAGTTTTCAGTTTTTGAATTTTCTTGAAAAAGTGCAAAGTTGTTTATGAAGTGTGGCGCAGCTTAGAGGTCTCCAGGCATTAGGTTTTGATCAGTCTTATATGAGTGATGGATTAGGGTTGAAAAATATGTCCAAAACCTTTTGCATTGATGGAATGAATATTTGATTTTCATGCATATTTTTTCCAAATCTTTTCCATGAATATTTGATTCCAATCATAGCCAATCTTCCCAATTTGAGTTGTGCACGAATCTTGAGTGAATCATGAGTGATTATACTGCATAAAAAGATTCACATACATTTGTTTAGTATTTTTTCCATATTTTAATTAATTAAATGAATTAATTGTAATTAAAAATTCAAATAAATAATAAAAATGATGAAATAAATCCCCTTTGGGCCAAATGGTCGTGCATAGTCTTTGGATGATGAATCTTGGAAGAAAATGTGGCCCATTAGCAATTTTAAGGCATTTGAAGCAAAGTTGACTTTTCAAAGTTCCCAAACATTTCCCAACTTCCACAAGGCATACCTTGCTCAATTTTTAAGCTTTGATCATGTTCTTGGACAGTTTGGAAAGGTCTTGAAGTCCTCTAACCAATTCCTTTTGTCCCATGTCATTTTGATTTACCAATCTCAAGTTATGGCCTTTGACTTAAAGTCCCTTTTTGTTGACTTTTGAAAATGACCTATAATGTTGAAATTGATAACTTTTTGTGAGAGCATTTCTTGGACTTGAAGTGTGAATAGGAGTTGTAGGAAATGTCTTTCTATTCAAAATGAGCTTTGGATGGAATTTTTCTGATAAACCATGTGGAAGTTATGCCTTGGTCAAGTTACAGTTGACTTTTTCAACTGTCCAAATATGGAAACTTTTGCATCTTGAGACTTTTTGAGCCATGCCTTGAGAATCATGATCAAGAATTGATCAAATGATGTTTTTGGCTTCAAAATAAGATGTTGACCAAAAATTTGGACTTTTGACTGTCAAATGACCATTTTGCCCCTACAGTTGACTGCTGAGCAATTAGGGTTTTTGACTGTGCAATTTTGTGCTGTGAGTCTTGAAACTTGACATGAGGATTCTTGACAATGTTTATAGGCATGTGGGACTTGATTGGGCCCTTGGAAACTTCAATTACTTTGCCAGAACCAAAACCCTAGTTATTGACTGTTAGGAGGCCCTTGAACTGTGCAACCCTTGGGAAGATTTTGAAGCTTGCTCTTTGCAAATCTTGAAGAATATGGGAGGGCAAATTTTGGGGTACAACAGAATCAAACTCAAAGATCAAGCATAGATCAAGAAATAAAGTCCTAAAAACTGGAAATACTCATTGTAAACATCAAAACTATAAACACGATTTCAACAATTCTGCTTGAATCAATGCTCAAATATACATCAATCCTAATGATTGGCCAGCTAGCAATTCAATAAACATGATTTGCATCCTTAATTCAAGATGAAACACATAAATCAAAGTTCAAGAAACTTACATGGATGTGAAATCTGGAAACACGATTCTTTCACTCCAGAAGCAATCCAATGGTGCAGGCTTGATCTCCTTGCTTCACTGAAGCTGAATCACCAAGAATTTTGAAGAATGATCCAAGGAGAAGAGAGATTCGAAGCAATTTACAGAGCTTCTTTCAAGATGTTCAGATTTGAAATGTAGCGGTTATGAGCCTCCTCTCCTGCAAATGAGCCTTGATTCTTGTTATATAGCACGGGGGTAAGAGGATAGAAGTGGTATTTGTCACTCAAAACTGTTGGAGGGCAAGTTTGGAAGTTTTGGCCAAAAATGAAGATGCACATGAAATCTACGTTTCACTCGTGCATTTGCTTGCCTATTGTGAGTTTTGTGAACTAAATGAGTTCAGAATTACATTCCCAAAATGCCAGCTCATGATTGTTTGAAATGAAGAAGTGTTGGTGAATTTGCAAAATTGAGCAAGTTTGTCATTTTTTCAATGCAACATGTGCAATACCATATGGGGCACGAAATGGTGAGTTTGATGGGCCTCAGCATGTCACAAATTGCTCATGGGCTTTATTAAAAGTAAAAGGAATGGCTAAAACTTTAGTTTGCAAGAAATGGCCATTTTGCATATTTGCCAAGTTTCACTAAAATGCCTCAAAATTCCAAAGTTCATAACTTACTCATACTTTTGAATTTTGACACAAATGAGTATAATTTGTAAAGGTATTGAAAATACCTACAATACCTTAGTTTTGAGTTTTTGCAATTTAATCCATTAAGGTCCTCAAAATTTGGCTTGAAATTCAATAATTTTAGAAAATGACCCATAATTTTGTGACTTCAAAAGACCATAACTCTTAATTCCTTGTCAATTTGGACATGAGACCAAAAGGAGGTGAAAGATCATTCTCTTAGCTTTCCAAGCATATTTCATTTGTATTTTCTTGATTAAGGGTGAATAAAATATGAATTTTTGAAATTAAGCCCTTATTTTCCAAAGTTTGAAACTTTTAGGGTTTCTTCAAGAACAAGTCAAGATGCGGGTGATAAGATACCAACATGAATATGTAGCGCATATTTTGGAGTTTAGGAAATGTTATCCTGTTATAGTATGCTTTCGAGTTAAACCCTAGTTTCAGTTAGGACTTCTAGAGGTTATAACGTGGCCTGATTCGAGGTTCTTTTGAAAAAAAAGTTTTTCAAGGCTCGAGTTATTTGGCGCCCACCCCCTTCGTGATATTATCCTGTCTTAAGTTCAGTTGACTTATCACAAGCATTCATTTTTCAAAAGGATTTATAATGGTTGAGTGGTCACGACAAATTCTCCAACATGATCTTCACTTATCTTCTGCTGCTTTTGTTCGTCTCTTTTTGATATTATTGTTCCTCTTCTTTTGATGAAAATTTTTTTGAACAATCTCTCTTTCTTTTTGGCCTTTCAGGATCTCTTTTCCCTAACTTTTTCCTGGACAAAATCTTTTGAATTTCAACTTTGGGAGTCCAGCGGGATGCCCTAACTTTTGCCTAAGCGACTTGTTTTCAAGTTTTGACTTAGCAGGGCTTTTTGTTTCTTTCTTATTCATACTTTCCACCTCGAACAAGTCAATGTGACTTTAGATCTTTGAACTTTTTCTTTCTTTCCTCTTTTTTTTTAAGAAAACAAGTGCCTCATTCCTTGGTCGGCGAGGGATAGCCATTATTGTATCGATTCGATCTCGACCTTAGGGCTTTGTGAGGAAACGAACATCGTGGTTTAGACATTTTTCCTGATCTCATGATGCGAAAGATAAAATGTGGTGATCCTCATAGGGGACATTCCTTTTGAAATTTGAATGCTTGGGCAAATCAACTGAACATCTACCCTGCCCCTGGTTAAAGAAAAGTTTTTTTTTTAACAGAAAAGAAACTTCTACTTCGAAGGCTCAGAGGGGTTAACGAGGGTCTAATCCCTTATATCTCTGGTGTTTGGGGATTAAAACAATGCCTGTACATGGTCAACAGGGTTCCACTCAAAAGCATGTCACTACAGTCATCGTTTTTAGCTAAACTCCTTCCTCCAAACTCTTGGCTGAGCAAGAGAATTGGCACAGTTGATATCAAATTGTCCGAAAAAATCGATTAAAGAGTGATACTGGATGGATTAAGTAAAATGAAACAATTTTTTCCAAGGCAAAAATATTCAAAGCATCAAGACTGACATTCAGCTATAAACAAAATCCTATATGCAGACAAAGCCAAAACAATCAATCAAGATAACACATGAAAATGCGATAAAGAAACGTAATAAAAGCCATTATGGGGAAGAAATATCTTCAACTAGGTTCGCCAACCTGCCGTAATCTTAATATTAACCTGACCCATGACCTTTACCAACAGCGCGGAGTTGTGAAACAAAATGGCAAGGCACCCGCCAGTAAAGTGAAAGAGAAGTCCATCAAACAGAGAAACAAACATGCCCATTGCGCAGTAGATATTGCATTTGTTATCCGTATTTTAAGCGATCAACCAATCATAACTCATATTACCATTTTCGTGTAAGGCCCACGAAGTTTATATGCATATGCTTATCAAAAATATTGGACGTTTTTGCAAACAAAATAGTAAAAAGGGAGAAAAGAAATGCATACGCATACTTGAAAGAAGATATTTTATTGATTTTGAGAGATCAGCCTGTGAAAAAAGGCGTTTACATTTAGAAGCAAGTAATTACAGAATCAAAACAAACAAGTCTTTACAAATGGCAATGTAAAAATGTGAATATTCATCAAGTCCCAACTCCGTTATGACTCTTATGACTCTTATCTTCCTGCTTTCAGACAGATCAATCTTGGATTAGCCTCGAGCTTATGCCAGGCGATGGATCGAAGGAAGGAAACAAAGGAACTCAGGCTGAACGTAGTCATTTACTTTAAGTACCTAACTTTTTCCTGAATCGCCCTTTCGGGTTTTCGATTCACCAGGACACCCTCTTTTTGCCTAAATCGCCCTTTCGAGTTTTCAGTTTAGCGGGTTTTTATTTTTATTTTTTATGCAAAGTATTTTTTAACTACGTCAGCATTCACAGGGAGAGGGAAGTACTCTCCATCCATAGTCGTGAGCATCATCGCTCCACTAGAGAAAACTTATCTGACCACGAAAGGACCTTCATAAGTTGGAACCCACTTACCCCTAGGATCTCCCTGGGGGAGAATTATCCATTTTAGCACAAGGTCACTTGGCTTGTAACACTGGGGCCGTACCCTCTTGTCAAAAGCTTTCCTCATCCTTTGCTGATATACCTGACCGTGACATACAGCCGTCAACCTCTTCTCGTTAATAAGTTCCAACTTATCTAGCCAATTCTATATCCATTCACTTTCATCCAGCTCAACATCTCTCATGACCCTAAGAGAAGGAATCTCGACTTCCACCGGCAATACTGCTTCCATGCTGTAAACCAACGAAAATGGGGTTGCCCCAGTCAAAGTACGCACAGCGGTGCGATAACCATGCAAAGTGAAAGGCAGCATCTCATGCTAATCTTTATAGGTTACCACCATCTTCTGTACGATCTTCTTGATATTTTTGTTAGCCGCTTCGACAGCGCCGTTCATCTTTGGTCTATATGGGGAAGAATTATGATGCTTGACTTTGAAAGACTCACAAAGCTCCTTCATCATCTTATTGTTCAGATTAGACCCATTATCTGTAATGATCTTTTCAGGCACTCTGTAACGACAGATAATATTATGCTTAATGAACCGAGTTACCACCTGCTTGGTGACATTGGCATAGGATGCAGCTTCGACCCATTTTGTAAAATAGATGGCAACCAGAATGAAACGGTGCCTGTTGGATGCAGTCGGTTCAATCTTGCCGATCATATCAATTCCCCACATTGCAAACGGCCAAGGGGAAGTCAAGACATTCAAAGGTACTGGCGGCACATGCACCTTATCAGCATAGATTTGGCATTTATGGCAAATCCGCGCATGATTGTAACAGTCAGTTTCCATGGTGGACCAATAATAACCTACTCGCAAGATCTTTTTAGACATGGTATGCCCGTTGGAATGGGTCCCGAAATCACCTTCATTTATCTCTTCAATGATTCTAGCTGCTTCTTTCTTGTCAACACATCTGAGCAGCAAACCGTCATGATGCCTTTTGTACAACACACCACCGCTGAGAAAGAACTTGGCTGAGAATCTTCTCAAGAACTTCTTATATGTGACAGATGCCCCTTCAGGGTACTCCTGTGTCTCAAGATACCATTAGACATCATAAAACCAAGGATTACCATCTGGTTCCAAACTGGCCTCAAAACAGAAAGCTGGCTCGCTCAAACTTCTGATGGTAATGGAAGGTGCCTCATTAGCCCACTTAACCTTGAACATGGAGGACGAAGTTGCCAATGCATCAGTTAGATTGTTTTCTTCTCTGGGAATATGCTCAAACGTGATCTCTTCGAAGTACGGAATCAGTTTCATAACATGCTCACGATAGGGAATTAGGTTCTGATGGTGAGTCTCCCAATCTCCATTAATTTGGCTGATAACAAGATTGGAATCCCCGTAAACTTTCAATAATTTGATGCGCAGGTCGATCGCCGCTTCAATTCCATAAATGAAAGCCTCATATTCGGCCATGTTGTTAGTGCAATCGAAACAAATACGAGCCATGAAAGGAATGTGGTATCCCTCAGGGGAAGTGATAATAGCTCCAACACTGTTTCCCATGGCATTGGAGGCACCATCAAAAACAAGTGTCCAACGTGATCCCGGCTCAGGTCCTTCGTCTGGGTCTGGCATATTACAATCCTGAATATACACAATTTCCTCATCTGGAAAATCAAACTTCATTGGTTCATAATCGTTCATGGGATGATGAGCAAGATGGTCGGCTAGTACACTACCCTTAATTGCTTTTTGAGTAGTGTATTGGATATCATATTCAGTGAGTATCATCTGCCAACAGGCTACCCTACCTGTAAGGGATGGCTTCTCAAAAATGTACTTGATTGGATCCATTTTGGATATCAAGTAGGTGGTGTGAGTTAACATGTATTGCCTCAAACGTTTGGCGGCCCAAGCAAGCGCACAACAAGTCTTTTCCAGCAATGAGTGCCTCGACTCGCATTCTGTAAACTTCTTACTCAAGTAGTAAATAGCTTGCTCTTTCTTCCCTGTTTCGTCATGCTGACCGAGGACACAACCCATTGAGCTCTCCAACACAGTTAGATACATGATTGGTGGCCTTTCTTCTACTGGAGGTATGAGTATCAGAGGTTCCTGCAAATACTCATTTATTTTGTCAAAGGCCTTCTGACAATCCTCATTCCATCTCATTGTCTGACTTTTCTTCAACAACTTGAACGTAGGTTCATAGGTGGCTGTGAGATGAGAAATAAATCTAGAAATGTAGTTTAACCTTCCCAAGAAACCACGTACTTCTTTCTCTGTCCTTGGTTCGGGCATTTCCTGTATCTCTTTTACCTTGGTCGGGTCTACCTCGATACCTTTTTCACTCACAATAAAACCCAACAGCTTGCCGGATCTCACCCCGAAGGTGCACTTATTCGGATTCAACCTCAGCAAGAACTGCCTCATTCTCTTGAACAATTTTTCCATATGAACAAGATGTTCCTCTTCTGTGTCAGACTTAGAAATCATATCATCCACATATACCTCAATCTCTTTGTGAATCAAGTCATGAAAGAGAGTGACCATGGCACGCTGATATGTTGCCCCGACATTTTTCAAACCAAACGGCATCACTTTATAACAGAAAGTTCCCCAAGGCGTGATGAATGTTGTCTTCTCCATATCTTCTGGGGCCATCTTAATTTGATTGTAACCCGAAAAGCCATCCATGAACGAGAACACTTTGGAATGAGAAGTATTATCAACCAACACATCAATATGCGGAAGAGGGAACTCGTCTTTGGGGTTGGCCCTGTTCAAATCCCTATAATCCACACACATCCTGACTTTACCATCCTTCATGGGCACAGGCAAAATATTTGCAATCCATGGCGAATAATTGACGACCTTTAGCAAATTCGCGTCCAACTGCTTCTGGACCTCCTCTTTGATCTTTTTGGACATCTCAGGATGAGTTCTTCGGAGATTTTGCTTGATAGGAGAACAACCTTCTTTGAGCGGTAGTCGATGCACCACTATGTCTGTATCCAACCCAGAATACCCTCAAAAGACCATGCGAAGATATCAGAATACTCATGGAGTAGATCAATCAGTCTGACCTTTACACTTTCTTCGAGATCTGCCCCTATCTTGACTTCTCTTCTTACCTCTTCTGTGCCAATATTCACCACCTCAATCGAGTCTTGATTTGGCTGGATAAATTTCTCTTCTTGTTTTAACAATCTTGCTAATTCCTCAGGAAGATCACAATCTTTATACACTTCTTCTTCAGCTTGATGAATAGGAGTATCAAAGTCATAATGAGCCATAGCAGAGTCGTTATCGGTGGAATCAATGGTGGGAGTGCATCTGCATGAATGACATTTTGGCGTTTTTTAGTGACAGTGTGTGGAAAGAGAAACATTGCCATTTGAAAAATAAAAAAGAAATGGAGCAAAATTTTGAATGCAAAAAACGTCCTTTATTTCATGATAAACTTGAAAATAAACATGGTGGCCCTACACGAATGATCCACTACGCCTTGGGCAGAGCATAGGAATTATGATATGACAATAAAAGAAACAAGAAAATTACTCCTCAGCGCTTGAAACTTGGATAACATCCACAGAAGTCCAATTATTGAGTGCCTGGCCTAGAATACTCGGACGAATCCAATCTTCGACATTGTAGCTATCAACCCTATCATCGCCAACTGCACTGACGTGTCCTTCTTGAGTAGCACAAGGACGGGAAAACTTTACAGGAGTGGATAAACTAGATGCTCTGGGAGCTGCACTCTGCTGACCTGGGCTAAAACCAAGACCAAACTTATCAAACTTTGGGGTAACGTCCAGTACCTGACCCTAACCTTCAGGGTTGCCACAATCCACTACAGCTTTCGCATCTTTAAAAGAAGACATAACGGTTTCTAGTTTCCTTTTCTGCTCTGGAGGAGGAAGATTGACAGCATGAACTGTCTCAAATGCGTGAAACAGATTTTCATGAATCTCGCCTTCAACTTCAACATAGAGGAATGATGTCAAATGACTCACAATGTACTCTTCCTTGCCGCATACAGTTATCACCTTTCCCTCTGCAGGATACTTGAGTTTCTGATAAAGAGTAGAAGTGACTGCTCTTGCTCTATGGGTCCACGGCCTCCCCAACAAGCAACAATACGCTGGCTGTATATCCATCACAAAAATAGCCGCGAAGGTACAAGGACCAACCTTGATTGGTAACTCCACCTCCCCAAATACTGACCTTCGAGACCCATCAAACGCCTTCACCATCAAATCGCTAGGGTGCAACTCCAGTCCAGAATAATCAATCTTCATCAATGCTGACTTGGGCCAAACATTTATAGACGATCCGGTATCCACCAAAACCCGGGATAAGGTAGTGCCCCTGCACTCCATCGAAATATGCAATGCTTTGTTATGGTTTGGCCCCTCCGGAGGAAGATTAAAATCTGTGAAGCCCGAATCATTCCCGGCAGATATGTTAGCATAGACATTCTCAAACTGATTGACTGTTATCTCATGTGGCACGAACGCATTTTTTAACAATTTCATCAAAGCATTTTTGTGAGGTTCTGAATAAATCAACAGAGACAAGATAGACATCTTAGAAGGAGTATGGCTCAGATGATCAATTATGCTATAATCACTCTTTCTGATAAATCGCATTAGCTCTTCAACCTCATCGGGAACTGAAGAAGCCTCTGGTATCGGAATTGATTGAGTCACATTGGCTGGCGTAACCCTGGGATTACCAATTGTTACCTGTTTTTTTCCTTTTCCCCTTGCGGAAGCATCTGCCGCATCTTGCACATTGGAAGGACCAAATACTCTTCC
Organism: Vicia faba; assembly: GCA_948472305.1. Taxonomy (NCBI): domain Eukaryota; kingdom Viridiplantae; phylum Streptophyta; class Magnoliopsida; order Fabales; family Fabaceae; genus Vicia; species Vicia faba. Next base: position 296,893,462 of record OX451735.1, read on the forward strand.
GCTTCTAGTCATTCGACCCACAGCAGAAAAGTTATGGACTTCCTCTTCATCACCTTTAGCATGTTCTTCCTTAGAAAAACGAGCATTAACCTCCTGCTTTACCCCATGGTAATAGACATCAGCACCGTAATGCCATGGGATGGCCTTCTCATTGGTGTACGGCATGGGACCAGGTATCGTAATCATCAGAGGGGGTGCCCTTGATGGGGCAGGAATGCGCGCAGGGGTGTAAGGAATAGATATCACAGAAACATCCTCTTCAGTAACCTTGCGGTAATTTGGTTTTCTATCAAACTGTAGGAAACCCTCCTTTATCAACAATTGGATACCGGATTTTAAATCATCACAGCCCTTTGGTTGCTCTCTACACTTGGCACACTCTAAAGTACAACCTGGGAAAATAGAATTGTCGAGCAAATACTTCTTAACACAACCTAACGGAGTAGTTACTTGTTCCATATCCATGATCAAATTTAACACTTCACCATTATCATCAATCATATTAACAACACCCCTTTCATGCCTAGGCATTGGGTTCTGAGTAACGTTCAGACCAGTCACTGGAGTAAACTCAATTGCCTTAGAATCCAACAAGTCTTGTACTTTTCACTTCAACGCAAAACGATTGTCAGTAGAATGACCAACCCCGCCCGAATGGAATTCACATCTAGCGTTAGCATCATAATTAATAGGGAGCCTTGCGGGTGGCGGTGGCCTATTTCTCAAACTGATCATCTTCAAATCAAGCAGGTGGTGGAGTGCTTCAGTAAGAGTCACTAGCAAGGGATCAAATTTCCTCGGATGTCTCTTCTGTTGATTATTATACTGACGGGGAGCATCCTGCTTCCTTTGTTTTTGAGGCACTATATTCGGTCTCTGTTGCGGAGGAGCATTAGCAGGAATAGAAACAGCATTGATTTGTTGGTGCTGACGATCCTCTCTTCTTCCACTATGGGAGTAAACCGCGCTTGCGTCGCCCTCCCTTTTCTTAGGGTAAGTGTTGAATGGTTTCTTACTTCCCCCTGATGGGCCACTAGAACCTCCAATCTGAATCTTCCCCAATTTCAAACCTACTTCAATTCTTTCACCAGCCATAACCAAGTCTGCAAATCCTGCCGAAGTACTTCCTATCATGTGCTCATAAAACAACCCTTGCAGGGTACTTATAAACATATCAATGAGTTCTCTCTCCATGAGTGGAGGTTGAACCCTCGCAGCCAACTCACGCCATTTCTGAGCGTATTCCTTGAAAGATTCCTTTGGTCCCTGTGACATATTTTGTAACTGAGTGCGATTAGGCGCCATATCCACATTGTACTGATAATGTTTGACAAAAGCCCGAGCAAGATCATTCCAACAACGAATATGAGTTTTCTCCAACTTCATGTACCACTCTAGGGATGCCCTAGACAGGCTATCCTAGAAAAAGTGAATCAAAAGCCCCTGATCCTCAGTATGCACCGACATATTTCGGAAATAAGCAGCTGCATGAGTAATAGGACATGATGTTCCGTTGTACTTTTCAAATGTTGGAGGCTTGAACTTCGGAGGAACTTTCACCCCAGACACCAACCCGAGATCATTAGCATCCATACCAAGGACTCCTTTCCCTTCCACAACCTTCAGACGCTCTTCCAATAAACGATACTTCATATCCTCAATCTGAACCCCCAGCTCTGAACACCGCATAGAAAACTGATCTTCATCCTAGTCAAAGTCAAAATCGTGTTCCTGATAATTCCTCGCACCGCCCTGATTAACTATTTTGTTCCCCACAAGACGAGGCCTAGGAAACGGATGAAACTGTCCTACGTTGCGAACAAAAGGGTTTCCCGGTATCCCGTGAAAATTTACAGTAGGCTGATCTTGCACATCCCCCAATCCTACAGAAACGTCCTGATAGAGCCCTTGATTTCCATCATCCCCTGGATAGCGGTGCTGGTTGTTGACAATAGCAGCTAGTTCTTCCTGTCGGTGATTCACGTTGGTAATGACCTCCATGAACTGGGTCATCTGAGTAGCCATCTGGGCCCTCATTTCAGCGAGTTCAGCTTGAACCAGTTCCATCTGTCTTGGCAAGTTGTTTCTGGTGGAATACCGATGAGTAGTCATCTTGAATTCTGAATAAGAAAAGCAGCAGAATAAGAAAATTGTCTTGAGATAACCTATAATGTTATGAAATGCATGATGTGCATGATATGTTTGTCATTTCTAGGTATCCAAGAGTCCTTTTATTCATCAGTTACAGCGTGCGACCAAAATCAAACATACAATCAAAGGGAAAAAGGGACAATAAGACAAATACTTCAATTAAAACAAAAGAAACGATGTGCAAGTGGCTTCGGACAAATTAGAGCAAAATGATAAACAACTAAATACGTGTCTTAAAAAACAAAAAAAAAACTGAATAATAACAACAACCAAATGGTCCCTTCCAACAATTCTGGGGGTGACCTAATACACCAAAAGTAAATAACAGAACTAAATCTCTGGAACAAGACATGCTTCAAGATGTTGACAGTACTCTTCAAGTTTGGCTTTCTCCTTCAAAAGTTGAGATGCGACTTCTTTACTTTCTTGAAACTGATCCTCTGCGACACGCTTCTGGGCTACTTCCTTCTTAAGCTGAGCATCTTTATCTTTGAGTTGTTTCTCCAAGTTTTGAATCTTCTTCCTGTAGCTATTCTCAGATACCTGAAGCTTCCGACACTCTTGCTGAGTCTTACTCAACTCTTCCTCCATTTTAGCATGAGACCTCTTCCTAAAACCGGTTGCATCAGAAGTTTCCCCTTGAGCTTCTTTGAGTTTGCGAGCTAAGTCGGTCCTTTCTTGATCTGCCCAATAAAGTTTCATCCCCGCCTCACCTTCTTTTGCGCGAAGCTGAATGTTCTCAACATGAACCTGGGTGAACACCTCGGTAGGCACCGTGTTACTAAGAACAGCAGGAGATTGCTTGTATAGAGGAGCCGACCTTGCAAATGGTAATCGTAGGACCTTAACCCTGGCATTAACCCACTCCATGTAAGGAACCCTAGCAATAGGAACCTTCTTTCCCAAAGTAGTTCTACCCTTCTTGTGAATTCCTTTCCAAGCACTTATCACTCTTTTCAACATCACAGGATCATTTCCTCTAGCGAAATACACTGATTCAGACACCTCCTCAACCTTTGGCGGTCCATCCATTGCATATCCCAATTGACAATAAGCAAGCACAGGATTATAGTTGATGCACCCATTTGTTCCTATGAGGGGAACATTAGGGAAATCTCCACAGCTAGTCATAATACTTCGTACTTCCCCCAGGTCATAATTCCACCGGATATCAAATGAAGTAAGGTTGAAAAGCCTTGATGACCATCGGAGAGAATGCCTGGTGTTGTACCTCAAAATTTTCCCTCTCATATTTCTCAAAACATTGCAAGAAAAATCTCCAAGTTGCTCAAGTTTGCTCAAGAGTGGGTCAGACAAATCATCTCCTAAGGCAGTCAACCCCAAATTATGGTTTTGTGTTTCATCAAGATCCTTAAGTCCAAATGACCTCAAATACTCCCTAATTTCCTAAAATGTTCTCAAGGTCATCCATTTCAAATTTCAAGCCTTGCAGAGGAAGTTTGCTCAGTCAATTGCTCAAAGGGTCCAAAAATCGACTATGCTAAGGCAAAAGTCAACTATGACCTATAAACAGTCAAACTTCAAGATTTTTTGTCAACATTCTCATTTTGAAGGATATTTCATCATTTGATCAAGGGTTGATCATGATTCATCAAGGATTGCTCAAAATTCATCAAGACTCAAAAGTTGCTAAATTAGGGTTTTGTAGGAAAAGTCAACTCAACTTTGACCAAGCATAACTTTCTCATACTTTATGAGAAATTACCCATCCAAAGTTCATTTTGAAGAGGATGCAATTTCCTACAATCCATATTCATACCCCAAGATCAATAAATGCACTCACAAAAAGTTACAAATTTGGACATTATAGGTCATTTTTGAAAGTCAACAAAAACACCTTTTTTGCCAAAGCTTATAACTTGAGCATGGAATATCAAAATGATATGAGACAAAAAGGTTTGGTTAGAGGACATCTCAAGCTTTCTAAAAAGTCCAAGAACACTTCCAAAAGCTCAAAATTGAATAAATTATGCATTATTGAAGTTGGACATTTTTGCAAAATTGCCAAAAGTCAACTATCCCCAAAACTTCAAATTTTGTCAAATAGGCCCATTCTTTTTCACTTGATTTGAGCTTGAATCATTGTCCACGTGTCCAAGTTTCAGCCACGAGCCCATATCTTATTTTTATTATTTTATTTGATTTTTTATTGAATTATTTCATTTTTAATCAAATTAAATCATAAAAAAATCCAAAGCTTTGATTACATGATATCTTTTGATTGTTTCAGGTTTTAATTGTCATCATAATCATCATCAAAATTCGTATCAAGCATATCATGTACAAAAAGATGGAGATTTGATAAATTTGGCAAGCTTTAAAGGATGAATCAAATCAAATCATAAGGCATTAATTTAGAGAGATTTGATTCATGATTCTTGACCTAATACATTCCATGATACATATAGAAGGCAAAGGCACGAATTTGAGGGCTAGAGGCTGCAAGAACCAACCAAACAAAACTTGAAAAAGTGACAAAAAGTTGGAGATCGAAATCAAGCTTGGAGGCACTTTTAGGACTTGGCAAGCATCACAATCGCTTCCTGGCACTTCTCAGAAGCAAAACCAATCAGAATCACGCATTCTCCAGCCTCCTAGAGAACTGTAAGTATCTCACGGATCCGCCATGTTCTTGAAGTCGCAAATCCTTATTCTTGCATCCATTATAAAAAACGATTGCATATTCTGATTCATTACATCATTTGCTAGCTATCTACAATAACCAATTTCATTCTTATGCTTTGTATCGTAAAGCACCATTGTAGGGTTTTCTAGGTTTTTTTGTATGGGTTTTCATTACAGGTAAAATTAGCCCCATTAATGGCCATGGACGTGACCGGGGGAGGAAGACGAATGCAACCATGGTCTTGGGAGGAGTTTATATGGCCTGAGATGAGTTTTTGGAACGACCTAGGCATTTAGCTGTGGATTCAAATCCGCAGGTAATTTCTTTGCAGGCCTGAGGACATGGACGATAACGTGTCCCCTTCTGATTACCCCTTTCAAATTTTCGCGCACTTTTTTTTATTTCTGGCACATTAACGCGTTTTCTCTTATTATTTTAATTGCTTAATATATTGACAAATAGAACAAAGTGGCTGAGTGGTAAAGGCGTGCATCCAACATCCAACAGGACCTGGGTTCGAATCCCAGGTCCCCCATGTTATTTGTTATATTTTTCCTTCAGGTAATCCAGTGCAAATCTATGCATGGAGCTCACCATGTGTCCTCACTCAATCAAGCGCCAGATGGCCCAAGGCCAGATCTGGTGATCCAGAATGATGGTCCACCATGGGACCAAGTCAAAGGGCGCATAGAGAATTCACAAAGTCAACCAGGCCAGTGTGTTAATGGGCCATGGAATTGCTTCTCAAACACCTCCTATTCAGGCCTAAACCCCATATCTCTCTCTATTTTATATATTTATTTTTCGTTTAATTATTTATTGTTATTATTTTTATTATTAACTATCCAATCAAATCATTTCCTTAAATAAAATTAAAACCAAAAAATATTTTCTTTATTAATTTAAATTTTAGCATTTTCTTTTTTATTAACAAATCAATTAATTAATTTAGGTCATTAATTAGGAATAACTTTAATATATTTTTCAATAATTAAAATTAACTTAGACATAATTAGGTTTTATTAACATTGAACAATTTTATTTTTATTTCTTAAAATACCAAAAAAACAAAAAAAAAATATTTTTATTAATTAGTTTAATTAATTTAATTCAATAATTAACTTAGTTTAATTTTTTTTCTTAATTCAAAATAACCAAAAAAAATCTTTTCTTTAATAATCAAAGGGTCAAAACCCTAGAACTCGCATTCGATTTAATTTCCCGCACGCGATCCATTTTATTCAATATTGTATTTGTTCCCGGAATGTAATAGATAATTAGGACTATTTTTATCGCTTTATTTATTTTCCGCATTTAAATTTCAAAGGGTTGCTTTTGGCGATGTAAATACCTGACGCCTTGTAATTTAATTTCCGCAATTTATTTTCCGCAAAAACATAACTGTTAGATGTTTGATAATAGGTATGCATGATAAGATTGAACGTTTAAACCTAAAATCAACATAGATCACCATTAACATGTATAAAGACAAAATTAACTGAAAACGACACACTCGCACATGTGCACTCTTAGGGTACACCCCATTTGGTTGCCTTCGTACGCGGTCATTGAGTATAGGTTGTTTTAGAGGTCGCCCTCTTATCCAAAGATCATAAGTTGCCTCGAAACGGTTGCCTCGGATATTGTTGCCTCAAAACAAATGATCTAAGACATTAGGGTTACCGCTAAGGCGTCCTAACATTGCTTTGGTGACCGTAAGTCCCTAAATTCGAATTGGGCCTTAAAACTCCAACGACGGTGCTACCTACTCATCAATAGTGGGATAGAATTGTCTAAAGGACATTAGCATAGAACGATTCCTTTTTCGAGTAGGTAGATGGTTCTTAGATACTTGCTCTTTCAAAACAAAACAAAATTTTCACACTTACACTCCTTTTCAAACAAAGACTTTTTCAAACACACAAGCACAAAGAAAGCAATTTTGAAAACAATATGAGCAAGTACCTAAGAGCCCGTGGATAACCACGGATAGAAAGGGTTCTAACACCTTCCCTTTCTATAATCTACCCCCCGAACCCGAGAAATATCTCGAAAAAGGAATTTTTCTATGCTTTTTTCCTTTCCTTGTTGGATAAAATAAAAGTCGGTGGCGACTCTTGCTTACCGCGACATTTTGCAAAAACAAGCGCAAAACGCAAACCAGCATTCCAAAAACAGTCAGTTATGTCCCACCGTATCACAGAACTGGCGACTCTGTTGGGGAGCATTCTTATAAGTGGGGTGTACCTTAGGAATAGTTCATAATGTTTTCAATTGCTTGACTTGTATGCTTTATCTTTGTGGGTTGAATTGGAGTTACTATAGATCCTAACCTGGATCTGGGGAACACCCTTTAGGTAAGTAGCAATAAACTGTGAGGGAACTGTACAGCGTAGACCGATACGGTTGAAGCAGTAGCTACGTTGGTGTGGAACTTTAGTATGTACCGATATCCCTTGTGTTGGAACGAGGAGAATATGGGTCTGCTAAGGGGTCATTAAGCACCAATTGATCTTAGAACCTTTAAATTGACCAACTTGGCCATAGAACAGTAGCAGTATGCTACACTCATTGATACTAAACTCTCGCGATGAATCCGGGTGCAAGAAAAGGTTGCTAAACTGGAATTATGACCGATTGAGGGTAGTCAGTGATATTGAGATCCTCTAGAACCCGGTTACTATTTTCAGGATAGGTTTAAACCAACTGAACTGAAAGAGGGTAGTACTTAGACTCCTTGTCAGCCTGAAATCTAAGGGATCTCTGAGTGACTTGTGTGCCTTTACCATGTTTGCTATTTGTGGATACTTGTGGTGTGATTTCTATCATGAAATCATGACATCATGACATTGCATACATCTTGCATTGGACTAACCTATTTCAAAGACAGGAGGGATTCATCTTTGTTCTGTTTTGTAGGTCATGGCACCCATGCTTAGGAACACCATCCGAATCAACTTTGTCCAGGTTCCCGCTATGCTTAAAGAGTTGGTTGCAAAGATGTCAGATACTACTTCCTTTATCAGAAGACATGGGCATCTTCTTAGTTTGGTCACCTCCAAATTGGACGAGCAGATGATGAGTGTCCTAGTCCAGTTCTATGATCCACTGTACCATTTCTTTACTTTTTAGGACTACCAGTTGGTCCCCACCTTAGAAGAGTTCTCTGATCTGCTTGGTATCTTTATTCTGGAGCAGACCCCGTTCACAGGTTGGGAGAAGATCCTTAGGCCAGAAGAAATTGCTTCAGCCCTTCATATGACAAAGGATGAGGTAATGGCTAATTGGGAGACTAGAAGTGGAGCAAATGGCTTTCTCACTAAGTTCTTGGTTGGTAAGGCTAATCATTTCTGGGATAGTCTAGACTTCAAGACATTCGAAGACATTTTGGCTCTTCTAATATATGGCTTGGTATTGTTTCCTAACTCTGACTCCTTTGTTGATGTGAATGCGGTAAAAATCTTCATCTCTGGTAATCATGTACCCACTCTCCTGGGTGACATTCTTCATCAGCTCTATGCCCGTACTGCTCGGAAGCGGAGAACCTTGATGTGTTGTGCTCCATTATTGGTAAGGTGGTTTATTTCTCACCTTCCCAAATCAGTTCTGAAGAACAAAGAAGGCATGGGCTGGGCTTATAGGGTTATGTCTCTCTCTCACAATGACATCATTTGGACTATTAAGGGTATGGATGAGGTGGCCGTTATTGATCATTATGGGGAGTACCTCAATGTTCCACTGATAGGAACCCATGGAGGAATTACTTATAATCCATGTTTGGCCTTACGTCAGTTTGGGTGAGCCAGAGAGGAAGGACCTCATGAGCTGCTAATGCCTAGTATCATATTTGATTTTCAAGGGGATAGTGACGAGCAACGCCGCAGATTCATAAGGGCTTGGGATAGAGTTCACAGATCCGATCCACACGAGCTGGGCCCAAAGACTTCACTTTCGATGGAGCCATATCTCAGATGGATTCATATCCGTGCCCAAAAGCTGGGAATGCCCTACGAAGCCGTCTTGCCTCTTATTGTTGAAGTTGCTGATGAGGAAGGGGTTCTTCCTACTATCTTACACCCTTACATGCCTACTGACATCGGGGCATTGAAGAGGTCCTGGATGCAACTGAGAGAAGAACGGGATACTTACCGGGAAAAGTATCACGAGCAAGAGCGAAATATCCAGAAGTTGACAAGGTAGTTGGAGAAGGAGCAGATCATCAATGACTATGTCAGCACTAAAGGCAAACGACCATGGGAGCGTTGATGTCCTTTGATTACTTCCAGTTTTATTTACTTTTCAGTATTTCCTTTCTTGTAACGCCTTAAGGGCAATTTGTTGAATGATTAATTTCAAAGTTTATCTAATAAAAGTGTGTTTCATTTCTTGTTTACGAATTTGAATCTCTCGATGTCTTTGAAATCATATCATACGCATTTCATTCCATGCACCTCATAACAGGTACCCTTACAGGTTTTCTCATCTTCTTTGCTATTTATTTCAGCATCATGTCTTCTGAACCATCGACTGAACAAGCAATCAAGGCTCTGCAGGCTCAAAATGCCCAATTCCAAGAGTTGTTCATGAATCTAGCTAAGGGTCAGCAAGATCTGAAGACCCTTATTCTGAAAGAGAAGAAGAAGAAGAAGAAGAAAAAGAGGACAGTCCTGTTTAACACAGGTCACAGGTTTGGAAACAGGCTACGAGATGAAGTTGATTTGACCACCTCATCTGGAGGGAAGGATAGTCAGGAAGGAAGGAGGGCTCCTAGCCCTGTAGTTTCAGACAATGAGACGGACTTCGACAAAGACCAGTATCCTCCGGCTGAGGATAGATACAAGCAACTGGAAGACCGGTTGAGTGCGATGGAAGTTCAGAAAGTGCCTGGTCTGGATTTTGCTGATTTGGGTCTGTCATTTGGGGTGGTGATTCCCCACAAGTTCAAAGCACCAGCCTTTGCTAAATACGACGGAATTTCTTGCCCGAAACTGCACCTCAAGTCGTATGTAAGGAAGATTCAGCCGTACACCGCTGATAAGAACCTATGGATCCACTTCTTTCAAGACAGTCTCTCAGGGACTCAGCTTGAATGGTTTTACCAGTTAGAAGGAGCCAGTATCCTCAGTTGGGAAGATTTGGCTGCTGCTTTCTACAGGCAGTACCAATACAATGCCGACCTCGCTCCCACGCGTACCCAACTCCAGGGTATGTCTATGGGAACGGGTGAAGGTTTCAAAGATTATGCTCAGAAGTGGAGGGACCTTGCTGGTAGAGTGCAACCCCCCTTGGCTGATAGGGAGCTTGTGGATATGTTTCTGGGAACCTTGTCTGGTCCGTATTTCAACCATCTAATTGGAAGTTCTTCGTCCGGATTTATGGAGCTAATTATGACCGGGGAAAGGATTAAGGCCGGTATTAAGTCTGGTAAGATACAGAAGGGTGCTTCATCAGGCACCGAGAAGAAGCCTTTTAAGAAGGAGTCCAATGCTGTTTACAATTCAAAAAGCCAGAATAGACCTGAACGCCGCCAAGCTGTTAATGCGTTTGTTATTTCAAGACCTGTTGGGGCTCCTCAGCGCAACAATCAACAAAAGGTCGAGAGACCTCGAAGGCAATTCACCCATCTCAACATGACTTTGTCTCAGATTCTACCGCAGTTATTGAAAACCAATCTAGTAACTCCAAGGGAGGCTCCGCAGAATCCCAACACTGCATCGCCTAAGTACAATCCTAATGCCCGCTGTGCTTTTCACTCTGATAGCCCGGGACATGATACAGATGATTGTTGGGCTTTTAAGAACAAAGTACAAGACCTTATTGATGCTAAGGAGATTGAGTTCGGAGCACCAGAAAAGCCTAAACAAGATGCAGGGGTGAATGCTATCGGGGATGACGATGATGAAGAGTTTGATATTGACAGCTGGATATACCCAACTGCCGATGGTGGATTAAGAAACTGGACAGCGAAGGATTCTATGCCTGTTTCTGTTATCACCCAGTAATGAGACTTTTGTTTTGAATTTGTAATAGACAATGTTTTAAACTTTACGGCTCGGTGTCTTACCCGGGGCACCGTGGCTTCATTTGTGAGGGCTTTATGTGTGTCTTTTTCATATATCATTAATAAAAGCATTGGACGTGTCTTGCATTTCAAATCTTGCACTCCTTGTTTTTCTTTTATTACATATTGCAAAACAGCTATTTTACACACACTCACATATACAGGTCTACATCCACTCTGGATCTCACTGGTAACAACTCTGCTACTGCCAGTTATGACTTCAAAAGTCCGATCAACTTATCCGAAGACGAAGGTGAAGATGATTGCGAAGTGCCTGGTGAACTTGCAAAACTACTACTCCAAGAAGAGAGGGTTATTCAGCTGCACGAAGAGCCGATGGAATCAGTAAATCTGGGTACAGAGATAGACAAGAAAGAGGTCAAGGTTGGTGCAAACCTGGAGCTTAGTGTGAAACAACGGTTGATTCAGATGATGCGTGACTACGTTGAGATATTTTCCTGGTCTTATGAAGATATGCCTAGGTTGGATACCGATATTGTGGTTCACCGCTTGCCTACCAAGGAAAACTGTCCTCCAATAAAACAGAAGGTCTGCCGAATGCGCCCAGAGATATCTGAGAAAATCAAGGCTGAGGTTATGAAACAGTTTGACGCCGGTTTTCTAGCAGTTACTTCTTACCCTCAGTGGTTGGCCAATGTGGTTCCCGTGCCGAAGAAGGATGGTAAGGTTCGAATGTGTGTTGACTACGGGGGATCTGAACAGGGCAAGTCCCAAGGATGATTTCCCTCTGCCTCATATCGATGTTCTGGTTGACAACACCGCTCAACATAAGGTATTCTCCTTTATGGATGGTTTCTTCGGTTATAATCAGATTAAAATGGCTCCCGAAGACATGGAGAAGACAACTTTTGTTACTCAGTGGGGTACCTTTCGCTACAAGGTCATGCCTTTTGGATTGAAGAACGCTGGGGCAACGTATCAGCGTGCCATGGTTGCTTTGTTTCATGACATGATCCATCATGAGATTGAGGTATACGTCGACGACATGATTGCAAGATCTCAGACGGAGGAAGAGCATCTTGACCACCTTTAGAAGTTATTTGACAGGTTGAAATTGTACAAGCTGAGGTTAAACCCGAACAAGTGCACCTTCAGGGTGAGATCTGGTAAGTTGCTGGGTTTCGTTATAAGCGATAAGGGTATTCAAGTGGATCCGGCAAAGGTGAAGTCCATACAAGAGATGCCAGCTCCCCAAACAGAGAAAGAAGTCAGAGGCTTTCTGGGACGTCTGAACTACATTGCCCGATTCATCTCACACCTGACTGCTACTTGTGAACCAATCTTCAAGTTACTGAAGAAAGATCAAGTGGTACGATGGAACGATGAATGCCAGACCGCTTTCGAAAGGATCAAAGAGTATCTCCAAGATCCACTTATTCTGATGCCTCCAGTTGAAGGGAGACCCTTAATCCTATACTTGACAGTACTCGATAACTCAATGGGGTGTGTGCTGGGGCAGCATCACGAGTCTGGCCGAAAAGAGCATGCTATTTATTACCTTAGCAAAAATTTTACCGACTGCGAGACCCGATACTCGTTGCTTGAGAAAAATTGCTGCACTTTGGCATGGGTTGCTCGCCGGAGAGACAGTATATGCTGACTCACACTACTCTATTGATATCAAAGATGGATCCAATCAAGTATATCTTCGAAAAGCCTGCCTTGTCCGGAAGAATAGCAAGATGGCAGATGATTTTGACTGAGTATGACATCCAGTATACGACCCAAAAGGCAATCAAGGGAAGTGTGTTGGCAGACCATTTGGCACATCAGGCAGTGGAAGATTTCCAGTCTATGAATTTTGAATTCCCGGATGATAATATCATGATAGTGACTGACTGTGAGACACCTAGACCGGATGAAGGACCTGAGGAGGGATCCCGATGGTCTATGTACTTTGATGGTGCTTCAAACGCTTTGGGTAATGGCATTGGCGTTGTAATCATATCTCCTAAAGGCTCTCATACTCCATTTACCGCCCGACTATGTTTCAACTGCACCAATAATATGGCAGAGTATGAGGCGTGCATTATGGGTATTCGAGCAACAATTGACCTAAGGATTAAGTTTCTAAGTGTTTTCGGAGATTCCGCTCTTGTGATCAGTTAGATCAAAGGCGAGTGGGATACGAAACACCCAAATCTTATTCCTTACAGGGAGTATGTGTTGACATTGCTTCCCCACTTCGAGGAAATAACCTTTGAACACTTCGCTAGAGAGGAGAATCAGTTGGCGGACGCACTAGCTACGATGTCTTCTATGTTCAAAGTCAATTGGAACAACGAAGCTCCCCGGATTATCATTGAAAGATTGGACGAACCTGCACATTGCTGTGATCTTGAGACTGAAGAGGTAGCGGATAAACCCTGGTTTCATGAGGTAAAGAGATACCTTGAGGCTCAGGAATACCCCGAGGGTGCATCTATTAATGACAAGAAGTTTCTGAGGAGGTTCGCAGCAAAGTTCTTCATCAGTAACGGTATTCTTTACAAGCGTAACCATGATTCAACCTTACTGCGATGTGTGGATAAGAATGAAGCAGAAAAGATCATGGCGGAGTTACATGAAGGTACCTTCGGAACTCATTCCAGTGGACACACCATGGAAAATAAAATCCTTCGGGCAGGATATTACTGGTCCACTATGGAAGCCGACTGTTTCTAGGACATGTCACAAGTGTCAGGTCTATGCTGATAAGGTGCACATACCTCCAGTTCCTCTGAATGTATTGACAGCTCTGTGGCCTTTTGCAATGTGGGGAATTGACATGATCGGCGAGATCAGACCTATAGCATCTAACGGACATCGTTTCATCCTAGTAGTTATTGATTACTTTACAAAGTGGGTTGAAGCAGCTTCCTTTGCTACCGTAACCAAGAACATCGTGGCTCGTTTCATTCGGCACAATCTGATCTGTCGATGTGGTGTACCAGAGAGGATCATTACGGATAATGGTACGAATCTCAATAACAAGATGATCACTGAACTCTGCAAGCAGTTCAAGATACAGCCTCACAACTCTTCTCCGTACTGGCCGAAGATGAATGGGGCTGTAGAGGCGGCTAATAAGAACATTAAGAAGATCGTGCAGAAGATGACGGTGACATATAAAGACTAGCACGAGATGTTACCATTCGCTCTTCATGGGTACCGTACCTCAGCACGGACGTCAATAGGGGCAATACCCTATTCATTGGTGTATGGCATGGAAGCAGTCTTGCCCATTGAAGTTCAGATACCCTCTCTTCGAATCATGAAAGATGCAGGTTTGAGCGAAGATGACTAGATTCAGACCCGGCTTGATCAGCTGAACCTAATCAACGAAAAGAGACTTACTGCTATTTGTCATGGTCAAACGTATCAAAAACGGATGATCAAGGCATTTAACAAGAAAGTCAGACGACAAGAGTATCAAGTTGGGGACCTGGTTATCAAGCGCATCATACTACCTCAAGGTGATCCCAGGGGCAAATGGACCCCTACTTACGAAGGGCCATTTGTGGTTAAGAACATTTTCTCAGAAGGAGCTATGATTCTAACTACCATAGATGGTGACAACCTTCCTCACCTCGTCAATGCAGACATAGTGAAACAATACTACACATAATTAAAGACCCGCTAGGTTGACTGGCCTAGGAAAAAATAAGGGCTTCCCGGCGAACCAAAAGGGTTCGGGCAAAAATAAGGGATGAAAATGAAAAAAATCTGTACACCCGGGAAGTCGAAAACCTGAAAAGGTGGCTTGGGCAAAAAATGGGTATCCCGGTGGACTAAAAACCCGAAAGGGCGGTCCAAGCAAAAATTAGGGATCAAAGTGTAACATTATGTCTCATTGGATCACCTTGCAACCAGACTTCGGTATCAACCATAAAGCTTAGACGGCACTAATCAATCTGATTCATCTTCAACCAAGTAGCAAAGTGATGAGATGCTCGAGAACATAAAGGCAATAGAAGAGTTGAAACCCAGTGGGATCATTCACATAGCTGTTTTGTTTAGTTTTTCACAAATTTGTGTAAATTCTATTTGTTCGGCGGCGTTCTCTTACTAGGACGCCAGCCTCTTGTACAAAAACGCCTATTCACAGGCCAAACTTCAAAATCAATACAATTCATTTCAGACAAATTCCAAGTTGTTTTTCTTTTATCTGTTTTGTTTTGCAAAGAACGTCCAATGTTCATTTTTGATATATGCATTTGACATTAATTACTGCTCATGAATATTTACATGCGAAACAAAAGACGATTACGGGTAACATCAGAAACAGGGGCAATAAAAATGGTCCAAACTATACAGTTGCTCTGTCCACCAGGTACAAAGGTAGATTCAGCTGAAGAATATGGCTAGGATACCTTCACTCCACGCAGAGTAAGACAGTAATGATAGCTCTCCCCAGCTGAGACTTGCAACTGTGAATGAATTGGTAATATTCTCCCCAAGCAGAGTTTATCTACCATCAGCACTAAAAAGGCTTGATATCTCTGGCAGTCTTAATATTCCCCAACAGAGTATACGAATGTTCCCCGGAAAAATACAAGATATCCCCAGTGGATTTAAAATTTTCCCAGCGCAGTCTGAAAAATCTTCCCCAGTAGAGTTGAAGAATCATCCCCAGTAGACTCTGGAAGTTTATCCCCAGCGGAGTACAAAAATAAATCTCCCCAGCCGAGTTCAAAGGGTCATTCCCAGTAAAGCTCAAAGGATTATCCCCATAAGAGTCTAAAAGGTTATTCCCATAGAAGTCGCAACCAAAGATCATCCCCAGTGGATTTCTTTCCTTTCACAAACAGGGATTCAATCCCCAATAGGATTCAATGCCAACAGTAACGATAATTCATCCCGACAGAATTTATCAGTGGAATCTTCAGCAGAACATATCTTCCCCACAGAGTAATCTCCTCATCAGTTTATTCCCCCAACGGATTCATCCTCTCCTGCAGGTTTATTCTCTTCGTTCGCCATCCCCAGCGGAAACGAAGAATCCAACTCTATTCTTCAGCAGTTATCCGGGATTTATTTTCCCCAGCTAGAAACATTACATTTCCATACATCATGATACAGGCATATACGCATCATACCACACAATCTCATTTATTTTGAGAGCATCATTGCTTGATATATATCATGCATTTCATACATCATGACATTGCATATGACTAACTCTTTACCTTTTCAGGGAAAGACGAACCAATAAACACCGTTGACTACTTATATGACCTGGTAGTCCCCTCAAAAACTACATCTATTGAGGGTTGTTTCAGCGGATTCCTCAGAAAGATATTCCAAGACTTTTGTCTGGTTCAGCTAAATCGATTCTAAGATTTTCTGATTCTTATCCAACCAAAGTCAATCCAAGACCTTCTCTGGTTCAGTCAGATCGACGCTAAGATCTCCCTGATTCTTATTCCAGTTGAAGATATTCCAAGACTTTTGTCTGGTTCAGCTAAATTGATTCTAAGATTTTTCTGATTCTTATCCAGCCAAAGTCAATCCAAGACCTTCTCTGGTTCAGCCAGATCGACGCTAAGATCTCCCTGATTCTTATTCCAGTTGAAGATATTCCAAGACTTTTGTCTGGTTCAGCTAAATCGATTCTAAGATTTTTCTGATTCTTATCCAGTCAAAGTTAATCCAATACCTTCTCTGGTTCAGTCAGATCGACGCTAAGATCTCCCTGATTCTTATTCCAGTTGAAGATATTCCAAGACTTTCGTCTGGTTCAGTTGAATCGATTCTAAGATTTTTCTGATTCTTATCCAGTCAAAGTTAATCCAAGACCTTCTCTAGTTCAGTCAGGTCGATGTTAATATCTCCCTGATTCTTATTCCAGTTGAAGATATTCCAAGACTTTTGTCTGGTTCAGTTAAATCGATTCTAAGATTTTTCTGATTCTTATCCAGTCAAAGTTAATCCAAGACCTTCTCTGGTTCAGTCATATCGACACTAAGATCTCCCTGATTCTTATTCCAGTTGAAGATATTCCAAGACTTTCGTCTGGTTCAGTTGAATCGATTCTAAGATTTTTCTGATTCTTATCCCGTCAAAGTTAATCCAAGACCTTCTCTGGTTCAGTCAGATCAACGCTAAGATCTCCATGATTTGTATTCCAGTCGAAGTTCAGACCTCCTATCAACAATCTCCAAATGGCATTTGTAAGCCCATTCCCGACATCACAATGCTGATACCACTTCATGCGAGTGCAAATTTCTGGGCACTCTAGTGTTCAATCATCTTCCACCTTCGGATCACGAAAGGCACGAAAGCCAATCTATATCCTCAGGTTTAAGAAGATTGAACAGGGGCAGCTGTTGTACCCCAAAATTTTCCCTCTCATATTTCTCAAAACATTGCAAGAAAAATCTCCAAGTTGCTCAAGTTTGCTTAAGAGTGGGTCAGACAAATCATCTCCTAAGGCAGTCAACCCCAAATTAAGGTTTTGTGTTTCATCAAGATCCTTAAGTCCAAATGACCTCAAATACTCCCTAATACATTTTATCAAGGTTTGATCATGATTCATCAAGGATTGCTCAAAATTCATCAAGACTCAAAAGTTGCTAAATTAGGGTTTTGCAGGAAACGTCAACTCAACTTTGACCAAGCATAACTTTCTCATACTTTATGAGAAATGACCCATCCAAAGCTCATTTTGAAGAGGATGCAATTTCCTACAATCCATCTTCATACCCCAAGATCAAGAAATTCACTCCCAAAAAGTTACAAATTTGGACATTATAGGTCATTTTTGAAAGTTAACAAAAACACCTTTTTTGCCAAAGCTTATAACTTGAGCATGGAATATCAAAATGAGATGATACCAAAAGGGTTGGTTATAGGACATCTCAAGTTTCTAAAAAGTCCAAGAACACTTCCAAAAGTTCAAAATTGAAGAAGTTATGCATTGTTGAAGTTGGACATTGTTGCAAAATTGCCAAAAGTCAACTATCCCCAAGACATCAAATTTTTTCAAATGGGCCCATTCTTTTCCACTTGATTTGAGCTTGCATCATTGTCCACGTGTCCTAGCTTCAGCCATGAGCCCATATCTTATTTTTATTATTTTATTTGATTTTTTATTGAATTATTTCATTTTTAATCAAATTAAATCATAAAAAAATCCAAAGCTTTGATTACATGATATCTTTTGATTGTTTCAGGTTTTAATTGTCATCATAATCATCATCAAAATTCGTATCAAGCATATCATGTACAAAAAGATGGAGATTTGATAAATTTGGCAAGCTTTAAAGGATGAATCAAATCAAATCATAAGGCATTGATTTAGAGAGATTTGATTCATGATTTTTGACCTAATACATTCCATGATACATATAGAAGGCAAAGGCACTAAATTGAGGGCTAGAGGCTGCAAGAACCAAACAAACAAAACTTGAAAAAGTGACAAAAAGTTGGAGATCGAAATCAAGCTTGGAGGCACTTTCAGGACTTGGCAAGCATCACAATCGCTTCCTGGTACTTCTCAGAAGCAAAACCAATCAGAATCACGTATTCTCCAGCCTCCTAGAGCACTGTAAGTATCTCACGGATCTGCCATGTTCTTGAAGTCGCAAATCCTTATTCTTGCATCCATTGTAAAAAAACGATTGCATATTCTGATTCATTACATCATTTGCTAGCTATCTGCAATAACCAATTTCATTCTTATGCTTTGTATCGTAAAGCACCGTTATAGGGTTTTCTAGGTTTTTTTAGGGGTTTTCATTACAGGTAAAATTAGCCCCATTAATGGCCATGGACGTGACCGGGAGAGGAAGACGAATGCAACCATGGTCTTGGGAGGAGTTTATATGGCCTGAGATGAGTTTTTGGAACGACCTAGGCATTTAGCTGCGGATTCAAATCCGCAGGTAATTTCTTTGCAGGCATGAGGACAGGGACGACAAAGTGTCCCCTTCTGATTACCCCTTTCAAGTTTTCGCGCACTTTTTTTTTATTTCTGGCACATTAACGCGTTTTCTCTTATTATTTTAATTGCTTAATATATTGACAAATAGAACAAAGTGGCTGAGTGGTAAAGGCGTGCATCCAACATCCAACAGGACCTGGGTTCGAATCCCAGGTCCCCCATGTTATTTGTTATATTTTTCCTTCAGGTAATCCAGTGCAAATCTAGGCGTGGAGCTCATCATGTGTCCTCACTCAATCAAGCGCCAGATGGCCCAAGGCCAGATCTGGTGATCCAGGATGATGGTCCACCATGGGACCAAGTCAAATGGCACATAGAGAATTCACAAAGTCAACCAGGCCAGTGTGTTAATGGGCCATAGAATTGCTTCTCAAACACCTCCTATTCAGGCCCAAACCCCCTATATCTCTCTATTTTTTTTTCATTTAATTATTTATTGTTATTATTTTTGTTATTAACTAACCAATCAAATCTTTTCCTTAAATAAAATTAAAACCAAAAAATATTTTCTTTATTAATTTAAATTTTAGTATTTTCTTTTTTATTAACAAATCAATTAATTAATTTAGGTCATTAATTAGGAATAACTTTAATATATTTTTCAATAATTAAAATTAACTTAGACATAATTAGGTTTTATTAACATTGATCAATTTTATTTTTCTTTCTTAAAATACCAAAAAAACAAAAATATTTATTTTTATTAATTAGTTTAATTAATTTAATTCAATAATTAACTTAGTTTAATTTTTTTTCTTAATTCAAAATAACCAAAAAAAAATCTTTTCTTTAATAATCAAAGGGTCAAAACCCTAGAACTCGCATTCGATTTAATTTCCCGCACGCGATCCATTTTATTCAATATTGTATTTGTTCCCGGAATGTAATAGATAACTAGGACTATTTTTATCGCTTTATTTATTTTCCGCATTTAAATTTCAAAGGGTTGCTTTTGGCGATGTAAATACTCGACGCCTTGTAATTTAATTTCCGTAATTTATTTTCCGTAAAAACATAACTGTTAGATGTTTGATAGTAGGTATGCATGACAAGATTGAACGTTTAAACCTAAAATCAACATAGATCACCATTAACATGTATAAAGACAAAATTAACTGAAAACGACACACTCACACATGCACACTCTTAGGGTACACCCCACTTGGTTGCCTTCGTACGCGGTCATTGAGTATAGGTTGTTTTAGAGGTCGCCCTCTTGTCCAAAGATCATAAGTCGCCTCGAAACGGTTGCCTCGGATATTGTTGCCTCAAAACAAATGATCTAAGACATTAGGGTTTCCGCTAAGGCGTCCTAACATTGCTTTGGTGACCGTAAGTCCCTAAATTTGAATTGTCCCTTAAAACTCCAACGATGGTGCTACCTACTCATCAATAGTGGGATAGCATTGTCTAAAGGATATTAGCATAGAACGATTCCTTTTTCGAGTAGGTAGATGGTTCTTAGATACTTGCTCTTTCAAAACAAAACAAAATTTTCACACTTACACTCCTTTTCAAACAAAGACTTTTTCAAACCCACAAGCAAAAAGAAAGCAATTTTGAAAACAATATGAGCAAGTACCTAAGAGCTCGTGGATAACCACAGATTGAAAGGGTGCTAACACCTTCCCTTTCTATAATCTACCCCCCGAACCCGAGAAATATCTCAAAAAAGGAATTTTTCTGTGCTTTTTTCCTTTCCTTGTTGGATAAAATAAAAGTCGGTGGCGACTCTTGCTTACCGCGACATTTTGCAAAAACAGACGCAAAACGCAAACCAGCATTCCAAAAACAGTCAGTTCTTTCCCACTGTATCACACCTGGTATCCACAAAAGGACCACCTATTGGTAGATGCAACTTAAGCCTTTGATACAACATCGAATGACATAAACTTACATTACCACCTTTTCCATGCCTGGAATGGATGGTATAAATAGTATCTGCCAAGTGTGTCGGTACCGGGTTCTTGTTTCTGAAAACACAAATAGCCGCCAAATCCACAAAATTTCTCTTATGAGGGAAGAGGACAATTCCGTATATCATGAGAGCAAACAGAGAGCCAAAGTCATTCCAATTCCCTTTCTTTGCCCAGTCTTCAGCTTTCTTCACCAGAAAGTTCAAATAAAACCCTGTAGTATCCTGACTGGACTTCTAATTGTCTTTCACCTCTTTCCAACTCAAATGAAGAATTTCAGCAATAACTTCGAACTTCAGCTTCTCCGGCACTTGGACAAAAGGAACTTCATCGGACAACTTTCTATTAAGCAGGTACGCGTACTCTTCTAGTGTAGTAACCAGTTGATAATCTTGAAAAGTAAAACACTGTAATTCCTTGTCATAGAACTGGAAGAGAGTGATCAAAGCCATTGGGTCAACTGTAGTGTTAAGGATTAGTAACAAATTGCCATAACTTTTGTTGAAATTATTCATAACATCGCCCTTCAGATAAGAACTCAACCTCTTCAATTCTGACACATCAATAGTAGGAATCTGATAAGGGAAAGTATGCCTGGTGAGCTCTTTAACACGAACTGAATCAAACTCATCCGACGGGAGGCCAGCCATTTCTGATGGAAAGAAGACTCTTGAATGTCCCTGGAAAATGACATGCATATGCTAGTTATTTTTTTATGCATCATTTTTTAGAAATAAATATGCTATGATGCAACATGACAGGATCAAAGTTTCACACTGGATCATGGCTGGACCATTACGGAACATCACCACTCAAGATCAAAAGAAAGTCCCAGAGCTCCAAAACTATCATGGGAACCTGAGTCACCTTCACAACACAAAGTCACCAATAGTACCTGTACCTGTAAGAAAAGCTTTTCCCGCCCCTCTCACGAGTGTAGTCTAGGTCAAGGTAAGGTTAAAAGCAAAATCAGAGTATGAGAGCTCGAATGTCGGTATCATCATACAATAACACCTATCTGAACTACCTCCGAAGTCATGGGTCTCATGGTCAGGTCTACAAAGCATTCGCCTCATAGCTTCCATGGCCACTCTATTCCTAATTCCTATGGAATTCACTCATAGCCTGGGTACGAGGCCTTTTACCTCATGGAACAACCCACCCACCAAGAAAACCAGAATCCAAACAGTCCAGCCAAATCCAGTATGCAGAAAGTAAAGCGCACATAGGATGTAATGCAAACAGATAAATATGCAAAGCGGTAAAATAAACACCCAAAAAGAAAACAAACAAGAGCTAGGATCGACTCCAGGATGGACCAGCAAAAGGTAAATATGTCCCCAGTGAAGTCGCCAGCTAAAACTACACGGTCGAAACCTGTCATCTGGATATTAATGAAACATCAATGAAGTCGCCACCAAACGTCTTTTATCCCGCCGAAAGGGAAAGGTAAACATCGAGAAAACTTGAAAAGGGAGAAATCATGGTCTTTCGACCGAGAGATCGCGTAAGGGAGTTTGTTACGTGAGGGGAAGGTATTAGCACCCCACACGCCCGTAGTACTCTACGGTATCCACTCTTGTTGTCTAATCTAAATGGGTGTGGTCAAATCCTATGTCTATGGCTTACAACTGAAAAGGGAATGCATGCAAAAGGAAAAAAAGAAAATAATGTAGGGAAAATAAAATTTATGCTCGGTTGGGCCCTACCCCAATACCTACGTATCCCTTTTAAGGAATCAGAGAAGCCGTAGTTCGGCTTATATATTTTGGTTGGTTTGTGTTTTTTAGTTAAGACAACAAAAATATTCAAGATGGCAAAACATCAAATAGAACAACAGACAAATGAGATAATAAAACCTTGGCTAAATAATAACAAAGTAACATGTCAAAGATGGCGAAACATCAAATGATAAAACAAACACACCTAACAATGACATTGAGAGTTAAAGTAGGATAACAAACATGTGCGATGATGAAACCTCGGCTTCAAACAAATGTGTGATGGAGAAACATCGGCTAAGAGGTAACAAAGATATCATGGCAAAGATGACAAAACATCAATAAAACGGATGACAAAACATCACACCTAACAATGATATTGAGAATCAAAGTAGGATAACAAACATATGCGATGGCAAAACATCGGCTTCAAAATAACAAAATATCATGGCAAAGATGGCTAAACATCAATAAAATGGATGACAAAACATCACACCTAACAATGATATTGAGAATCAAAGTAGGATAACAAACATGTGCGATGGCGAAACATCGGCTTCAAAATAACAAAATATCATGGCAAAGATGGCGAAACATCAATAAAACGGATGACAAAACATCACACCTAACAATGATATTGAGAATCAAAGTAAGATAACAAATATATGTGATGGCGAAACATCGGCTTCAAAATAACAAAATATCATGGCAAAGATGGCGAAACATCAATAAAACAGATGACAAAACATCACACCTAACAATGATATTGAGAATCAAAGTAGGATAACAAATATATGCGATGGCAAAACATCGGCTTCAAGATAACAAGATATCATGAGGCACACAAACAAAAAGGATTGGTTTGTATCTTTTACTTTGAAGAAGGTTTTGAGTTTATTAGAAATGTCTTATGATTTGCCAAGAAAACAGCTTTTGTTTTAAGATGCAAAATGCAAATAAAGGGAAGACAACTAAGGGAAACTAACCTAGTGATATCCCTAGTGTTATCATACAATGGTTGACCCTACGGTTGAGGATAAAGGGAAAGTCTTGTCCTATATTAACATGTTAAAGGTTGCTTAACAAAACTATCCTATAGGGAACATGCAATGAGAGTGAAGTAGTGATCTCAATTTCTAAATTGAGTGACTCATCGATCAACAAATAAAGAAGAAAAACAATAAACATCCTATGGGGTATATGCAATAAGAGCAAAGTCGTGATCTCAATTTCTAAATTGAGTGACTCATCGATCAACAAATAAAGAAGAAAAGCAATAAACATCATATAGGGAACATGCAATAAGAGCGAAGTCGTGATCTCAATTTCTAAATTGAGTGACTCATCGATCAACAAACACAACACATGCAATTAGACAAAATCCAGAGGGCCTCCTGACATATATCAGCAACAGAGGTCCCATCATGCAGTCAGAGAATTATGCAAAATGAAAATGGGAGAAAGGAAGTAGTACAATACCAAACAGATAACTATCTATAGCAATCAAGTAAGAATAAAAGAAACCCATAGAAACTTCAAGCAAGCTGGCATCAGTAGACAAATTGAGTCAAAATTTACACCATCGGAATGTAAGTAATTTATCAGATATGAACAAATCCCATAGGCAATATGTGGCTTCCACAATCATATGTATGTATATCCTGCATAAACCATCAAATATGCCAAGCACAAAATAATGCCAATATAATGAATTGTGTTCCATGAATAAAGTGAAACACAAAATCCCCAAGCCAAAAGTGGCAACTTTCTCAGAGTACCTCGCATATTCAACAACTAAGTTAGTATTCCATAAGGTGAATGGTGGCTCATACATGGGATGGATGCAACATGATGAAGTGAGAACAACATAATAACAATTATCAAACATTAAAAATGATAGAAAAAGAGGACACGTGCATATGCACAGATTAGGTCAAAAGAATCAGAGAAATATTGCTCCTTTCTATCACCATGTTGAGTTGACAATTGAATATCAATCAAGGATCATAAGAGCCTGAGAATAATATGAACAAAGACCATGAAGGTCAATAGCAAACACACTTTAATCATGCACAATTAATTCAATCACAACTTCATGAACACAATAGGAGATGAAACCTACATAATGCATTAGATGGTTCAAAACATTCAAATATGAGGCTTCTAAGTGAAATGGATTAAGCTAACATGGACAATCAGAATCAACATGATCATTAAGTTTCCAATTATAGGCCTCACTCAAGTTCATTGGCCATCAAACAAATTGCAATAAGACGTGCAAACATAATTGGGTACCTTCACTTCAAAATTACATTAAAAATGGAAATACTGGTCCATACTTCAAACCAAAAACAAATTAGCAACCTTGAAAGGTATAAAAGTCAGAATGCAAGCCCTAAGTTCATGAATGATTGAGGAGGAGACCAAATGAAGCTCAAAGTTCAAAGACTAGTTGGCAAAGCTACCAAGCTAGACAAGTTTTCAAAATAATTTGTGGAAAAATGTCAAACCAAGTTAAAAAATCAAGATGAATGGTTTTGAGATCCTCCATGCATTCATGAACCCTAATCAAGACTTGAATCCTAATAAAAATACAAAGCATAAGGGTTTTGAACTTGAAACTTGCACCATAAACAACAAAACCCTAAATTTTGGCTTTTAATCCTAAATATTGATTAAATAGGATCAAAACTCAAACAAATTAAAACAAGATCATGCCAATCACCAAGAAACCCTAAATGTCAGAAAATATTTTTTTTCATATTTTTTTGAATTAAGTAAGGGCCAAAAATGAAATTAAATTCAAACAATTAGTCCATTAACAAACATTCCCATCTCAAAATAACATTTAAATCAAAAAGTAAGAAAAATGGCCAACCAAAATTATATTCAAATATTAGGACTAAAAACACACATCCCTGAATTTTTGTAGAATTTTTGAATTAAAGGAAATATTAAAATAAAAATTAAACCAAACAAATAGCAATTAAACTATTTTTTAAGGGAAAAATGTAAACCCTAGCTAAAAATTTATAAAAGGTCAAAGTAAAATTATAATCAGATTCAATGATTAAAAACAAACTTACATGATTTTTTTGAGAATTTTTGAATCAAAGGAAGTATTAAAATAAAAATTAAAAAGAAAAAATTCAAAATAAACCTCTCAAATTAAAATTCTAATCAAAAATGGAAAATATGCTAGACCAATTTCGGAATCAAATTTTACATTATTTTATGAGTCCAAAATATTTTTTGTGAAATTTTTTAGGTCAAAGAAGTATTAAAACAAAAATAATCCCTAAACAAACAATTATTTAAATTCAATAATTTTTAAAGTCGATCAAAACATTTTTTAAAATTCCAATAAAATTTCACAAAGTAGTAGAAATTATTTTAAACTTGTGAGAATTTTTCCTGAATTTTTTAAATTGTTTTGATCAAGAAACAAAAATCAGAAAATCAATTAAACAAAAAAATATGAAAAATGCATGATAATTTGAAACATGCCAATCACATCGCGCCACCTCACTTCATCTTCAACCTCCAGCATAGGGCAAAACGCGTCCAATTCCACAGTTCATGAGCCTATGTTTAGATCCATCAAACATGCTCGTTTCTTAACCAAAATCCATTAAATAAAGTGCAAATTGAAGCTAGCATATCATACTACATGATGCAATTTGAATCAAACTCAAAGATCAAGCATAGATCAAGAAATAAAGTCCCAAAAACTGGAAAAACTCATTGTAAACATCAAAACTATGAACACGATTTCAATAATTATGCTTGAATCAAAGCTCAAATATACAGCAATCCTAATGATTGGCCAGCTAGCAATTCAATAAACATGATTTGCATCCTTAATTCAAGCTGAAACACATAAATCAAAGTTCAAGAAACTTACATGGATGTGAAATTTGAAAACACGATTCTTTCACTCCGGAAGCAATCTAATGGTGCAGGCTTGATCTCCTTGCTTCACTGAAGTTGAATCACCAATAATTTTGAAGAATGATCCAAGGAGAAGAGAGATTCAAAGCAATTTGCAGAGCTGCTTTCAAGATGTTCATATTTGAAATGTAGCGGTTATGAGCCTCCTCTCCTGCAAATGAGCCTTGATTCTTGTTATATAGCACGAGGGTAAGAGGATAGAAGTGGTATTTGTCACTCAAAACTGTTGGAGGGTAAGTTTGGAAGTTTTGGCCAAAAATGAAGATGCACATGGAATCTGCGTTTCACTCGTGCATTTTCTTGCCTTTTGTGCGTTTTGTGAGCCAAATGAGATCAGAATTACATTCCCAAAATGTCAGCTCATGATTGTTTGAAATGAAGAAGTGTTGGTGAATTTGCAAAATTGAGCAAGTTTGTCATTTTTTCAATCTAACATGTGCAATACCATATGGGGCACGAAATGGTGAGTGTGATGGGCCTCAGCATGTCACAAATTTCTCATGGGCTTGAGTAAAAGCAAAAGGAATAGCTAAAACTTGAGTTTTCAAGAAATGGCCATTTTGCATATTTGCCAAGTTTCACTAAAATGCCTCAAAATTCCAAAGTTTATAACTTACTCATACTTTTGAATTTTGACACAAATGAGTACAATTTGGAAAGGTATTGAAAATACCTACAATCCCTCAATTTTGAGTTTTTTCAATTTAATCCATTAAGGTCCTCAAAATTTGGCTTGAAATTCAATAATTTTGGAAAATGACCCATAATTTTGTGACTTCAAAAGACCATAACTCTTAATTCCTTGCCAATTTAGACATGAGACAAAAAGGAGGTGAAATATCATTCTCTTAACTTTCCAAGCATATTTCATTTGTATTTTCTTGATTAAGGGTGAATAAAATATGAATTTTTGAAATTAAGCCCTTATTTTCCAAAATTAGAAACTTTTAGGGTTTCTTCAAGAACAAGTTTCAACCCAAACCTCAATCCATTTGATCCAATGACCAAAATGGACTTGAAATATGAAAAGTACATCCTTGAATTGATGGTTGGCCAAAAATTCACTTGGTCAACCTTGACTTTGACTGATTTTGACCAAAATGACCATTTTGCCCCTCTGAATCAATTGATCCACTTCCCTTCAAAATTGATGATCAAAACTTCAGACATATGATCTTCCAAATATATAGAGGCCATGTACCAAGTTTCACTTCAAAATTCTCAAGAAGACTTGATGAAATCCCAAACCCTAGTTTTGATCAACACTTCAAGAGACTGATGAATTATCTTCAAAACTTCAAATCCTCTGGGCATCATGCCCAATTCCTTGTGCAAAGACTTTTTAAATACCCATGAGATGTTGTAGCTCCCCAAATAAAGACTTGTATATTGGCCAATAGCCTTGCTCAACAAAACCCTAATTTGACTGGTGAATCCAAAGAGTGATTCTCCTTGTAGTCAAACACAAACTTCAATCCTCTGATGATCCAAAGAGATGGATGAAACATCTTGAGATATGCAATAACTTTTGAGCTTGAAAGATCCAGAGGTTTAGATAATAAGATTTTTTCTTGAGCAACTTGTCAATGCAAACAACCTCCAAGGCTTGAGGAAGACTTGATAACCAAAGTGCTTTGATCCCATCACAATGTATGAATGCAATGCAATATGATATTCATGATGAAACATAAGCCTAAATCAAAAGGGTAAATTTTGGGGTGCAACACATGGCACCTGACCGTGATCAACTCAGGGCCATGGTTCAGAAAGACAAGGAATTAATTAAAGAATATGCACAGAGATGGCGCGAGGTAGCCGCCCGTGATTCCTCCTATGGAAGAGAAGGAGATGACTAAGATTTTCTTGAAGACTCTGGGTTATTTCTACTATGAAAGGATGGTAGCGAGTGTGCCAAGTGACTTTACTGAAATGGTAGGCATGGGTATCCGCTTAGAAGAGGTTGTAAGAGATGGCCATCTAGCGAAGGGTAAAAGTTCTGGAAATACGAAGAAGCCATCCTATGGGTTTGTCAAAAAGAAGGAAGGAGATACAAACATTGTCATGCAAGAAAGTATAGTTAATCCTCCTAGAAGAAATTATCAACGTCATCAGTAAGTCGCCTTAGTTACTCCGGTTGTTGGTGTAGCTCCAACTACTATTGCTTATCAAAGACCATCCCAGCAGGGGAATCAAGGGTATAATCAGATAAGGGAGAGTTATGATCCTATCCCTATGAGCTATACAGAATTACTCCTGGCATTAATTCAGAAGAAGTTGGTTCAGACTCGACCACCTCCCGTTGTACCATCACCATTGCCTTGGTATTACAAGGCAGACCAAACATGTGCTTTTCATCAGGCAGCACCAGGGCATAATATTGAGAAATGCTATCCTTTGAAGACTAAGGTATAGAAATTGGTGAAGTTCGGTATTCTATCTTTCAAGGATGTGGGCCCTAATGTGAAAGACAATCCTCTGCCCAGGCACGGAGGAGCAAATGTTGTGAATATGGTGACTGGTTGTCCAGGCGACTTCCAGATTTTTGATATTAATCTGGTTAGAGGAGATTTGGTGAAAATGCATGTAGACCTCTGTGAATTTAGCTACTATACGCATGACCATGCTAGTTGTGCTATTTTTAGTACAGATATACAGGGTTGTGATAAAATAAAGGCTGATTTGCAAGAGATAATGGATGAGGGCCTCATCCACATAATCAGACCTAGGGCAGAGTATGAAGAAGAAGTAAACATAGTTTCTGGATATCCTGGAGAGTTCAGAATCTTTTATGTGGAATATATGAATGAGGATCTTGTATAATTGCACGCTACTTTCTGCCACATGGCTGGTCAGGTAGAACATCGGTATGGATCTTGTCGAATTTGCTGTCGGGACTCCCGATGATGTTCAATTGTAAGGAAAGGTGTTCAGTTGTTGTTGGATAATGGAACCATCAAGGTTACAGGCCAAAGGGATGATTACCAGGAGGTTAATGAGATTGAAGTTTGTTTGGCTGAAGAAGAGTCGGATGATGAGTATGCCTTTGCAGATGAGTTCTTCTCCTCTGATGAAGATATGTTTTCCAGAGATGAATCTGTTGACTGATTTTGTTGAAGAGAGAGTAAATGTTATTGTGCCTTATTTCGGTGCGCCTACCCATTTTGAAGTTGAATATCATAGCAAGCCAGCTATTACTCCATTGGTAATTAGTTTGTCGGGTCATGTCCCCTACAAGTCAGATAAGGTTGTACCCTACAAATATAATGCTACAATTTTAGAGGATGGTGTGGAAATTGCCATCTAGCCAATTCCTAATGTTGGAAATATTGTTTAGACTAGCAGAGTGACCCGCGGTGGTCGTGTATTTGCACCAGTTATTCATGGAGATGTTAGCGCTGGAAAGAAAGTCGTGGAAAGTGTTGAACCCAAGAAGGCTACGGGTGAATCTAGTGGAGCTACGCTAGAAAAAGAAGTGGATGATATTTTAAAGATAATCAAGATGAGTGACTACAAAATTGTAGATCAGTTAGTGCACACTCCTTCAAAAATATCAATCTTGGCTTTGTTGATGAACTCCTCTGCTCATAGAGAATCTTTGATGAGGGTATTGGACCAAGCTTTCATGGAAAGTGATATGCCTGTAGACCAATTTAGCAATGTGGTGGGGAATATTACTTCATGTAATAACCTGAGTTTCTGCGACGATGAACTTCCCGATGAAGGAAGGAATCACAACCTGGCCCTCCACATCTCTATGAACTGCGAGAATGATTCCTTATCCAACGTGTTGATTGATAATGGATTCGCATTGAACGTTATACTGAGGAGCACTCTTATGAAGTTGAAATATCAAGGAACGCACATGCGCCCAAGTGAAATTATTGTGAAAGCGTTTGATGGATCAAGGAAACTTGTTATTGGTGAAGTGGACTTGCCTATTCATATAGGCCCACATTTGTTTCAGATTACTTTCCAGGTCATGGATATTGTATCCACTTATAGTTGCTTGCTGGGACGGCCGTGGATACATGAGGCAGGGGCTGTCACTTCGACTTTACACCAGAATATGAAGTTTTTACATGAAGGAAAAGTGGTAATTATAAATGGGGAACAGGCATTATTGATATCTCATTTGTCTTCTTTCAGCATTGTGGAGGCAGATGAAGCTGCTGTTGGAACCCAGTTCCAAGCTTTATCCATTGATAATGTAAGAGGAAATGAGAACTCTATGGCTTCATTTAAGGATGCCCAGCAGGTTGTGCAAAAAGGCCATAGCAAAGTATGGGGACAGATTGTTGATCCACCTGTAAACAAGAATAGAGCTGGTTTGGGGTTCTTTGTGAAGAATGATAAAGGAAAGGGCATGCAGCCGAAGTCTGCTGCAGGAAAGTATTAAGACATCTTTCATAGCGGGGGTTATCTTTATCCAACTATTTCCAGGATTAATTCCATTATGGAAGATGAAGAAGAGCCAGAAATGTCAAATTATGTGACGCACAGAGTTAGGGTTCAGAATTGGATCACCATTGATGTTCCCACTTGCATACATGTTTCAAAGTAATTTGTTTTGTTAATATTTTTGAAAAGCTTTCACTCTTCCCAAGGTGAAAGTATTAATATTGTACGGGCTTATCTGTTTGCTGCAATTTTTAAATCAATAATAAAAGTTGTCTTTGTTTCCCAAATTGTGTCTTTATTTTCTGCTTTTTCTTGGAAAATGGTAATCGGGAGAAAAAAACCTTTCAAAATAAATAATAACTGAAATTCAATATGCATGATCACTTGTTATATGTGTCAGTTTCTAAAAGCAATCATAAATCATATGTGCAGATTAATTAAAAAACTCGTTGAATACAATGACCCTGCACCCTCCCCCAACTTTGAATGTCATGTGTATGGGGCCGAAAAAGAAGACTATGATGAGATTACATAAGAGGTCTCACGGTTGCTTGAGCGCGAGGAGAATGTCATTCAGCCATATAAAGAGCCATTGGAAGTAATCAATTTGGGTTCAGAAGAAGATCCGAAGGAAGTCAAGTTTGGAGCATTACTGCATCCTGATGCGAAGAGCAGGTTGATCGAGATGCTGAAAGAGTATCTGGATATTTTTTCTTGGTATTATCAATATATTCCTGGTTTAGATATAGATATTGTAGAGCATCGTTTGCCGCTGAAGCCAGAGTGCCCGCCAATCAAACAGAAGTTGCGAAGAACTCACCCATATATGGCATTGAAGATCAAAGAGGAAGTTCTAAAGCAGATTAATGTCGGTTTTCCTGTGACATTAGTGTACCCTCAGTGGATTTCCAATATTGTCCCAATACCGAAGAAATACGGAAAAGTTCGCATGTGCGTAGATTACAGAGATTTAAATAAAGCTAGTCCAAAAGATGATTTTCCATTGCCACACATTGATATGTTAGTGGATAGCACAACAAAATTCAAAGTTTTCTCGTTCATGGAGGGATTTCTGGGTATAATCAAATAAGGGTGGCTCCTGAGGACATGGAAAAAAACAATGTTTATCACACCCTAGGGAACATTCTGTTATAGAGTGATGCCCTTCGGGTTGAAGAACGCTGGTGCGACGTACCGGAGGGCTATGACAACCCTATTCCATGATCTTATGCACAAGGAAATTGAGGTATATGTTGTTGATATGATTGCTAAATCCCAAACTGAAGAAGGACATGTAGAAGATTTATTGAAGTTGTTTCAGCGTTTGAGGAAGTATCGTCTCTGCTTGAATCCAAATAAATGTACCTTCGGTGTTCGATCAGGGAAATTGTTAGGTTTCATTGTTAGCCAGAAAGGGATTGAAGTTGACCCTGATAAAGTCAAAGCAATTCAAGAAATGCTAGCGTCGAGAACTGAAAAGCAAGTCAGAGGGTTCCTCGGGCGTTTAAATTATATTTCTAGATTCATTTCCCACATGACTGCAATGTGTGAACCGATCTTTAAGTTGTTAAAGAAAGATCAACATTGTGTATGGGCAGATGACTGCCAAAGGGTATTTGAAAGTATTAAAGAATATATGCTTGAACCTCTTATATTTCCCCTTCCTGTTGAAGGAAGACCTTTGATTATGTATCTGACAGTGTTAGATAATTCCATGGGATGTATTCTGGGACAACAAGATGAAATAGGGAAGAAATAGTATGCCATTTATTATCTCAGTAAAAAGTTTACTGATTGTGAATCGCGGTATTCCATGCTGGAAAAGACATGTTGTGCTCTGGCTTGGGCGGCAAAAAATTTGCGACAGTATATGTTAAATCATACTACTTGGTTGATCTCCAAAATGGATCCAATCAAGTACATTTTTGAAAAGCCTACTCTTACTGGGAGAATTGCCCGCTGGCAGATGTTGTTATCTGAATATGATATCAAATACCGCACTCAAAAAGCTATTAAAAGAAGTGTGTTGGCAGATTATCTTGCTCACTAACCAGTTGATGATTATCAGTCTATGAAGTATGATTTCCCCGATGAAGATGTGATGTTTCTGAAAGTGAAAGATTGTGATGAACCATTTCCTGAGGAAGATCCTGATCTTGAATCTCGCTGGGGCATGATATTTTATGGAGCTGTGAATGCTTATGGTAAAGGAATTGGTGTTGTGATTGTCACTCCACATGGATCACACATTCCTTTTACTGCACGGTTAACATTTGATTGTACTAATAATATGGAAGAATATAAGGCTTGCATCATGGGTCTCGAGGAAGCTATTGATCTCAGAATTAAGATTCTAGATGTGTATGGTAATTCACCTTTGGTAATAAATCAGATTAAAGGAGAGTGGGATACTCGTCACCCTGGCTTGATCCCTTACAAATATTATGCTAGAAGATTGTTACCCTTCTTTAATAAAGTTGAATTCCATCACATCCCTAGAGATGAAAATCAAATGGCGGATGCTCTGGAAACTCTGGCTTCTATGTATCAATTGAATACTTGGAATGATATACCTTG
Organism: Vicia faba; assembly: GCA_948472305.1. Lineage (NCBI taxonomy): Eukaryota > Viridiplantae > Streptophyta > Magnoliopsida > Fabales > Fabaceae > Vicia > Vicia faba. Next base: position 296,926,829 of record OX451735.1, read on the forward strand.
AATTATAGTTCGGAAACTGGATAGGCCCGCTCATGCGTTTGCAACAGAAGAGGTAGCATATGAGAAACCTTGGTATTATGATATCAAGCATTTTCTTCAGACTCAGGAATACATGATTGGTGCTTCGAATAAAGATAGAAAAACATTGAGAAGATTGGCTGGCAGCTTCTTCCTCAGCGAAAATGTGTTGTACAAGAGAAATTATGACATGGTCTTGCTCAGATGCATGTGTAAAACGGTGGGAGAACTGACTTGAGAGTTTTAGGTTTGATCGCAAATGTTGCGGTTAGCAAGAGTCGCCACCGACTTTTCTTTTATCCAAAAGGAAAGGCTGAAAAGAACAGGAAAGACCTTTGAGATGTTTTCTTGAGTTTGGGGGGTAGATTAAGAAAAGGGAAGGTATTAGCACCCTTTTCATCCATAGTTATCTAAGGGATCTTAGTTGCTTGCTAGATTACTTGTTTTTGTTTGAAAATGTGCTTTGTGGTTTTTGAAAGTATTTTGAAAAGGCGCCATCGTTTAGGCAAACTTTGTAATGATTCTCGTTCGTAAGAATGTATACAAAGTGTTGATCCTTTAAAAATATTTTCAAGTTTGAAAGATGTTTTTTGAAAGTGTTGGTGTTTATTTTGAAAATAGCAAGGATGTTTTTGTTTTTAAATTGAGCAAGCAACTAAGAACATTCTACCTACTCAAAAGTCTTTCATGTTTATTTCCTCTTTCCTTTGACATTGTTATCTTACCATTGATTTGGTAAGTAACCCTATCTTTGGATGTAAAAGGGACGGGCAAGGGTCATCGTATAGCCATGATTAGCAATATTTGTAAGATATCTTAGCATTTCTTTAGGGACTAAGATCATTTTTGAAAGGCAACTTTGATAGCGTCATCGAGGGACTATGATCTTGTATTTTGTTTGTTTTTTCTAAGATACCCCACATGCATAATATGGCCATTTTATAAGGCAGCAAAGTGGGTTTATCCTAAGGGTGTAAGTGTGCAAGTGTATTGGTTTACATGCTTGATTTGTCTTGATTAGGGTTTGCTATTTGTTGGTTTTAATCTTTCCATACAAACCCTAATTACTAGCATTTGTATATAAAGCATTAAATTGCGGAAAATAAAAATACTAAGCTATTACATCATTTAGGGGAGGGGGTGTACAAATTTACAAATGGGGAATTTGCAAGAAAATTAAATCTAAATAATTATTACAACCATATTGAATATTGTACAAAAATGAAGATAAAAATGCAAGAATATAAATGTAAAAAAGAAATGTGATTTTTGTTTGGTTTTCATGAAAAGGGATTTTTGACCTAGTTAACTAAAATAAAATAATTAACTAAAAATAAGAAAATTAAGATTAAGTTAGTAAAATAAATTAATTTAAAGAGAACAAAATTTTTAGGGTTTTTTGTGAATTTGATTAATTTAGTAAATAAAATTAATTAAATAAAAGTCCTAAGTTCTAAATTGATTTTAATTTACAAGAAAATAATATATAATAATTAAGACTAATTACCTAAGTATTTTAAAAAAAGGGAAATTAATTTATTAAAGAAAATGTTTTTTTTGTTCTTTTAGTTTTATGAAGAAAAGTAAACTAAATAAATATAAATAATAAATTATAAATATTTTTGGATTTTTTATCAATAAAAATAATAATAATAGTAATAAAAAGAAAAACAAAATATAATAAAATATAAAAGTCATGGGGTTAGAAAGTGGAATGGAGTTAACAATAGTAAAAAAAAACAAAGGTCCAATGTTCTACTGGCCCAGGCGCTGCAAAAAATCAAAAAAAAAAGTGTAAAATGTGAAGGAAAAAAAGAAGAGCAAAAGGCAGCGCGTTGGGTGTTGAACCCACGCCCTCTTGATACCAGCGCGTTGTCTTACCACTGGGGTGGCTATACATCCGTTGATATAACTGAAACAATAAATACATAACACAAAACAAGTTCCATAAATGAACTTCATCTTCAACCTCCAGCCATAGCTCCTATAACTTGCTCATTTCTCAATGAAAATAAAAGATGCAAATATGAAAGTTGCTCCATTTTTCCATATGAATCCAACCATATAAATATCATGAGCTATAAATCAAAGAAGAATGAGAATTTCTAAAAGTACCAAATTCTGACCTAAATATTTTCAAAGATTCAAACCTAAAATTCTCTAAGCTCAATCAATATAAATGAAATCTATGGATATGTACAATTTCAGGACAATGATGTCTAAATTTTATCTTCACAAATGTAAGCCTAACAATGCCTAAGTAATGATATAGAAGTTCAAGAAAAATACCTCAAAACTGGAAATTGTGAAATGCAAATGAGCTTGATTCAAGGTGCTGCAATGATCAGGTTAGCTTCCTCAAGTTCCCAGGAAGCTAATGTAATGATTAGCTTGAGAAATGGATGGCTGAAATGGTCTGGAGAAGTCAACTTGCAGAGCTCTATTTTTGGTTATAAAGGTTGATGAATATGGAGTTACAGTTATGGAACAGGGTCAGGGATGAGTTGTATTTGATGTTTATAAGCTTTGTGATTGATTAGGAGGGAAAACACACGAGGGAAATGAGAGATATAAGTTTAAGGTCAGAACTGTGCATCAATGGAGTTTCTTGTGCAAATTCTGGATTGAGGGTGTTTTGGTGTGTTTCAGGGTGCTTAAGCTCATGTTCAAACTCACAAATAGTGCCTTTATTTATAAGCAACAAGCTTGGAAGCTTGTTGTTGATCAGAATTCAAAATCACAAGTTTAAACATAACATGTGATTTTTTTAGAAATCCAAGTTTCAAAGTCTTGTGTACTTGCTAAGATAGAGTGGTTATGCTTTAAATACACTTGCTTCTGACTTTGTAGATGGAGTGTGATCAGAGGGAACAAGTTAGAGGCTCAAGAATTGACTTTACGCATAAAGCTTGCTTTTCAAGAATGGTATTCTTCACTTTCTTCCCAAAATGACAATGTGAATTGGATAAAGCTTAAACCACTTGTATTATAGCTCAAAAGTTTGTGTAATCCATTAATGATGGATAGATACACAATTTAGAAGGCCTGCAAACCAAGATTATGCAGCCTAACATTGAAATTGCATTATTGTTCATCATGAAAATGACCTATAATTCAAGAATGAAATGTCAACTTCATGCCTTTGATTCTCCTTGCTCAAACATGATCTCAAGGTGTTCTTGGACATTTTAGAAATATTGTAAGTGTTTTACAAACCCTTTTTGAATCACTTTTGAAAATTCCCCTTGTAACTATATGAAAAATTTCCATGAAGTTAGGTCAAAATCCTGCCTAAACTAGGGCAAACTTTTCACTAAGTGTTTAGTTTCATGACCATGACTTCATGGATTAATAACTTGAGATCCAAGCACTTATAGGAGAAGTTGTGTAAAGAAATATTTTAGATCTCATGGATATCTATAACTTTCATGTTGAAAGTTTCTTTTGAATCATCTTGCATCATGGTGAAAAATTGGCTCAAAGTTGTGAAAAAATATGAAGTTTTCAACACTTAGAAAATTTTCTAAGTTTGGAAACTTTGACTTTTGAAAATGAAATCTTGACTTTTTGATTTCTTGATGAAAAATTTTCATATTTTGACATGGTTTGATGAATTATGATCTTTGACACTTGATTTTGACCAAAAAGTCAAAGTTTGACTTTTCAATGTACAGTTGACTTTTGATCAATTGATTGAAAATCAACTATCAATCAAATGACCTTGAGCAATGTTTTGAGTCATGCAATTAGGTCAAAATGATGCAATTGAACTCTTGAGATCATGCCTCAAACCAATTAACCATTTTCTAAGTCAAAAATCAGAAATTGCCCTTTCTCAATCAAAACCCTAATTTTGACCATTTTGCCCTTTTGATGATCTGATCAAATTTCTTGAGGAATTATGGTCCAAACTTGATCAAATGACATATAGGAGTTCACAATGTTTATATGGATCAAAAATTATGATGTTTGACTGTAAATTGGCCATAATTGACTTTTTCCCCAATACAGCTGATTTTTAGGTCAACTGCTCAATTGACTGAGCGAAAATGTAATCCAAGACTTGAAACTTGACATGAGAAATCTTGGGGGTCCATAATGATCCATGAAAGTCATATGAGGCATTAAAAGTTCAATTATCCTTGTGCAATCTCAAACCCTAATTTCAGTCATCAGTGCTTAAGGAGGGGTCTTGAGTTGATCAACCCTTGTGCAGTCTTGAATCAAAGGTGATCTTGTGAGAAAATACTTGATAAATGAGAGGGAAAATTTTGGGGTGCAACAGCGTGGATAGACACGAAGCAGACATGTTGATGCATGATATTCATAAGGGTTAATTTGGCACTCATGCCAATGGACATTTGATGGCTAAAAAGATGCTAAGAGCAGGTTACTATTGGCTGACAATGGAAGCTGACTGTTACAAATTTGCAAAGAAGTTCCATAAGTGTCAGATTTATGCGGACAAGATTCATGTGCCTCCGACACTTATCAATATTATTTCTTCCCTGTGGTATTTCTCTATGTGGGGTATTGACATGATTGAAATGATAGAACCCAAAGCTTCGAATAGACATTGTTTTATCTTGGTACCAATTGATTACTTCACCAAGTGGGTCGAAGCTGCTTTGTATGCTAATGTTGCTAAGCAGGTGGTAGTGAGCTTCATTAAGAATAATCTTATATGTCGGTATGGTGTACCGAGCAGAATTATCACCGACAATGGCTCGAATCTGAACAACAAGATGATGACAGAACTATGTGAAGAATTCAAGATTGTCTATGACAATTTATCTCCCTACAGGCCGAAGATGAACGGGGCTGTTGAAGATGATAATAAGAATATCAAGAAAATCATCCAAAAGATGGTTGTTACTTATAAAGATTGGCATGAAATGCTCCCTTTTGCTTTACATGGATATCGGGCATATGTTCACACTTCAACAAGAGCAACCCCATTCTCCCTTGTGTATGGAATGGAAGCAGTGCTCCCAATTGAGTTTGAGATTCCCTCTTTGTGTGTGATAATGGAAGCCAGGTTGTCAGAGGTTTAATGGGTCCAGAACATGTTTGGCCAATTGAATTTGATCGAAGAGAAGAGAATGACAGCTTTGTGTCATGGGCAGTTATATCAGAAGAGAATGAAGAAATCCTTTTATAAGAAGGTCAAACCTCGTGAGTTCAGAGAAGGCGACTTCGTGCTCAGGAAGATCATATCTTTTAACGTTGATTCTAAGGGCAAGTGGACTCCCAATTTTGAAGGCCCATATGTTGTCAAGAAAACCTTCTCTGGCGGTGCATTAATTCTTGAAACTATGGATGGCGAGGAGTTCCCACGTCTCATGAATGCTGATGCAGTCAAGAATTACTCAGCCTAAAGAAATAAAAGAACAGCTCGCTAAGTTGAAAACCCGAAAGGGTGGCTTAGGCAAAAAGGAGCATCTCGGTATGCCTAAAACCTGAAAGGGCGGTCTAGGCAAAAATTAGAGACATAAACAGAATAAAATTTCCCGCTAAGTTGAAAACCCGCAAGGGCAGCTTAGGCAAAAGTTAGAGACTTTCTTGGAAAGTAACTACATCAGACAAGACTTGATCATTGAAACAACAATCTTCTTAGATCCTCACCATACTTCAACAGAAGCTGCTGCTCAGAATTTCAAAGTTGTTAGAGGGAATAGTGGTCATTGTATTTCATTGTATCTTTTCCATTATATACTACCATTTTCCAAACTTTGTAATTATCCATGGAGCCTCGCCATTCGTAGACTACCACTCTATCAATAAAATTTGAGCTTTTACCCAATTCTTTGTAGTTCTTATTTTTATTCAGCTTACAAAGACTCCGTTTATTATTGATAATAATTTTCAAAGCAAAAAGAATTAAATAACAAAATTGTTTTTTCAAAAAAGAATTTACGACTTACTTTTACTTTAAGATTTTGTGATTCAAGAGGAAAACAAAAGTAGTGATCCTAGGAATGGATGAACTCCAGTAATTTTGAGAAGTTTTGTTTTCCCCAGGAAGGTGTTCTCGGGTTGTTTTCGCTGGTATGCTCGTGATTTTTGTTTATTGAAGATGATACCAATTGGCGTAAGGTGCAATATTGGGTTTGTGATCCCAGTGTCCCTAGTCAAGTGTTGGTTTATTTTCTGGTTTTTTTTGGGTTTGCATGGTCTGAGGCCTCTATCCCAGATTCCCCAGCGAGGTTTTTCCCTCGTATGACGAAAGGTCTTGTTCCCTTGGTGTGCTCAGATGGAACTATTGGAAAAATGTCACTCTTTCTGCAGTATTGGCATTATTGTTGGTATTTATTTCCCAGGCAACTAGACCAGGGCAGTATATTTTTCTAAGAAGTGTTGAGACAGTTGTCAACTCTTTAGGTTTTCACCCGCTAAGTGCTGGATTTGATTTGAAATCCCCAGGAGTTTGACCTTTTCCTATAATATTTACTTCTTGATTCCCCATGAAGGCTACCCCAGGGCATCTTTTGTTGGAATAAGTTTGCATGATATGAAGACTCAATCTAAAATTCTCCAGTGAAGGCCTCGCTTATTTAATAGAAGTCATTTCTCCCCGTGCATGTTGAGATTGGACTCATTTACGAAGCGTCTTCCTTTCGAAAGTACTTGCATTTTGTTTGATTGTCCCATAATCAGGCAAGGGAAATGTTTTATTCAAGAAGTGTTGAAATGGTTATCAACTTTTTTGAATTTTCTCTCGCCAGGTGCTGGGTTTTATTTAAAATCTCCATAAAATTGATTTCTTGCTATAATGTTTGAGTTCTTAACTCTCCAAGTTGTTGTCCCCATAAGGTTTCATACTTTCTCCCCAGAGAAGTTGGTGCAATAATTACTCTCAATATTGAAGAACATATCTATGGTTTCCCCAGTGAAGAACGTATCATGGTTTCCCCTCGATGATGTGGTGTTGACCTCCCCAATGAAGTCAGTACAAGGTCCCCAATTGATATCTCGATGATGAAGCACTATCTCCCTTGGTGAAGTCTGTATGATATTTCTCCATTGAAGTCAGCTTGAATTCCTCAGTGGATGTTTTGACAATATGGTTTCCATCTGCCTTATTTGAAATCAGTTTCGCAATCCCCAGTAGAAGTGCTACACATGAAAACATTTGTTTCCCCATTGAAGTCTTAGTGTTATTCCCTGGTGAAGCCTGGAGAAGGATGTTATATCTCTGTATCTGTACTGTTTTTTTGCTATGTTTTGTTTACTTTCGGATTATGTTTCTCCCCAGTAAAGTTAAGCCATGCAGTAGGACTTTGTTTCCTCAGTTGGTGCTTATTTTCTTATGGAATGATCGTCTTGGATGTGATTTAGCCGAGTGTTGTTTGTGCCCGAGTTGGTTTTATTTATTTATCCCCAGTATTATATGTTTGTTTTGTCAGCATATACATGATAACACTCATATGTTCATACATACATCATGCATAGCTAAACTTAGCAAATCATTGCTTATTCGTATCCATCAATATCTTGTTGACATATTACCCTATTTTGCAGAGTTGTTTATCCTCTCTCCAATAGAGTGTCAGCCATAAGCAGAAAGTGTATATTCTTTCAATTTCCCTACTGAGTTATCCCGCATGGAAGATTTTTGCTTTAGCCTTCTTACACGGATCTTTGTCTGGATGATTTGGGTTTCCCTCTTGAGTTTATTTCTCAAAAAATGTATTTTGGTAGACTGTTTTACTCCAGTTTATTTCTGGTTTGAATCTTTGATCCTCAGCAATATTACTACTGCTCAGTGCATTTTGATGCACATTCTCTTATGTTTGTACTTAGGTATTTCCATGGTTTATTTTGTTATTTTTCTATTTTATGATGTTTTTATAATTTAGTTTATTTTTACCTTTAATTGATTTTCGTATTTTATTTTCAGCATTAGCAGCTTTCAATGAAAAAATCATAATTGGAGCTTCGGGAATCAGATCGGCGCATTCTAATAATCGTTGGAAACCTCAGAGAAAGATCTACAACTTTTATTTTGGAGTCGGAAGCTGATTCGGAGTGAATATTTCCCAGTAATTCGTTGAAGTTTCAGACGTTAGAAAACAATTTGTTTCGGGTCATTTTATGGGTCTAGTTTATGTTTCCGGCCCAGTTTGAGTTCGTAGTGAAAAACCATATTTTATTTATAAGGTTTTCAGCCGTGCTACAATAAAAACCCTCTTTTTTCCATGATAGAATTTTTTCTTTGTATGAATCTTATGGAGAGCTAAATTTCCTCTGAGTTGATCTGCTATATTCATGTTCCGATACTTGAGGTTAATATAATTTTGCAATTTAACTCCTATTTCTTTCAACTCTATTATATGTTCATCGTTTGCTTAATCCGATTTTCATAGAATAATTTTGTTTGGTTCGATTGATTTATGTTCCCTAATTTTCATTGCGTGTTATCGTTTGCTTAATTCGTTAATTCACTTATTTTTAACCGTTTGCTTAATTCGGTAAACAGGAAACATAATTATTTAATATCATTCTCGCTTGTTGAATATTATTGTGATCAAACAGGAATAGTATTCGCTTAGGGCAGCGATGTTATAATAATCAATGATAGGTAGGAACCGAATTAGCAGATTAGCTTATTTTATAATTACTTAATTTATAATCACTTATTTTTTCTGTTTTCATAAAAAAATCCTAAAACGAAAAACCCCCATAAATCGTTACTACTCTTAGTTAATAAAGACAATAATCCTTGTGATACGACTCGAGTCATTACCGCTAACTACATATTTTAAAACAACTCGTTTTTTATCTGCCCGCGACAGCGGATCAAATTGACGCTGTTGTCGGGGATTCTTGTTGTTATTAATTAATATTTTAGTTATAGGTATAGTGTTCTTGCTATTTTTTCTTGTTTTTTTTGTTGTGTTTGTTAATTTTTAGGGTTGCAATTTCGGTTGCAATAAGTTTTTCAGCCTACCAGGTAAGTTTAAAACCTACTGTTTCGATTTGCTCCGAATTTTTTTCAGAAGATTAGAAAAAAAATCGGCGATAGTGTTGATAGTGTTGAAAAAATCCAAAAAAAATCTCAAAATTCTTATTTTGCTTCATTAGATTAAATTTGGTATTTTTGTATTTTTTTGAATTTATTTTAAACGTTTTCCTTCTTTCTATTTGTTTCTGCTTATTTGAGACATAATTGATATTTATGTGTCTGTTGATAACATGGTTGAACAAAGAATTTTGAGGCAGTTGACTGCCCCTGATGTAAACTATAATGGTGAATAGATTGACTATCCTGCAGCTGATGCACCTGCTGAATTGAAATCTGATTTAATACACTTGTTGTCAAAATTTAATGGTCTTGCAGGTGAGGATCCGCATAAGAATCTGAAGGAATTTCAGGTTGTGTACTCTGCACCTTCTGAGCCTTCACTAGAGGATATTGTCAAACAAATTGCTACAAATAATCTTCAGTTTCAACAATAAATAGATTCTACTCTTCAGACTTTGCAAACACAGATTGAACAGCTTGCCTCTTTGATGAATGTCATGCAACAAGCTCAAGGATCTAACCAACAACCTTTGGAAGAGAATTATGTTTTTCCAATAGAGTTGCTTTCTGAGAATGTTGATGATACTTATACTGATTTGTTTAAAGTTGATTTTCCATTATTATCTGATTTTGATGATGTTTACTCTTGTGATGTTTGTACTGATAGTAAAATTTGTTCTGTTTGTGCTGAAATTGAAGTTGCCTTGCAAGTTGATATTCTTACTGCACATGTGGTTGTAAATGAAGTTGTTCATGTAGATGAAGCTCTCGGCGCTGCAGCTGCCCAAAATAAACCATCCATCGAACAACCACCTTCCCGAGAGCTGAAACTAATTCCTGGAAATCTTAAATATGCTTATTTAGAGATGAATGAAAAACTTCCAGTTATAATTTCTTCTAAACTTTATTTTGATCAAAAAAATAAATTTTTGCAGGTTTTGAAGAAGCATAAGAAAGGAATTTGATGGACCTTGGATGATATTTATGATATTAGTTCGTCCATATGTATGCATAGGATCTCACTTGAAGATGTAGCAAAAGCAGTGAGGCAGCCCCGTAACCTTTTGATCATTGACGTTGTGAAAGATGATATCATGTTCACGTGCCCATTTGACACTTTTACTTTTAGAAGAACATTATTTGATCTAGGAATAAAAAGTGAAGGTACTCATAAAAATTACAAAGTCAAAGGATATTTCCTCAAGCTATTCCATGAGAGTCCCACGTTAGAAGAGAAAACTATAAAAGAGCTCTCATTGGGAAAGGCTACTTATGCGACCATCTACCCGCCTTGACTCCTCGAGTGTGTTCTTTCCTCTCTCTCCTCGCTCTTAGTTTATGCTTGTTTCTTTCATTGAGGATAATGTGTGTTTTAAGTGTGGGGGAGGAAATCATTTATTTGTTTTGTTTTCTTTGCTGTTGTTCGTTGTTTTGTTTTGTTTTGTTTTCAGTTATTATAAAAAAAAATTGCATACTTTTGAAAGTTTTGGGTTATAGATTAATCTGAGGTTAGTTGTGGAGACTTGGGAAAATTTTTCAAGATCAGTATTGTCTTAATACCATAAGTCTCCTGCATATGAAAATTAATTTGAATAATTATTATGACATAGCCTTGAATTCTCATTCTCTAACAGCTCTTGAGTAGTTTATCTTAGCAGTCAGCACCATCTCACACATTCTCTACATAGGGAAGCCAGTGAATATAAGTGAGTGATCCAGGTTTTATTTGGAAAAAAAAAGGGAATGCACCTTCTAAGTTTGGTAACCCTCACCCGATCACTTAACCCAACGGTTATGGAACCTACAAAATTTGATTATCAGACCCGTTGTTGGTTGATTCAAAGGTTCCTCGTACTGAACTTGGCAGGGTGGATTACAGTCCGATCCCCCGCAACTACAATTGGGTAAGCAAAGGGTTATACCACTCATGTACCAGAACCTCATGCAAAAAGGATCAGAGTCACTAACCGGTTATCTTACTATGAGTGTGTGGAGATAACGGACTTAATGTGATTGCGCCAGAATGAAAGAGAGCAAAAGGGAGGATGAGTAAGTTAGGCTTTGTCATAATAACATTTTTCGAATTGGTTTGTATATTCAGGAGGCTTATGACTGCACAATTACGGTGTAGTGTTCCTACGATATCCTTAGTGTGTAAGATTAGTACCTATCGATGCAATCTTAACCGAAGAGGAGTTTATAGTCTGGAATGAGTAACTGATGATGTTGTTGCGTTTCTTGAGTTTTGATTTTATTTTGCTCGGAGTGCAAAAATTTAAGTGTGGGGGAATTTGATCAGTGCATTTTGATGCACATTCTCTTATATTTATACTTAGGCATTTCCATGGTTTATTTTATTTATTTTTCTATTTTATGATGTTTTTATAATTTAGTTTATTTTTATCTTTAATTGATTTTCGTATTTTATTTTCAGCATTAGTAGCTTTCAATAAAAAAATCATACCTGGAGCTTCGGGAATCGGATCGGTGCATTCTAATAATTGTTGGAAAGCTGAGAGAAAGATCTACAAATTTTATTTTGGAGTCGGAAGCTGATTCGAAGTGCATAATTCCCAGTAATTTGTTGAAGTTCCAGACGTTAGAAAACAATTTGTTTCGGGTCATTTTATGGGCTTGGTTTATGTTTCCGGCCCAGTTTGAGTTCGTAGTGAAAAACCCTATTTTGTTTATAAGGTTTTCATCCGTGCTACAATAAAAAACATATTTTTTCCATGATAGAATTTTTTCTTTGTATGAATCTTATGGAGAGCTAAATTCCCTCTGAGTTGATCTGCTATATTCATGTTCCGATACTTGAGGTTAATATAATTTTTCAATCTAATTCCTATTCCTTTCAACTCTATTATATGTTCATCGTTTTCTTAATCCGATTATCATAGAATAGTTTTTTTTTGTTCGATTGATTTATGTTCCCAAATTTTCATTGCGTGTTATCGCTTGCTTAATTCGTTAATTCGCTTATTTTTAACTGTTTGCTTAATTCGGTAAACAGGAAACATAATTCTTATAATATCATTCTCGCTTGTTGAATGTTATTGTGATCGAACAGGAACAGTATCCGCTTAGGGCAACGATGTTATAATAATCAATGATAGGTATGAACCAAATTAGCAGATTAGCTTATTTTATAATTACTTAATTTATAATCACTTATTTTTTCTGTTTTCATAAAAAATCCTAAAACGACAAACCCTCATAAATCATTACTACTCTTAGTTAATAAAGACAAGAATCCTTGTGATACGACTCGAGTCATTGTCGCTAACTACATATTTTAAAACAACTTGTTTTTGATCCGCCCGCGACAGCGGATCAACTACTTTGGATTTCTGCAAGCTTCGAGCTTTGGTTTGAGAATGTGCATTTATTTTGCACGAGAAGACTTTATCTCCACGGCAGGAATATATTAGCATTTCCCCGAAAATTATTTTTACAATCCTTCCTATAACAGCAAGTAGCGGGTCTCTTTATTTGAGCAACTTATACTTCCCTGTAAAAGTCGATGTTACTTTTTTTTGCTATCTTCTCTATGAGTGGATAATTTGTAGTTTGTTGTCAAATTACTCCAATGGATGGAAAGTATTTTCAATATGACAGGGACAATTCGTTAAGAAATCTTTGTAAGTGGTATTTTCTTTATTTGAGACAGCTTATATATTATCCTTTCTAGGTAGAATGCCTTGGTTAAAGAAGAAGTTGAGACCCGTTCTAGGTGAAACGCCAGAATTTTGGAAAACAATTTGTTATCTTTTTGCTACCTTCAATTAACGTTGGTATTTCATCGTCAGTGAACAGCGGTGCTATGATATATTTTCTCTCAACCTTCAGTGAAAGTTGGTGGGTCACCATCAGTGAAAATTGGTGATTGTTATCTTTTTGCTACCCTCAATGAACGTTGGTAGTTCATTGTCAATGAACGGCAGTGCTATAATATGTTTTCTCTCTACCTTCAGTAAAAGTTGGTAGGTCACCATCAGTGAAAGTTGGTGATTGTTATCTTTTTGCTACCCTCAGTGAATATTGGTAGTTTATTGTTAGTGGACGGCGGTGCTATGATGATATATTTTCTCTCTACCTTCAGTGAAAGTTGGTAGGTCACCATCAGTGAAAGTTGGTGATTATTATCTTTTTTCTACCCTCAGTGAACGTTGGTAGTTCATCGTCAGTGAACGACGATGCTATGATATATTTTCTCTCTACCTTTAGTGAAAGTTTGTAGGTCACCATCAGTGAAAGTTGGTGATTGTTATCTTTTTGCTACCCTCAGTGAATGTTGGTAGTTCATCGTTAGTGAGCGGCGGTGCTATGATATATTTTCTCTCTACCTTCAGTGAAAGTTGGTAGGTCACCATCAGTGAAAGTTGGTGATTTTTATCTTTTTGCTACCCTCAGTGAACATTGGTATTTCATCGTCAGTGAACAGCAGTGCTATGATATATTTTCTCTCTACCTTCAGTGAAAGTTGGTAGGTCACCATTAGTGAAAGTTGGTGATTGTTATCTTTTTGCTACCCTCAATGAACGTTGGTAGTTCATCGTCAGTGAACGGAGGTGCTATGATATATTTTCTCTCTACCTTCAGTGAAAGTTGGTAGTTCATCGTCAGTAAACATCGATGATTTTTTCTCTCTACCTTCAGTAAACATTGGTAGCTCACCGTCAGTGAACGTCGGTGTTGTTATTTCTTTCCTCTTTCTACCTTCAGTGAACATTGGTAGTTTCTCCTTCAGTAAAAGTTGGTGTATCCTTTGACCTTTTTACCATCCTCTATGAGTCGGGTCTTTTGATTCACCAGTGATTTATTTTCCTAGTCGGGTTTCTCTTTTGTTTCCTTATTTACTTTGCTACATCCCTAGTGGTGTTTTGTGTCCCTTTGAAGTTGTTCATATGCATTCATACTCATAAGCATTGCATGGCATCTTAGGGCCAAAAATATGGTTTGTTTTATATTTAAGTATCTTCGATTGCGTCGACACGAAGATTTTTAACCTTCGTATCTCCGGATAGAAGAAACTTAAACAAGGGCAGCTGTTGTACCCCAATTATTTCCCCTAATATCCCTTCACCATACCATATTGATTCAATCACAACAAGGTTACATTAGGGCTTTTGGTTCTCCTCTCTATCTTTAGCTTTACTCTTTGAGGAATCACCAAGCACCTTGACTTGTTTTCCTTTTGTGATCATGCATGATTTTTTTTACTTTCCTTTTAATTAATGAAATGCAATGTTGGTTTGTCTTACTTGTTAATAATGTAGGTAAAGGCAATGAGGCTTAACAAGTTGATCCATGGGTTCATGAGTTTATTTCCATGCCCTAGTCAATAAAGCTTAAGAAGTTCAAACCTCACCATTGAGGTTATTTTGTAAGAAATGGCATGTAAAGGTTTATCTTGGTTCACCACATTTAAAAGTTATCAAGATTGATTCAAAAGTATAAGGGGTTGATTGAAGAAGTTGTCATGGTTGGGCAAGGTCTTGCTCCCATTGGTTACAAGTGAATATTTCTCTAAATTATCAAGATATGGAAGTGGTTTTGGTGGCTATTATTTCCCATTATCATCCTCAACAACTTCTATTTACAAAGCAAAAGTGTTGGTACAAGAAGGTTGTTCAAAATTTTCAAAGTTCCTCAAAGCATTTTCTTGATCTATGAGCTAGGGTTTTGAAATTAAAAGAAGTATATCTTGATCATCTTTTGGAATTTTTGAGTGATTACAAAAGCATCCCTCTCTTCAAAAGTTCATTTACAAATCACTTCAAAGGTTTCAAGGAGTTTTCATGTGGAAGAAACTTGATGATGAAGAAAGATTACAAGTCCTCCAGATGAACCTCCAATTTCTCATGTGTGACTTAAAATATTCATAACTTGGTCAATTTTTATCACCTTGAGCCCACTCGTTTTCCACAATGATCTTGAGGATGTTAAATTTATTCCTTTTTTTAGGTGCAAAGTGAGAAAATGGCAGGAAGATGCCCTAAGGATACAAAAGATTATAGGTCATTTCATGATTTTTTTCCAACTTCAACAATTCATAACTCTCTCAATTTTTGGAGATTTTGAATGTTTCAAATTTCAAAATGTCATTAAAGAGGTCAATTGCATGCCATCTTTTTTGGTCAAGAGAAAATTCCAAGAGTAAGGCCATGTTTGGATGCAAAACATTATAGGTCGCTTTTGAAGAAAAATTTGAAATATTTCTAAGTATGGAAAGTCAACCCTTTTCTTCCAACTTTGACTCAACACAACTTATTTGTCAAACATCCAATTGATCTCATTCCTTTCACATTATAAAGCTTGTGAATTCATCTTTCAAATGCTTCAAAAATCACATCATATGGTGCCCTACATTGTCGCACCATGGTTATGAAAGTAGCATCATGAAATGGAAATTTCAAGTTCAGTCAGATTTGAAAATTGGTTTAAATCCAATTACAAGCTTGTTTAAAGATCATTTTTATGTCTAATCATGTTTAGGAACTTGCCATAACAAGAAACGACCCTTAAACCATTCATTTTGCTTCATTTTGAGCCATGTGAAGTCACACTTTTCACATTTAGCAGGTCCACACAATTTCATTGATTTTGTCTCTAATTCACACGCTTGAGCCTTGCATCATGATCAGCTATAAATAAGGATCATCCCTCACTCATTTGGGCAAGCTTTTGATAGCCAATTTACCCCTGTTCATATCCCACACGAACTCTGAATTTGAAATTCTGATTTCTTACATTCTCACCTTAAAACACCAAAAGCTTCATTCAGTTAGCTTCATTGAACTTCTCTGAAGCTAATCATACAGTTACTTTCAAGAATTGTGACCTATATTGATCTGTAGAAGTCCGGTTTCAGAGAAATTTCTCACTACTTTGTTCAGGTAGATTTCTTGGCCAAATTGATTCAAATAAAAGACTAACCCACTCCTTGTGTTCTTCTGATCCTCGTGCTCTTTATAGTTTGCAATTTCATTGAGAATTGAGTGAGATATCCCAGATTTTCGTGCTCGCTATTTTTTCTGGTTTTCTTCAAACATGGCCTTGCATAATTTATATAAATTTGGCGCAATGGTAACATTAGAATCGTCTTGAAGAGACGAATCTAATGGTACCTGTCTGGTTTGCTAATTTTACAGTTTGAAAGATTCAATTTGGGGATGGATGCAGGTTGAAGACGTTGACATGTCCGTCTTCAACCAATAACATAAAGCCACGTTATTTTTTTGAAATGGATACAATATGCTTGCCTTACCATGCGCGTGCCTCAGGAGCCCTTGGATCTAATTACTTTTGTGAGTCAGACTTCATCCAACGCGCCATATTTTAAGTTGTTTTATTTTAAAAATGTTGAATCCGGTGTGATATTTAGTAATGACCATGATATGCACAGCACGCCAGATCCCTTGGATTTGATTACTAACGCGTTTTGAATCTCATCCATTGGTCCACACCTTTTTGGTTTTTATTTTCTTTTCTGATTTTTATATTTAATTGTTTTAAATTTCAAAACCTCAAAAAATCATAGAAAATTCATTTAGTCCAAAAAATCTGAAAAAATTATGAAAAATATTTTTGATTTTTCTCTTTCTGATTTTTATTTTTTCACAATTATATTTTGTGTTTTGATTTTTTTTATAAATTTTCACTTTATTTGAATTGTTTTAAATGTTTAAAAATAATTTTATGCATTTTTAAACTCTGAAAAAATGATGAAATGATCCAATGATATTGTGACAAATATTGGTGACCTCATTTATTTTTTATTTATGACTTTGGTATTTTTTAATCATTTTTGGGTTGTTTTACTTATTTCTTTTAATTTTAAAAATAGTTTCTGACTTTAAAAAATTACCAAAAATTCTATAAAAGTATTTGAGTCCTTTTCTGATTTTTCTATGGTCTTACTTTTTATTTCTTGATTAATTTGAATATGGTTGATATTTTTCTCTTTTATTTCTATTTTAAAACATTTTAAAAAACCTTTTTAATGTATATATTAAATGCAATATTATTTTGTGATTATTTTATGGCTGAACTTGGATTGGATTTTGATCATGAACTTTATTAACATCATTGGATCCATGGTGTTGAGTCTAACTCCATAAAAAATGGATGAATGATTTTAATAATAGTTTGATTTAAATTTAATTCAAATATGGTAAATATATTCTTTCCCACCCATCTTCATCTTGTCCCTTTATTATTGCACTAAGTGTTATTGGAGCATGATCTCTATATCATGTCTCAAAATAAATGGTGCATAGATTGCTATTGACCGGCCTCAAAATAGGTGCGACTTCTATATAAGTCCACTTACGATTGATTAACATAGCGCTAAATTTTGTCCCAATTCGAAATAATGATCATTCGTGGCCCAAACCTATGTTTGCAAGTCCAAGTATGTTAATTTGATCTCTTTGATCCAATAACCTTGAGATTCACTGTGTGGAGGCTTTGGTTCTACCAATCCTCTAATGGATCTATAACACTTTTGGTCAACGGGGATCACTTAAACATCATTGATCATTAAATGGTATTTTTGTTGATTCCAAATGAATGATATACTTCACAAAAAGTAAATGTAACTTGTTGTGTGGAGGCTTTGGTTCTACCAATCCTCTAATGAGTTCTAAATGCAAGTTTCAAGATGGTTATCCAACTAACCACTAATTATTAAATTCTTTTACTTTATGCTTTTATTTTTATGCTTTATGTACCATTTACTTTAAGCATTACATTTCATGTCGTTTTTATTTTGCTCACTTGAGCATTTATATTCTTGTTATTTTTTATTTTGCTCACTTAAGATTTTCCATTTTTAAGACACCTAATAATCAACATGAACCATAAAAAACTTTAATTATACTTGGACTATTTGGTTACTATCATTGGCATTATGGAGTATTGGACTTCTTGGACTTAGGATTAGAAACGTTGGCCTATGTTGGAGACCTTGTGACCTTAATTGATATTTTGTCTGGAGTTCTTGAGGTTTACCTCAAGACATTGGGTTGTTTGTTTGTTTTTGTGTGCAGGTTATTGTGATTACATTCTTTATTTGTAATCTGGAATTCACCCGTATACAACCGTTACTCTGCCCAATTTTTGTGAAGACTTAATACATTTGAAGTTTGGTTCTCTCAAGAGGTCTAGTATCTTTGCTTGCTTGGTTTCAATTCAAAGAATGTGAATTCTATCTTGACTCATAATTTCAAGTATTGGCTTCTTGTTGGTTATACGGTTCTTCTCCTTAGCTTTTACCTTATGCTTTAGGATAGTCTCTTCTTCTCCTCCCATCTTCTTTAATTGCAAAAATCTTCTCTCTCCTTTTGAAAACTCTTCTAGTTTTTAAACTTGAACCACTTTCATAATAAACTTGGACCTAGGTCCATGTATTTTCAAAAACCTTTTCATAAATAAACTTCAATCAATTTAATAATATCTTGACATTTTTTGTGAGAAGACTAAAAGTCAATCAATCTCATTTCAAACCATTTTGCTACTTTGGCTTTTTACTTTAAAACTTTTCTCAAAAGATTGGACTCTTGTCAATCCTTGTAGTGATGCAAACGACTATACTTCTATAATATGTAGTGAAGTGAGATATTTTCCACTTGGGTGTTGAGTGAGGCATTGTTGATTTTAAAATCCAAGCCATATCCTCCACTTTGAGATGATGCAAATTCTCCTTTCTCATGATTGTGGGTAGTATGTTTTCCATACGGACAATGCGATGATGTCTTATCTCATAAAATTAACCAACACACTTGTGTTTTAAAATTTTCAAAAGGTGAACTACGTGTACCCTGATCCCCTATTGCACGAAAGGTGGTACGTGGGCACTAAAGGTTCGCAACCACGGCGGGTGCAAAAATCATTAAAAAAAATATTTCTTTTCTCACCTCCACCATCTATTTTACATACAACATTTTATAGCCAAATATACAGATTTTACAAAGAGGTTTCTGCAGATTACCGTAGATGTTTAGGATGTTAATACCCTCCCTTTGCATAACCAACCCCCTTACCTGGAATCTTTCCCCCTCTTTTGTGTTATTCGCTCTTTTCCCATTCCTTTGGAAACAATAAAGCGCGGTGGTGATTTTATTTTTGATCTGTACAAGTCTATTTAATCCAATGGCTTAGTCTTAATAATTCTACCGCTACAGATATGATGTCTATCAGTAGCTCGTGAGAATTGAACAAGGACTTGAGGACAAGTTGACAAAGTCCAAATTATCGAGCCACTAAGTTAGGTTGATAAGCGACTAAGCCTGGATTCACGCCGACAATCACAGAAGACAGAAATTAGAGAGTTAAGTAACGTCTCCAGAGGATTAGGGAATTTTTCCTATCTTCTTCTCTTGCAGGTGGGAAAGCCCGAGTAAACCACTCCAGGACATCTTGTCTATCATGAAACGGGGCCATAGAGAGTGTAAAATTGACTCTTGTCAACATGATGTTGAACAGCAGTTTGAAAACTTCAGGATTTGGGGTACTCTTGTCAATAGGAGTTAAAGGAAGAAGGTGTTGCCAAACCATATGGTTTTGAGATGGAAGGCGTGCTACTTTTCTATTCCTGAAGGGCTTGATCTCCTTAGAAAAAGTGGCATTCAACCATAATTGTAAGATCCAAAAAGGACCATGGACCAAGACATTCTTTTTCTTTGGATTAGTAGGGTCTAAATGCTTGATTTGATTAGCAGTGTCAATCAAGGATGCATAAAGAGATGCCAAAATCAGTTGGCCTAAAGCAACATTCTCACCCATGTGCAATTGGGTAGCCAGATAATAAAACTGTTTGGCCACCTGCATCGACCTGGAGCAAAAAATAAAGCGATACAGACATAAGGTTAAAAATGCTACATGCTCTTCGTTAGTTATGGGGCCAGAAGTTTGAGCATGATGGTCGATGAAGTTGTTGTATGTTGGTTTACCAGCTTCACCATTGTCGAACTTTAGTGGCACAGGTTCAGCATCTCTATAGTTAAAAACTGTTCCAGATGGTTTTAACCCTGTGATGGCAACAACGTCTAACAGGGTAGAAGTAATCATACCATACTTAGTATGAAAAGTGTTGGTCGACCCTTCCGAAAAATGTATGGCAACTAGAAGCATGCCACTAGAGTAAGGCTGGCCATATCGAGAAATTTCTAACAATTTGTAAATGCCCATTCTTTTCCATTGATCTCCTTTTTTGGTTTCTAAACGTGCCATCTAAGCACGAAACTTAGGGAAATGCATAGGTGGAGCGGTTATAAAGTTCTTGTCAATGTACTTGAGCGAAATAGGGTTTGGAGAAGAAATTATGGTTTTGGTAATAGTGCTAGTAGGAAAAAATGCTTCCTTATCGCCTACATAGATTTTGAAGGGTGCTTCTGCAGGAAGTGGTCCTAAAAAAGCTAGGGTTTTTCTTCAAGAGAAAAAGGGATAAGTACCTAAGATTGCCATATTTTAGCTTTCTCCTCAGCAAATGGAGGTTCCAGCACATAAGCTTTATCGTCAACCAGGCATAGTTGAAGAGCGATTGCTAGAGAAGAAGTTTGATTATCAACATTCGCCATTGTAAGAAGTTTGAAGGAGGATGAAGATGGGGAACAGTGATGAAATTTGCAGGTTCTGCGTTTTTCTGAAGCAAGAGTGTGAAAAAGCAAAGAAAAGTAGAAAAAATGAGAGATAAGGGTATTTATAGACTCTAAAAGGGAGGTAGAAATAATGGGAAAATCTTTGTGATTTCCTAAGTTTAAATCGTGCCATTTGAGGGACACGTGCTGCAAAATCAACGTGAGTTAATGGGCCACATCTCCCACTAAAAGTGCAATGATGGAAAAAATTAAATGTCACACGTCTCGAAGCTGAAAAGCATGATATGTTACCATGATCACATGACGTCATGAAAAATTCGGAACAGTAACGTTCACTTTTGGAGGGATGGAAACGGTTTGGTCAAATGGTAAAACCGACGCTTCAAAGATGCCATTATCTCATATGAGTCGAAATTCGAAAATGGCATCTCTGGGAGGCATTTTGTTACCTTGAAAAATCTTAAGGTATTCAAGCACGTGTATTAAATGAGGATATTCTCATAAGCTAAGGTTCATCCTCTAAAGTGGGGGCTTTTAGGAAATTGGAGCCAAAGTGTTTGAAATTTTGGTTTTATTAAACTAGATTTAATGTTTAAAGGGAATGTCATGTCAAACTGTCAAAACTGAGCCAGGTCGACCAAAAAGAAATAAAA
The DNA here is from genome assembly GCA_948472305.1 of Vicia faba. Lineage (NCBI taxonomy): Eukaryota > Viridiplantae > Streptophyta > Magnoliopsida > Fabales > Fabaceae > Vicia > Vicia faba. The sequence continues at coordinate 296,948,128 of OX451735.1, forward strand.
TAATATATGTTAAGAAATGGTCAAAATTGATTTAGTCAACCAAAGGGTGAAAGACAAGGAAAATGGTCGAAATTGGTTTTTTGTCAACCAAAAGGGTTTCTGGACTTAGAGGAATTGTTGTTGATTTTTAAATCTTCCCAAAGGGAAAGTGTCGAAGCGAGTCAGAAGCGGGTTACTTTCATAAGCCATGAGCGGGAAGATTTAAATTTCAAAGTCATCAGCAGTTGCCAGCGGTTTATAATTTGTTTAAGCGCCAAATAGGTGGCGACATCCAGTGAAGCGGTTGTCTCAAGATTTTAATATTGTCCGTAGATTTCATCTAGGCAGTTACATTGTAAATATTATAAATAAGCATATTTAGTGTAGTTTTTGGTGTGTTCACTTGTATGCTCAAATCACTTGTCAAAACTCTGTCATTCCAAGCGTTAGGAAACAAAGAGTGAAGAAGTGCTTGATGTACGTGAATCACCACTTTTATTTCAATGCAAATCCTTTATTATTCAATTATGTCTTTTAAATACTTTATTTTCTTTCTGTGTACTGTCGAACCAAGTCTTTACATTATTTTCTACTTCGCGTAAACAATTCAATGCTCTTTGTTGGTCATGAGTCACCAGTCAGTTAGTTTCTTGAATCTTATTTTCATATGAATACCTTCTGTCGGTCACGAGTCACCAGTCAGTCGATCGATTCATAGTGTGAAAAGCCATTATACTTGTTCCCTTAGTCACAGAAAACCGTTTCCCTTGATAAGGATTTCGATAGAATAAGTATAATAATGAAACTCTTAGCACATGTCTTAAGATCAACTGGTCGATTTTGCGAGTTACCCTTAGTTTCAAAACTTTAGGAGGACCAGTGGTTGTTTACCATTTTCCACGGTAAACACTTAGCCCATAAGGCCTAGAGGGTATGTGTTTCAACATGTTAGTAAAATTAAATAAAAAAGAGGGGGTGCAGTCAATAATTGGGCTTGGCCCAAGGGTGAATTGGGGAGAGTCTGTTTGGACAGTGTGCGGGCAGGAGCATTGTAATATGGTGGGTACGCGTATCAAGGACGTTGGATTGAGATCATGTGGACATGATAAAGGGTGCATAATAATGAACATGGGATGGCACGCATTAGATCGCAGAACATAATATATTTTCATTTTTACAAAACACTTGTTTCATTTCTCTATTATCTCTCTTTATCTCTCTCTATGCCCTCTTCTTCTTTCTCCTTTCCAACGACACCAAAACCCTAGCGCAGAACAACCTGAATCACCGCCATCCCACAAACCTAAATCAGCGGCGATTATACCCTATTTCACCAAATCAATCCTTAATCCCCTCAATCTACCCCAACCAACACCAATCAGAAAAAAATGCAAGAACAAAAAGTTAGGTTTTTGTTACCTCCTTCGTGAATATGTTTGTCCCCCTTCACTTCCATTAATCATTAACCCTCTTTCTTTTTTTAGGTACAACGGCGGTGGTGATGATGCAGCGGCAGCGCTTAAAGGAGAGTTAGGGTTTCATATGTTGAAAACCTAAGCTGGAGCAGTGGATCTGCGGCAGTGGTTGGATCTCCTACTCTCTTTGTTCCTCTTCCTTGTTACTTCTTCCAACTTCTTCTTCTGTTAAAAAAATTTCTCCGTAAATTCCTCCTTTTCTGTAATAAAATTTGCCTCCTCTTTTCTGTTTTTGATTTTAGGTTTTTATAGATTTTTAGATTAGATGATTTTAGGAAAGTTTTAATCTAGTTGTCGTTATTTTTAGATTGATTGAAGAATTATAGTAGAAATTGATTTGTAATTAATTTTAGGGATTTGATTTAGTTTGTAATTTTAGGGATTTGATACGATTCTGCATTGATTTAGTATTAATTCAGTTGTGTTAAGATCTATAATACTTGATTCAATGTTTGAACATTTTGTTTCCGTATTTGATTTGTACAGTACTTGTTATGGAATTAAAAACAAGGGTTATTATTTCCTAATCCATATAGTGCCTGTTTTCGTTTTGGACAAGCTTTTTTTCTTTCAATTATTTGGGCTTGGGCCTTTGGAAACTTTGATTGTTAATGTGTTTCTTTAATAATAAAAAAACTATTTTAATTAATAAAGTTTAATTATAATAAAAATAATAATGCTTATAATAAACAAAATCTCACCAAAACCTGATAACGGGATGAACTTCTTTAATGTTATTGGGCCTTCTTGAAAAAGACTTACTTATGGGCCAATCAAAAACAAATACAAACCCCTTTTTTTATTAAAAGAAAGCCTTAATACTAATATCAGGCCGGCACACTTAATTAACAAACCCTCTAAGATATTCAGTATACCTCCCCTCCTATAGAATTTATAATGGGCCAAAACTTTGCATGGGCCACCGATCAAAAAGTGCGAATGGGCCTGATGAAGTAAAAACGCACCTCCCTATTTTTATATATATAAAAAAGAGTAAAAAAAATTTAATGGGCCATCAGATTTTGATGGTCCAAAACACCACACCCCTATATTATAAAATACCCCTCTTTTAAAAACATACCTCATTTTTTTATACTTAAACCCCTATAAGCAAATATTTAAAAATAGCCAAATTCAAATACTATGTTTTACAGTAATAATATGGCTATTAAAATGGTTGGGCAATTTTGGGGTATGACAACCTCCAATGTTGATTCCTTCTTCAAGTTCTCCATTAGAATCTTGCATTATTTCCTCTTCACTATCATAAAAGTGAATACCATCAATAAAATCTTCACCTGGTTCATATTCATCATCACTCTCTCCCTCGTCACTTTCATGCCCCTTTTATCTCTCTATAATCCTCTCCATGAAGGTCAAATCACCTATATTGGGTGTGGCCTCAATGTAAATTTTCACATCAGATTTCTTGTACACAACACACAAAGCCATGGTAGAAGCATCTTCATCATTGCAAAACGGATGAAGATCTTTCTCAAAAGAACCTTTTTCATGCTTCCATCATATTTTCACTTCATCTTCATTAAATTTATTGTCCATCCCTTTGATGAGGTCACGAGCCTCAAAGAACAACCAATAATCTGAGTTTTGTCCATTAAATGCAAAAACGTCCCCACCATCATACCTAATAGACCCCTTGGTAAAAAAACAAAACCTTGAATGTACCCATCATGTAAAGAGGGTAACTTAGACATTGACAAAAAAATGGGTCCATAAAATCGATTAACATTAAACTATACATAACCCTACATGGTCATCCCAACACAAATTAAAAACAAACAAACATTGTCGGGCAAGTGGGTTTCATAAACAAATCTACATGCAAAAAAGTACAAGAACTCACCTCTTGGGACCACAACTGAAGAATCTTTTGAGCGAATAACAAAATGTGTAACTCAAGCTTCGGTTCAACTTTAAACGAAGAAGACAATGGAGATAAACGACCATGATAGCACGTTTAGGGTTACTCTTGGTATCTGTTTGGTACTTTTGGTAAACAACATTATTTAACAACACTAGTTCCCCATCTAAAATGAAAATACATCCAGGAGTCAACAAAAAATAATGAAAAACAAAAATATATTACAAGTGTCATACCACATAAGCTGTCGTTAGCTTCACTTGACGTCAGGGACTAATGATATGGATGGAAAATTTTAGAGGGACGAAACATTAATGAAAATGTTTAGAGGGACTAAACTTGAAAACTGAAATATTTAGAGGGAACAAAAATATATTTAACCCTTTAATTTTTATATTTGGTAACACAATTAATTGTATTTTCATATCATAATCGTCTTAAATTATAAGCAATGTACATTTATATATTTTTAAAAAAATTTTATTAAATAAATCTAATTTATTTGTGCATCGATGAATTTGTCATAAATTTTATCTACTTAATTTATCTTAATTTTAATTGAAATGTATACCTTGTAAGTTCTGGTATCATGATATCTTATAATATCATTTTTTCTTCCTTTTCATCTATCTTCTTCTTGAGGTGTTTAGGAAGATACCTCTAATAAATAGAGTCCAACATAATAAGATGAGTTATTCTGGATTTATTTTAAGGCATTACTTCTTTCATCCTTATTAGTGGATAATCACCTTATGGAAATTTGAAAAATGCTCATTAAATTCGAAAGTGTATTTTTAGACGCATTTTAAATACACCATATCTCTTCCTAAATGAGTTATACATTCATTTTGTTCAAAAGTATACTTTCAGACTCTCTTTTTTTTGACAAAATAACGACATGACTCATTTACAAAAGGATGTGGTGTGTACGAGGTGTGTTGAGAAGTGCACTTTTAAATTTTAGAAATTTTTATAAAACTAAATAAAACAACAGAGAGATCAAAGAGAGGAAGAGAAGAGGGAAACTATTATTGTATTATCATCTTCCAAAAGTACACTTTACATTGCAATGTGGATCCTATTTATAAGACCTAATGGAGATGGAAAATCAAAGTCATTAAGAAGGAATAGGAAGAGGGAAAGAAGAATAAGGATGGACATCCACATTTATCTTTATTCATAACACTCCTCCTTGGATGCCCGTTGAGGATATGCCTCGTTAAAACCTTACTAGAAAAAACCCAATGGGAAAAAATCTAGTGAAGGAAAAAGAGTACAATATCCTTTGAATGTGAATTGCCTCGTTAAAAACCTTACCAGGAAAACCCAGTGGGACAAAACCACGGTGAAGGGAAAAAGAGTGCAAAACATATTTTCTCTCCCTCATGTACACATTTATATGTGAGATGATATTCTTTGTAGTAGTTGCTTAAAATTTCTTCTTCCCAGTGATTTCATGTAGTGCTAATAGTTATCCAGGATTTGATGAAGTTGTTTCCATGAGTTGTATCATAGATCTACATGAAATGGTTATACCATCACATGTAAACAAACAACCTGTTTCTGATCTACCACTGTGAAGATCTGACAAGTAACTTGCATCTCTAAGACAACGAAGTATATGTTTGACTATGTTCCAATGTCTTCATGTATGTGAATAATTGTATCTTGCTTATAGATTGACTGTAAATGATATATCAAGACGTGTATAATTAGCAAGGTATATTAGTGCTCCAATTGCACTGAGATGTGGTACTTTAGGACGAAGCAAGTTTCATCCTTTTCTCGAGGCCTGAAAAGATCTTTCTCTACCTCTAATGATATGACAACCATTAGAGTAGACAACAGATGATATGTTCGTATAGAAGGGTTTCAACACTTTTCTATATAACCTTCTCGATGTAAAAATATTCCACTGTCTAAATTCTTAATTTGTAAGGCTATACTTAATTTTTTTTTCCTAGGTCCTTCATCTCAAACTCTTTCTTTAAGAAATTTATAGCTTTTGGAAGATCTTCAGGAGTTCCAATAATATTTATTTCATCCACATAGACAACTATTATTGCAAATTATTTTCCACATGAAAATACAAGGACAAATTGTTTCATGTGCTACAAGGCTAATTAAATATCAAAAATCAATTGAATCCACTACAGGTGGATATGTTTTATCAAAATCAATCTTAGGTCTTTGTGAAAATTATTGAGCAATAAATCAAATTTTATACCATTCTTATTTTTCTTTTTCACAAAAACACATTTATATCCAATTGGTTTCACACCTTGAGATGTTCAGACTACAGATCCAAAAATGATTCGCTTGTAAAGTGAGTTTGATTCTTCTTCAATTGAATATGTTTTTTTTTGGATAATTCTCACTTTATATTTAATATTTAATAGACTTTGACTCATGATCCTTGTGATCATTGATCATTTTTAGCGTTATATTGTATACAAAGATATTGTAAATATTGACTTTATTTGGTTATCTCAATTTCGATTCCATTTCATCCATGACATAATTTATCGAGATCTCTTTATTTTATATTTCAAATACTTGATTTGTTCTTCTGTAACTGAAAAATAAACTATGTCAAAGTGCTCTTAGAATTTCCATATCCTCACTTGGGTCATCTTTAACTTTAGTTTCTTTTCTTAGTAGAGGACTTTTAACATTGAAACCGACTTTCCTACCATGCTTCAGACGCGGCTACAACTCATTTACAATATTAGATTATCTAACAAGAGAATCTACTTTAACTGGAATATTAGCAGTTGATAATAAGTTTTATAAACTTTGCAAATGAGAAATATATTGAACTTCTTATTCTTATTCATTTATACGAGGATCGAGATGAAAATTTATTTTAAATTGTTAGCCTGATGCAAATAAATATCTTAATATTTTTGCATATTTCAAATATCTAATTTAGAATTTATAATCTCATAAGTATCAACCATATAAAGTAACTTTAGACGTCTAAAGAATAGATCTTCAAGTCTAGTTTTTTTTATAAACATATGCTATAAGATGTTCAATATCAATTTTAATAATATATGTGATACTTAACAAGAAAGTTCTGAAAAATTCAGAAATTGAGATCTTAGTCTGAGAAAATAATTTCACAAACTTTTAGTTGTGAATAGACAATAAACATTTTGCATAATATTTTGGTCGATGCAATAATTAATATCATGAAGAACTCAATTTTTATGATTTTTAATTTCCTTTATAAACACACAAAAATTTACATGATTGAAGAAACTTCTGGTTCTTCAATACTAATTATTCGCATCAATTATATCTGAGATGATCCAACCGATTTTACCAACGATGCTTTTAAGTGTAATTTGTAAACTTCTGGTTTACAATGACATGTGCTTCAATTGTACTAATATAAGTGTAGTACAAGCCTGAGGAAAAAGCAGATAGTTTTTCTATTATACAATTTATGTCCAAATTCTTGTGTATTACAAAGATATTCGATGCCTTCAATGTAATTCAAAACTAATATAATAGTATCTCATGATTAAATACTTTAATTATAGACATGCATATGAACATATTATCATATAATTATCAAACAATTACCCCTTATAAAATTAAACATATTTAATCATACAAAATCATATCACTAAAATTATATCACCATATAATTAATTTGTTTTACTATCCTTAAGTGATAGATAAGTTCTTCAAGAACTATATAAATAATTTATTATAAAGAATGATCTAAAAAATATAATCATCCTTCTGAGATGCATTAAAATTATTTATGTCATTCTTCTGGAATGATAATCTTTTAATGAGCATATTATAAATTATATATTTTTAGATCAAAACAATAAATTAAGATGAATTACATTGGTGATTTGAAAGTAAAATAATTTTTCTTAGCCAGTGGCATCTAAATCTATAACTATGACAATTAGAGGAGCCAAAAATTTCATGTAATATCTATCGAAAGAAAAAGAGGCTCTAAATAATATAGGAAACATGACATTTGTGATTTCACAATATAACACAAGTTTTATTATAATCGTTGGCATGAAAAATATTAAATCATGACACATAAAAATTCAGACAATAATTAGGAAAGGAATGTTAAACATTATCATTGAGATAAAATGTATAGATTTATAATTCAAATTATGCAACAAATGATACTCAAACAAATTTAAGAAATTTCTAACACAATCAAATGTTAGAAAAATTACAATAATATAAAAATATAGTTATCCTTCTGGGATGTGTTAGAATCACTCATGACATTCTTTTAGAATGACAATAATTTTATGAGTATTGTAAATTTTTACATCGAAACACGAATCTTTGTAAAATCCTTTCGAGATACTTCACTATTATTGATCCAATCCATCTAGAATCCGATAATAATATTGATACAATAACTTTTCTAATTTTTTTAACTTAACAGATGCAACCATTCTGGGATTCATTAGTATTATAGATGAAATTCTTCTAAGATTCAATAATATTATAGATACAACATTTTAAGGTGTGAGAAATCTTTATTTTAAAACTTTAACTCTTCTAGAATTATATATCACAAATGATCTTCATAGTGATAAAAAAGAAACAATTCTTTGCACAATTCTTCTAGTAAGCTCGATAAAAAATCTTTAAAGTCATGTCATAAATCTTCACATCAATAAATAAAAATAATTCATTAAGTAATTCCTCTGAGATATCTTAATATTATTCATGTAATTCTTCTAGGATGTACGCTATTCATGCAATTCTTCAGGGATGCATTAAAATTACAATTGATATTTTCATAAAAATTGACCAATCATTCTTTGAGCAATCCTTTAGGGATACTACAAGAATTCATCAATAATAGACAACCTTAAAAATATAATTGTGTTAACTAAACAAAATTTTCAATAGAATTTTATACAAAAATATAATAGAAGAACACGCTAAAATTTAATCTACAAGATGAAGAAAAAATATTTAAAACTTATTCGAAAGAGAAGAAACAAAATTATGCAAATTGATCATAAAATCACTCACACAGTAGAATTTCGTACTGATAACATGTTATAAAACTAAATAAAACAATAGAGAGATCAAAGAGAGGAAGAGAAGAGAGAAACTAATATTGTATTATCATCTTTCAAAATTACACTTTACATTGCAATGCGGATCTTATTTATAGGACCTAAGGAAGATGGAAAATCAAATCCATTAAGAAAGAATAGAAAGAGGAAAGGAAGAATAAGGATAGGCATCAACATTTATCTTTATTCATAACAGAAATAATTTTTTAGTTTTTACTGAACTGAGAGAAATAATATCCTTATTTTATAACCAAACCTATTATGGTGTGATTTTTTTCATCTTTTAGTAAGACATGTTAAACAAATAAGGTGCAAGGAAACAACTTCACTCGATAGGTATTTTGTCCATACTTTACTTCTCATGCTTCTAACCATGTTCACAATACTTCAATTTTTTCTTTTTGTGGTACCATTGCACTAAGGTGTATATTGAGGAGTTATCTCATGAATATATCATTTCTTCATATAAATGTTTGAATTTAGGTGACACAAATTCACCATCTCTATTAGTTCTTAACACTTTAATAAATTTTCCACTTTGTCGAGACACCATGGCCTTACACATTTTGAATACATCAAACATTTCATAAATATAACATCTTGTTGTCAATATCTCAATCGCAACTGCCTTGGATTATAACTCAATAAGAAGACTCCTCTAAAACCATATTCTCTTCAACGAGTCTCTTTCTCCACTTTGCCGCTAAATCTCGGTCTCAAACATCTTAAGAAAGCCTCCAGATCGAAGATATAACATTTTATGTTGAGATTTATGTAGTAGCTAGTCCTATTGTGTTTTCCTTTTTTATGTAGGAAAAGCTTCCAATTTTTCAAAAATAAAAATATTTACAACGTTTGTTGAAATATCCAAATGTGTTATTATAACAGTGAAAAATTACTTTACCGATAATCAAATAGAACCAGATTCTTGATGCACTTCTTAGAACACAAAATTTTCACTTAACACTAATTAAAGCATGTCTTATTTTCATTGTGTTAAGTGTTGACACTAATTAAAGCATGTGTTGATCCAATTGTCCCTTATGATTATAGGTGTTACTAGAACAATTTTCACTAATAATTGTACATGCCACTACAGCTTCACCTAGAAAAATGAAAATGTCTCATCTCTATAATTTATCTTCCATATAAGAAAACAATATGTTCTGAAAAAATCAATTCAGTCCTTTTTTTATTGGTCAAATACTTCTTTTTTTAGGATAAAACAGGTATTAAAATATTAACCCTAATTATC